>JAWZYU010000006.1:98422590-99022590 GCA_038380435.1 Ryuthela nishihirai
GTAAGAAACTGAGTGGGCTCTCACATAGTGAAATGGGAATATATGGAACTTATCAGCGGCAAGTATCGGTTGAACATGATACAGATTACGATTGATTTCAGACAAACCATAAGTAGAGGCAACCAATGTTGAACAATGAATGGAGTGATGAAATTTCAATTTTAATCGTCAGGGTCCACTGCTCATCGCTTTTCTTCATCATGATGACTTCAATGAAGTGACAACGGTATTGCAAAACTATCGGCATTTGAATAAAAATACTACACTGTCCAAGTGTGGTTGAGAATGGCTGGAACCTCCTCATCATCAGTACTGACATCTCCTCTTTTAGAGTTTCAGAACCTCTAAAAAAAACCCCGAGAAGAAGGAAGTTTTGGGAAGACGAGTGCAGAATGTTTACACACATTTCCTCGTGCAACGAAGTCGCTCTGGAATGAGAATATCGTGTTCCTAATTGAGTGTTGCGCTGAATGACTCAATTAAGGAAGGATTTGGGTTGTTTTACCTCTTAGTAGCACTTTTTTTGCACACCATGGACTAAATGGCCAGGTCACATGGACCCCGAAGGCTCAGAGGTTGGGGGAGGGGATCCACTGGAACAGCTGTTGGGAGACAGATGGTAGCCTCCCATCAAGGCCATCCAGCGTGTTCTTTAACGTGCACAGGGTATGGCTCTCCCGTACACAGGCCACGGCTTAACGTCCTACCCGACGGACGGCGGCCTTTTCAAGGCCATCGGTGTCCCCTACTGACCGTGGGCAGGGCGGGGAATTATGCGGAGATAAATCTCAACGCTGACCCAGCTGGGACTCCAACCTGGGAACTACAGATTACGAGCCCGGCGCGCTACCGACTGAGCCACCCCACCCCCAATTAAGGAAGGATCAGTTAATGATTTAGGCTTCATTCCAAAGGACGTTGAACTTATATAATCTCTTGATTTCAATGATTTAATACACAGAAAAAATAGCCAAGGTCCGATGTAGGGGGGCGGAGATTCCCCCCTTTTAAAATGCTAGTAAGGGTAATAAGATTAAAAAATTAATATTTATGTTTGATGCATTTTCAAGGACCTATAAATCCCGTGGTCGAGTGGTTAGCACGCTTAGTTACTAATCTAAGGAACCTGGGTTCGAGCCCCGGGTAAGGCATGGATGTATGTGTTGTTTTTCTGCTGAGGTCCTGCCATCCTCTCAGACCTTCTACTCTGGCATATAAACTGACAGGCTCCTGTCAGACCTCTGTGGCAAGCAGCTGCTTGAGGGGGTAATTATTATTTATTTAAAACAGAGGGGAAAATATACTGCATTGGAAATCTAGTCTTCCCAACCCCCTACATTTTCGCAGCTCTATTGTGTTTCTTGCTCCCCCCCCTCCCTCTATTTTTTACTCTATCCGGGGGAGCTGCTAACGGAAGTGGCGGGTTTTAATCTGTTGCCATAAACAATACATTAAAACTCCCTTTTAGTTGTAAAAAGCTGACGTAACCTACTTTAAAGATAAATTAATAATTTTATTTACATGAAATGTTAAGATATTGCAATTTAATTATAAAAATATCAAATTGAAATTATCTTGAAAAATCATTTATATATCAAAATATGTGTGTTAAGAAAATACTTGGTATATATTCCATAATGGTTTAAATACAAATATCTGGACGGAGTTCAGTCCTCTAAGGCTTCATAGTATTTGGCAATTTCTTGTTTTTGATTCACCAGTTCCGTTTTTAATGACCGTAACGTCTCAACCTCTTCAATATCTTTCCTTTTGTGAATTTCAATAGCTGTGGTGGCAATATCATAAACGTCTGCTGCCATCGAGAGTCCAAGCAGAGCCCCTTTACCAAACCTCGCAGCTTTCGAAGCCACCTTCAAAGTGTTAACGCCTGTTCTCCAGCTTTTTAAAAACGCAGCACACTTTCTGATATTGGCCACAGATCTCAACAGAGATTTAGCCACGAGCACTGTAGTACTAAACGTTTTTTTTTCCGGTGCTAGAAAACTTTTCGAATGAAGTTTTCTTAGAATAGAAAAATCATCAGTGAATAACAAACACACAATCATGAAGTAATCTTCTGTGGTCCCTTCGCCATTTTTGATCCTTTTCAGTCGATTTTCGTACGAGGTATTCCCCAGGAGTTCAGAGAGAATTTTTTCGTTTTCTCTTAAAATACTTTTCCAGTCAATGTCGTTCATAACGGATTCTATTTCGGATTGTTTCTTGAGACAGACGTCAATCAGAGAGGAGAGGTAGAGGGTCTCCTTGCAGTCATCTTCCACGAGACGAGAAGCCTTCTCAAACGCCTCTTTCCACAGTCCGTATTCCACTGCACGAGCTCCAACCATGGTAAGAGTTCCAGCCGTAGAGCCCATCAGACCCCCCACGGAGAGTGCTACGGATAAACCCCCTGTAAAAGGCGCCAGCACCAGCCCGCCGATGCACGCTGCGCCACCGACAAAACTCACAGACGAGCCTGTCAAACTTGCAATATTGGCATTTTTGTGATGATCTTGAAATTTAACGGCCAACACTTCTAAGGCGACGATGACTTCGTTCCGCTTGTCTAGCCATTTCTGATAGCCTCTGCGAAAGTTTTCTATAGCTTCGTGGTGCTCTGCAAGAATCTCATCGAGCCTTGAATTGAACCTCGCAATGGCTTTTCTGAGTCTGTGAACAATCAGCTGACTGCTTGACCCAGCACCCATGGCACTGCAATGGAAAAGAAATAGTTCATCTCAAATATACCAATTCACACATTTACAGTTATTCAATATTACTTTAAGCAGTGGTGAGAAATATGCAGCCCCAAAAGTCCATTTTATCCAGCGGAAGATAATTTTTTTAGAATGTGAATAATATGGTCACCGAGATTTTAAAACCAAGCATTCGTAAGGAAGACATTCGGAAATTTAGCCCATTGGCACTTTTTGCACACAATGGGCCAAATGCAGGCCACATGGCCCCTGATGCCTCAGAGAAGGTTGGCGGAACGGGACCCACTGGATGCAGACAGATGGTAACCTCCTGTCAAGGCCATCCAGAGTAGTTTATAACGTGAAAATGGTATGGCTGTCCCACACATGGCACAGCATCCCATCCAAAGGATGAGGACGAGGACCTTCCGAAGCCCATCAGTGTCCTCCTACTGACCGAGGACATGGTGGAGAGTTTCGTGGAGATAACTCTCAGATAGGACCTTGTTAGAATTGGTGTGCAGTGGCCAGATGCAGCTCAGGACAGACTTGCTTGGAGAACTAAATTGCACGGTCTGGTTGGACCTCCGTAGCCCAGGGCGCTTGATGATGATGATGATGATAACTGAAACCTGCGAGCTTCAGATATTGAGGCAGTGTAACTTTGTGTTCATTTAAGCACAAAGTTAAAAGAACATTCAGATGTGTCAAAATGTTTTGTCACTTTTTCAAATAAATGCACGCTTGTTTAACATACTTGTTTCAAGGAAAGTTCTTTCATAAATTTTTTTAAATTTTTTGCTTACGAAATTGTAAATGTGTTTTAGTAAGAATATGAAAACACTTTTATATTTGTATTGGATAAAGTTTAATTTTTTATGTTTAATTATTTAATAAAATTAGACTTCTATTGGTTTAGATAATGATCTGATTTACAGTCCACGTGATCCCAGTTCCTCTGATATTCCTGACATTGAACGAATGAAGAGGTAAGTGAACAAATTTAGTGTTAGTGGACAGGTACCTGAACACATGATTTTCGGATTTTATGACATGTGATTGATGATATTCATCATCAAACCTTCAGCTAAGGGGAGGCATTATTTCATTCAAAATTAGTCATTTGTGATCTTTACAGTAATTCTTTATTACCTCTTAGTGTAACTCTTTGTATGATTCGGTGGTCTCCATGGACAACTGTGTAGTTCTTAATGTTCTTCAGTGTAGCACTTTATGTTTCTCAATACAGCTTTTTGTATTTTCCAATGTAGCTCTTTGTGTTCTTCAATGCAGCTCTTATTTCCCTACAGTGCAGCTGTGTTTTCCAATGTAGCTCTTTTGTGTTCTTCAATGCAGCTCTTTGTGTTTTCCAATGTAGCTCTTTGTGTTCTTCATTGAAGCTCTTTGTGTTTTCCAATGCAGCTCTGATGTCCTACAGTGCAGCTGTTTTTCAATGTAGCTCTTGAGTGCACCTCTTTGTGTTTTCCAATGTCACTCTTTGTGTTCTTCAGTGCAGCTTCGAGTTTTTCAATGTAGCAATTTGTGCTCTTCATTGCAGCTCTTTGTGCTTTCACTGTAGCACTTTGTGTGCTTCAGTGTAGCTTTTTTTTTCAATGTAGTTCTTATGTCTAACAGTGCAGCTCTGTGTTTTTCAATGTAGCTCCTAGTAGTGTTCTTCAGTGCAGCTCTTTCTGTTTTCCAATGTATCTCGAATGTCCTACAGTGCAGCTCTGTGTTTTCCAATATAGCTCTTTTTGCTCTTCTTTGCAGCTCTTTGTGTTTTCCAATGTAGCTCTTTGTCTTCTCCAGTACAGATCTTTGTGTTTTCTAATGTAGCTCTTTGTGTTCTTCAGTGCAGCTCTGTGTGTTTTTTAGTGCAACTCTTTCTGTTTTCCAATGTAGCTGTGATGTTCTAAGCGACGATATCTTACAAACTCGCACCAGATCATGGCAATTGAGCTAAGCACGTAAGCTACAGAATCTCTGCCATCACGATGACAGAAAAATCTGGTTGTAGGCTGCAGGAAATGACTTTGCAAGCTGGATGTTAGAGACAACTCTATTAGAATGTTGTCAAAATTTCGAAAGTAATTTTAAACAAATGGGGTAGATTTAGCCCCAAACATTTGAAACACATTTTTTTGTTACAAGCATCTTACACAGGGACCTCAAGTACCAAAGCACAACAGCGGTGGGGTACCATGGAAGTTATAAACCACTCTGTTCTTGAGGGCTTCGGTTATTTAATCTCTCAGCAATACTTTTTGGCACATGAGCTAAATGGCCAGGTCATAAGGACCACGAGGACTCAGAGGTTGGGGGGAGAGAACCCACTGGAACAACTGTTGGAGACAGATAGTAGCCTCCCATCAAGGCTATCCAGTGTGTTCTTTAATGTTCACAGGTTATGGCTCTCCCGTATACAGAACTACGGCTTTACGTTTCATCTGAAAAGAGTGGCCTTTCTCAGCCCATAAGGAACGCCGTCCATCGCTTCCCACCACATTACCACTATTGGAAATTTCCAATAGTGTGCTCTCGCTTCTACGTCTACTCTCGTGCACACAGACCAGACTTTCGCTCTCTTCTCATTAGTTGGCAGAAATGATGACGTCTTCGTCCAGACGTTGCTCTTATTAGTGGAGTTTTGCAGCTGCAAAGGTCGAAGTTATCTCTGTATAATAAAATAAAATAAATACCCCCTCAAGCAGCTGCTTGCCACAGAGGTCTGACAGGAGCCTGTCAGTTTATATGCCATAGTAGAAGGTCTGAGAGTCTGGCAGGCCCTCAGCAGAAAAACGACACAAACAGCCATGCCTTACCCGGGGCTCGAACCCAGGTCCCTTAGATCAGTAGCCAAGCGTGCTAACCACTCGGCCATAAAAATCATAAAATCACACGCCACCCACTTTTGTGTATAAAAATCATAAAATCACATGCCACCCACTTTTGGAAGGCTAGTCGTTTTTCTGCTGAGATCCTGCACATCCTCTCAGATCTTCTACTTTGGCATATAAACTGACAGGCTCCTGTCAGACCTCTGTGGCAAGCAACTGCTTGAGGGGGTATTTATTTATTTTTTAAATACTGATACAGAAAGTAAAATTTCGCATCGTGAATGTAAATTAAAAAAAAATTTCTAAAATCATGAAGCTGCCGACAAATCGACATGTTCAGAAAGTGATTGTTGGTGGTTAAAAAATACCTAACTTCCTATAAGCACCCTAAAAAGGATGACATATTTCAAAGGAAGATAGGGCGCCGACAATCTTGTTGAGTAACTAAATCAGTCCTGTCTTTCTTTGAAGTGGATACGAACTCAGGGATTGATTGCACCATCGATACGATTTGGGTTTATTTTCTATTCCTCAAGGCCCATATACGAAGATGTGTATTTTTAAATTTTTTTAATATTTTTTCTTTGTTACTAAAAACACTACCTTCAAAAACTTTCATTTGATGTTTGACTCATTGACTACATTTTTCGCCGCCGTTTTCTGGGTCTTCTTTAAAGCAGCCCATGACATAGGAGATGTCAGAAACTCCGAAATATAATTCGTTAAGGAATGCATTAAAGAAAGGTTTCTTACAGCAAAATTTCAGACAAGCGTTAAAGACTTGAATGTTATCTGCTGTTATGCCCCCACTGAGGATGCCGATGAGGATGAGAAGGATAGGTTTTATGAACAACTTCAGGATATTTTGCATTCTGTCAAGAAAGGAGATATTACCCTTGTTCTTGGTGACTTCAATGCCAAAGTTGGTACGGACTCTGACCTTTGGGGAGGGGCGATAGGCAACACACAAACCGACAAATGAGGAGGTGAAAAGGTGGAAGAATTCGAAATCCAAAGCCCACGTGAGTGTCGGGAAAAGGGAGGGGGAAGGGAAATTACATCCCCTCCCCACGGGGAAAATTTTGGAAAATTTGCGTTCAATAATATTAGTGTACCAAAAAAAAATAATGGTTTTCCTTTTAGGAAATGTAAATTTTGTTGTTTTTATTGGCGTTTTCATTAATTTTATTTATTTTTTTTTACATTAATTTTCAATTATGATTTTGTATGACTACATCGTCTCCCTCCCTTGAAGCAATTTCTTGTCCATCTTAAAAAAATTCGTTTGACTTTCATGGTTGTTCACCAAGGATGACAGAAAACAATAAAAAAAAACTTATTATTGAAAATAGGCTTAAAAATGTTTTTCGTAACAATAAAAATAAATGATAAATAAAAAAATAAATAATCCCTCAAGCAGCTGGTTGCCACAGAGGTGTGACAGGAGCATGCCAGTTTAATACGCCGTAGTGGTTAGCGCGCTTGGCTACTGATCTAAGGGACCTGGGTTCGAGCCCCGGGTAAGGCATGGATGTTTGTGTTGTTTTTCTGCTGAGGTCCTGCCATCCTCTCAGACCTTCTACTATGGCATATAAACTGACAGGCTCCTGTCAGACCTCTCTGGCAAGCAGCTGCTTGAGGGGGTGTTTATTTTTTATTTATTAGTAGGTCTGTGAGGATGGCAGGACCTCAGCAGGTTGATATGCTGAGGTCCTGCCATCCTCACAGACCTACTAATATATATATTGATATGCTGCTGATATTGATATGCTGCTGAGGTTTGCATTTCGTTACGAAAAAAAAACATTAATATTTGATGCATGTATTATTTAACATAAATTAATTTTTTAATCGTCTTCTACAGGGAAACTCTCCGCTGTAGAGAGTTTCCATTATAACCCTACTAAGAAAAAAAAATTAGCAAAAAATGGCATCAACGCTGATACCTGCTAAGTTTCACCAAACACATTATTGCCATTTCATTTTGTACTCGAATCTGTTATGTAAAGAGTTCCCATTACGATTTATTAATATCTGTATGTCACCTGCAATGCCCTCCTATTTACACCCCCCCCCACCGTCTCTGATGACCGAAGTCACCAGTTTTCAAAAACGACAGATGCACAATACTCAGACGTCGCCTTGATGACGAATGATTTCGTTTCGTATTTCAACCCTATTTTTTTATAAACTCTGGGTTAGATGAATCTCCATTTCAACAATATTTGGTTAACAATGATGACTGGCTACAATTAAAACCATCCCAAGAATGGAAACAATCAACTTACGTGCTGGATAACAATGGTACTTCCACTTCTTCTCCCAGCATTCCAGAAACTGGTCGAGAGCACGTGCTCTCGCTTCTACGTCTACTCTCGCGCACACAGACCGGACTTTCCCTCTCTTCTCATTGGTTGGCAGAAATGATGACGTCATCCTCCAGACGTTGCTTGTTATTAGTGGAGTTTTGCAGCTGCAAAGGTCGAAGTTATCTCTGCACGAGGAAAATCGAGTTAACAGACGGGAGAGTTTTTGGGAAAAACTGCATCATCGTTGCTATGTACACTCTGTTATCAGAGGTACCGAGGCACTTCCACGAAGGCCACAGTCGAGGTGAGATACGAAGATCTAGCCGGAACTCCGTTCTAGTAAAAAAAAATTCCTGTTTTAGTGGTCATTTTTTAGCCTGTGTTCGGATTAATAACATTACGAAAGGATGCGAGACTTTGGGTTGAGTAGATTTATCTCTGAGCGGCACTCTTTTTTTGCACACAATGGGCTAAATGGCCAGGTCACAAGATCTCTGGAGGCTCAGAGAAGGTTGGGGGAGGGGACCCACTGGAACAGCTGTTGCGAGACAGATGGTAGCCTCCCGTCAAGGCCATCCAGCGTGTTCTTTAACGTTGGATTGTTTTACCTCTGAGCGGCACTCTTTTTTTGCACACAATGGGCTAAATGGCCAGGTCACAAGATCTCTGGAGGCTCAGAGAAGGTTGGGGGAGGAGACCCACTGGAACAGCTGTTGGGAGACAGATGGTAGCCTCCCGTCAAGGCCATCCAGCGTGTTCTTTAACGTTGGATTGTTTTACCTCTGAGCGGCACTCTTTTTTTTGCACACAATGGGCTAAATGGCCAGGTCACAAGATCTTTGGAGGCTCAGAGAAGGTTGGGGGAGGGGACCCACTGGAACAGCTGTTGGGAGACAGATGGTAGCCTCCCGTCAAGGCCATCCAGCGTGTTCTTTAACGTTGGATTGTTTTACCTCTGAGCGGCACTCTTTTTTTGCACACAATGGGCTCAATGGCCAGGTCACAAGATCTCTGGTGGCTCAGAGAAGGTTGGGAGAGGGGACCCACTGGGACAGCTGTTGGGAGACAGATGGTAGCCTCCCGTCAAGGCCATCCAGCGTGTTCTTTAACGTTGGATTGTTTTACCTCTGAGCGGCACTTTTTTGGACACAATGGGCTAAATAGCCAGATCACAGGGACCCCGAAGGCTCAGAGAAGGTTGGGGGAGGGGACCCACTGGAACAGCTGTTGGGAGACAGATGGTAGCCTCCCGTCAAGGCCATCCAGCGTGTTATTTAATATTCACAGGGTATGGCTCTGCTAGGATGGGTTGTTTTACCTCTTAGTAGCACTTTTTTTGCGCACAGTGGGCTAAATGGCCAGGTCACATGGACCCCGAAGACTCAGAGAATGTTGGGGGAGGGGACCCACTGGAACAGCTGTTGGGAGACAGATGGTAGCCTCCCGTCAAGACCATCCAGCGTGTTGTTTAATATTCACAGGGTATGGCTCTGCTAGGATGGGTTGTTTTACCTCTTAGTAGCACTTTTTTTGCACACCATGGGCTAAATGGCCAGGCCACATGGACCCCGAAGACTCAGAGAATGTTGGGGGAGTGGACCCACTGGAACAGCTGTTGGGAGACAGATGGTAGGCTCCCGTCAAGGCCATCCAGTGTGTTCTTTAATATTCACAGGGTATGGCTCTGCTAGGATGGGTTGTTTTACCTCTTAGTAGCACTTTTTTTGCACACAATGGGCTAAATGGCCAGGTCACCAGGACCCCGAAGGCTCAGAGATGGTTGGGGGAGGGGACCCACTGGAACAGCTGTTGGGAGACAGATGGTAGCCTCCCGTCAAGACCATCCAGCGTGTTCTTTAACGTGCACAAGGTATGGCTTTCCCGCACACGGGGACCATGGCTTAACATCCCATCCGATGGACGGTGGTCTTTCCAAGGTTATCGATGTCCCCTACTGACCGTGGGCAGGGCGGGGAATTTTGCAGAGATAAATCTCAACGCTGATCCAGCTGGGACTCGAACCTGGGAACTGCAGATTACGAGCCTGGTGCACTACCGACTGAGCCACCCCCGCCCCGCCAGGTCACAAGGACCCCGAGGGTTCAGAAAATGTTGGAGAAAGGGGACCCACTGAAACAGCCGTTAGGAGACAGGCAGATGGCAGTTTCCTGTCAAGGCCATCTAGTAATGTGAACAGAGTATGGCTCTCCCGCACACGGGGCCACGGCTTAACGTCCCATTTGATGTACGGCAGCCTTTCCAAGCCCATTGGTAAGCCTACTGACCGTTTTCCAAGCCTACTGACCGTGGGCAGGGTGGGGAATTTTGCAGAGATAAATCTGAATGCTGGCCCAGCTGGGGTGGGGGGCAGCAGTCCCTTGGAAAAATTAATTTTGAAGTAATGTCAGGTATGCCAAAAATATATGTTTTTTGCTGTAAGGAAATGTAAATCTTGGTGTTTTCATTCATTATTACGAAAGAAAAAATACACCAAATATCTTTATGAATTATTTCTTTGCACAGTCCTTGCGAACTTGTCCCAGAGGTGGATCAGTTTCTCTGGGTCCTGCTGTTAGGACATTCCGAGCCTCTCCCAGCCACCAGCTGCCTGGGTCTCGTGCATCCACAGGCTCAGAATGATCACTTGGATCTCCAACTTCGTGCTCATTTTTCCACCGACTTTGCACCTCACAGCACGGGGGGTTAACAGTGATGACTGCTGCCATGTAGTGATGTTATTTGGTACCAACATATTGATATTAGAATAGCCCGGATGTTTGTTTGGTGGGGGGGGGGGGGGAACTGGAAACGTATTTTCTAGTTTTCCCTCGTATAGGCCCTTCTCTCTATGACTTGTCATGTTCTACTTTTTCATCTGCTAACTTGTCTGTGTTCTATGTACAGTCGCTCAAAAAAAAATATCCGAACACTACGGTTGATAACAGAATTCAGAAAAAATATCTGGCAACGATGTTTTTTAGAAGTTAGTGATTTGGCAACCTTCGTGTCACGTGACACGAAGGTTGCCAGATCACTAACTTCTAAAAAAATCGTTGCCAGATATTTTTTCTGAATTCTGTTATCAACCGTAGTGTTCGGATATTTTTTTGAGCGACTGTACCAATATATACATGTAGCGTATGTTTCAATGAAATAATTTGTCAATTGAAACATTTTGTTTTTTTTTTGCTAAGAAAAACAGCACATGTAAAAAAATGACAATTTTTATTGCACACAATTGCGAAATATACAATCTTTCTATAAAAAAAATCATATATTTTTCAGACTAGAAAAATATTTTTAAAGCACAAAACCCAGTCATCTAGTCTGGTGAATAATAAATTCTCGTCTTCAAAGAAAAAAAAAAACGTGCAAAAAGATGTTCCAACTTCAGAAAAATTAGTTCGCTAGTTTTTTTTTTCTTCAAAAAATTGATTGAGGAGTTTCAAATTAAAAAAAAAAGGTGTTTAAAAGTATCTAGAAACGGCTTCAAAACGAGCGAATAAGAAGGTTTACCTTCATAAATTTATAAAAAAAGGTTTTATATTGTTTTTCTTTAAAAAAATTTAATATTTGCATAAAGGCAGAATAAAAGTGTAAAAAAAATAGTTTTTTGAGAAACGAGCTTAAAATACTTTTCAATTTTTTTCATTTCAAGCTCTTCGTATAGATAGATCCCCCTTTCAAAAAAAAAAAACCCAGTTAAAAACGACGAATATCGCAGATCTTTTCATTCTCGTCTCGCGCTACAAAACCTTTTCGAAATTCCTCCGCCTAAGAAGACGTCACAACAGTTGGAAATGTCCGTTTTCTGCTTTTCGAATTCTCTTACGAAGCGTCTTAAATTCCTCGCTCCTTCCGATTGGATTCCTCTTTCGATTTCGTTGGCCGCGGCGCCGATGTCGTATAGGTCAAACAGGATGTTCAGTGCCATCAGCTCCCTCTTGCCGAAGAACTTGGATCCGTCGGCTAGCGCGCTCATCCTGCCTCTCTTCCAATTGTTGATGAGCTCCACGCACCTCTTCGCGCTGCTCGCGGATTGCGCAATCGTTGTCGTCAGAGCCATTGTTCCCTTCATTATTTTCAATTCGAGCGCCGATTGTTGCGAATACAATTGATTCAACAGTGAGAAATCGTTGAATAACAAAGCCACGATCACGAAACAATCTTCGGCCGTCTCGCGTCCATTTCGGATTCTCGCCACGCGATCTTTCAACGTCGCATTTTTCAAAACGTCACAGAAAATCGTTTCGTTCTCTGTGATTAAAGTCCGCCAGTCCATTCTATGAACAACCGATTCGATCTCATTTTTTTTCTTCAGACAGAGGCCAATCAGACAAGAGAGATGTAAAGTCTCCTGACAGTCTTCCTCCACGAGGGCACGAGCTTTCTCCAAGGCCTTTTTCTCAAACGCGTATTCCAACGTCCGTGCGCCAACCGTCGCCACGTTCCCGGCAGTGGAGCTGATCACTCCGCCGACAGAGAACGCCGCGGACAGCGCTCCCGTGAAAGGTGCGAGCGCGAGTCCCACTGCGCATGCGGCACATCCGACGATGTTCGCCGAAGACCCCTTCACCCTGGCGACGTTGAAGCTGTGATGGTAACTGTCGAACTCCGTCGCCAAGGCAACCAACTCGGCGATGACTTTGTCGCGTTTGTCCAACCAGATCAAGTATTGTTTACGGAATTCTTCAGTCGCTTGGCGATGTTCGGCTAGAATATCCGGGAGTCTGGAACTGAATTTCGCAACAGATCTTCTCAGTTTGTACACATTGTTATGACTGCTGGTTTCGGCACCCATTGGTCAGCAATCTGAAAAAAAGACATTTTTTTTTTTCGCGTTAAAACACGTCAAGAGATAATAGTAAATCATTTTACATAAAAAAACTGACTCTAGCTAACCACTTTTACAAAACTAGACTCCGTCTAACATAATGTAGCAGCAAAATCTGGCAGCCAATGAAAAGATGACACCTCACACGAGTCCTAAGAACTCCAGATGTAATATTCTTCCACAGGAAATAGTTCCATGCTTGATGCAAGAGTACTTCTTGTAACTCCAAATACCTACACTGAAAGGACAATTTATTTTAACCCACCCACCTAATAAAGTGTGGGTCCATCTTTCGACCTCCCAACAACACTCCGTGGAATGGACTCTACCAGGATTCGGAAGCGTTCGGATCGTATTGCGAGCCCGTGATTCCTGGGCAGCCATTCATAAAGCACGGAGAATGCTGCATTTCGGGATCGAATGGATTCCTCCACTTCGTACCACAGATGATCAATAGGGTTCGAATCCGGAGAGGGTCATTCGACGGTTGAGAATTGACCAGAATGCTCCTTTAACCAATTCCTCACTAAACGGTAGCAGGACGAGTGCTATTGAAAGAAATCGTGCTGTGGGAAATAGAGAGCTGTGAATGGGTGTAAGTGAGCGATTGTGGGTTGTTTTACCTCTGAGCAGCATTCTTTTGCACACAATGGGCTAAATGGCCAGTTCACAAGGACCCCGAGGGCTAAGAGAAGGTTGGGGGAGGGGACCCACTGGAACAGCTGTTGGGAGACTGATGGTAGCCTCTCGTCAAGGCATTCAGTGTGTTCTTTAACGTGCACAGGGTACGGCGGCCTTTCCAAGCACATCAGTGTCCCTAGTGACCGTGGGGAGGACGAGGAGTTTTGGGGAGATAAAGTAGGTGGTCGACAAGTAAAGCAAACGACAGGCACTCACGCCGCTGCTTCAATGTCAGAGTTCTGAGAGGCCTCAACCAGCACACGAAGGTGGCTTTTGGTGTCATCCATAAGATGTAGTACTGTCCTGTATAGTGGAACGTCGGATGGCATCATTCAATCATATTCAAACATCAACATAGTCTTGTGATGGTGATCCTACTGGACAACAGTTAGTAAAGATGGATTACTGCCATCCAGCGTGCTTTTTAATGTGCACGGGGTATGGCTCTCCCACAAACGGATCATGACTTTATGTCCCAATGAACGATTTGGGGGCGGGGGACGATGGACGATTAAGGAATGATTGGGAAAATGCAAAGAACGATATTTGTTTACTATCCATAGAGTACAAAAAAAAATCACCTTTAGCTGTTTCAAAAAAAAACTGTGATACCCTAGTGGTAAGAGAGCAAATCCCTGATGACAATGGAAATCTCCTGATCACCACACTAGCAAAAAAAAGTTCAGATTTCTAACTTAAATAGATCGTTTGCAATATTCGTTTAGTTTTTTGGAATTTTCCACCATTAGAGGGCGCCATTACAGCTACTGAGCGATTCGAAAAATGCGAATCGTAATATTTCATCAATACCGAAGGAAACTAGGAACGAATTTTAATATATCTCTACAACAACAAAAAGTTAAACATCTACAAGACCGACATCTGTTTTTTTTTGACATAATATCCACGTGGTCCCTCTATATACGATCACTCAGATCTTTTCATTGTATCTAAAAAGATCTCTGATTCCTCGTCCAGCAATTGTTGCACAAACGGATTAACTTTGCATAGCAGGGATGGTAGTCAGGAACGAAAACCTTCTTAAAGCTCAATGCATCACGAACAATTGTTTCAACAATGTCCCTTGCTCCAAAGGCAGAAGAATATTTAAGGGAAAGTTGAGGAGTGAAAACTCCTCCTAAATCTATACGTTTGAATTTTTTTGACATTTTCATACTTTTAAAATATTTAGTAACACTTAAGCATTGATATGAAAGTTAATATTACATAATTAAAATGTTAATATTAGATTTTATGTCAGAACTTGAATATATTAATAAATTGCTTTTCATTTGTTGCCGTCTTTTGTCCACCGTTTATTTTTCAAAAAAATATTCATAAATTTTCCATATTAAAATACATGTATTGCTTATGAAACCTATCAATAACATTAAAAGTAATCTATAAACCTATTTTACATCATCTTCCCATAAATACTTACATGTTTATTAATTTTAATATTATTTTTTTCTGTGAAAAAAATATCAACACCAGATTCAGAAAACAAGGCCCACTTTCCTTAAAATGTACTAACTTCGTATATTTTCGCACAATTCATACATTGTTATATTGCCTCGAAATATTTCCCATTTACAATTTTAAATACATTACAGAAGTGGACACTAGATGGCAGCAGAGATTCTGCAAATTATCTGTTGTTCAGCTACACTCGGAAATACAGTGAAATATGTTTACTGTTTTACTTGCTTACCATTTTAGGTAGATGTTTCAGATATCTGTACACAACTTATTAAATCCTCACCTTCATACACAACTGTAGATCTCACATTATGATAAATAACACTCTATAAACACAAATCAATTACTATTGTTTCCCAATTCTATGCGACTTACAGATAAAGTTGTTTTCTTCTTTCCTTCAGAAGCTTTAAATTCTAAACTTTTAACCGTATTGTGCCAAGTGGTTAGGTGAATTGGTTGCTGATAAAGATCTGAGTTTGAACGCCAGATAAGGTAAAAACGTTTCTTTGGGGTGTGTGTTCTCTCTCTGCTGAGGTCTCGCTTTCTCACATATCTTCTGTATGGCGCATAAACTGACAGACTCCTGTCAGACCTCTGTGACAAGCAGCTTCTTGAGCAGTAATTCATTTATTTTACAACTCGTAATAAACAATATTGTATCTTTTAACCATAAGAAAAATCTAAACTTGTTAACTGCATTTAACATAAAAAATGACAGCGTAAAGACACAAAACATTCCACCTCACCTTAAGTATGGGTTGCATGCACCGAAATAACACAGTGCTGAAAATAATCATTAAGAGTCATGTTTGTTTACATTCATTAAATAATCATTCAACTGTTTATGAGAAAGAAAAAAATATTTTCCAAAAGATGACTTTCCAATATTTATCAGTATAGATTGAAAAGTTGCTTTTCTTGATCATAGATGGTGTCATAAGCAAAAAGGTCAGAAAGATTAAAAAGTCAGAACTGGTGGATAAAATGACGCAGCTGGTGATCATTTAATGGTTAGAAGACTGGTATTTAACTGGAAGTCTTGAAAAGTCCCACTTATTGGCGAAATTCTTTTTTGCCGAAAATAATTTTTTGATTTCTAAAAAATGTCCAGAGAAATAAAAATACGACCATTTCCCACAATGATGTAACTTAGAATGACTCCAAAGAAGTACTTGGCGAAATTCAGCTACATATGGAATGGAGATGGCAATCAATGTAAAGCGAATTCGTCTCTTCCTCGACCATTCATTAGCAATCCAAAGTTCAATTATGAATCACCAGGAAATTTATGGGATGATGTCAATTAACTTTGGCTGCAAAATTTTGAGCAAGTTACCTGATTAAAACAACTTTAACTTTTCAAAAAATATACAGACTTATGTGACTAACACTGAAGTGGTGAACAATTCATAATGAGAGCCAGGGCCGCCGACAGGGGAGGGGGGCAAGGGGGACTAGTGCATAGGGGCCCGTCAGCAATAAGGGCCCCGTCAGATTAAGTGACTCTCCGAGTGGTTAGCGCGCTTGGCTACTGATCTAAGGGACCTGGGTTCGAACCCCGGATTAAGGCATGGACGTTTGTGTTGTTTCTCTGCTGAGGTCCTGCCATCCTCACAGACCTTGTGCTAAGGCATATAAACTGACAGGCTCCTGTCAGACCTCTGTGGCAAGCAGCTGCTTGAGGGGGTATTTATTTTTTATTTATTACTTTTTCTTACAAAAATTATTCTTAGTTAGGCTATATATCGATCCTATAAAATTCTATAAAAACATTATTTGTTATAATATGCTTTTAAAAAGGAACACTAGTTGGATTATGACATATTATCTCATTAATATTAGTTGAACGAACCATTTCTTAACATCTTCTTTTGTCCACGTTAACTTACAGCATTTGCTTGTATTTTCCCTGTTAACCACCCCACCCCTGCAGCAGAAGCAAGAGTTGGACTCTCCCAAACCCAACCCGTGTGATCAGGATTATTACATTGTTCATGTTTCGAGTTCCACTAACATCGTCTGTAGTCTGTGTGAGTGTTACAAATTATAACTGTTTAAAAGTCTTTTGTCGGCACATTTGTTTCACCATTTCGTTGTCATTTGTTTAGTAAAATGATATATTCATTGGTGCTATAGTCTAACTGAACAATGGACAAGTATAAGCATAAGTCAGGAGCTGAGAAGCGAAAGGAGAGAAATAAAAAAATTGGAAGTTATTAAGAAAGGGAATAGAACTTTGTTTGAAGTCGGTGTAAAAGTATATGTGGCAGTGAAGGTGCAAAAAATGCATGCCTGACTGCGCAACAGGTTTTTTTTCCTCTGAATGTTATCATTGTGTCCAGAATAATTGCTATTAATGATTTGTAAAGATAAAAAGTTTTCAAGGTGTGGGGGGGGGGGGGGGGCGAGCATAATATTACATAGGGGCCCATAAATTTTCTCGGCGGCCCTGATGAGAGCATTCTACACGAGCAAGAATTCTGATTATCTTACTCAATAAATGAACACAACCAACGCAGCTCATACACTTACTCAGCAAAAGTGAGCAGAATTATTTTTATCATGAAATGAACGAGCGTTGAAAGGAAAAAGGTCCCACGTGGCCAGGCATTGAGATTTATCTCCACAAAACTTCTCACCGTGCCCTCGGAAAATAAATCGATGGGCTTGCAAAAGCTGCCATCCATCAAATTGGACATTAATCCATGACCCCATGTATGGGAGAGCCACACCCTTGCTTGGACCTCCATAGCCCATAGCTGCTTGGGGATGATTATGATGTTGTTCAAAAAATACCACTGAGAGGTAAAACAACCCAACTCAAGAAATGGGATAATGGTCAGGTTATAAGGACCTGAGAAGATTGGTGGAGGGGACCCACTGGAACGGCTGTTGGCAGACAAATGGTAGCCTTCCATCAAGGCCAGCCAGCGTGTTCTGTAACGTGCACAGGGTATGGCTCTCCCGCATGTGGGACCACTACTTAACATGCTATCCGACAGATGGCGTTCTTTTGAAGCACATCAGTGTCCCCTGCTGACTAAGCTTAAGATGGGGGAGAGAGAGATAACTCTCAGGGCTGGCAGAGGCAGAGGTAGGACTCATCAACTGGGAACTGAAGGATACGAGTCTGTTGTGCTAGACTCTCAGCCCCCCTGACCATTTACGAACGTGCAATGCTCCTCATTTCCGTTCTTGTCCAGTGTTGCCAACTTAGATGTCTTGTGCATAAATTTTGCAGCTTTGAAAAACACTCAGCTGCTTAAATTTTATAGCAGCTTCTTGTCAGTTTCTTAAAAATTTGTAACTTTCGTGTGGGAGTCATCTTTCTCCCATTAATCAAATATGCTCTTAAATCACTCAATCAAGTTCATTTCTTCTAATTATTTTGTCCAAGCATTTTTAGATGCATAAAAAAAATAAAATAAAAAATAAATCAAGCAGCTGCTTGCCACAGAGGTCTGACAGGAGCCTGTCAGTTTATATGCCACAGTAGAAGATCTGAGAGGATGGCAGGACCTCAGCAGAAAAACGACACACACATCCATGCCTAATTCCGGGGCTCGAACCCAGGAGTAGTGAGTAAAGGAGAGTTCTGGACCAGAGGCGGGTCAATGTTAATCCTATGGGACCCGCCTCCTTGTGTTGTAAAGCGGAGGCGGGTCTTTCCTCCACACAAACAGGTCAATATTTCCCTCAATAATTTACATAATTTATTTTTTTTTTTTTTTAAATCAGAGATTTTCTTTTTTTTTTCTTCTTTTAATTAGTTTTTTTTACCCAATAGCATTGTTTCTTTTTTTGTTTCTGCGGGACAGTCTTTTAAATCAGTTTCTGCAGGATAGTCCTTCTTCTAGTATAAATACGACATCCATCAGTCAGATTCCTCATTCTGTTGTCAGACGTTGACAGTGACGGTTCTCTGCTGCTTCGTGATTTTTTTATTTTCAACTGTTAGAAGCCAATAGTGATAGTTTCTGACGTCCTCCAGTTTCTGCGAATAGTCCTTCTAGTATAAATACGACATCTATCAGTCGGAATCCTCATTCTGTTGTTAGACGTTGATAGTGACAGTTCTCCGCTGCTGCTTCGTGATTTTTTTTTTCAACTTTTAGAAGGCAATAGTGATAGTTCTCCCTGTCCTCGTGCAGTATCAACTATTTTTCAACGCACTGTTTCATAATGTATCCATGCGATATATGTGAGAAGGTTTTCATTCATCAGACCCATCTCATTCGTCATAAGAGAAATCATGATGGAAATAACCTCTTTAAGTGCTCTCAATGTGAATTGGCATTCTCAAGGAGAGATGATGTCCGACGTCATGAGTTAATCCACACCTCCAGAAAAACCTACAAATGTGAAGAATGCGCCATGGAGTTTGGAAGAAAAGACAATCTTTTACGACATCAAAGAAAGCCCCACAATAATAAGCGAAAACGTTCTGAAGCTGAAAGGATTCCCCAGAAGAAACGAAAACCAGACCCTGAAGACCCCTGCCAGTTTACAGAAGAAATGAAAAGGACCCTTTCAACACATAAACTGATGGCAACGGAAGAAACATCTCTTGACCTCACCCTTTTCCTTGATTCCTCGCGGGAGTCACTCCTAACTCATCTGAAAGATGAATTGACCTCGAAAGGTAGTATTAAATGGTACCTTGTCGTGCAAGTGCGCTTCAGGCGAAAAGTCTCCCCTTCTACCTTCGAACACTGTACCCCGTTTTTCCGAAGTAACTGTGTTACAAGTCTTCCTACATCATCCCTAAACAGAGAACTAGATTCAGCGTGTAAGAAGATAAAGATCTCATTTGAAGAATTTGAAGGAACACATAGTGGATGGACACTGGACGCCGTACTCCACGCTGAAATGAACATTGGAAAATATATCCCTCTTTCAGGATCTAGTTATATCCCTACTCCAAGAGAATTACTGTTAAAACACGCTATTGTCAATGTATGTAATTCTGACCAAAAATGTTTTATATGGTCTGTTTTAGCCTCTTTGTATCCTACCACAGATCATCCACAACGTCCTACCACCTACATTCATTTAGAAGAAAAATTAAACACATCTGACCTAATTTTCCCTGTTACAATAAATCAAATATCTAAATTCGAAAAAATGAACAATATTTCTGTTAATGTTTTTGGATATGAGAAAGAGGTGTTCCCACTCTACATCACACCATTCAGATTTAAAGCGCATGCAAATCTCCTTCTGTTATCGGATGATGAAAAGCAGCATTATTGCTCCATTAAGAATATGAGTAGACTTCTCAGTCCTCTCACCAAACATAACGGTGTACGTTTCTACTGTGATTACTGCCTTCACCGTTTCGCAAATGAATCCCTCTTGAAGGATCATGTTCCCTATTGTCGAGAACATGGACCTCAGAGAGTAGAACTCCCAACTGAAGAAGAGAAATGGTTGAAATTCACAAATTTTAAGTTTCAGCAGCTCGTTCCATACGTGATTTATGCCGACTTTGAATCATTCCTAGTGAAAGTGGACACTTGTATGCCTAACCCTGAAAAATCTCACACCACTATCACGGCAAATCATGAACCCTGTGGATTTGCATATCTTGTTGTTGGACATGATGGCTGCAGCTATAAGCCTCCAGTAGTTTATAGAGGTCCTAATGTAGTAGAAGAATTTTTAGAATGTCTGCTTAAAGAAGAAGAAAACATTAAAAATTTACTGTCGATGATAAAGCCAATGCAGCTCTCGAATCATGAAGAGGAATCATTTCACAACGCTACTGACTGTCATATTTGTAAGCATGCCCTAGGAGCAGATCGTGTGAGAGATCACGATCATATAACAGGTAAATTCCGAGGAGCTGCCCATAATTCCTGTAATCTGAACTTTAAGTTAACCAATAGGATTCCAGTTATCTTTCACAACCTAAAGGGATATGACAGCCACCTTATTATGCAGGGAATCGGCAGAATCAAAAATAAGAAGATTAATTGCATTCCCAATAACATGGAAACATACATAACCTTCTCCTTAGGGACATTACATTTTATAGACTCCTATCAGTTTTTAAGCACATCCCTTGAGAAGCTAGTAAATAATTTATCACCAGATGAGTTCCATATTTTAAAGGAACATGTTGAAACTGAACGGTTACACCTGGTTTTGAGAAAAGGAGTTTACCCCTATGATTATATTGACAACAGTGAAAAGTTTGAACAAATAGTATTACCACCACGTGAAGCATTTTACAACCAACTCACAGAAGAAGCACTAGGGGAAGAAGACTACACCCATGCAATAAGAGTATGGAATACATTCAACATAAAAAATCTAGGCCAGTATCATGACTTGTACCTGAAGACAGACGTGCTCCTCTTAGCTGATGTTTTCGAAAGTTTCAGAAAACTATGCATCAGATACTATGAAATCGATCCCTGCCATGTTTACACAGCTCCTGGATTAGCCTGGCAAGCATGCTTAAAAATGACAAATGTAAATCTTGAGTTGATAACTGACCCTACAATGTACCTTTTCCTGGAAAAAGGCATACGAGGGGGAATTTCTGTGATATGCAATCGTCTTAGTACAGCAAACAACAAGTATTTGGACACCTATGATCCTCAGTTACCCTCTAAATACATTATGTACTATGATGCCAACAATCTTTATGGATGGGCAATGTCACAATGCCTCCCTCAAAGCGATTTTCGATGGCTTAATAAAGAAGAAATAGCAGATCTAAATATTACGACAATTGCTGACGATGCGAATAAAGGATACATATTGGAAGTTGATTTAGATTATCCAGTTTCTCTACACGACAAGCATAATGATTATCCACTAGCCCCTGAGAAACTTCAGATTACCAGCAGCATGCTATCCCCATATTGTCAAGAGGTTGCCCAAAGCCTTGGAATAAATACAAACCAATCAGTCGTGAAATTAGCCCCAAATCTAAATTCTAAGGAAAAATATGTCCTTCATTATCGAAATCTCAAACAATATTTAACCTTCGGTATGCAGCTGAAGAACATACATCGCGTTTTAGAATTTAATCAGTCTTGCTGGCTAAAACCATATATAGAATTTAATACAGATCAGCGGAAGAAAGCTAGAAACGACTTCGAGAAGGACTTCTTCAAACTGATGAATAATGCTGTGTTTGGAAAAACGATGGAAAATTTGAGAAATCGAGTGAAAATTGAATTGACTCAGAGCCCGAAGAGAGTATGTAAGCTCATAGCATCCCCTGCTTTTCACGCTTTTCGTGTTTTTGACAACGACCTTGCATGTGTGCAATCAAAGCTAACTAAATTGAAACTCAACAGGCCTATTTATGCTGGTTTCAGTATTCTAGATATTAGTAAACTATTGATGTATAGCTTTCATTATGACTATATTAGTCTGAAATATGGAGAAAAAGCTAAATTATTGTTCACTGATACAGATTCACTGTGCTACGAGCTTCAAACCGAGGACGTGTATGCTGATATGAAAGACGATATAGATCATTTTGACACGTCCGACTATCACATTGACCATGTTTTGCATAGTACACATAATAAAAAGGTACTAGGTAAAATGAAAGATGAACTTTCGGGAGTACCTATCAAACAATTTGCAGGGCTTCGTTCTAAAATGTATTCCCTTCAGAGTTTACATGAGGAGAAGAAGACGGGGAAAGGAGTCCCCAAATACATCGTAAAAAGAACCCTTCGTCACAAGGATTACAGAGACTGCTTAATAAACAAATCACCTTGTCGAGTAGATTTGACAAGGATTCAAAGTAGCAGCCACCATCTTCATACAGTGAAAGGTGTAAAGCTTGGTTTGTCACCATTTGACGATAAAAGATATATTTTAGAAAATGGTTATGACACCCTTTCGTACGGTCACTACAAAACATTGAAAAAATAACATAGCAGAAAAAACGAATATTTCACTGTGATTTTTAATATGCTTGAGCTATTTATGTATAAAAAATATGATAATTTTATCCAAATGTGTGCATATAACCCCCTATATATGTAAAAATAATACATGTTATTATTATATGTAGATAGCTGTATGTAAAAACCATTTCCTCTGTTAACCTGCATTTTTTTTTTTTGTAAGCAGGCTGTAAAGTATAATCAATGTGAAAAAGCATCATTGTGAAATGTATAAAATTGTAAACCAATGGAAATCATTACATGTGCACGCATTGTCATTGTTTCACCTAATACTTTGAAATCAATAAAAATTTTTAAATGAAATATATGTGTCGTCTGAGTCTTATCCTTGGCAAGTGGAGCGATAAACAAGCGTTAGCCGCTTCTCACGTGACTTACTCCGCATGCACCTGTGATGCTGACTCACTTCCAACCGCTCATATCCTGTTGGAAGGTCAGACCTCACTCACTGCGAGAAAGCTCTTCTAGGATCCATTTCTGGGATTACACTTATAATGAAAGGTGAGTAATTCTCTAAATTTTCATGGTTTATCAAACATTACTTATAATTTCGTGATGTAGTGACGTTCTCAAGTAATAAGAAGTGATGAAAACATAAGATTTCCTTTCAAAGTTATCGTAACTCGCTTGCTTGCTTGTTACCGGAACAAGCCTCCTAGAAATCAACGTCTTTTTTTTTTAAAGCAATCACCTCTCAAAAGCACCGGGACTTCAATAAATGCTCTGAGTGCTGTGTTTATGAAAAATATATCAGTACGGGATGAAATTCTAATTTTTACTTTGCAGAGACGAGAACTTTACGTAGATTTTTACAGAGAAATAATCGAAATTATTGCATCAGCCATTTAGCGATAAAGTATTTTAGAGCAGATTTTTACTGAATATTAATACTTTAGAATAAAGGATAATTTCCTGTATATAATACAGAGGTGTACAGACGAATTTTATTTCCTACGAATAAAAAACAAAAATAGGATTTTCATACTGTTATTCGAATTACTCACTTACCACTTATTTCAACTGTTTAGTAAAAAAAAAATACATTTAATTCCCAGTTTTTTAACGACTGAGATAAAAAAAATATGCTTACCTACATTAAATACAATGTAAAATAGCGAAATTCACCACTTATTTCAACTGTTTAGTAAAAAAAATACATTTAATTCCCAGATTTTTAACGACTGAGATAAAAAAAAATATGCTTACCTACATTAAATACAATGTAAAATAGCGAAATTCACCACTAATTTCAGCTGCTTAATACCAAGAAATACAGGCGATTTCCTGTTTTTTTTTAGCATTGCACATAAGAGAAAAAAAAAAGACTAGCGAACGTATTAACATGTATACCTCTGGTACTTAAATATGACATGCTCTGTGTTTCAATATTACACATTTTTTCAGTAGTTTACACATTAATTACTATTTTTTTCATTCAACAGTTAAGTATCACAATTGGAAGTAATGTGCGCAATATTTCCTGTTTAAATGCATCTCTCTACAAAAAAAGATTTCCTTTCAAAATTATCGTAACTCGCTTGCTTGCTAGTA
This sequence comes from Ryuthela nishihirai, assembly GCA_038380435.1. Lineage (NCBI taxonomy): Eukaryota > Metazoa > Arthropoda > Arachnida > Araneae > Heptathelidae > Ryuthela > Ryuthela nishihirai. The sequence continues at coordinate 98,446,918 of JAWZYU010000006.1, forward strand.
CATTACATGGCCCGAATCGAGCCACCTCGAAATCAACGTTTTTTTTTTGAAGCGATCACTTCTCAGAAGTGGAAGACTTCAATAAATGCACCGAGTGCTGTGTTTATGAGAAAATTATCAGCACGGAATGAAAATCTAATTTTTTTTACTTGCAGAGACGAGAACTTTACGTAGATTTTTACAGAGAAATAATCGAAATTATTGCATCAGCCATTTAGCGATAAAGTGTTTTACTGAATATTAATACTTTAGAATAAAGGATAATTTCCGGTGTATAATACCGAGGTGTACAGACGAATTTTATTTCCTATGAATAAAAAAATAGGATTTTCATACCGTTATTCGAATTACTCAGTTAATTCACCACTTATTTCAACTGTAAAAAAAAAATACATTTAATTCCCAGATTTTTTAACGACTGAGATAAAAAAAATAATATGCTTACCTACATTAAATATAATGTAAAATAGCGAAAATTCACCACTAATTTCAGCTGCTTAATATCAAGAAATACAAACGATTTCCTGTTTCTTTTTTTTTTAGCATTGCACATAAGAAAAAAAGACTAGCGAACGTATCAACATGTACCTCTGAGACTTAAATATGACATGCTCTGTGTTTCAATATTACACATTTTTTCAGTATTTTACACATTAATTACTTACTTTTTTCATTCAACAGTTAAATACCCAATTGGAAGTAATGTTAGCAATATTTCCTGTTTAAATACATCTCCAGAAATCCGCTTTAAAACATTTTCTTATAATTTAAGGGGAAAATAAAGAATTTTAATTGAATTTCTTTTAACACTATATACTTAATATATTGTAATCAACGTATTCTATATACAAAACGAATTAATACAGCCTAGTTACTGGAAATTAACATAATGTTGAAGTGCTTTCTACCTAAAGATTTAAAAAAAAACCTGAAGACTTTAATTTTAATTACATTTTCAGCCACTAGATGGCGACACAGTTACTATTAGACCTTGGGACAGACGAGAGAAACTTGAAGCCTTTGCTCAGAGCGCCACCTAGCGGGATTTTCAGTAGTTTATTACCAACCTACGGATCCCCCTTTGCACAGTGCTTTCCCCTCTGACGTCACCACCTGGACTTTGACCCAAGGGGGATCCGTAGGTTGGTAATAAACTACTGAAAATCCCGCTAGGTGGCGCTCTGAGCAAAGGCTTCAAGTTTCTCTCGTCTGTCCCAAGGTCTAATAGTAACTGTGTCGCCATCTAGTGGCTGAAAATGTAATTAAAATTAAAGTCTTCAGGTTTTTTTTTAAATCTTTAGGTAGAAAGCACTTCAACATTATGTTAATTTCCAGTAACTAGGCTGTATTAATTCGTTTTGTATATAGAATACGTTGATTACAATATATTAAGTATATAGTGTTAAAAGAAATTCAATTAAAATTCTTTATTTTCCCCTTAAATTATAAGAAAATGTTTTAAAGCGGATTTCTGGAGATGTATTTAAACAGGAAATATTGCTAACATTACTTCCAATTGGGTATTTAACTGTTGAATGAAAAAAGTAAGTAATTAATGTGTAAAATACTGAAAAAATGTGTAATATTGAAACACAGAGCATGTCATATTTAAGTCTCAGAGGTACATGTTGATACGTTCGCTAGTCTTTTTTTCTTATGTGCAATGCTAAAAAAAAAAGAAACAGGAAATCGTTTGTATTTCTTGATATTAAGCAGCTGAAATTAGTGGTGAATTTTCGCTATTTTACATTATATTTAATGTAGGTAAGCATATTATTTTTTTTATCTCAGTCGTTAAAAAATCTGGGAATTAAATGTATTTTTTTTTTACAGTTGAAATAAGTGGTGAATTAACTGAGTAATTCGAATAACGGTATGAAAATCCTATTTTTTTATTCATAGGAAATAAAATTCGTCTGTACACCTCGGTATTATACACCGGAAATTATCCTTTATTCTAAAGTATTAATATTCAGTAAAACACTTTATCGCTAAATGGCTGATGCAATAATTTCGATTATTTCTCTGTAAAAATCTACGTAAAGTTCTCGTCTCTGCAAGTAAAAAAAATTAGATTTTCATTCCGTGCTGATAATTTTCTCATAAACACAGCACTCGGTGCATTTATTGAAGTCTTCCACTTCTGAGAAGTGATCGCTTCAAAAAAAAAACGTTGATTTCGAGGTGGCTCGATTCGGGCCATGTAATGTACTAGCAAGCAAGCGAGTTACGATAATTTTGAAAGGAAATCTTTTTTTGTAGAGAGATGCATTTAAACAGGAAATATTGCGCACATTACTTCCAATTGTGATACTTAACTGTTGAATGAAAAAAATAGTAATTAATGTGTAAACTACTGAAAAAATGTGTAATATTGAAACACAGAGCATGTCATATTTAAGTACCAGAGGTATACATGTTAATACGTTCGCTAGTCTTTTTTTTTTCTCTTATGTGCAATGCTAAAAAAAAACAGGAAATCGCCTGTATTTCTTGGTATTAAGCAGCTGAAATTAGTGGTGAATTTCGCTATTTTACATTGTATTTAATGTAGGTAAGCATATTTTTTTTTATCTCAGTCGTTAAAAATCTGGGAATTAAATGTATTTTTTTTACTAAACAGTTGAAATAAGTGGTGAATTTCGCTATTTTACATTGTATTTAATGTAGGTAAGCATATTTTTTTTATCTCAGTCGTTAAAAAACTGGGAATTAAATGTATTTTTTTTTACTAAACAGTTGAAATAAGTGGTAAGTGAGTAATTCGAATAACAGTATGAAAATCCTATTTTTGTTTTTTATTCGTAGGAAATAAAATTCGTCTGTACACCTCTGTATTATATACAGGAAATTATCCTTTATTCTAAAGTATTAATATTCAGTAAAAATCTGCTCTAAAATACTTTATCGCTAAATGGCTGATGCAATAATTTCGATTATTTCTCTGTAAAAATCTACGTAAAGTTCTCGTCTCTGCAAAGTAAAAATTAGAATTTCATCCCGTACTGATATATTTTTCATAAACACAGCACTCAGAGCATTTATTGAAGTCCCGGTGCTTTTGAGAGGTGATTGCTTTAAAAAAAAAAGACGTTGATTTCTAGGAGGCTTGTTCCGGTAACAAGCAAGCAAGCGAGTTACGATAACTTTGAAAGGAAATCTTATGTTTTCATCACTTCTTATTACTTGAGAACGTCACTACATCACGAAATTATAAGTAATGTTTGATAAACCATGAAAATTTAGAGAATTACTCACCTTTCATTATAAGTGTAATCCCAGAAATGGATCCTAGAAGAGCTTTCTCGCAGTGAGTGAGGTCTGACCTTCCAACAGGATATGAGCGGTTGGAAGTGAGTCAGCATCACAGGTGCATGCGGAGTAAGTCACGTGAGAAGCGGCTAACGCTTGTTTATCGCTCCACTTGCCAAGGATAAGACTCAGACGACACATATATTTCATTTAAAAATTTTTATTGATTTCAAAGTATTAGGTGAAACAATGACAATGCGTGCACATGTAATGATTTCCATTGGTTTACAATTTTATACATTTCACAATGATGCTTTTTCACATTGATTATACTTTACAGCCTGCTTACAAAAAAAAAAAATGCAGGTTAACAGAGGAAATGGTTTTTACATACAGCTATCTACATATAATAATAACATGTATTATTTTTACATATATAGGGGGTTATATGCACACATTTGGATAAAATTATCATATTTTTTATACATAAATAGCTCAAGCATATTAAAAATCACAGTGAAATATTCGTTTTTTCTGCTATGTTATTTTTTCAATGTTTTGTAGTGACCGTACGAAAGGGTGTCATAACCATTTTCTAAAATATATCTTTTATCGTCAAATGGTGACAAACCAAGCTTTACACCTTTCACTGTATGAAGATGGTGGCTGCTACTTTGAATCCTTGTCAAATCTACTCGACAAGGTGATTTGTTTATTAAGCAGTCTCTGTAATCCTTGTGACGAAGGGTTCTTTTTACGATGTATTTGGGGACTCCTTTCCCCGTCTTCTTCTCCTCATGTAAACTCTGAAGGGAATACATTTTAGAACGAAGCCCTGCAAATTGTTTGATAGGTACTCCCGAAAGTTCATCTTTCATTTTACCTAGTACCTTTTTATTATGTGTACTATGCAAAACATGGTCAATGTGATAGTCGGACGTGTCAAAATGATCTATATCGTCTTTCATATCAGCATACACGTCCTCGGTTTGAAGCTCGTAGCACAGTGAATCTGTATCAGTGAACAATAATTTAGCTTTTTCTCCATATTTCAGACTAATATAGTCATAATGAAAGCTATACATCAATAGTTTACTAATATCTAGAATACTGAAACCAGCATAAATAGGCCTGTTGAGTTTCAATTTAGTTAGCTTTGATTGCACACATGCAAGGTCGTTGTCAAAAACACGAAAAGCGTGAAAAGCAGGGGATGCTACGAGCTTACATACTCTCTTCGGGCTCTGAGTCAATTCAATTTTCACTCGATTTCTCAAATTTTCCATCGTTTTTCCAAACACAGCATTATTCATCAGTTTGAAGAAGTCCTTCTCGAAGTCGTTTCTAGCTTTCTTCCGCTGATCTGTATTAAATTCTATATATGGTTTTAGCCAGCAAGACTGATTAAATTCTAAAACGCGATGTATGTTCTTCAGCTGCATACCGAAGGTTAAATATTGTTTGAGATTTCGATAATGAAGGACATATTTTTCCTTAGAATTTAGATTTGGGGCTAATTTCACGACTGATTGGTTTGTATTTATTCCAAGGCTTTGGGCAACCTCTTGACAATATGGGGATAGCATGCTGCTGGTAATCTGAAGTTTCTCAGGGGCTAGTGGATAATCATTATGCTTGTCGTGTAGAGAAACTGGATAATCTAAATCAACTTCCAATATGTATCCTTTATTCGCATCGTCAGCAATTGTCGTAATATTTAGATCTGCTATTTCTTCTTTATTAAGCCATCGAAAATCGCTTTGAGGGAGGCATTGTGACATTGCCCATCCATAAAGATTGTTGGCATCATAGTACATAATGTATTTAGAGGGTAACTGAGGATCATAGGTGTCCAAATACTTGTTGTTTGCTGTACTAAGACGATTGCATATCACAGAAATTCCCCCTCGTATGCCTTTTTCCAGGAAAAGGTACATTGTAGGGTCAGTTATCAACTCAAGATTTACATTTGTCATTTTTAAGCATGCTTGCCAGGCTAATCCAGGAGCTGTGTAAACATGGCAGGGATCGATTTCATAGTATCTGATGCATAGTTTTCTGAAACTTTCGAAAACATCAGCTAAGAGGAGCACGTCTGTCTTCAGGTACAAGTCATGATACTGGCCTAGATTTTTTATGTTGAATGTATTCCATACTCTTATTGCATGGGTGTAGTCTTCTTCCCCTAGTGCTTCTTCTGTGAGTTGGTTGTAAAATGCTTCACGTGGTGGTAATACTATTTGTTCAAACTTTTCACTGTTGTCAATATAATCATAGGGGTAAACTCCTTTTCTCAAAACCAGGTGTAACCGTTCAGTTTCAACATGTTCCTTTAAAATATGGAACTCATCTGGTGATAAATTATTTACTAGCTTCTCAAGGGATGTGCTTAAAAACTGATAGGAGTCTATAAAATGTAATGTCCCTAAGGAGAAGGTTATGTATGTTTCCATGTTATTGGGAATGCAATTAATCTTCTTATTTTTGATTCTGCCGATTCCCTGCATAATAAGGTGGCTGTCATATCCCTTTAGGTTGTGAAAGATAACTGGAATCCTATTGGTTAACTTAAAGTTCAGATTACAGGAATTATGGGCAGCTCCTCGGAATTTACCTGTTATATGATCGTGATCTCTCACACGATCTGCTCCTAGGGCATGCTTACAAATATGACAGTCAGTAGCGTTGTGAAATGATTCCTCTTCATGATTCGAGAGCTGCATTGGCTTTATCATCGACAGTAAATTTTTAATGTTTTCTTCTTCTTTAAGCAGACATTCTAAAAATTCTTCTACTACATTAGGACCTCTATAAACTACTGGAGGCTTATAGCTGCAGCCATCATGTCCAACAACAAGATATGCAAATCCACAGGGTTCATGATTTGCCGTGATAGTGGTGTGAGATTTTTCAGGGTTAGGCATACAAGTGTCCACTTTCACTAGGAATGATTCAAAGTCGGCATAAATCACGTATGGAACGAGCTGCTGAAACTTAAAATTTGTGAATTTCAACCATTTCTCTTCTTCAGTTGGGAGTTCTACTCTCTGAGGTCCATGTTCTCGACAATAGGGAACATGATCCTTCAAGAGGGATTCATTTGCGAAACGGTGAAGGCAGTAATCACAGTAGAAACGTACACCGTTATGTTTGGTGAGAGGACTGAGAAGTCTACTCATATTCTTAATGGAGCAATAATGCTGCTTTTCATCATCCGATAACAGAAGGAGATTTGCATGCGCTTTAAATCTGAATGGTGTGATGTAGAGTGGGAACACCTCTTTCTCATATCCAAAAACATTAACAGAAATATTGTTCATTTTTTCGAATTTAGATATTTGATTTATTGTAACAGGGAAAATTAGGTCAGATGTGTTTAATTTTTCTTCTAAATGAATGTAGGTGGTAGGACGTTGTGGATGATCTGTGGTAGGATACAAAGAGGCTAAAACAGACCATATAAAACATTTTTGGTCAGAATTACATACATTGACAATAGCGTGTTTTAACAGTAATTCTCTTGGAGTAGGGATATAACTAGATCCTGAAAGAGGGATATATTTTCCAATGTTCATTTCAGCGTGGAGTACGGCGTCCAGTGTCCATCCACTATGTGTTCCTTCAAATTCTTCAAATGAGATCTTTATCTTCTTACACGCTGAATCTAGTTCTCTGTTTAGGGATGATGTAGGAAGACTTGTAACACAGTTACTTCGGAAAAACGGGGTACAGTGTTCGAAGGTAGAAGGGGAGACTTTTCGCCTGAAGCGCACTTGCACGACAAGGTACCATTTAATACTACCTTTCGAGGTCAATTCATCTTTCAGATGAGTTAGGAGTGACTCCCGCGAGGAATCAAGGAAAAGGGTGAGGTCAAGAGATGTTTCTTCCGTTGCCATCAGTTTATGTGTTGAAAGGGTCCTTTTCATTTCTTCTGTAAACTGGCAGGGGTCTTCAGGGTCTGGTTTTCGTTTCTTCTGGGGAATCCTTTCAGCTTCAGAACGTTTTCGCTTATTATTGTGGGGCTTTCTTTGATGTCGTAAAAGATTGTCTTTTCTTCCAAACTCCATGGCGCATTCTTCACATTTGTAGGTTTTTCTGGAGGTGTGGATTAACTCATGACGTCGGACATCATCTCTCCTTGAGAATGCCAATTCACATTGAGAGCACTTAAAGAGGTTATTTCCATCATGATTTCTCTTATGACGAATGAGATGGGTCTGATGAATGAAAACCTTCTCACATATATCGCATGGATACATTATGAAACAGTGCGTTGAAAAATAGTTGATACTGCACGAGGACAGGGAGAACTATCACTATTGCCTTCTAAAAGTTGAAAAAAAAAATCACGAAGCAGCAGCGGAGAACTGTCACTATCAACGTCTAACAACAGAATGAGGATTCCGACTGATAGATGTCGTATTTATACTAGAAGGACTATTCGCAGAAACTGGAGGACGTCAGAAACTATCACTATTGGCTTCTAACCAGTTGAAAATAAAAAATCACGAAGCAGCAGAGAACCGTCACTGTCAACGTCTGACAACCAGAATGAGGAATCTGACTGATGGATGTAGTATTTATACTAGAAGAAGGAATTAAGACAGCCTGCAGGAACTGATTAAAGATGTGGGAGAGGGGTATTGGTGGTTAAAAACTGAATTTAAAAGAATAAATTAAGTAAATCTCTGAGGGAAAAATATAGATTATGTATTGAGTGGAGGAAAGATTGACCTGTTTGTGTGGAGGAAAGACCCGCCTCCGCTTACAACACAGGACAACATTGACCGCCTCTGGTCCAGAACTCTCCTTTACTCACTACTCCAGGTCCTTTAGATCAGTAGCCAAGCGTGCTAACCACTCGGAGGATTTAAAAATGAGCATTTCTTAAATTCAATACTTTCTTGAATCCTTAAATATGTAGGAAATTGGAATAATTAGCAATAACAATGCTGTTATTAATTATTCAGAGCAATTATTTAGAGCAATATAAATAAATAAATACCACAAGCGATCAATCAGCAGCTGCTTGCCACAGAGGTCTGACTGGAGCCTGTCAGTTTATATCCATGCCATAGAAGAAAGTCTGAGGGAAGCAGGCCCTAGATCCCAGTAGCCAAGCGAAAAACGAACTCAGGTCCCTTAGATCAGGTACGGCACGTCTCTAACCACTCGCAGGACGGCACTTATTAATCTAGACGCATATCCTTCTGTCTCTGTCGCATATCCAGAATCTCGTTTTCAAAGAGAAAGAAGTTTTCCCTTTATCTACTCTTTAAAAGTTTTAATTTCAGGCAGCCTGTTGATGCAAAGAGTATTTCATTAAATACAAATAAAGTATCGTCTTTAATCTTAAATATAAAAGTTGTAGTTTCACCTTCTAAAATAGTAAAAGCTTGGAATATCTCTTAAAAACTGCTACTAATCTTTCAAAATCTCTATTTTATACATACTATTTGTAAAACTCGATAACAACTCTACTGTTTCATTATTTAGTGATCTGTAAAAAATTATAATTTTCATTGTTCCAATGGAGACTGCATGACGTTCATATTCCACAACAAAAGTTTCATATTTCTTTCATTAAGACATCGTTGCAATATTCGTTTGAAATTTCCAAATTTTTTCACCGTTAGAGGGCGCAATTATAGTGTTCAAAAGATTTCGAAAGTGCGAATCATAATATTTCATCAGTTTGTATCCAACCCTGAAAAAGATTTTTCATTCATTTCTAAATACAAACAATTCTAAAACAAAAAAAAATTGCTAAAACAAAAGATTGTCGTTTTCTCGTCCTTTGGGCTAGGAGGTCAATTCATTGTTGCCAATGGAAATTTCGTGACTTTCATATTCCACCATCAAAATTTAAAATTTCTAGCTTAAATACGTCATTTGCAGTATTTGTTTGAAATTTTCCAATTTACAAATTTATCCACTGTTAGAGGGCGCAATTTAGTTTTCAGAACATTTAAAAAGTGTGAATCATAATATTTTATCAACGCCTATCTAACCAAAAAGAATATTTTTAATTTATCTTTAAAAACAAATTATTATATATGCTAAAACTAAAAAGGTATATTTTCCCACCCCCTCTGGGTCTAAAAGGTCAACTCATTTGGCAATAGAAACTTCGTGACCTACACATTCCACCGCCAAAATTTCATATTTCTAGCATAAATACATCGTTTGCAATATCCGTTTCAAACATTTCCACCGCTAGAGGGCGTAATTATTGATTTAGAGAGGTACGGAAAGTGCATATCGTAATATTTCATCGATACCTATCACGCGCAAAAAGATTTTTTAATTTATACCTGTAAACGAAAAAGTTTGATGTCTACAGACAGAGAGACAGACGACAAAACGAAACTATTATCTCGGTTTCTTTGAAAACGATAAATTAAAAAAATGGTTATAGTTAAATAAAAAATGGCCTCCAGAATAAATTACATTACTTCGAATTGCGCAGAAAGAACAAGCATTATTCATAGTATTGCTGAATGTAGCTCTTTGTGTTATTCAATGCAGCTCTTGGTAACTCAAAGGCAGCTCTTTGTATTCCCAGTGTAGCTCATTATGCCATTCAATGCAGCTCTCTGTGTCATTCAATGTAGCTCTTTGTGTTTGCCATTGGAGCTCTTTGTGTGCTCCATTGAAGGTGTTTATGTTATTCAATGCAGCTCTTTGTGTTATTCAATGTAGCTCTCGGTAACTCGAATGCAGCTCTTTGTATTCTCCAGTGTAGCTCATTATGTCATTCAATGTAGCTCTTTGTGTTTGCCATTGGAGCTCTTTGTGTGCTCCATTGAAGGTGTTTATGTTATTCATTGCAGCTCTTTGTGTTATTCAATGCAGCTCTCTGTTTTCTCCAATGCAGCTCTTGGTAACTCAAATGCAGCTCTCTGTATTCTCCAGTGTAGCTCATTATGTCATTCAAGGCAGCTCTCTGTGTTATTCAATGTAGCTCTTTGTGTTTGCCATTGGAGCTCTTTGTGTGCTCCATTGAAATTGTTTATGTTATTCAATGCAGCTCTTTGTGTTATTCAATGCAGCTCTTCCTGTATTCTTTAGGAAAGAAATGAAATTTGATTTTTGATACGTCATATGGGATTATTTGATTTTTAGTTTTCACTCTACTGTTGATTGAACGAAAGATTAATTTTCGACATAATAGTAATGGATTGAGTTTTGGGGAAAAGATTTCTAGCAATTCGAGCAAAATAACAAAAAGTAGAGTTTAATATTTAATGTGGCTTTGCAGGATTCAGATTTAGTTTCAACGAGGGTTTCAGTTATATTTATAACTGCTATGAAAAGGACCACTGAGAATTCAGATCGCGTAGACAAGGGAGAGATCGAAATGCTCTCATCGATCGATAAACACGGAAAAATGAAGCCGAGAGTTCGGAACTCTTTTAATGAAGGAATTGATTATTGGTAATGAGCTGGACTCTCCGTGCGAGCGATTCCAAATAGACCTGAATTCTTTTGACTTTATTTCCCCCCCTGCTGAGCATGTCGACTTGCTCAGGAACCTCCAGAATTTCTTCTCTTCGGTCGTCCGTTGGATCGCTCTCTGCATTTCTGCCCCTTTGCTCACGTGGCGTCAAAAAAAAAAATCTTTTCAGCCAGGTGGTCTCTGCTCGTACAGTCGTTCAAAAAAGTATCCGAACACTATGGTTGATTTTAGAATTCAGAAAAAAAATATCTGGCTTTTTTTAGAAATTAGTGATCTGGCAACCTTCGTGTCACGTGATTACAGAATTCAGGAAAAATATCTGGAGCGTGTACAGCAACTGTACACGCTCCAATTACCATTCACAGCAAACTGGAGCGTGTGCAGTTACTGCACACGCTCAATATTTCCGTGAGTGAGACCACACGATCTAGTATCAAAATAATATGACCACCTACAGTAGCTCAAAAAAGTATCCGAATACTATGGTTGATTAGAGAATTTAAAAAAAATATCTGGCGACGATTTTTTTTTAAGAAATTAGTGATCTGGCAACCTTCGTGTCACGTGACACGAAGGTTGCCAGATCACTAATTTCTAAAAAAATCGTCGCCAGATCACTAATTTTAAAAAAAGTCATGTCAGATCACTAATTTTAAAAAAAGTCGTCGCCAGATATTTTTTTAAAATTCTGTAATCAACCATAGTGTTCGGATACTTTTTTGAGCTACTGTATATCTGCCCCCCCCCCCCCCCCTCAATCTGCAGAATTAACTCTACCACTTCTATACGACAAAGAGAGCCTTTGTGCACGAGGACTGCAAACCGAGGCGCCATTTTGAAAGAAACGATTCATTAATAAAATTCCAACACAACAACAATAAAAAGTAACGCAGAGTTATTTACCAGATTTCCAGGGATCCTCGGTGAAGATTATTATTCTCGTGAGAATGAAACTTTTCAGACGTAGCACACTTCCTCGTTATGCAAATTTCGAAAGAGTTGCACTATCGGCGAAAGGAGAAAGCTATAAATAGCAAATGGGAGAAAAGAGGAACCATTCAACAGATAAGGGGGGGGGGAGGGTGAATGACGGGAGGGAGAATGACGGGAGGGATTCAACTGCGAACGTTAGCTGCTGATGGGGAATGTCTTTTGGAGTGCTTGTTGAGCCTGAGGCGAATTACAAGACCAGCACTGAAATCATCTCTGTGAAGGGGGAGACGTGTTTTGGGAGGAGGGGCGAGGCTTTCACTCCTCTAATGAAACCCCTGCGAAGAGGACGCACCTTTTCAACATTGCCAGTTGATGCATAGAAAAATAACAAAAGTCACAATTTTTTCTGACGCCTTTCGCCACCAAGAAGGAAATCATCTAGCAACAGGAAACCCATCTGGCGAACATCGGTGCTCGTTCGCAAAGAGAACAGTACTCTTCTTATTTACCGCATTTAGCGCACTCTAACGGTGGAAATTCGAACTAAAGGGTGATTGGGAAAGTGCTTTCGATAATGTTTTTAATTTGTAGAGTCGCTCAAATAAATATCCGAACACTATGGTCGATTACAGAATTCAGAAAAAATATCTGGCAACGATTTTTTTTAGAAATTAGTGATCTGGCAACCTTCGTGTTGCCAGATCACTAATTTCTAAAAGAAATGCTGAATTTCTGAATTCTGTAATCGACCATAGTGTTCGGATACTTTTTTGAGCGACTGTAGGTGGTCATATTATTTTGATACTAGATCGTGTGGGCTCACTCTCGGAAATATTGAGCGTGTGCAGTTACCGTTCACAGCAAACTGGAGCGTGTGCAGTAACTGCACACGCTTCAGTTTGCTGTGAACGGTAACTGGAGCGTGTACAGTTGCTGTACACGCTCCAGATATTTTTCCTGAATTCTGTAATCACGTGACACGAAGGTTGTCAGATCACTGATTTCTAAAAAAAATCGTTGCCAGATATTTTTTCTGAATTCTGTAATCGACCATAGTGTTCGGATACTTTTTTGAGCGAATGTACCTACGAAAAAGAGAGAGAGGTTTTATAAATGAATGATAAATCCCCCCTCAAGCAGCTGCTTGCCAAACAGATCTGACACGAAGCTGTCAGTTTAATCGCCATAGTAGTCTGTGAGAATGGCGGGACCTCACGAGAAAAACAACACGAACGTCCATGCCTTACCCGAGACTCGAACCCAGGTCCCGTTGATTAATAGGGAGTATTTTTTAACTTCTGCCACCGCTAGATGGAGAAATTACGGACGAGCGTGCGAGATGACATGTGTGACGTCATCGGTGGCATAAATTGGCAATTTGCCATTGGTTACGCGGCTGCTTGAGTGGTCGATCCCGAATTTGTTGGTCCCGCTTAAGTTCTGACGCTGCCGTCTCCTTAGCAACAGAGCAGTGCGAGCTGTCAATCAAGTTATCGATCGACGAAACTTTGGCGCCAAACCTTTTGGCGGGAATTGTAACTAGAGTGTCAGAGAGCTGCGATGAGCTTATCGAAGGGTTATCGGTCCGTTTGGCGCGGATTTAACTTATTTTAAATAAAACTTTAATTAAAAAATATTCTGATTTAAAAATTATCATTCTTTTCAAATTGAAATATGTTTTCTGACATATAATGTGTATTGAAATAGTTCGGTCAGGGTCATGCAGGAGGGGGGGGGGGGATGCGGGCCGGATTGAACTTTGACCTCGGGCCTCTGGAGACCTTTGCACGATAAATAAAATAAATAAATACCCCCTCAAGCAGCTGCTTGCCACAGAGGCCACCTGTCAGTTTGTATGCCACAGTAGAAGATCTGAGAGGATGGCAGGACCTCAGCAGAAAACAACACGAACATCCATGCCTTACCCGGGGCTCGAACCCAGTGATATAAAATGTTTGATTTGAAATTTTGTTTTTGAAGTTTTATTCATGCATAAAGAAGAAGAAGAAACGAGAAATTTATCAATTTTTTGTGACAGTCGAGGTGACGTTCCCATCTTGCATCCTCCTCTTCACTTCCATCGTCTGCAATGGAATCTGCTCCTCGAACATCGAGGACTACTCAGCTGCAAAGAACCTCTTGCTGACGTGCATGTTTTCTAACCGAAATAAATATCTCTCATCCAATGGTTTGGACCACTTGGACGCCATCTATTGGAAAGAAATGGAATTCTTATCTGCGTTGCATTGGAGTCAGGTGAAACAATTGCAGACGCTTTGCATTTCGAATGGAAAGAATCTGTTCCTTGCATTCAATTCAAAATTTCAAATATTTAACCTGATCTTGAAATCTCTCTCTGGTATAATCCCAACTCCTCAAAGTCTCCTCTTAAGAATTGGCAACGGATTTGATATCGATTCTGAGCAATAGCAAATGATAAAAGTGGAAGGGGAATTCTTTCCATTTTTTTTTTTAAGTTTTCGCCGAAAAAAAAAACAATGCTTTTGTGGGAATACGTTGAAGTGATCGATGGCAATAAGATTATATCATTTTCACATAAGAAAAAAACAATAGATAGATAGTTTTTGAAAAAGATTTCAAATGAAGTGATGTAGTGTTTCTTAAAAAAAAAACAATTCGATCAATTCTATTGACCGCTTCAGTTGGTTTTCGTTTCACCTCTGAGCAGCACTTTTTTTGGCGCACAATGGGCTAAATGGCCAGGTCACAACGACCCCGATGGCTCAGAGAAGGTTGCGGGGGAGGTGACCCACTGGAAAAGATTAATTACTTTTTTTTACCTATATATTAATCTACTGCTGAAAAATTACAGATTTTATTCTTGTAAACTATATTAAAATTGGTAGCAAAAATATTTTGGCGTGACAGCAAGAATATAATACTTAAAATTCTACCGGTAGCTATTTGCTTTCGTAAAGTAATGGATTAGTTTTAAGATTTTTAGTAATATTTAATATACTCGTGAAATATAAATTAGGTTCATTTACACCGTTTTAAATTCGAAAAAGTTGCAATAAAATGTTAAGAAAGATTAACTGACTTAACTATCTGCCCATTGTTCGATTTCCTCCTTTCTGTTTACAGAAATGTCCTCCACTGATTCTGTTCCTCATCACGTGGCAGTCGTTACGACCTTTAGTGTGTGGTCGTCTGCGCATAGAATCACGGGTCATGATATGACCTTCGTATCTCATCGGAAGAAAAAAGATCGCAAAATTTACGATCGCAAGGAGATGGTGAAAAGAAAAGCATAATAAGAAGAGGAGGAGGAACAGAGGAAGGGTAAAGGAAAAGGGACTAAGAAAGGAGGAGTTGAGCAGGTTATAGGGAAGGAGGAGGTTGGAAAAAGGGAAGTGGGAAGAGGAAGAGGAAGGGAGGAGGAGGAGGCGATTGGAGAAAAAGAACTGGGAAGAAGAAAGGGGAAGGAGGAGGTTGTAGAAAAGGAAGTGGGAAGAAGGAGGGAAAAGGAGGAGGAGGAGGTTGGAGAAAGGGAACTGGGAAGAAGAAGAAAGGGGAAGGAGGAGGAGGTTGGAGAAGGGGAACTGGGAAGAAGAAGGGGGAAGGAGGAGGAGGTTGGAGAAAGGGAACTGGGAAGAAGAAGGGGAAGGGAGGAGGAGGAGGTTAGAGAAAGGGAACTGGGAACAAGAAGAGAGGAGGAGGTTAGAGAAAGGGAACTGGGAAGAAGAAGAGAGGAGGAGGAAGTTGGGGAAAGGGAACTGGGAAGAGGAAGGAGGAGGAGGAGGAGATTGGAGGAAAAGAACTGGGAAGAAGAAGAGGAAGGAGGAGGTTGTAGAAAGGGAAGTGGGAAGAAGGGAAAAGGAGGAGGAGGAGGAGGAGGTTGGAGAAAGAGAACTGGGAAGAAGAAGAAAGGGGAAGGAGGAGGAGGTTGGAGAAAGGTAACTGGGAAGAGGAAGTGAGGAGGAGGAGGTTGGAGAAAGGAACTGGGAAGAGGAAGGGAGGAGGAGGAGGAGATTGGGGAAAAGGAACTGGGAAGTAGAAGAAAGGGGAAGGAGGAGGAGGTTGGAGAAAGGGAACTGGGAAGAAGAAGGGGGGAGAAGGAGGATATTGGAAAAAAGGAACTGGGAAGAAGAAGAGGAAGGAGGAGATTGTAGAAAGAAAAGTGGGAAGAAGAAGGGGGAAGAAGGAGGAGGAGGTTAGAGAAAGGGAGCTGGGAAGAGGAAGGGAAAAAAGGAAGGGAGGAGGAGGAGGAGATTGGAGAAAAAGAACTGGGAAGAAGAAGGGAGAAGGAGGAGGTTGGAGAAAGGGAGCTGGGAAGAAGAAGAAAGGGGAAGGAGGGAGAGGTTGGAGAAACGTAACTGGGAGGAAGCAGGGAGAAGGAGGAGGAGGAGGAGGTTGGAGAAATGGAACTGGGAAGAAGGAAGGGTGAGGAGGAGGAAGAGGTTGGAGAAATGGAACTGGGAAGAAGAAGAAAGGGGAAGGAAAAGGAGGTTGGAGAAAGGGAACTGGGAAGAAGAAGGGGGGAGAAGGAGGAGGAGGTTGGAGAAAGGGAAGTGGGAAGAAGAAAGGGGAAGGAAAAGGAGGAGGAGGTTGGAGAAAGGGAAGTGGGAAGAAGAAAGGGGAAGGAAAAGGAGGAGGAGGTTGGAGAAAGGGAACTGGGAAGAAGGAGGAAGGAGAAGGTCGTAGAAAGGGAACTGGGAAGAAGGGGAAAGAAGGAGTAGGTTGGAGAAAGGGAACTGGGAAAAAGAATAAGAAGGGAAAAGGAGGAGGAGGTTGGAGAAAGCGAACTGGGAAGAAGGAGGAGGAAGAGATTAGAGAAAAGGAACTGGGAAGAAAAAGAAGAAGGGAGAAGGAGGAGGCGATTGGAGAAATGGAGCTGGGAAGAAGAAAGGATGAGGAGGAGGAAGAGGTTGGAGAAATGGAACTGGGAAGAAGAAAGGATGAGGAGGAGGAAGAGGTTGGAGAAATGGAACTGGGAAGAAGAAAGGGTGAGGAGAAAGAGATAGGAAAAAATGAACTGGGAAGAAGAAAGGATGATGAGGAGGAAGAGGTTGGAGAAATGGAACTGGGAAGAAGAAAGGGTGAGGAGGAGGAAAAGGTTGGAGAAAGGGAACTGGGAAGAAGAAGGGGAAGGAGAAAAAGATAGGAAAAAATGAACTGGGAAGAAGAAAAAGATGAGAATGGAGAAAAGGAACTAGGAATAAGGAGGAAGGAGGAGGAGTTTGAAGAAAAGGAACTGAGAAGAAGAAGGTTGAAGAAAAGGAAAGGAGGAGGTTGGAGAAAGAAAAAGGAAATTAGGAGATGGAGGAGGAGATTGAAAGAACTTGGAGTAGGAAGGTGAGGAGGTTAAAGGAAAGGAATTTGGAAAGAGTAAAGGGAGAATGGGAAGAATAGAAATTGGCAGGGAAATTAGGAGGTGAATTTCGAAAGAGAAGGAACATAAAGTAGAAAAGATTAGAGAAAGTTTTATTGGAAGAAAAATTATATGAAACGAAGAAAGGCAAATAAATGATTTGTGTATTTAACTTGCTGATTGTGCAAAGAGAGGGAGTCATGAAGATTTTAACCCCCCCCCCCCATTGTAACCGAATGATGTATTCATTAGGAATGACGCATTGAGAATTTTTTCCTTTAATTCCATCCTGTGACCTTCTGCAGAAATATCGATGACAAAGAAAGGTCATCACCATCGGATGGATGGGATGGTAAGAAGCAAGTGTGATCCAAGAGAGTCATGCACTCTGCACGTTAGAGGACACGTTGGATGGTCTTGAGAAGAGACATCCCTCTGTCTCTTAACATCTCTCCAGTTGGTGACCCTTCACGTGATGTTCATTTAATCCATTGGGTGCAAGGAAAAGCGTCGCTCAGAGGTAAAACAGTCCAACGGGACGACAAAAATGGAGAAATTAAAGATATAACTAGAAGAATAATATAACGCCCCCTGGTGTTTTAAAAAGGAATGACGTCCTTCATTTAACGAATTTAGCGCCTTCTGGAGATGGAAATTCAAAGTAAACTGACAATTGGAAAAATTGAAATAGTAACATCTTATTAGTGCCTATAAATCTCGCTCCCTCCCCCCCAAAAAACTTCTCTTTTAAGCGGAAAAATTTGCATCTTAACTATTAAGAAAAGTTACTTTTAACTATTTAACCTCCTCCTGCCCACAATTTCAGTTTTTTTGCATGAATCAATCGTTCGAATTACTCGTTTCAAATTTTCTTAAATTTTTCCTCCGTTAGAGCGCCCTCTATATTTTAGCCATTGAGAAATTCGCCCTTTAACAAGAGAGATTCATTTCTAATGGTTGATTGCAAAATGTAAATAGTAAGATGTGTCTACTCTGGCATATAAACCGACACCACTAAAATATGAAATTTTCAGCCCAAATAGGTCGTTTGCAATACTCGTTTAAACTTTTGAAATTTTAAAAATTTTACACCGTCAGCGAACGGATTAAAAGCTTTACGGATATTCTAAAAGTGTGAATCACAATGGTTTATAAATATTTATCCAACGAGAAAAGAATTTTAAACTGATCTCCAAAAAAATTTCCATTTCGTTTTACCACCTCCTCTACGGATGAAGTTAGAAATCGTTTCCTTGCCAAAGGTGGAGACTCCTTTTGGCAAATTCACGTTGCGCAACAAAAGTTTCAAATTTCTCAGCCAATTACGTCGCTTGCAATATTTGTTTGAAATTTCGCAACTTTCAAATTTTCCCACCGTTAGAGGGCGCAATTATAAGCATAGGCAGTTTTTGAAAGTGCGATTCATAATATTTCATCAATACCTGTGCACCAAAAAGTTTTTTTAAAATTTATCCCTAAACGAAAAGTATGTCAAGAGGCGAACAGATGACAAAAGGAAACACGATCAAAAAAATAACAATTTAGAACAGTTGGGTTCTTTACCTCACACAGAAAAGGAAAATTCCCGAAATCCACCAGTTCGTTCTTTTGCACGTGCAAGCCCCACGAGTGGCCACAGGAAGGACAAAGTGCGACGTCGTCACTGGGATTGTTACGAAACATTGACACTCACCTTGGTCCAAGAGTCTCGCGGTGTGTGTGCAGTCGGGTCCGACAGCGGCGCTTTCTTGCACACAATGGGCCAAATACCAGTCACAAGGACCCCTAGGGCTCAGAGAAGGTTGAGGGAGGGGACCCACTGGAACAGCATTTAGGAGAAAGGTGGTAACCTCCCGTCAGGGCCATCCAGCGCGTTTTTAACGTGCACAGCTCATGGCTCTCCGGCACACGGGGGGGGGGGGGCAGGGATGGCTCAGTCGGTAGCGCGCCAGGCTCGTAATCTGTAGTTCCCAGGTGTTCGAATCCCAGCTGGGTCAGCGTTGAGATTTCTCTCCGCAAATTTCCCCGCCCTGCCCACGGTCAGTAAGGGACACCGTTGGGCTTGGAAAGGCCGCCGTCCGTCCGATGGGACGTTAAGTCGTGGCCCCGTTTGCGGGAGAGCCATACCCTGTGCACGTTAAAGAACACGCTAGATGGCCTTGACGGGAGGCTACCATCTGTCTCCCAACAGCTGTTCCAGTGGGTCCCCTCCCTCAACCTTCTCTGAGCCTTCGGGGTCCATGTAACCTGGTCATTTAGCCCATGGTGTGCAAAAAAGTGCTACTAAGAGGTAAAACAACCCATCCTAGGAGAGCCATACCCTGTGAATATTAAAGAACACGCTGGATGTCCTTGAGGGGAGATTACCATCTGTCTCCCAACAGCTGTTCCAGTGGGTCCCCTCCCCTAACCTTCTCTGAGTCTTTAGGGTCCTTGTGACCTGGCCATTTAGCCCATTGTGTGCAAAAAAGTGCTACTAAGAGGTAAAACAACCCATACTAGGAGAGCCATACCCTGTGCACGTTAAAGAACACGCTGGATGGCCTTGACGGGAGGCTACCATCTGTCTCCCAACAGCTGTTCCAGTGGGTCCCCTCCCCCAACCTTCTCTGAGCCTTCGGGGTCCTTGTGACCTGGCCATTAGCCCACTGTGTGCAAAAAAGTGCCGAATTCCCGCACACAGGGCTACATCTTAACGTCCCCTCCGACGGACGGCGGCGTTTCTAAGCTCATCGGCGTCCCCTACTGACCGTGGGCAGGGCGGGAGTGCCAACGGGCTTGAAAGGCCGCCGTCAGTCGTATGGGATGTTAAGCCGTGGCCCTGTGTACCGGAGAGCCATACCCTGTGCATGATAACACACTGAATGACCTTGATGGGAGGCTACCATCTGTCTCCTAATAGTTTTCAAGTTGGACACTTTCTCCCAGACCTGCCTGAGCTTTCGGGGTCCTTGTGACCTGGCCATTTAGCCCATTGTGTGCAAAAAAAGTGCAGCTCAGAGGTAAAATATACCCAATCCAGGTGAGCCATACCCTGTGCACATTAAAGAATCATCCTGAATGGACTTGACGGGAGGCGACCATCTGTCTCCCAGCAATCCAGTGGGTCCCCTGCCCAACCTTCTCTGAGCTTTCGGGGTCCTTGTGACCTGCTATTTAGCCCGTTGTGCGCAAAAAAAGTACCGCTCATAGTAAAACAATTCAAATCTAATTTTTTTTCAAACATTTTCCTAATATTTATTAATCATCTGCTAATTTTTAATATTTTAAAAATGTCAAATCCTTCCCCACCAAATGTCCTTTTTTCCAACATGCCACTTGCAAAAAGGCGATTCGTTAATCTAGTTCATAAGTGGTTACTTTTTTTCCTCTTGCGGAAGCCGACGTAGCCTGGTCACAACTGCCGGACTTCTTCTCTGAGTCGCGGAGGGACACAGATGCAGTGAGGCCATCGAGGAAACAGAGGAAGTCTCGTTGGCAGACACCGTCGAGTCGCTGTCGGATGAAGATGGCGGTCGAAGGGAGCTCGGCACGCGACGGAGCTTACCTCGCTGAGCTCCTCGAGGAGCGGCAAAGGCTCGGACCCGACTGCACGCACGCCGCGAGACTCTTGGACCAAGGTGAGTGTCAATGTTTCGTAACAATCACAGTGACGACGTTGCACTTCGTGGCTTGCACGTGCAAAAGAACGAACTGGTGGATTTCGGGAATTTCTTTTTTCAGTCTCTTTTGGGAATGAATAACAATCGGAATGATTTTAAATTTTTCAATGCAGTGCCCCCCAACAAAGCATCAGAGGATACCTGCTTCGAAACTCTGGAATAGCCATTTAATGGGAAAATGGGGCTTAAACTTCCTAATAAATGATGTTTAAATCTAGATTTGCAACGATATTCGTTCAGTATTTAAACAGTTAAGCAAGTTGGGTGGTTTTACCTCTGAACGGCACTTTTTTTGCACACAATAGGCTAAATGGCCAGGTCACAAGGACCCCGAAGGCTCGCAGAAGGTTGGGGAAGGGGACCCACTGGAAGAGCTGTTGTGAGAAGGGCATGGCTCAGTCGGTAGCGCGCCAGGCTCGCAATCTGTAGTTCCCAGGTTCGAATCCCAGCTGGGTCAGCGTTGAGATTCATCTGCGCAAAATTCCTCGCCCTGCCCACGGTCAATAGGGGACACCGATGGGCTTGGAAAGGCCGCCGTCCGTCGGATGTGACGTTAAGCCGTGGCTCCATTTGCAGGAGAGCCATACCCTGTGCACGTTAAAGAACACGCTGGATGGCCTTGATGGGAGGCTACCATGTGTCTCCCAACAGCCGTTCCAGTGGGTCCCCTCCCCCAACCTTCTCTGAGCCTTCGGGGTTCATGTGACCTGGCCATTTAGCCCATGGTGTGCAAAAAAGTGCCGCTCGGAGGTAAAACAATCCAACGTTAAAGAACACGCTGGGTGGCCTTGACGGGAGGCTACCATCTGTATCCCAACAGCTGTTCCAGTGGGTCCCCTCCCCCAACCTTCTCTGAGCCTTCGGGGTTCATGTGACCTGGCCATTTAGCCCATGGTGTGCAAAAAAGTGCCGCTCGGAGGTAAAACAATCGAACGTTAAAGAACACGCTGGGTGGCCTTGACGGGAGGCTACCATCTGTATCCCAACAGCTGTTCCAGTGGGTCCCCTCCTTCAACCTTTACTGAGCCTTCGGGGTCCTTGTGACCTGGCCATTTATCCCATTTTGTGCAAAAAATGCCGCTCAGAGGTAAAACAACCCAAAACAACCTATCGAAAAGCAACCAATCCTAGAACCACAGTCCACCATCAAACCCATCTTACCTTTCATATACAGCAGAATTATCCAAACGTATAATAAGATGGTATCCAAGCACGTGCTCTTTCCAACTACACTTGCAGACAGTCCTCTACACCACGTGAACTGTGACCTTTGCCCACGTGAACTGTGACCTGTTGCTAAAGCTACCGAGAGCTATTCCCTGCGCACCTATATTTAAAAGGACAGGCCTATTTTTCACTGCTCTGTCCTTTGTATTTATTTTTTTCAAAGTAGATGGGTTTAAATATTTCACAGATATCTTAAAAACTTTTAAAAACATTTTAAAATGCGTTGAATTTTGCTTCTGTCTCCCTGGATGAAATGCCCCCACTGAACGAGTATTTTGATTGGCGAACAATATGTGGACCAGTGAAAAAACCAAATTAAAAATCGAAACATTGAAAACATGCATTTATACCAAATGCATCTTTGACATGAATTGTATACAGTTTTATGAAATTTTTAAAACACAAACCTGATTTATTAAAAAAAAAGTTCATTCTTGTGAAAAGTATCAATTTAACTTTTTTAAGTAATAATATGATTGTTTAAAATGCTACGTAATTGCTTATATTTTATAATAAATGTTATAAAGCGTTTTAGTGAAACAAAAAAAAACGCAACCAGCTTTTTTTTTATTACGAAACAATTTCTAATTTGTCCTTTATTTTCTCCAAAAAAAAAAACACCAGATTACCCTCTGCTGGAGTTCCTCAAGGCTCTGTGCTTGGTCCGACTCTTTTTAATATCTATGTTAGTGACATTCCTAAGTTGGACAGAGTTCAGTTAGAGATTCAGTTAGCTTTGTATGCAGATGATACAGCGATCATGGCGATATCTTTATAGCAATTGAAAGATCTCAGGCACAGCTAAAAATGATTGAAAATTGGTGCATTAACTGGCGAGTCAAAATTAACTCCAGCAAAAGTGCAGCACTTCTTTTCCCACACAAGAGTGGCCTCTATTCCCACTGTTAAATGGTTTAACAATGTGGCAGAATGGAGAGAAAATGTCCAATACCTTGGAGTCAATATACATCAGAAACTGAATTGGAGAGACCACGTTACAAATGTTGCCAATAAAGCTCAAGAAGTAAGGTTCAGACTTAATTCACTTTTGAGGAGAGGTTCTGAACTTCATTTTGAAAATAAGCTGCTATTGTATAGAACAATCATCCGTCCTATTTTCATGCTTGCTTCACCTACTTGGGGTTATACTAATGAGTGTCAACTCAAAACACTTCAAGTTTCTCAGAACAGCAGTTGCTATGTGAGAAATGAAATCATACACAGAGATTTGGGTATTTCCGGTATCAAGGAATTGATCAAAGAATATTCTATCAAGTTTTATGAAAATATAGCAGATCATCCTAACCAATTAGTAGCTAATCTGATGAACTACGACAACACTTGATCATCCTAACAATCCAACGTTAAAGATCACGCTGGATGGCCTTGACGGGAGGCTACGATCTGTCTCCCAACAACTGTTCCATTGGGTCCCCTCTCCCAACCTTCTCTTAACCTTCGGGGCCAATTTAGCCCATGGTGTACAAAAAATGTCATTCAGAGGTAAAACAACCCAACTGTTTTGAGAAGGATGGTAGCCACCCGTCAAAGCCTTCCGGTGTGTTCTTTAACATGCACAGGGTATGGCTCTCCCGTACACGGCGCCACGGCTTAACGTCCCATCCGACGGACGGCGGCCTTTCCAAACCCATCGGTGTCCCCTCCTCACCGTGGGCAGGGCGGGGAGTTTCCATAATTTTTCCATCACTCTTTATATATTGAACGAATATTGTTGAAAATCGAGATTTAAATAGATTTAATTTTTATTCAGCCACATTTTCCAATTAAATGCATGTTTTATACAGCTTCGATTCCGATTAACGTAGGATCGAAATTATTTACCAATTTGTTGCGTCAATATATGTATATTTAGAGTCGGCAAAAATAAATGTCATTGCAGCAAACAATCGTTTTATGTTTAATAATAAAAGGAAATTTAATATAAGAATTCTGTTTTGAAGTTTGTTTTCAAGACTCCATTTTTTTCCACAATAAAATAACTATTTCCCCTTACAACAATGCCGTTGATGTTTCCAGATATTTTGAAGTTCGTATGAATAATGTGAACATCATCATCATCATTTCATCATTAGTTAGGACAGTAACTGTCTATCATCATTCAAATCACATTCATCACCAGTTCGCAATCTGAAGTTCCCAGGTTTGACTCCCAGCTGGGTCAGCATTGAGATTTATCTCAGCAAAATTCCCCGCCCTGCCCACGGTCAGTAGGGAACACCGATGAGCTTGGAAAAGCCGTCGTCCGTCGGATGGAACGTTAAGCGGTAGCTCCGTGTATGGGAGAGAGCCATACCTTGTGAATATTAAAGGACACGCTGGATGGCCTTGACGGGAGGCTACCATCTGTCTCCCAACAGCTGTTCCAGTGGGTCCCCTTCTCCAATCTTCTCTGAGCCTTCGGGATCCTTGTGACCTGGCCATTTAGCCCATGGTGTGCAAAAAAAAGTTCCGCTCAGAGGTAAAACAATCCAACGTTAAAGAACACGCTGGATGGCCTTGATGGGAGGCTACCATCTGTCTCCCAATAGCTGATCCAGTGGATCCCCTCCCCCAACCTTCCCTGTGCCTTCGGGTTCCTTGTGACCTAGCCATTTAGCCCATTGTGTGCAAAAAAGTGCTACTAAGAAGTAAAACAACCCATCCTAGGAGAACCATATCCTGTGCACTTTAAAGAACACGCTGGATGGCCTTGACGGGAGGCTACCATCTGTCTCTCAACAGCTGTTCTAGTGGGTCCCCTCCCCCAACCTTCTCTGAGCCTTCGGGATCCTTGTGACCTGGCCATTTAGCCCATGGTGTGCAAAAAAGTGCCGCTCAGAGGTAAAACAATCCAACGTTAAAGAACACGCTGGATGGCCTTGACGGGAGGCTACCATCTGTCTCCCAACAGCTGTTCCAGTGGGTCCCCTCCCCCAACCTTCTCTGAGCCTTCGGGGTCCATGTGACCTGACCATTTAGCCCATGGTGTGCAAAAAAGTTCCGCTCCGAGGTAAAACAATCCAACGTTAAAGAACACGCTGGATGGCCTTGACGCGAGGCTACCATCTGTCTCCCAATAGCTGTTCCAGTGGGTCCCCTCCCCTAACCTTCTCTGAGCCTTCGGGGTCTATGTTTAGCCCATGGTGTGCAAAAAAGTGCCGCTCAGAGGTAAAACAACCCATCCTAGGAGAGCCATACACTGTGAATATTAAAGGACACGCTGGATGGCCTTGATGGGAGGCTACCATCTGTCTTCCAACAGCTGATCTAGTGGATCCCCTCCCCCAACCTTCCCTGTGCCTTCGGGGTCCTTGTGACCTAGCCATTTAGCCCATTGTGTGCAAAAAAGTGCTACTAAGAAGTAAAATAACCCATCCTAGGAGAACCATATCCTGTGCACTTTAAAGAACACGCTGGATGGCCTTGACGGGAGGCTACCATCTGTCTCCCAACAGCTGTTCCAGTGGGTCCCCTCTTCCAACCTTCTCTGAGCATTCGGGATCCTTGTGACCTGGCCATTTAGCCCATGGTGTGCAGAAAAGTTCCGCTCATAGGTAAAACAATTCGACGTTAAAGAACACGCTGGATGGCCTTGACGAGAGGCTACCATCTGTCACCCAACAGCTGATCCAGTGGATCCCATCCCCCAACCTTCCCTGTGCCTTCGGGGTCCTTGTGACCTAGCCATTTAGTCCATTTTGTGCAAAAAAGTGCTACTAAGAAGTAAAACAACCCATCCTAGGAGAACCATATCCTGTGCACTTTAAAGAACACGCTGGATGGCCTTGACGGGAGGCTACCATCTGTCTCCCAATAGCTGTTCCAGTGGGTCCCCTTCCCCAAACTTCTCTGAGCCTTCGGGATCCTTGTGACCTGGCCGTTTAGCCCATGGTGTGCAAAAAAAGTGCCGCTCAGAGGTAAAATAAATCACTACAATAGCAACGTTAAAGAACACGCTGGATGGCCTTGACGGGAGGCTACCATCTGTCTCCCAACAGCTGTTCCAGTGGGTCCCCTCCTCCAATCTTCCCTGAGCCTTCGGGGTCCTTGTGACCTGGCCATTTAGTCCAAGGTGTGGAAAAAAGTGCTGCTCACAGAAAAACAATGCAACCCATACTTCTGTGGAGTTTTTTAAAAAATAAATCCAAGAATCAAGGAACAGCTTGCAACATTTTAGAACACCAATATCTTTTTAGGGGAACATATTTCTAAATTAAGTACCCCCCCTCCCTTTGTGTTAATATTGGATGCTCTTTTGAAAGAGTTGTAGCTCTGTAGTCGAGATTAAGGCCACTAGAGAAACATTTTAATCAAGGGGCATTTAATTTCCGTCAACTCTGATTGAATATTATTTGAAAATATCGAGTGTCAAATGTTAAACTGGAATGCTCTAATCTCGAAATTCAATCAACTTCTGAATCCCTGAATATGGAAACAAGAATTACATTCAGTGGAAAAAATACCAAAATTTGACAAAATAGTAACTGACCATTCTTGCAAGAGAATGAACGAGCGAAACAATTCGAGACATTCTTTCGAGGTCAGACCTTTTTGATTGTTGCGTGCCTCAACTCTTAATGCGTCATTTTTCTTGTTGTTTCGCGTGCCGCAGGTGAATGACGTCAGAGAGGGTGATTCGGTATCCCAATCGAAAATAGAAATGGCTTCTTTAAAAGTCTTAAAGCAAGTCTCTGCCAAAAAAGGACTCGCAGCAATTTTCTAGACACTGCGATGACTCATTCAGCCATCGTTTATAAATGTTGGGAACCCTTTAATAACCATCGTTTATAAATGTTGGGAACCCTTTAATAACCATCGTTTATAAATGTTGGGAACCCTTTAATAACCATCGTTTATAAATGTTGGGAACCTTTTAATAACCATCGTTTATAAATGTTGGGAACCCTTTAATAACCTGCTGGAATCCATTTACGATCATTCTGAAAGATGAGATCCATTTTAACTATCATTTAAGTGCGGCAACCATTTTTTGGAAATAATAATTTGCAGCTTTGCACCTTAAGTAGCCACATCCCCTAACCAACTAGTCACGCTCCCTAAGTAACTGGTTGTCCCACCTTTATAACCAATTAGTCGTACTCTCCAACTAGTTAGTCGCTCCCCCAACTAGTTTGTCATCATTCTCCTTAACCAGCTAGTTGTATCTTCTAACCAGCTTGCAGCATCCCTTAACCAGCCTGTCATAACCTCTAACCGGCTAGCTGCTCCTCCGAACTAGTTAGTCATGCTCCCTAACCAGCTAGTTGCATCTCGTAACTGGCTTGTTGCATTCCGAAATAGGTTTGTGTCCCCTAATCAGCTAATTGTGCCCTCTAACCAGGTAGTTGAGTTTCCTAATCAGCTTGCTGCATCCTCTGAGTTGCATCCCCTTAGCAGCTAGTTGCATCCCTTAACCAGCTAGTTGCATCCCCTAAGCAGCTAGTTGCATCCCTTAACCAGCTAGTTGCATCCCCTAAGCAGCTAGTTGCATCCCCTAAGCAGCTAGTTGCATCCCTTAACCAGCTAGTTGCATCCCTTAACCAGCTAGTTGCATCCCCTAAGCAGCTAGTTGCATCTAGTCACATCCCCTAACCAGCTAGTCACACCCCCTAACCAACCAGTCTCCCCCCTAACCAGCTAGTCACACTTCCTAACCAGCTAGTCACACCTCCTAACCAGCTAGTCACACCTCCTAACCAGCTGGTCACACCCCCTAACCAGCTAGTCACACCCCCTAACCAGCTAGTCACACCCCCTAACCAGCTAGTCACACCCCTAACCAGCTAGTCACATCCCCTAAAAGGCTATTCACTTCCCAACTAAATAGTTACGCCCCCCCCCCCCCCCATCCAACTTGTCGTGCCACATAAGCAACTAGTGGCGCCCCTTTAATAAACTAGTCTTCTGCCTCCCTCCCCAGTGTCCGTGTTACCGGAATCCACTGGCAGAGGAATTCAGTTTTCTCAGCTGACACTGCTGGTGGAAATAACTTTTTAGAGAAAAAAAGAATTGTCGAATGAACCGATCGAAGATTATTTTGGGAAGAGAAGCGAAACCAAATGCCAAAAGATCGAAGGGAATCGGATGTTTTCGCTCGTGCAAAAACCGGTCAAGGATGATGGCGACAATACGATCATTTCACGATATGCAGAAGGTATCGGAGAATCGATCTTGATCGACGAGAACACCACTGGAGAATCGATCTTGATCGACGAGAACACCACTGGAGAATCGATCTTGATCGACGAGAACACCATTGGAGAATCGAACCACATGCTAAATATAAGTCTCGTCTGCCGAATATCAGATAAAAAAATGATTTTTTTTTCCTTTTCCTCCTCTAGCACCCTCTAACAATGGAACTTCGAACTAACGGAGTATTGGACCCTAAAAATACAAAGAGTATTTTTTTTAATTAAAACTTGTAACAAGTTCAATTTTCCTTCAATAAGAAAAAAAAAACCAATGACAACTTGAATGTCTACCGACGGTCAGACGACTAAGTGAAATCATTAGCTCGTTTTTTTTAATACGAGCTAAAAAAAATGACGATGATAAATCTTTTGGTGTAGTTTC
The DNA here is from genome assembly GCA_038380435.1 of Ryuthela nishihirai. Taxonomy (NCBI): domain Eukaryota; kingdom Metazoa; phylum Arthropoda; class Arachnida; order Araneae; family Heptathelidae; genus Ryuthela; species Ryuthela nishihirai. The sequence goes on from JAWZYU010000006.1 coordinate 98,475,362, forward strand.
TTCTAATTTGTTGGAGTGTCAAGAAGCAGATTTTCCCTGCAATAGAATGTGAACATATTTCCCGCGATTTTTTTTTTCCCGCGATTTTTTTTTTCCCGCCAGCAAGAATTTCGCTTTCCACGAATTTAAATTCCGATACGACCTGCATTGGCGTGAAATGGCGCCAGAAATTTTTCTCCGAACTTTCTCCTCCAATCACGATTAATTTCGCTTTAATCTCGTGCAGCTTCAATTTGTCGACGCTCCGAGAATTTCTCGGCAGAAAATAAATCATTTTTCTCACGAGCAAATGCGCAGTTTCAATTTCCCGAAAAAAGAAACCAAAGGCCTCACTTGCAATTAGAAAAACAAACCAAAGTGCTCAGCTTGCAAAAAGAAACCAAGGCTCTAGTGCAATGGAGCGAATTTCTGTCCAATCAGCCTTCGCCGTTAATTAATTGTTGCATCAACCGACTTTGTCAAGAACAATTATTGCCGTATCCATTATCGATTGCGAAGAATTCCTCTTGCGGACGCAACAGACGGAATTCCCCTCAGATGCGCACAACAATCACTCGCTCTTCATTCTTGCGCGCTTCAAGTGGAAGAAAGCGTTTTGTTGAGCACGTGATAGGAAAACAATCGCTTCATGAATATTCATTAGACCGTTGCTCTTAGTTCATTATTTCGCGGACTATTTAATTTTTGCTTAAAATTTAATTGTAGCTTAATTTTATTACAGTCCTCCTTAATAAACTAATCTTTTGCTAACACTGGTTTACAAGGTTTTCATAACATGAACAATTGTAGCTGCCTTTAACTGTTTTTCAGGTGCTGATTTCATATCTGGCCTTAAAAAATGGCTAGCACGTCACGTTTTTCTCTTATTGGTCATTTTGACTCCTATTAAGATCTTCCTATAACGACACCTCCAGGCAACTGGGAGGATACTAGATATTTTACTTTCTGTGGCTGGCAACACTGATTGCCAAGTGTGAGAAAACATGTAACAGCAACCTAACCTCAGACCGCCATTCTTGTTGTTTTCATTGTAGGAGGAACACGTGCTTTACGTTGAAGAGTGAATATTGTGCCATTTAAATGGCACAAAGGCAGCGTCGTAGATGTGTTAATGTGCCAGATAAATTTTGTTATACACGTGGAAATTATATTTTACAATCCCAGGGTCGTTCTTTGACAAAGATTGTGAAGAAAGCCTATAACTTGTATTTTGGATGTCATGTTGGAGATCAGGACAAAACGTGGGATCCACACGTGTGCTGCAGGCTCTTCAAAAAAGAAGAAAAGCAGAATAAATAACCAAATGTGCCTTCAGCCATAAGACCAGTTCCTCATGGAGAAGATATTTCTAAACCAACACCTCCAACCAATTGGGAGGTGATGGATTCACATTCATCAGAGAAAGACTTTGAGGCACATACACCCCTAAAAAGGTAGACGAACCTCATCTGATTCTGCAAAATGAACTAAATGATCTTGTTCGAGAACTAGGACTTTCCAAACAACAAGCTGAGGTTTTAGGTTCAAGAGTGAAATTTTCTGACCAATGGTACCAGAGTTTCTCTGTTCAGAAAGAGAAATTGGGCTTTATCTGCTTATTACGAGATGCAAGATGGTTTGTTTTTCTGCACAGATATTTCAGGGCTGATGGAAGAAATTGAAACAACTCACGACCCTAAGGAATGGCGTCTATTTCTAAATTCGTCAAAATTCAGCTTAAAAGCTATCTTTTTCATATAGGAAACCAAAAGAACCTTCCATTCCAGTGAATGAAGGAAACTTATGAAAGCATGGAAAAACTGCTATAAAATATGACCAGTTTAAGTAGACAATAGGTGGTGACCTAAAAGTCATATGTCTTGCTCGGGCTTCAAGGAGGCTTCACAAAATTTTGCTGTTTTCTGTGTTTGTGGGAGAGTAGGACCGGAAAAGGAACACTACAAAACAAACGACTGGCCCAAAAGAGATGTTTTTATTCCTGGAAAGAGTAATTTCGAGGTATAAGCCTCTAGTTGACCCCTCTGATGTTCTGCTGCCACCAGTACACTTCAAACTGGGGTTTATGAAAAACTTTGTAAAGGCTAAAAACTGGAAAAAACTGGTAAAGGGTAAAACTTGAAGGAAAAATTTCCAAAACTTAGTGATGCCAAAATCAAAGAAGGGATCTTTGTTGGTCCTCAGATCAGGAAGCTACTGAATGATACTGTCTTCGAAGAAAAACTGAATATAAAGGAGCGTGCTGCATGGAAAGCCTTCATGTCTGTGGTCCAGGGTTTTCTGCGGAATCACAAAGAGGAAAACTACCATCAGCTCATTGAAGATCTCAAAAACTGTGAAAAATCTATCTTTGACGATACCTTCCTTGCATTTGCATCTTGACTTTTTTCCCCAAGAACTTAGGAACTGTCAGTGATGAGCCAGGAGAAAGATTTCACCAGAATACCCGAACCATGGAGGAGAGATACCAAGGCAGGTGGGACCCAGCAATAATGGGTGACTACTGTTGGTTCTTGCAGAAGGAAGATACCTCAGCACGTAAAAGACAAAAATGAACTTCTTGTAAGTGTAAAAGATCCTTATCCATGTTTTCTTATTTTGCGTCTCAATATTATTTCATTTGTTGCTTTATATTCAGTGGTCTATAACTATGATGTTTCAAATTTTTTTCACTGTAATCATGTAATTAATTAATGAGTTTTAAGTTACAATTTAAAGTCATATTTATTTTCATTTCCCAGATATTGAGTATTCATTAAAATACATCCATAATTAAAAAAAAATGTGCTGCAGATTTTTCACAGCCATATTTGAATTCAGCATCTAAAATTAGTGGAAAACATCCTATTTGACCAATGTTATAAAAAAAAAAGTTTCAATTTGTGTGTCTAGTGTTATTTAATTTTTGCAAAAATTCAGGGCTTCAACGGTTAAGAGGTACTATAATGTAAATGAGTATTTCTCTATAAACCTGTTGAATTGCCGAAAAAGAATTTTGCGAAACTTAAGAGTTGTCTGCATGTCATGGAATCATTATTAAACTTTGTCTTAGTTATGTGATACTGTTTTTGTTACTCTGTGGTTTCGAAGATTTTGGTCTCACCTCTCTGAGTAGCGCAATTATCCTTCAAAGTGATGTGATACCTTTACACTAAAAATATATTGTAATCCATCTTGAACAGTAATAGGCTGCTGCACTATAACCTCTTAGGTTCGACTGGGAAAAGTCCAATCCTCTGAAGTTAAGACAGTGAATGCAGGAAATTGTTTAGGCGCATGGAAGACTCAGGAGGTGCAGCTTGCATGAACACTTGGAACCTTGAGGATCCAAGCTCACAATGAGGTGCCATCAGGAAATATGTGGAAATCGCAGAGTTGTTCTTTTTGAGGTATTAAAAATTAGTTACGTAATGAAATGAGAGAGAAATTGGTTTAAATATTTTAATGGTACAGTTTCCAAGAAAGTTTGTAATAATTTCGCAGCAGTTAAAAGTTGTTTAACCATTACGTACTTATACTAGTGTAAACATATTTAGAAAGTCTGCAACAATTGAAAATCTATTAAGGTTGCTTTAGAAATACTCGCATTGTGTACATTTATAGAAAGTAGGAATAGTGCTGAATTTTTTATGTGAAAATTAAGGAATAAATTTGCATTTTGAAATACGCTGAAAAGTGAACTTCGTGAAATGCAATTTATTTATTATATATATGTGTCGAAAACTTTATAAGTCATTTAAAATATAAACAGATCGAAATGTAAATATGTTTTTGTGTAATGGTGTAAATGACTACAGTGCCTATATAAATGTATTTGCAAATGAAGCACAAGCTACAAGTTTGTGAAACATTTATTTTCTTGTTTAATACAAGTTCAGATACCAGATGGAAAACATTGCTTAATAACTATTTTTTCATTGTGTCTATTTTCATTTACATATTTGATCTCATTCTGTTGGAATGTTTCCTAACAATGATACATAGATATGATAATAAAAACATAAAGATAAATAGTAATGTTTGTTCCTTTCATATGCTTTGATCATTATGATGTCCTCTGCATTCTGCAGGATTTGCACAAGTTACATTCACTTTAGAAATTCTTAGTAGGCCACATTCATATCGACCCAAATGATGAGCACAAATTAAGAAATGAATTTAGAAATCTGACAAATTTCAACACAAATACAGACAGAAATGTTTTTTTGTTTAACTGAGATTTATATCTATTAACCTACGTTTTATTTAGGGAAACGAAATATGAATAGCATTGTGCCTCACCGTTGAAGGAAATGACTAGTTTATTAACACACTGACGCATTTAGATGACTTTAGACTTTTGTACAGCCACGTTAAAACACATTGCTGTGTTTCAACATCAAATGGCAGAACTGAATTTCAGATTTGATGTTTAATATTCCTCATTTTGTAATAAGTTAACTAGTTACAGCTGACCAGTATAATGGGATAGACAAACTATTATTTTTTTTTCGTTTTAACGTTGTTTCCTCTGATCTGCAAGTATAAAAGAGTAGAAGTATTAGAAGTTCCTGTGTTCTCTTTGCTGAAGTGAACAAAATAAAGAATATCGTTGAAAAAAGAATTTGATATGAGATCAAAGTTGCTTCTGCGCGAATTTCATAACAAAATAAACGAATGCAGGAAATTACAATTTAAGAAACGAATGGTTTGTAAATATAATTAAACTAATAAAATAATGAGTTAAAATATTCTTTACCTCCTGTAATTAATGAATAATGCATCAATATCGAATTTTTTTTCTTCTGGGCTTTGATCGCCAATATTTCTTCTACCTGTTTGCTTTGCGTAAAGTATGAATTTCATGCTTTTTTAAATGCTTTAAAAATTCTAAGAATTATTTTCTCTTTAAGTTTAAACTTCTTAGATTATTACACTATGCTGCTTATTATCTTGCGGCATAAAATTTAGTTTCGTACAGCTATTGATAATGATCACCGAGCATTATTTTGATAACTTCACACTTCTCTCAGCTTAAAAGAGAACATATTTTTTGTAACTCTTCACAAAATTTTAAAATCAGATTTGAAAATCGTCTCTAAGTGCTTATATTTTTATTTTTGTTTTGTAATTGCACATTTCTTAAGTGAAATATAAAATGGGTTGCAATCTTTTAACGAACAGGTTCAGATCTTTACAATCCAACATTTCGCCACATGCGTAAAAAATAAGGTATAATGAACCTGTAACAAATCCGAAGTGCTTCTATCTTCTAGTCAAATGAGGGACATCAAAACATGAACGTCACTTTATGAGTTTCAAATGAAAAGTTCTCATTGGGATGGCGATAAATGATATTCTGCAGACAAAAAGATGAAAACTGTACAAAACGTTTTTTCCCCCTAAGTGGCTTAGGATTCTTTCTCTAGGATTGTTCTCTTCATCATCTGACTATAAAAAGATATAAAAAATCCAAAAATATCTTGCCTAATTTAGACTACATTTAAGTGCTAAATAGGATCTTCGAAACAGGGCCGACTTGTATTAAATACGACCTTGGTGCTGTTATATGAAGGCACCTAAGGCATTAGGAGTGTTAACATGTGTATCATCAGTGTATCAGCCACAACACACTGGAATCGTTGCCCACAGTGCTGCTGCTGCACCTTTAACAATGGATTAGATTCGGTGCTTATTTATATAAGCGAGTGTGAAAGACGATTCTCGCAAATGAATCATCACACCAACTTGGTCTTCGCTGACGACCTCCACTAGACTTGCTGTTTATTAGACTGGTCTGACCTAAACTCGCACTTTTCAATCCAACGAAGTATGTAAACTTGTAGTTTAATTCTGTATTGGGCAATAAAAATAGAAATCACGACACAAAGACCATGATGGAAATTTGGGCTATTCTGTGCATTTCGGAACCTAATTTTATAAAAACAGCACCCTGTGGAATGATTGTTCATTTGAATTTTAGAATCTGTTTTACTCCCGTGCAATGTGTATGAGCCGAGACAGATAATATGTACGGCAGAACAGCTTTGGAAACCCTGTTTGGAAATACTCGGTATTGCTTTCCCAGCAAATATAATTTCCCCAGCATTCTATTCGAATTTTCCGAAACAGAATTATTTATATGAAAGTATACACTATAACTTAGTTTGTTTCTACATTGTGCATTAGGATTCAGCATTCATAAATTTATGCTTTCATTTTTACTTAATTCAAGGCACTTAGTGAATCGATTAAAAGATTTGGAGATTGGCATAGAGTCCAAACGAAATTTTTGCAACCTCTTTAGAGGTTCTTAGGGTTGGTGATTGATCGCAGATAGAAATGCCTTAGCAGATGTCACCATTAATAACCCCGCTCGTATAATAATGAGATTGATACATAAATACCTATACTACGTACGTGGAACTTTCAGTAAAGAATAAACTGTAAGTTAATGCTATTTTAGTTGACTTTGAAGCGTAGCATAGATATGATGAAAGACCTACCCTCCTGCCTCGATGATTGAATAAACGTTTCGTGAATGAATGTGCTCGATTGCAGGACTGCCGAACACAAAACTATCACCTGACACCAAAAAGTCCATTTGGAGACTTCTGTGTGAGCTACCTAATGGTCCCAACACAAGGAGTCCCGATTCTCTTTTTCAAGTGCTGCTTGCAATATTAAAAGACGTTATTCATTTGTTTTTCAAAAAGAAGTAGTCACAGTCTCGTTATTAGTTGTTGATCCAGCACTGGAGTTTGTGCCAGTGTTGGGATGCGGATTAGAAGTGGCAGTGGGATAGCAACTCTTTCTTCTTGGGCGCGCGGCTCTTACGTTGGGCAGTGGCGGCAGGTCGTCAACAGGTTGTACTTGGAATCTGGACTCTGGTCTGGATTTTCCGGGCCATAGGGAATAGGGATTTTCTGCATTGCACAGAGGACGATTGTAGACGACACTCTTCCGAGGAATGTTAGACACCGGTGGAGGCTCGTCACTATCTTCAGCCTGCAAAGGAGAAAATTTTAAACTTCACTTATGTATATTTTGTTAATCTCAGTGTGCTACCCACTTTTACTCTGAAATAAATCGTGGAATAATTTAATGGAAGATGTCTGGCCTACAAGAAGTTTTTAGTCCATTGTGTGCAAAACAGTGCCGCTCAGAGTTGAAACAACCCAAACAACGACTGGATGCTTTCGTGTGGAATTTGTTTAGAATCCACACAACCTCTATCACGTTCAGGTCGATAGTTGTGACCTATTTCAGTGTGGAAGAATTTGTTCTATGCATTTCCGTTTTTATGGTGAAGGTACAAAGATCACTTAGTTCAATACTGAGACTTAGGGATTGTCCACTTTTCAACAATCTACGTAAAAGAATGAAACTGAATGAAATCTGTTGGATTGTGCTTCACAGATAATTATCTTTTGACTGTAACTCGTTGGGAAATTAGGTTCCTTTTGAAAACTGTTCTCTAGTGCTTTTCGTAACAACAATTCAAACATTAATTTTATATGAGGAGCAGATGTTTTAATTTCACAAACTAAAAAACCAGTGATTATTAGGGTACAATAACCTATTAGAACAAAAGTTTTTTAAGTGAAGGAATAATAATATAGATCTGTCCTTACCACGGAATCCATAAGACTCGGTGCTCTGCTTTGCCTTCGTCTTTTGAGTCGATCTTGTTTGTTCTGATAGAGGACCGACGGAGCGACGCTGCTTCGTCGCATCTTTGGCTGACCTCCGAGCTCGAGATCCATGAGACCGGCAGATCCATCGAGACCCACTGGGGCCACACTCAGTCGTCGCGTCACTTTCTGCAAACGGAAGAAGCAAATTCAGATAGGTGAAAATGATTTTCTTTGACAAATTAATAACACTGGGCAACACACAAAGAGGCTTTGAAATGAAAATAGCCGATCTTTACTAATTTCGAGGTGCCGAACACGAAGATGACAATTTGCCGATTGGCTCTTGTTTAGGAGAGACAGAGATGGTCCTGTATAAACGGCTCGCTCCGTATTGAGTACATAGGTAACCATTTCGCAACGCTGTATTTTAAACTCCAGATTACAACATATTGCGCTGTATTGCATCATCTCGCCATACACAACCCTCAGAGGTATTGCATCATTGATGCAATGTAATTGAGTCATGACATCTCGGACAAACGATGATGCAATCGTTAGTTGTAAGCGACGTCTCATAGGGTGAGCAAGTCTTTTGAGCGACTCCCATTTACCCCTGAGTCATAATTACAACACATGTGATCCTTGCAGTTTTAATCCAGCAGTTGTGATGTCTCGTAACTGTGTTAATAGTGCAGATATATTTTGCTACATTTGCAAGCCAGAATAGGACCATAATTCCAATAATGAAAGTGGCGTATGAGTTTTATTTTGAATGCAAGATCAGGGACCAGGACAAGGCCAGGGCCCCACATATACACAGTCGTATCAGAATAATATGACCACCTACCTGATAATGGGAATAACCACCCTTGGCCTGGATGACAGCAGTGAGACGGTGTGGAATGGATGCAATGAGGCCCTGGAAGGTTGCCAGAGTCAGGTGCCCATAAACACAATAGCAGAGCACAGAGGTTCCAGAGATGTGGTTGTGGGTCCGCACACTGAACCTGTCGATCTAAATAGTCCCACAAGTTCTCTATTGGATTGAGGTCGGGCGATTTCATCGGCCAAGGGAGAACAGAGACTTCACTGTTGTGTTCCTGGAACCAGTCATCTTAGCGACATGACAGGGTACATTGTCCTGTTGGTAGACACCATCAGGGTAAACGTCCAACATGAAGGGATGCATATGGTCAGCGAGGCTGGACAGAAAGCCATTGGCGTTCAAGTGGTACCAGGTTATACCAGGAAAACATCCCCCAAACATGCACACTGCTACCGCCAGCCTGTACTTGACCAACAAGCGTGTCCGGGTGTTGGTTCTCGTGTGTCTGACGCCATATCTGCCACTGCCCATCACTTCTGGAGAGTGGAAACTTCGATTCGTCGAAGGCAACCTTTTTTCACTGTCCAATGACGGTAGTCCCGTGCGAACTGCAGGCGTTGTTGCCGATGGACCTTAGGTAACATAGGCGCCTTTACACAGCATCGACTCTGGAGATCTGCGTAACAGGGTTTGCTTTACTGTTATCAGGGACACGTACCTGGGTACTCCAGCGTTCATTTGAGTGGTCAATTGCTGCACAGTTGCGCATCGATTGCCCTTTACCAGTCGACGTTCTCCTCTGGGGTCGGCATTTGGGGCTCCACAGTTATGTCTGGAGGTACTCGATGTGCCAGCGGTCCATTCTTGGTACACCCTTGCTACAGCACCTCATGAACAGCCCACGAAGTCTGCTGTTTCCGAGATGCTTCCACCCTTGGCGTGGTAGCCAGTGATCATTGCTTTTTGAATGTCCATCAAATGAATACCTCTGTCCATTGTGCTCACGTTACACACTATGGCTCATCTGGCCAGCTGCTTATTTCTCCGTGTGGTCGATCTTGTGCACTTTGTGATGCGCCTGGGTGTGTATACTCTGATTCTGTGGCTCATGGCAAGAAATCTTCCGAAGCAGATGAAAAGCGAAAAAGTGGTATTGCCGTTTGCTATTCCTATCGTTTGGAGAGAGCCTAGCAATCACGCAAATGACTGCTATTTCTGCATGGTTCCACCTGTTTCCGGAGGCATCACAAGGAAAAAGAAGTGGACAATAGCATACCCGAATGTACAATCTGCTCTCCAACCAGTTCTGCATGGCGAAGCCTTCCCGTTCCTGAACCTCCAAAAGAATTTTCCATCAATTCAGACGATGAGGAAGGAGGCGAATCGACATTGGGTTCTCTGCAGCATTCGGTGTCTAATGATGATCTATACTTCTGCCACGGTGCGTCGTCTGCGCCACACATTTTCACCGAAGAAGAAATGAACGATCTTGTTCGTGATCTGGGGCTGTCCAAGGCCAAAGCAGAGTTACTTCGATCAAGACCTAATGGAATCTTCTCAAGAAAAATGTCCAAGTGACTTCGTTTCAAGCTCGTCATGAGCAGTTTGTGCCTTACTTCAGAAAGGAAGATGACCTTGTATTCTGCTCCAATGCAGATGGCCTGATGAATGCCCTCGGAATCAAATATAACCCTCATGAATGGCGACTATTCATAGACTCTACGAAATTGAGTCTCAAGGCGGTTTTGCTGCATAATGGAAATCGACTTCCATCCGTTCTGGTGGGACACGCTGTCTACATGAAAGAAACCTACGACAACCTACTTGTGACTTGGAGGTAGTGGCTCTGTTGATGGGTCTGCAGCTGGGATATACGAAGTACTGCTGCTTCTTATGTGAATGGAACAGCCGAGCAAAGACTTTGCAAGAAGAGAAACTGTCCTCAGAGGAAATCTCTGAAGGTCGAAGAGAAGAATGTGGAACACCCAGCACTGGCAGATACGCACAAAATCCTGCTACCGTCCCTACACATCAAACTCGGTGTGATGAAAAATTTCGTTAAAGCCATGGACCGGACTGCATTAACTTTCAAGCACTTGGCTGACAAATTCCCTCTAATCAGCGAAGCGAAACTTAAAGAGGAAATTTTTGTTGTGTCCTAAGATCCGCGAGCTGTTCAGAAACCAGATGTTCGACATCCTGCTTCATGGTGACGAGAAAAAGGCTTGGGACGTGTTTCGTCTGGTGTCAACTAAATTCCTCGGAAATGTCAGGGCAGACAACTTGCAAGAAACTGGGTAAGAGCATATTGTCTCTGTATCACAAACTTTGCCGCAATATGTCCTTAAAGATTCACTTTCTCCATTCCCACTTAGACTTCTTTCCCGACAACTGCGGCATGGTTAGTGATGAGCACGGTGAACGTTTTCACCAGGACATTGCAACGATGGAGAAACGATACCAGGGATACTGGTCCACTTCAATGTTGGCTGACTACTGTTGGACGCTCGCCAGAGATGATCCTGAGCAGCTGTACAAGCGACGGGCAAAGCGACGTCGGAAATAGTAGTTTTTACCGTTGCATGTCGTATATATTATTCTATTATATAAGAAGCTATTGCGGTTTTCTCAGAAATCGTAGCCAATTTTCATTGTCATATTCGTGTTCAGCATCTTGAAATTTTTAAGAAATGGTTTCTTTTATCTCGGGGACATGAGTTTTATGAAAATTTGTTGCCCAGTGTAATAGGAGTAAAAAGTTTAGGAAATGAGAATAAATGACAAATGCAAACACTTTTTATATCGCATCCCTTTTTATGAAGAAAATTGATTTGCTGTTACAATGACAAATAAAAAACAGCATATAGTATACACGATTAAAAAATTGTCCGAAAATGTTTTAACAGCAAAGGGCATTATTGGATGGAACAATGGTTTAAAATATACGATAAAAATAGTGTAATTTTTTGAACTAAAATTGTGAAAAAAAAATTCTTCACCGAATTGGGTGACAAAAATGAATGGATCCACCCTGGATCCCGCTTTACTTCACACAAGCACAAAAAGATTTTAGAAAATTTTTCTAGAAAGCTGTATACTAGTGCAAGGGAATAGACGACTAACTGATCTTAGAAAAATAACGTTTATTAAATAATGCAACTCATTATAACCAATACTATGTCTAAACAATATAATAATAGAGTAAGTGCAAAATCAAATAAATGTATTCTCTTATTAGGTTCTATTGTAGTCTGCTATAACTCAATTAATGATTTTCATGTTTTTAGTGCGTTAAAGAATGTTCAGAATGTAATCTGACAAAATTTAATCGAAAAATATGAGCACTTAGGAAACAGATTTGATACTTAGGTGGTCAAATGTAACGAGGAAAAGGTTAGGGATTGTATTTTTTAATTCATATATTTTTTTCCCTTATATTGTAGTTGATGTTTCATTTTAATTGTATATTTTAGGAAACCTTTCAGTTTTGATAAAACCACAAAATAAATATGTGTTCCGAAACCCTGTTTTGGGGACGTCAGGTCTAAAACCAAAGACTTGTGGTTTTTTATTATTGGCAATGCAATTGGTAAATATTCCATAACTCTTGAAATATGAAAGGATTATTGTTACAAAAAGTGGAGAATTCGTTAGATTCAGAATGGAAATAACATCTGAGGAAAATCATTTTGAAAGTTTGCTCTCTTGAATTCTGTTATCTCTGATCCCTCGAGGTCCTTGTAACCTGGCCGTTTAGCCCATTGTGTGCAAGAAAAGTGCCACTAAGAGGCAAAACAACCCAAGCCAACTTTCACGAATTATGAGTGCTTAATTTTGTGACTTTTTTGTATACACTCTGCATATCATTAAATTTGAGATGCAGAAAAATCATTCTGCCTTTACCAACGTTACTATACATTAATGAAATAAGAAATTTAATTTACCTCCGCTGCAGGAGCAGGAACATTCAGCGATATGGACTTGAATACTTCATCTGCTTGAGCATCCTTAATAGAAACAGTAGAGGAGGTTAGCACAATTGAAAGACAAATGTTATTCAGTGTTTTACATGCAATCATGTACATATGAAAGGAAATTGTAAAAATCTTAACTTTCAACACAGAAAAAGAAATGAACCCTTTTTCGTAAACACATTTCTTCAGTAGCGTCTAGTATTTAGTGATGAAATTGTATGAAATTTTGCGAATTGAACTGCCATCATGAAATTAAGTCGTGGTTTCAAATGCAAGTTATTACTCCGTGAATGGAAATCATCCAAATTTTGTGGATAAGCTTCTGCTTCCATGCTACATTTAAGAAATGAAGTGCAAAGCTCACCTCTACAATATCCCTCAATGTCTGGATCTGAGTTAATCTTGCTTCTTCACTATCTCCATTCAGCACACTGTTCGGATCTAAACCATTCAGATTCTATTTGAAAAAGAAAAAAAAAGATATTTCAGTTTTATTACACTACTAAAACACCTTCGCTTGCATTATACCAATATTTAATGCGTTTCTAGCCAGAGTTTTTCGTTTTGTAAATTTTTGGTTTCAAATAATATTGTCAAAAAGTTAAAACTTGAAATTACCGACACATAAAAAATATCGAAATTATTTCATTCAAATGTAGTTTATTAACTACTTCTACTAAATAATATTTTCTAAACGCTTAATATATTAATATATCACATAGTTCAGTTCATATTTGCAACAACTTATTATTTAGTATAATTTGGTTCTAATGTACTCATACATACATGCATACAAAATCCTCACACAGCCACGGGATATGCAGGTTCTACCAATAACTGTGTAATTTTCCTATCCAGACGAGTCGGGTCTGAGCTACACTTGCGGCATCTGTCCACTGTAGGCCAATTCAAGCAAGGTCCTGTTTGACATTGTCTGCCCATCGCATTCCAGGTCTTCCTCCTTTCCCTGAAGCCTTTAGGCACACTGTTCATAATCTTGTTTGCTAATATGCAGCTATGCCTAGGGACAACATGGCCAAACCAACGGAGTCTCTCTCTGCACAATATGCTTCTTAAAGGAGGTTGCCGACTCCTTTGCCTAACCTCATCATTACTTACAAAGCTGAATCACCTAATGCCCAAGACCGCGTAAGCATCTAGAATCAAAAGCATCAAGTTCTTGTTATCCTGCTTGCAGAGAGTTCATGTTTTGCTACCATAACTAACCTTAGAAAGAATCAAACTATTATACAGCCCGATTTTAATCTTTAGGTGTATACGCCTATTTTTCCATACTCTTCATAGATTCTAAAAGTCCCAGCAGCATTCCCTATCCTTCTATTTATCTCATGCCGCACATCAATATCTGTTACATAGCTCGTCGTTCAAAGCAACTGAAGCACCATCTGCTTGACTCAGCCTTGTCAAATTCAATATTACATAGTATATTCTTTTACTAACGCTATGAAATGGTCTGTAAATGGTAGCTAGGTAGTCACTGGAAGGAAAGCTATGCACCAATCCCCTGTGATGATGCATAGAACCGGCCAGGCCTAGCACCTAATGTCCGACCCCGCCTTCTCGTGGTGTAGACCGTTAGAACCTTTCAAAAGAGATACCCTCTTGTGGAAGTGAACAGAAATGGAGGGCGGCCAGATCAGTGTGGCCTACTGATCTGGACAACTCTGGCTACTTTTTTTTTCTACCCTGCTGAGCAGTGGTCAACCACACAGGGTTCTGGTGCTGACCATATAAACCCACTGGACTGGACAGATATATGGCTCTGAGCTTGATTATGGATCCTGATTTTGCTGCACTGGTGGGCTTCTGTGGAGGGAAAATCTTCCGCTGTGTTTTCTGTTTGTTTGTGGGTTGACAGCCCCAAGTGAATAGATTCACAGGATATGTTTATCAGCTGGTGGGTAATCCTGAGCAGAAGTCATCGCAGGCACCTGAACTCTTTGCTTCTATTGGCATCGTCAAATTCTACATTGGAGGAAGTCTTCCAGTGTAGATGGCTTCAGCCTTTAGTAGTGGGGGAACGGGTCTTTGTCCCATGTCTGCGATTAGGGGGCTGTTTGATATTGTCGGCATTCCCTCTCTCAATAAACATAGTTTCTTTAAACATCCCACTAACCATTTTCTCTCCATAGGTAGTTGGAATGTGAGGACTCTGCACAGAGCTTTTTCTCTTGATGTCCTCACACAAGAATTCCACCGTTATAATTTAGATATTCTCGGCTTGCAAGAGACCAGATGGACAGATAAAGGTCAGATTCTTAAAAATAATCTTAAATTTCTCTTTTCAGGGAGGGACGACAATAAGCATCACCAAGGCGTGGGTCTGCTTCTCAGCAGACATGCTAGTGATGCTCTTCTAGGATATGAGTGCATTAATGAAAGGTTTCTTACAGCAAAATTTCAGACAAGCGTTAAAGACCTGAATGTTATCTGCTGTTATGCCCCCATTGAGGATGAGAAGGATAGGTTTTATGAACAACTTCAGGATATTTTGAATTCTGTCAAGAAAGGAGATATTACCCTTGTTCTTGGTGACTTCAATGCCAAAGTTGGTACTGACTCTGACCTTTGGGGAGGGGTGATTGGCCCTTTTGGTATTGGTAGCTGCAATGGCAATGGGCAACGTCTCCTACAGGTAAGTAAACTCAATGGTTTCAGAATAACTAACACATATTACAAACACCGCGACATACATAAGTACACATGGGTTTCACCTGATGGGCTGCATAGGAATATGATTGATTATATATTAATTAACAGCAAATGGGCTAGTTCTGTTGGGAATACCAGGGCATATAGGGGAGCTGAAATTGGATCTGACCATTACCTTGTTAAAAGTGTGTTGCAACTTAAACTTAAAAAGTGTTGTGCTAGGGTTAAAAAATTTACTTTTAATACTGAAGCTCTGAAAGATCCAGTTATAGCCAAAGCTTACCATGATAGGTTACGTAGTCATTATGACAGTCATGGTATGCTTATTACTGAAGTTGAGGAAGAATGGGACCATTTTAAACAGGCTTTTTTGGACACTAACAGTATTCTTTTAGGAAAAAAGGAGCAGAAGAGACAGAATTATCTGAGTGATAAGGCACTTGAGCTTATTTCGGAAGGAAAGAATTGCAGGAATGTCTAATCAATACCCTACTAGTCCTAATAAGAAAGCATTACAGACAGCTTAATAAACGTGTAAAAGATCAGTTAGCTGCTGATAAGAATCTTTGGCTTGATGGTTTGGCTGACAAAGCCGAGGAAGCAGTTAGACATCACAACAGCAGAGAGCTGTACCAGATAGTTAATGTTTTGTGTGGTAGAAAACGGACAGGTATACAGGGATTGAAGGAAAAATAAGGTGAGGATTATGTCATGGCTAGGTGGGCTGAGCATTTCAATGATCTAAACAATGTACTTAGTTCTACTCCCATTGTTTGCAATGATGATAGATGCATTGATGGCTTTAATGTTGGCCCTATAACACATTCTGAAGTTATTTTGGTTATTTCTAAACTTAAACTTCATAAATCCCCAGGGGTAGATGAAATTACTATGGAAATGTTTAGAGCTGGGAATGTTTCAGTTACCACTTGGATGACTGAAATTTTGAATATCTCTTATGATAAAGGCATATCTCCTAAGGGTTTTACCAGAGCTATTATTATACCTATTTTCAAAAAAGGTGATATCAGTTCTTGTGATAACTATAGGGGTATCAGCCTACTCTCTGTTCCAGGTAAAGTTCTTTCCATGATTGTGCTTAATAGAATTAAGAATCTGGTTGACAGGCAATTGCATGATGAGCAATGTGGATTCAGAAGTGGTAGGGGATGTGTAGATCAGATATTTTCACTTAGGCAGATTCTTGAGAAATGTTTAGAGTTTCAGAAACCTTTGGTTGCTAGCTTTGTTGATTTCAAAAAGGCTTTCGACTCTGTTGATCGTCATAATTTGTGGTTGATTGTGAGATCATATGGTATACCAGACAAGTAAGTTAACATAATGAAAGCTCTCTATAATAACACTGAGTCGTGTGTGAGAGTTGGTAAGGCTTGTAGCAATTGGTTTAGCATTACTTCTGGCGTTCGACAAGGGTGCATTTTGTCTCCTTTTCTCTTTAGCTTGGTTATTGATTATGTTATGCGAAATTCACTTCAAGGGAAAGATTTTGGCCTTAAATGGGCTGGAGATACGAAAATTTCTGATTTAGATTATGCTGATGATTTAGCCTTTTTGGCAAATGATGTTGATGAGATGAACTCTTTCATTCGAGCTGTTGATGAGACTGGTAGTAGAGTAGGTTTGGTTATAAACAGAGAGAAAACTAAAGTGATGAAAATTTGTCAGGCAGGCTGTGATTCAGTTAATCTGAATGGTTGCAGTCTTGAGCAGGTGTGACAGTTTAATTATCTTGGGAGCTATGTAACAGACACTGGTGATGTGCGGCATGAGATTAACAGACGAATAGGGATTGCTGCCGGGACTTTTAAGAATCTATGGAGAGTGTGGAGAAATAGGCGTATACACCTAAAGACTAAAATTAGACTCTATAATAGTTTGGTTCTTTCTAGGGTTAGTTATGGTAGTGAAACGTGGACACTTTGTAAACAAGATAACAGGAAACTAGATGCTTTTGATTCCAGATGCTTACGCAGTATCTTGGGCATTAGGTGGTTCAACTTTGTAACTAATGATGAGGTTAGGCAAAGGAGTCTGCAACCTCCTTTAAGCAGCATATTGTGCAGAGAGAGACTCCGTTGGTTTGGCCATGTTGCCCGTATGAATAATTATAGATTGGCGAATAGGGTTATGAACAGTGTGCCTAAAGGCCTCAGAAAGAAGGGGAGACCTAGGATGTGGTGGGCAGACAATGTCAAACAAGACCTTGTTAGAATTGGTGTGGCAGTGGCCAGATGCAGTAGATGTAGCTTAGGACAGACTTGCTTGGAGAACTAAATTGCACAGTCTGGTTGGACCTTCGTAGCCCATGGCTACTTGATGATGATGATGATGAAAATTCAAGTTGAAATTTAATGTGCTAAGGCCTTTTTTAATAACTTTACGCCCCATAGTTTGGAAAATCCTGAGCTACACTAAATCATCCTCAGACCTAAACTCGTATCTCATAATGAGACAATAAAATTAAGCTTGGGAGCATCTTAAACACGATTCCCCTTACAGGGGGAATCGTGTAAATGCAGTTGTAATTATCTAAGTCTAGTTGTAATCTATAAATAAATGCAGTTGAATATTAACGATTCGTTTGCATTAAATGACAATGCAGTTTGTTTTAACGTGTTATAAGTGAACTATACTTACTGCCCACTCTTGCAAGAATTGTTTTCCCAGTTCTTCGCCATCGGTGTTGCCTAATGTTTTGTTGTAATCTCTTGCAATCTGAAAAGAAATTTGTGGCTCGTTTAACAGGTATTCAAAATTTAAATGAATCGAAAACAAATCAGGATAAAATAACTGACAGAGTATAGGTTTGAAAAGAAAAACCTTCAACCGTTAATGAAATATTTATATTCGAAAATAAATGAAGAAAACAAACTACCTTGACGTCTTGTTTCCAGAATCGTGATACTGCAGGTTCTGTGGTGTTAGGAGCAACTTCTTTTACCTGTGAAAGAAACGTATTTTGGGTATGTTGACTTTTAATCTTAATGGTTTTAATTAGAAACAGGAAAAATAATGCGATTGCTCATAATTTTACAAATTGGCACTGCGATTAAGATAAACAGGAAAACTGCAAAGTTGATGAAAAAAAAAAATCATCTACTTTCGCAACATCTTTGTTCAGCCATTTTTATATCTTAAGAAATTAATCTTCTGCTGAGGGCCTGCCATCCTTACAGACCTTCTACTCTGGCATATAAACTGACAGGCTCCTTGTCAGACCTCTGTGGCAAGCAGCTGCTTCAGGGGGTATTTATTTTATAATTTTTTTTTTTTAAGAAATTAATCGTGGTTATACTAAATTCTAATATTTTTAGTGCTAGAATGGTTTTGTTAGTAAATAATATTTTAGATGTCTGAATCGGACTAATTCTAGCATAAATTTGATCGTGTTATATTACCTATAGGTGTCACTTTTTAGCACACAGTGGACTAAATAGCCAGGTCGCAAGGACCCTAAGGGCTCAGAGAAGGTTGTGGGAAGGGGACCGATTGGATTGTTAGGAGACAGATGGTAGCGTGACGTCAGGAATGAGGGTTGACTCAATCGGTATCGTATCAGGCTCATAATCTGCAGTTCCCAGGTTCGAGTCCCACTTGAGCCAGCATTGAAATTTATCTCTTGAAACCCCCACAATCTGGCCTCTGTCATTATGGGACACCAATGAGCTTGGAAAGCTTACTGTCCATAGGATGCGAAGTGAAGCCATGGCTCTGTGTGAACCGCACGCTGTGCACATTAAGGAGCATGCTGGATGGCCTTGATGGGAGAGACTACCATCTGTCCACTAACTGTTGTCTGGTGGATCCCCTAACCATTGAGGTAATATTACTAGAGACAAGACTGGCAACGGACGCCATGAACACGTACAGATGTTAAGCCTAGTCGATGGCGAGGAGAAAGTTGGGTGCTTTTAATAAGTCGACAGTGAAATGACTACTTCATGCTCCGCGTACGGATGCAAAAATAAATGCTGTAAAGGAAGTAATTTGACACATCATAGGTTAGTACTTTACGAAAATTACGAGATGTGTACTTTGTGATAAATTAAAAATTGAAATTGTTAAACTAAGGGATTTAAAAATAAAGGGTTGTCAACTTTTCAATATACCTTTCTAAGTCGAATGTAGTTCACGAATTTTTTAATATATGAAACTAATAATATTTGCATATGTAAAGCAGGTGATTTAAAGCCTGAATTAACATGAAATTAAAAGAATGTTTTCGTACATTTTATTACAATAAGAAATATTAAGCATATGGCATGAAATTTATGAGACGTCTGCTTTGCATTTTTTATTTTGCCAAAGTGTATTATTATTTAGGTAACATATTATATATATTGTGTAAGCTTATAATATTTTGGTTTTTTTATACCATGAAATTAAATTCTGTCATTTATTGGGAGGAGATTTGATTTTCTGCCTCAGCTGAATTAAAAATAAGTTTACTCTCTCTGATTATTTATTTCAATTTTTAATAAAAATTTATATTTTTTAATGGAAGAAGAAAATAAATGTGACTTTTCATGTTTTTTTAAATGAGGCGCGGATTTTCACTATTAAGGTCTATAAATTTTGAGGGCTTTCGCTTAAGCTGAATGATTTGATAATGCATTAGATTTTAAAATATGTTTACCATTGTTCCTGTTTTAAATGGGCTCAAATTAAAGTCTGCTAAGTTTACAGTCAATTTAGTTCAGCTTTAATCACATATTAAGAACATATCGAATTAATTTTTTTTAATTTTCATACAAAACCTCGATTTGAAAGAGAAGCAGTTTCCAGCGTCTTCGTTTTTCATCCGATATAAATTAGTAAGTGTGTATTAATTAAATCTATTTTGCTTTAATTACACACTATTTCTGCCTCATTTAAATCATTTGTTAAGCATTTTTAAATAGCCTTCATCGTTGTTCGCAGCCAATTCGCAATGCATCATGGGTATCTTTCCTCACTAAGCAGTCGGCAGACACAGATGTCGGTGATCATGGCGGTCATTTCAAATATCTAACATAAATACATCGTTTGTAATATTCGTTTGAAATTTTGGGTTTTTCGACTTTTTCCACTGTTAGAGGGCGCAATTATAGCTTTCGAGAGATTCGAAAAGTACGAAACATAATATTACATTAGTAACTATTCAATACCAAGAAAAAAAAAATCAATGTCTGCAGACGATAAAGGGAACACATTATTTCGGCCTCAAAACTCCCCGCGGTGCCCACCGTCAGTAGGAGCTAAGCCGTGGCACCGTGTACGGAAGAGCCATACCCCGTGCACGTTAAAGAACACGCTGGATGGCCTGAAAACTACAATGAAGACACCTTTGATTTATGGAGATTTGAGCTGTGTCCGTGCAAGCTGGAGGACTTCATTTAACCATTCCTCATTTTTATGAACCGAAGCATATCTTCCATTGACACTGATGATGCGAATAATGGAAGTCATCTTTTCACTTACCTTGAGAATAACAAGAGCAGAGATAATAATGCAAATGATGTTGACGACCGTTAGAAGGAAGCTGATGATGCCTAAGACGGCGCATTCCTTGTCCATCAGGGGGTAGTAGGTGGGGGTGTAGGTGTCGGGAGGCAACAGCGCGGGTTTCACTGTGTGGTTGAAGATATCGTACACCTTGAATAAAGAAAAGATTGCATTAATGGAAACGGAACTTTAATGAAGAAGTGGTCATAGTTTAAGCACAACGGTAATCTATAATAATAAATGGAGATGTCTTGCTGTCGCAGACATAACTCATCGGGCAATCAACGTACACGCTCCAAATTTTCAGAGAATGTTTCTTGCTGTGATCCGGATTCCAGTGCCAAATTTCTGGTCGAAAGTCCAAAAGGGGGGCTTACTGGAAGCAAAAATATTTCCTATGCTATTCCTACGGGAAACGATAATCGTTGTCAAATATATTTTTGCCATTAACTACTCCCTAATTCTGAAAGAGTTAAAATAGCATTTAAATCTGCTTCTGTTGCCAGATTTCTCACCTTTCCAAAGGCTTTTTTGAAGCGTTCCATTGAAGCTAGGGCCATGATTTTCTAACCAAACATGGGGTCGGGAAGGGGGAATCCGCCTACGAAATTTGGGACCTTTCGGTGAAGTACGTCGGGAATTACAGAATGCCAAATAGTGACGAAATAAATATCTCGGCCGATTGCGACGGGCTCTGAGAGCGCGCGCGCGCCGAGTCAGCAATGGCCTTTGCAACACCGGGAAATTCTTCGTGTTCAAACTGTGATGAGTTCAAAACTGTTCAAATTGTGTTCAAACAAAAATGAGCAAAAAAGAGAACACTATTATACTAAGAATAAAAGTAAATGCTGCAATAACAAAACCATTTTTATTTCACTTGAAAAAAGTAAACTCTCCTAACTGCACAATATGTAATCAATATGAAAATATTGAACATTTAATATTTCATTGTAAAAAATATAAAACAGAAAGAGAAAAATACTTCTCCAACTTAAAGAATTATAATGTTAACATGTTCTCATTTAAAACCATTTTGGAACCTGAAAACAAAAATCTGAAAAGAAAGTTCTACAAGCTTTTAATTTCATATCTAAAAGACATTGATATGTTTGATTTCTTATAAAAAAAGGAAAAAAAATATATATATATTTAACTGGTGACTGAATGAGTCTGCATAGTAATTATCTATGTAGGAATATTCATTTGTTGAGTTTCTTTCAATTCAATTCAAACTGTGATAAAATGTCGGGGGGGGGGGATACTAAATAACCTTTAGTGCAGGAAACAACAGAATATGAAGATTAAAAGTTAGACACGAGCTGTCACAATTTGTGTAGAAACGAAGCCACGAGCCAAGTGGGAACCTGAGTTTCAAAAATCACCAGACCTCACGGGGGATGCTGTGCAGGAAATTTGGACCGTGCTGACGAATATCACGGGAGCCATAGGGCGGCAAAATCTGTGGTAACGGAAAAAAAATCTCGATAGCTTACGCAGAAACTAAGCCACGGGCTATGAGGAGTGCTCGCTGATGTCAACAACGATTCGGGAAAATTTCTTCCTGTTGAAAATCTCTGCTAAAGTGTCGGGGGGGGGGGGAGTTCTTACAAAATTTACCTTTAATGTAGGGAAAATAAGAATATACAGATTAAAAGTGACACCGGGCAGCGCCGGATACGTTCAGCGAGTCTATCATAATAAAAGGTGTCTCTGGCAGCTATTACGAATCGGGACACATGGCAGACACTTCAAATTTTAACAGAAGGTTTCTGGGTTTCTTTCGAGTTGCTGGGCCGAATTTGAAGTCTAAATTCCAGGCACCTTTTTCAAGCTTCACGTGCGAACTTTTAAAAAGAATAAGTTTTCAAATTTTGAAAAAAAAAAACGAATTTTTCTTATCGCAGCCTTATGAACCTAAGAATGGCCTTGACTGGAGTTTCCCTTTTCTCTCTAATAGTTTCCCAGTGGGTCCCCTCTACGGTCCCCTTCACTCAACATTCTCTGAGCCCTTCTGCTCTAGGGGCAGGGTGGCTCAGTTGGTAGAACGCTAGACCCATAATCTGCACTTCCCAGGTTCGAGTCTCACCTTGGCAAGCATCGAGATTTCTGCTGCAAAAACTCCCCGCCGTGCCCTCGGTCAGTAGGGGACAACGATGGGTTTGGAAAGGCAACCGTCCGTCGGATGGGACGTAAATCCGTGGCCCCGTGTGCGGGAGAACCATACCCTGTGCACATTAAGGAACACGCTGAACGCCTTAACTGGAGACTAACAGCTGTCCAGTGGGTTCCTTCAGCTCTATTTTTTTTTGAGCCTTCGGGGTTCTTGAGACCTGGCCATTTAGCCCATTGTGTGCAAAAAAAGTGCTGCTCAGAGGTAATCTCCCTTGGCCCTATTGAGCATATCTGGGATGGCTGAGAGAGATGGATTCCCAAGGGATGGCTGAGAGAGATGGATTCCCACGGGATGGCTGAGAGAGATGGATTCCCAAGGGATGGCTGAGAGAGATGGATTCCCAATCTCAGCGTTCCTTTCTCAAACCTTTGAAAGGGAGAAAATAATTTCCAAGCGAGATTTTGCTGCACGAATTGTGAACTACATTTTCTGCTCAGTGTTGCTATTAGTGATTTTTTTTACAGCAGGAGTTAACCCTGTGAAGGGTTCATTTTACATTTCAAGTTGCAATGTTGCTAGCATTTGAACCCTGAATTGCATCGGAGAACTTTAATTAATCTGCTAAACAAATATCATAATATCTCTGTTCGCGGAATTCGTGATTCAGTTTGACTTAAACTTGAAGGCAAAGAAAACGACCTTTTCCAAAAGGAATAGGTATTAAGAAACTAAAACTTACCACATAAGTATTCTGGTACAATCCCCTCACTGTTTTAATGGCTCCAAGACCCCAGAGTAGACCCTAAAAAAATCAAATGATCACATTACTTCCACATAATTGTAAAATCACGAATTTTAAACTTTGTTGCACATTGAAAGACAGAACAAAGTATAATGCAACTTTCCAATTGAGATAAAATGGGGTTGCAAGTTAACTTTTGCGCGCCAATGTAAATTCTTCCCCTGAAACAAAAAATTTCTCGAAATATTTCAGTACATAAGGGAACAAAATACGAACTCTGAATGTATGTAATTGAAAAATATGATTGATATTGTAAAATACTTACGCAATTGACGGTAGGTGGCAGTAACGATGCCGAGATGGCGACACCGACGAGGGATGCTCCGTTTCCTCCGAGCACAGACATCGCCACGCCAGCACCTGACGGCAGAGCGATCAGGCACCCCGCCCACAAACTCCTCACATTGCCCCTGGAAATGGAAATGAACACTTCTTAATTTTTTGGATATATTGATATAAGTCGCACAAACTGAGTTTTTCTATCAGGAATATCGTATTGCAGTCGTAATATTCACTATAAAGCAGAGACGGGAGCTCGAACGCAGGTCCTTTTGATCGGTAGCCAAGGACTCGGCCACGGGACGGTATGAAAATAATAAACACCCTCCCAAAGTACTCATTAAAAATGTACATGTTTGATATTTTCTTGAGTCCTAAAAAATAATTTTTTGCTTTCAATTTCAAATTATTCATTAATATTTTTTTGTTTTAATCAAGATATTTTATTGATTCTTTTAAAAGCGTAGTCTTCTGCCCAATTCATTACTCATTTAGAAATAAAAAATTTCGTTTTTAAGTATTGAAAGTTTGCAATTTTCAAGATGAATTCCTTTCCTCCATTCCTACTGCACTTCCCGAATTATCCATTACAGGAACTTGCAGAACTTTAAAAAAAAAATTTAAAAAATTTCGCGTCAAAAACACAAAATATTTCTGAGTAATAAAAAAACAACAAAGTGTTCTTATACCATATTGAATGCAAAAAAAAGAGACGAACTCGTGGGCTATACTCTTTCATATGCAAATTTGCATATTCTTTGTTCATTTGCATAAATGTGGAAATATATGTAAATATATTAACAATAAATAAAATTGCTCCTTCTAGATAAACAGCTAAGGAAAGTGAAAACATAAAAAAAAAAAATCAACTTGACCCCAGATGTAACGATGTGGAATTTGTAATAATCGGAACTTAAAATATTTGATTGTTTTTTAATGTAATTTTTTGATTAATTGTTTTTAAATTAACGTTGATAAAGATATTCATATCTGATTGGTTGTTTTTGTTTGGCAGCGATTCCTAACTGTATTGCCAGATACTGAAGAATTCAACCACTGGTTCCCCAATTTTCCCAACAGAAAAATAAATTCAAAATTAAAAGCAATTTTTTTTCAAGAATCATAGAATCATCAAATCGTAAGTTTTGCTTTTATCAAAATACAGGAAACGTGAAACTATAGGTTCCACTGTTTTTTTTTTGCACTGTATTAAATAAATAGTTAATAAATAAGAATAAATACCCGTTCAAGCAGCTGCTTGCAACAGAGCTCTGACAGGAGCCTTCAGTTTATACTCTGTAGTAGAAGGTCTGCGAGGATGGCGGGAACTCAGCAGAATGACTGCACAAACGTCCATATCTTATTATCCAGTGAAAGGTTCCTTTTGGACGAGCGCATCTTTGATGCTGCTCTGAGTGACACTTTCCCTGTGATCGTTTGTTGACCTCGCAGTGACAGATCGAAATGGACGATACAGTTGATGTGCCTCGAGACACAGAAGATAACTTTCTGTTGGTGGTGGATGGATGGCTTCGACGTTTATGGAATCGGTTCCTCTGCTGGCAGAGATATCACGAGATCATTTAGAAATGTTGTTATCAACCCATTTTATATCACATGTCACTAGGGACGTACACGGGCGGGGGGGGGGGGGGGTCTTAAACAGCATTTAACCATTCGCTACTGACGCTACTTTTGGCTTATATTAGTTGTTGGGCGCCATCTGCATTTTCTTTTAGAGAGCAGTTTAAAAAATTTACCACGCGAAAACGGCGCGAACTTTTTTTGGGCACCTGACAAATTCAAAATTCTTTTTTTTTGGAATTGGATAGATATTGACAAAATCTTACTAAAAGGATATTCCAATCTTTCAATAGTGGTAACAGCGCTCTCTAACGGTGGAATTTTTGGAAAGTAACATTTTAAACAAATACTGCAAACGATTTATTTAGGCTCAAAATTTTAATTTTGGTGGTGGAATGTTATGATAAAAAGGTTTACACTATTAGCAATAATTTCTCCCCTTTATCACCTGAGTTTATTATTTTAAAGAAACATCTAATATTACCTTGCTTCTTACATCAGCAGCAAATTTAGATGTTCAGTGTAATAATTAGGGAGGATATTGCTACTCAAATTGTGATCCTCAGCACTCGACAGGTAGTTACGAAAAATAATCCGTCTTTAACAAAATATACAAAAAAATTCATCTAATCCCATTATTATCGTGCAACGTCCATAAACGCGGGAACAGACGATTGATTCTAACCCTCGCTGGTACGGATTCATCTAAGCCTGATTAATTTTGGAGTGTTCAGCGATGTTGTTCTGTGACGGATATGACGTTAATGACTGATAACGCATAATTTGTGGTGGTTCTGCTATATAGCTGAGTTAAAATATTGGACTTAATTACGAGTCCTAAACTATTTAAAAAGTGGTATAAAAAGAAAACGTGACTTTAACTGTCGTTAACAAGTTGAAAATGATAGTCTGCATTTACATACATATTTAATGCATATTTATTTATAAGATCAGAATTATAAATTTTCCATTTATTTGTGTTCGAAGATTTTCTTTCAGGATCATCTTTTGCTTCACTAATTCGAACGCACCTCCTTCCCGCCATTCATCCGGATTAACGAGAGTTCATTGTACTTAAAAAATTTAATAAATAGTTAATTTTTTTTACATGCCTTTATATTTTTGAACCACAGAAAAGAAATCAGCGCTAAATAAAAAACCTGTCCCTAGCTATATAAATTTCGAGAAACTTTGAGTTGGAATGTCTGCACTTACCTTCCCGCCATTTCTGGCGTTGGCCATTTTCCCGCTCCCCAGGTTTCGCTGAAATTTCCGCAGATGAATCCGAATAAGAAACCTGGCAACAACAAAAAAAATTCCATGTACAGGTTGAAAACTGGAAAATAATGCAATCTGAAAATAAACCAACAGACACATAATAACCCTAAATTAGGGTTATCGGACATCCTCCTTTTCTGGGGGACAGTCCCTGGATGAAAAGCTCTCTCTCCGTCAAATAAATGTTCCCCGAATTTATTTTTAGAGATTGTTTTAAATATTAAATTAACTCTGCAGCCGTTGGTAGATATCTTACTAACAGAATAGGAGTGGTTAACTCTCTTACAAAATAATCAGTCGGTAATGAAGAAACTGAAAGATTGTGAGGCTAGGATTTCAAAATGAAAGTCATTAGTTGCCAGTTGTCAAATTAGGGTGACCAGACGTCCCCGAAACACTAGAATATCCAAAGTCTCGGATCTTCTTCCGTAAATCTGGCCACCGTACCCTAGGTGCCAATTTTTCTACCTCTACCATTTCTGCTTCTGCTCTTAAAACAAGCCAACGCTGTAAATGGGACAGATCGTCAAAGAGAACTGTAAGTCGAGATGCATTTTACGAGATTCTGAGAAAATTAGTATTCATGGAATGGCAACTTTACCGTCACCGTAAACAATTCGTACGTAACTTCCCAATCGTTCTAATATTTTAATGATGCTTTTTGAGTATTCGATATTTTAAAGCATGGTCCTGATGATTTATGAACGTCAGTGCTTCGGATGTTCGAAAGATGGAATTATAATTGTATGTACAAAAGTATGCTGTGAAATATTTGCCTTCAATTTATAAGTCGAAATTTGTAATTTAAAATCAGTAGATTATCAGAAGATTAGTATTCATTGAATGGCAACTTCACCATCGACGTTACCTTCTAGTCGTCCTGATCGAGTAAATTATAATAATGCGCTGTAAAATATTTTTCTGACAGATGATTATATCGGTACTGACAAAACAGTACTCGCATTTTTCAAATCATCGAGTAGTTCGAATCAAATAGACTGTTAGAGGAAATCCCCCCTTAAATACGGTCACTGCCTTAACGGATCCTACATCATTTTTCAGAACCTAATGAAATGAAATCAAAATTCGTTCAAATCACACATAATTATAAACACTCAGAAATTTAAATATTTTTATTACAAATTTAAAATCGAAAGAAAAATTTTTTAAAGATGAAATGTTTATAATCGATTCTAGGCAATGGAATCGATATATGCAATAATTGAAAAAGAAATCGCGATATTCTTCAAAGTGAGCGTTTGGCAAACGTTTATTTCGCCAATCGTGGTCAAGTTCTTCGGAGGAAGAATCTTTCACCTCTCAGATTTGTAGATAATCGGGAACCACCCACCGTAAATAATATAGCAAATAAAATAGTAGTAATATAGGAAATAAAATAGTTTTAGCAATCCTAATATGGACTAAGCAGATAACTAGACATGCTTGACATTCTGCCTAGTTACTTCAATTGCAATTGTTTTCAGGCATTACAAAATAAATCTCCTCCGTCAAGTAGCTGCTTCCCAGAGAGATCTGAGAGGAGCACTTCAATTTAATAAGTCATAGGGTCTTAAGATCTGGAAGGAAGACGACACCTCAGCAGAAATAAAATAAAAATGAATAAACATCTCTACCTCATCCGGGTGCCTTTCATCAGAAGCCACGGGGACGATTTCATTGGCATATAAATAGATAAAAGAATTTTACGAAACAAATCTTTGTAAAGTTTTCTTACGAATATTCTTAGGAAGGATGCTTACCAGAGAGCAGACAAATCGACAATCCGATTAATTCAGTTCTTAGCGCCATTTTTATTAATCTTCGATCACGAATTGTTAAGCCAAACGTGAATGCCATTATGGGACCCTAAATGAAAAAAAAAAAGGCTTTATAAGTGTTAAAAAACAACTGATATTTTCTGTAAATAAATGAATCATTAGGCTAAAAAATTATCATTAGAAAGATATTTTAATACATTTTTTTTTCAATTAGTGTAATAGCAAAATTTTCACAGTGGGTCAGCAAGTGATCTGCGGGTCATGGTTTGCCGACACATATTGAGAAAAATCAAAATGGTTTTTCGACTTCTAAAACAATAAAAATATGCAACTATTTTTTATCATAAAATATCCCCAGTAATATTTTTCGCAAAAAAATAAGCATATTTCCAAAATTAGGGAGCTTTAAATGTGACTTTTTAATTAAAATTTGATTTATTTTTATTAGATTAAATTTAATCGTTTTTTTTACTATAGTGTATAAAATGACCAGCTTTCCATTGTTAAAAATAAGAACATTTCCATAAATGTCAGGTTTTCATTTTTTTGGAACGCGCATTATTTTTTAATCGGTTTGGATTTAAATATACTCCCATATTATGTTATAATTTTATAATTGAAACATATTTTATAAACGTTCGGAACAAGCGATTTAAAAGTAGTATGAATATAGCTATAAATCAATTGCAATACGAATGGCTAATATGGGCTATTTAACAATTCTTTATATAGTTTTTATAACGTGCTAAATTCGACCCTAAATTCTGGAGTATTATTGAATAGTACAGAAATATTTGTAGTTCTAATAATAGATTAATGTTTAGTTTGAAAAGTTATTTTTTCATTTCGAAATTTTAAGAAATGTTTCTAAATGAAATCTGGGTTGTTTGAAGATTAAGTGTTTGCTAATTTCACTTACCATAATTGGAGATATCAACATGGCTGCCACAATGATTATGGAACTGTTTTCACTCAAACCCAAAGCTGCTATACAACTGAAAGAAAAAAAAAACATAAAAATTTTTCATATTAATTTGCCATAATCAGTGTCTTGATTTGTATTTCTTAATTGTCTTGATATATATTTCTAATTTTCACTCCGACAAAAATATGTTCCTTAATTCAAACTCAAGAGAAAAACAATGTGTTTCCGAAATGTACGATTTCAATTGCGATTTTATTCCGAAGTTTTTTTTTTCTAGTAGTGGCTTAAATTTGGAAGAAAAAGAATGAAAAAAATTTTTTTTGATTCTTTTTCCAGAAAAAATGTTTAATAGAATATTTTTTGGAGTAAGAAGTTTGTTTCGTTGCATAACAGCATCCGCTCCCAAAATGCTCAAATGATTGGAAATGCCCGGAACCTCCTCTCTATAAATCGAGGCATCTTCCCAATTATATTTTCTAAAAAAGTCATTAAAAGAGAGAAGTTTAACACTGATAAAAAGAAGTGCACTGCACTGTTGAAGACTTTTACATGCAACACTCAAAGTCATTCTGAACACTCTAAAATGAATGTGTAATGTTAGCTGAGTTTATGGTGTGGCTTTTACATCCCTATAGGGTGTAATGTCAGCACTTTACACCTAACGCTAACCTTGATGTAAAATCCTATTCTTCAATTTAAACTTAAAAAAACTTATAAATATCATGTACTTGAATTTATCACTTTAATTTATTTAGTTTACTTTGAATTTACTGTGAGATGCAACTGCAGACGAAGTTGTGTGATGTCGAACAAACAGACAGAAAAAACTTTCCATTTCATATTCATAGATTATTTACAAAAAGGTATGAAACAGAATCTTACCTTGCTATGAAGACAAACATGATGAAATCGAACGACAGAGAACCATCGGATCTGACACGTTCCACAACCTAAAAAAATTGAAAAACAGAATTTTTTTAAAGTTTTGTTTAAACCACACTGCGAATGCACTGAGAGCTATGACATATTTCAAAAAAAAAAAAAGGAAAATTAATTAAAAAGCATTTAGCAAAAAAATTGCTCGTAAATTTATGCGAGGTTGATGAAAGAGCTTTTACCTGAGCAACAGTTAATCTGGCAGTGACAGATTTCAAAAAATCTTTTTGCATCGCTTTGAAACCTTTGGCTTTTTTATTTTCTGTTAGCTGGTCTTCACTGCATTAAAAAAACAACAAAATATAAAGTAGATTAATCAATCTGATTTAAAATTTTACTCAAAACAGTAATATTTTTTATTATTTTAATATCATGTTATCATCAGCTTAAGAAATGTTGTGCTAAGGTTAAGAAAATTACCTTCTACACTGAATGTCTGAAAGATCCAGATATATATGATATGATACTTAGTCATTAGGACAATCGTGGTTTGCTTACTGCTGAAGTTGAAAAAGAATGTGAGCAGTTTAAGCAGGCTTTTCTTGAAACGAAAAGAGTACTGTTGGGGAAAAGGGAACAGAGGAGACAAAATGATTTGAGTGATAAGGTACTTGAGCTTATTTCAGAAAGAAGGAAGTGCAGGATTAATATGAATCAACACACTACTAGTCCTAATAGAAAGGATTACAGAGAGCTTAATAAACGTGTAAAGGATCAGTTAGCTGCTGATAAGAATCTTTGGCTTGATAGCTTGGCTGACAAAGCAGAGGAAGCAGTTAGACAGCACAACAGCAGGGGGTTGTACCAGATGATTAATATTTTATGTGGGAAGAAACAGACAGGTACACAGGGATTGAGGGATAAACATGGCAAGGTGGTTGAAGGTGAGGATTCTGTCATCGCTAGGTAGGCTTCCTTCAAGGCTAGGTAGGTATACCTTCCAGTTTTTCAAATGAATTACTGGTGTTGAATATTTTATATAATATGTTGTTCCTTAGGATTTCACTAAAGATGTTATTATCCCAATTTGCAAGAAAGGTGACCGCAGTTCTCATGATAATTATAGGAGTATCAGCCTACTTTCTATTCTAAGTTCTTTGCATTATTGTGCTTAATAGAATTAAGAATTTGGTTGATGGACAACTGCGTGATGAGCAGTGTGGATTCAAAAGTGGTAGCAGATGTGTAGATCAGATTTTTTCACTTCGGCATATATTCTTGAAAAGTGTTTCAGAAACTTGTGGTAACTTCCTACACTTAAAGGACTCTGTTCATCGACACAATTTGTGGTTGATTGTGAGATCATATGGTATACCAGACAAGTTAGTTAACATAATGAAAGCTCTCTATAATAACACTGAGTCGTGTGTGAGAATTGGTGAGGCTTGTAGCAATTGGTTTAGCATTACGTCTGGTGTTCGACAAGGGTGCATTTTGTCTCCTTTTCTCTTTATTTGGTTATTGATTATGTTATGTGAAATTCACTGCAAGGGAAAGATTTTGGCCTTAAATGGACTGGAGATACCAATATTTCTGATTTAGATTATGCTGATGATTTAGCCCTTTTGGCAAATGATGTTGATGAGATGAACTCTTTCATTCGAGCTGTTGATGAGACTGGTAGTAGAGTAGGTTTGGTTATAAACAGAGAGAAAACTAAAGTGATGAAAATTTGTCAGGCAGGTTGTGATTCAGTTAATCTGAATGGTTGCAGTCTTGAGCAGGTGTCACAGTTTAATTATCTTGGGAGCTATGTAACAGATACTGGTGATGTGCGGCATGAGATTAACAGACGAATAGGGATTGCTGCCGGGACTTTTAAGAATCTATGGAGAGTGTGGAGAAATAGGCGTATACACCTAAAGACTAAAATTTGACTGTATAATAGTTTGGTTCTTTCTAGGGTTAGTTATGGTAGTGAAACGTGGACACTTTGTAAACAAGATAACAGGAAACTAGATGCTTTTGATTCCAGATGCTCACGCAGTATCTTGGGCATTAGGTGGTTCAACTTTGTAACTAATGATGAGGTTAGGCAAAGGAGTTTGCAACCTCCTTTAAGCAGCATATTGTGCAGAGAGAGACTCCGTTGGTTTAGCCATGTTGCCCGTATGAATAATTATAGATTGGCGAATAGGGTTATGAACAGTGTGCCTAAAGGCCTCAGAAAGAAGGGGAGACCTAGGATGCGGTGGGCAGACAATGTCAAACAGGACCTTGTTAGAATTGGTGTGCAGTGGCCAGATGCAGTAGATGTAGCTCAGGATAGACTTGCTTGGAGAACTAAATTGCACGGTCTGGTTGGACCTCCGTAGCCCATGGCTGCTTGAGGATGATGATGATGATGAATGAAGTGATTTCACCAATTTATAGCACTCATTAAAAATGTATAATTTGTTTTATAATCAAGATATTTTCTTGACTTGTACGAGGGTTGATCATTTAATTCATGTACTGATGCCAAAAGTACTCGTACATAGCGCTTTTTCCAAAGTAACAGTAGATGGTGCTGTGCGTGTCCGTTGCGAAGGCGGCTCCACGTGCCAAGGTCAATTGGCGTCGACTGCTGTTGTGTTAAGACTGTGATTCGAGTTTCGTGTCATAGACGTTCGTTCAGATCAGACGGAACAGCGATATGTCATTCATTATTGTGTTAGGCGAGGCCTAAGTGCTGCTGCGACTGTTGAAGAGATGAGTGAAGCCTGTGGTGATGATTCTCTTCGTAAGTCTGCCATTTTTAAGTGGCATAAGCGATTCAAAGAAGGACGCGAATCTGTTGACGATGACCCAGCCAGCCTTCTTCCTTAATAACTCCTGATCAAATCGAAAGAGCCCTGGTAATCCTGAATGATGACAGAAGTGTAACACTTCGTGAAGTGGCTGTGAAAATGTCAGTTTCATGCGGAAGTGCTCATGCGATTTTGAAAACCCATCTGAAAATGCCACGAATCTGTGCTTAATGAATTCCACACAGTTTGACTCCAGAACAAAAACAAAAAAGGTTACAGCTATGCACGGAGATGCTTAATCTCTTTGAAGGCCAGGGTCCGACCTTCATGAGTCCGATGGTGACTTGCGATGAAACTTGGATCTTTCACTACGATCCCGAAACAAAACAACAGCCGAGTCAATGGAAGCATCCGGACTCGCCGAGACCCAAGAAAATTCGGGTTTCTCGTTCAGCTGGGAAACAAATGGCTCTTGTGTTTTTTGACATCAGAGGTTTTCTCGATATCCACTTTGTGCCTCGTGAAACAACCATGAATAAGGAAGCCTACTCGAAGGTCCTCAGAAGCAAACTTCGTTTTGCCATTCGTGAAAAACGTCCGAAACTTTTAGGTGTGACTTGGTTTCTCCATCACGACAACGCCATGCCCCACACGGCTAATATTGTGCAACCAGTGATCACTGCCATAGGTGCCAAGGTTCTGCCACATCCTCCATATTCCCCGGACGTAGCACCCTGCGATCATTTCCTCTCTCCGCGGCCTAAGAAAGCTTTGAAAGGAAACATTTCGCATCCGACGACGAAGCTTGCAGAGCCACAACGACAACACTTTGCACGATTCCGAAAAATGGCTTCAGAGACGCTTTTAATGCATGGATACGAAGATGGCAAAAATGTGTGAAGTTCAAGGGAGAGTATTTTGGGAAAGACAAATGCCAGGAAGATTCAGAGGATGATATTTAATGTAACTTTCTACTTCTGTCTACGAATTAAATGATCACGCTATGTGAAATAAAAATTCTTTCTCAATTCGATACTCATTACGGCTTTCGATTCTTCAGTAGAGAATTTTTCTCTGCTGCTCTTTAAGCTTATTGAGTCGGCGGTGGCTTCGGATTCTCTTCATTGCTAATGGATTCCTTTCGCCTCGAATGCGACATTGGCTGCCACATTGCCTTTCATTTCTGAATTCCACCGACCGAGACAGACGCATTGAACATTTTGCAGATCTCCAGTTCCGATAAATCAGAATTCCATCCTTGACCCATCACAACCAAAACTCCACGTTTCCGTGATTTACGCCCCAAAATACGCTCCAGGAAACCGAATCCGAAATTTCGAAACGTCTTCGAGATCTTACGGCCCAGAACACCCCCAGAAACACCAATTTTCACGTTTCTAGCATTCGTGGATCGTGGTTTGACCTCTAAGTGACCTTGAAGTACACTTAGGAGGTCGAATTTCGAATTTTTCCCCAGATCTACGACCCGGATGACTCCTAGGTCATCCGGGTCGTAGACACCCCCCACCCCCGTTCAACACATTTCGCCAGTCATTAAATCAGCCCATGTAATTTCATTTATTTCTCCGGAAAATTAATGACATTTCAAAATATGTAAATTAGCTCTTGTGTGAGACAAAAATGGTAAACCGAATTTCGTAGTCAAGCTTTTTTTAATAGAAATAATTAAAATTTAAATTTAAGGTCCTTACTTTTCGTCTTCTGAATCTTCGCCTTGCATGTCCTCGTCTCTCCCGCAATCTCGATAAAAAACATCGCACGGCATGATCCTTAAAAAAAGAAACAAAAACACACACAATTCGTTTGTTGTCAATTTATTCTGAAATATTTCAGTTTTCATAGCTCTTTAAATACGGAAAGAAAATTGTTCGAAATAGAGATTTAAAAAGATTTCATTATCATATCTTCAGTCAGATTTTCTCCTGAAGATTTCATTTACGATGTATCAACACCTTGAAGAGATTTTAAAAGCATCTGTTTCTTCTTCTTACCCGACTGTTGACAGTCCTTTCTCCCCAATTCCTCTGTTCTGAAGACTCTGGAGGACGAAATCACATTCCAATCCGGGACCATCGCAGGGGAAGAATACCTGCAAATGGAGAAGGGTGACATCAACGCACGTGGAATTCGTTTCGCTATTGAATTAATCTCGTGACTATGCACTGTGAGAGTGGGAAATTGGCGAGACGGTGAGCGTGCCTAGTGAGACTGTGAGCATGCGTAGTTGCTATTTCTACCATTCTGAGACATCAGTGGCCTGCCAAGCAGCTGTTCACCAATAAACTATGAGAATTTTCGCAGCATCCACTACGCATGCTCAAAGCCTCCTCATAGCTCCTCTCTGCCACTGATACGGGAAAAAATAATTTTTATTTTAATATTTGTACATTTATTAAGATATAAAATAAATAAACACACTCTCAAGCAGCTGCTTGCCACAGAGGTCTGACAGGAGCCTGTCAGTTTATATGCCAAAGTAGAAGATCTGTGAGGATGGCAGGACCTCAGCAGAAAAACGACACAAAGCATCCATGCCTTACCCGGGGCTCGAACCCAGGTCTAAAACATGTAGTTAAATATATTTGTTAAAGTTATTTTTTATCCAGGTCACAAGGACCCCAGGGATGCAGGTCGGCTCGTGAAGATGGTATTATAGTTATGACCGAGGTGAGGGCGGAGACTTTTGCGGAGATGAATCTCAAGTCTCGGCCAGCTGGGATTCGAACCTGGGAGCTGCAAATTAAGGTCCTGGCGGGCCCAGCCCCCTAGCAACAAGGGGAATTATGGGATGCACCAATAGCTTAAAATGCGATTGAAAATGTGAATTTTTGAAACGGAATTCCGCAATGAATTTTCAATAATTGTTTGGAAAAAAAATCTTAACATTTTCTTATAGTTTTTTTTTAAATTTAGAATCATTAATTCCAGTGTTTTTTTGACTTTGTAATAATTTTGAATTATACACACAAATACAATTGAGATGGGAAAAAAATTCCCTCAATTTGGGGGATTGTGTATATTCGGAGAATTTTTTTTATAGAATATCTATTTCCTTGAAATCCACGAATATTCGTTATATAGAGATTTAAATTTGAATCATCTCTGAAGTTCATAGATTAACAATTTCGAAAACAATTTCAATTCGTTCCTACCTGGTAGAATGTCTGTTCTGTTGAGAGTATCCAAACTGCATCATATATGGCCAGTTTCTCCAAACAATCTTTCAGGTGCTGCAAAACGAAGCATTGATAAAGGTTAATATCGAAAATCAAAATGCAGAATGAAATTTCTTATGTAGGAATACATATATACTCAGATTGTTTCACAAACATATTTTCTAAATTGTTTATAGTATCAGAAAATGTTGGTTGCAGTCGGGGCTAGATCAAGGGGGGATTAAGGTGACAATTCCCCCCCACTGGGATAACTAGTGTTATGAAGATCAGCTTATTCGAACTTCAGAACATGTGAGATCACCATCCCTGTATGAAGATCGTCTGTGAGGAACAGGTTGAGCAAATATCTGTGAAAGGGATTACTTTTGTGGTTGATTGCTGGAGGATCAGGATTATCAATTGACGGATGATAAGAGCGAAATTAATGCACTTTTAGCATTCTTTTTATGAATTTAACATTTTGTTTCAATTACAGAGCTTGCATTTCACGACATTAAATATTAAAGGCGCTGGGAATGGCTCTGTCGGCTCCGTACCACGTGGGTCTTTATCCAAATAGTTTTATACCCAGCTATGTGCTTTTTTCGAAGCCCGTAGCTGTTCCCAACTGACCGAGGGCGGGGGGGGGGGTGCTCAGTTGGTAGCGTGCCAGGCTCGTAATCTGTAGTTCCTAGGTTCTAGTCCCAGCTGGGTCAGCGTTGAGATTTATCTCCGCAAAACTCCCCGCCCTGCCCACGATCAGTAGGGGACACCGATGGGCTTGGTTAAAGGCCGCCGTCCGTCGGATGGGACGTTAAGGCGTGGCTCCGTGTGCGGGAGAGCCATACCCTGTGCACGTTAAAGAACACGCTGGATGGCCTTGACGGGAGGCTACCATCTGTCTCCCAACAGCCGTTCCAATGGGTCCCCTCCCCCAACCTTCTCTGAGCCTTAGGGGTCCTTGTGACCTGGCCATTTAGCCTATGGTGTGCAAAAAGTGCCGTTCAAAGGTAAAACAACCCAACCGAGGGCAGGGCGGGCAGTTTTGCGGAGATAAATCTTAAAGTTGACCCAGCTGGGACTCGAACCTGGGAACTGCACGTTTACGAGTCTGGGGCTGTAATTATTGTTAATACTGTAAAGAAAACAGAAGAATGGGTTATTTGAAATGTTTATTTTGCACCAGTTAGTAGTGTGTGTTGTTTACTATTATACAGACAATAGAAATCTCTGGCAGATCATGCATGATTTCGGGGAAGAAAATTGACATTAACAGATCGAAAAATTGATACATAATTCCTGAAACCTCCTCGTGTTTTCTTATTTTCACTTCTAGTTTAACTGTAAAATTGAGATGAAATGTTATTTTATATTTTGAAGTGAATAAATTATTTTGAAAACGAATTTTTTTCCTCCTTACCCATTCGAGCGATTTTTCATCACCATATTCATCGTTGTTTTCGTTGTTTTTTTTCTCATTTGGAGGAATGATGTGAGGAGACTTTGGAGAGTCGTTATTTTTGTTATTTTCTTCGTTGTGGATATCCACCGTGACTGTTCCATTCGGCTGTTTGTTATTCTCTGAAAGAAAACAACAACAACAACGTTTTATAGAAAGATCATTTCATTACAACTGCAATCGTTATTTTAGTGGAATTATCATTTTTTCCACGCATTTGTAGTCTACAGTTACTGCATTATAAATCTCATAACTTATATACAAATGGCGTCCCGAAACAACTGGCGATATTTCTCTACTGTGAATTGGCAACACTGTTCATAAGAGCGCGCGAGTGCACCCATTGGTTAATCCTACTGTCTCGTAACCATGACAATCGTCGTTTAGTGTCTCGCAGTGTTCCATTGTCTGCAACCTCCGTTAAGCAGCATATTGTGCAGAGAGAGATTCCGTTGGTTTGGCCATGTTGCCCGTATGAATAATTATAGATTGGCGAATAGGGTTATGAACAGTGTGCCTAAAGGCCTCAGAAGGAGGGGGAGACCTAGGATGCGGTGGGCAGACAATGTCAAACACGACCTTGTTAGAATTGGTGTGCAGTGGCCGGATGCAGCTCAGGACAGATATGCTTGGAGAATTAAACTGCGTGGTCTGGTTTGACCTCCGTAGCCCGTGGCTGCTTGAGGATGATGATGATGATAATGAGTGTTCCATTAGGCAGAGGAATCATTCGAAGTGAGATATCCTCGTCGCCATCTTTTAAACGCATTTTTGTGATTGTTTTTCCAGCAAGTCTTTCATCATCTTGAAACTCGTTGAAAACTGGACAGTACTGTGCGATGGAATTTTGTGTGCGACTTGAAAAAAGTGTTTCCAAAACTATGAAATTGTTGGAAGACTGTTCGTAGCTTTCCCGCCACTTGTTAAACGTTTTCCCGAACTGGCTGCTTCGAACGGCTGCGTCTTTCAACCAGCAGTCGATGGGTGTTCACTGCCGTGCCAACTTCGTCGTCTCGCGCATCCTCCACACCAGTCATCCATCTTATGACCCTGATGACAAACTGAAACCAAAATTTGTTTCAGTTTTCCCTCGCAC
The DNA here is from genome assembly GCA_038380435.1 of Ryuthela nishihirai. NCBI lineage: Eukaryota > Metazoa > Arthropoda > Arachnida > Araneae > Heptathelidae > Ryuthela > Ryuthela nishihirai. The sequence continues at coordinate 98,514,108 of JAWZYU010000006.1, forward strand.
TGAATAAGGGACAAAAAGTTGATCCATATGTTACTAACGAAAAAAATTCATTTCTATCCACAACTTTGAAAAAAATTGAATTATTTTTTAGAGAATTCAGATATTGCCTCAAATTGCACAGAGGTTACGTTTCTGAAAATAATTTCGCATATTTCAATCTGTACTTATTTTTTGGTACTGTCAGTATTCCATAAATCTCTGACTTCTGAGGACACAAAAATAGAAAAAGGTTTTTCTTCGCTCCTAAAATAATTATACACATTATTTCCCTCTTGGACGGGTTTTGTTGGCAACAGCTGTAAGAAACAGCGAGAAACGCTTCCTGTGCCAGCGAAACGATGTCCTCCATTGACGGGGAAGTGCACGAGATATAAAGCTCGCTTTTTCGAATGCGTTAAAGACCTCTTTCCTCTCTTCTCTGAGAGTTGGTATGTTCACGAATATTTGCAGAAAAAAAAATTGATGAACTAATAATCAAGAAGAAAAAAGTGGATCAAAATGGCTGCAATTCTTGGTGAAACGCAGAAAGCGCGAGAGCTTTCGGGTGTGGGTTGAAGAACAGAGTTGGGTTGTTTTATCTCTGAGCGGCACTTTTTTGCACACCATGGACACATGGACCCCGAAGGCTCAGAGAAGGTTGGGGGAGGGGACCCACTGGAACAGCTGATGGGAGACAGTGGTAGCCTCCCGTCAAGGCCATCCAGCCTGTTCTTTAACGTGCACAGAATATGGCTCTCCCGCACACGGGGCCACGGCTTTACGTCCCATCCGACGGACGGCGGCCTTTCCAAGCCCATCGGTGTCCCCTACTGACCGTGGGCAGGGCGGGGAGTTTTGCGGAGATAAATTTCAACGCTCACCCAGCCCTCCCCTATAAGGAAAATTTTGCGCACCCCCTGGAAATATTTACTCGCCCTTAAGGAATATTTTACCCCCTCCTTCCTCAAAACATTTGCTCCCCAAAGTAATTTTAGCCCCTCCCAGGAATTTTTTACCACCTCTCCCCCTGACAAAAACATTGCCCCACCCTAAAGTAAATATTTACCCTCTTTGCCCTTAAAAATTTTGCTCCCCTTGAAAACTTTTATTCTGCCCTGAAGTGATTAATACTCCCCACTATAAATCCCCCCCCCCTCTCTCACCCGTGGAAAAATTGTGCCTTCTCTGAAGTAAATTTTTTCCGCCATCTCCCTGGGTGCGGTGGTGTCTCAGTTGGTAGTGCGCCAGGCTCGTAATCTGCAGTTCCCAGGTTCGAGTCCCAGCTGGGCTAGCATTGAGATTTATCTCCGCAGAATTCCACGCGCTGCACCCTGTCAGTAGGGGAAAACAATGGTCTTGGAAAGGCAGCCGTCAGTCCGTCGGATGGGACGTTAAGACGTGACCCCGTGTGCGGGAGAGCCATACCCTGTGCACGTTAAAGAACACGCTGGATGGCCTTGACGGGAGGCTACCATCTGTCTCCCAACATCTGTTCCAGTGGGTCCCCTCCCCCAACCTTCTCTGAGCCTTCGGGGTCCTTATGACCTGGATATTTACTTTATTGTGTGCGGAAAAGTTTCGATAAGAGGTGAAACAGTCGAACAACCCATTCTCCCTGAAAAATTCTGCTTTCGCCATGAAAATCATTTGTCCCCCTCTGAAATTAATTTTCCCACACTCCTCCACCCCCATAGAGAAATGTACCCCACCGCGAAATAAAATTTTATCCCTCCCGTAAACATTTTTCCCCACCCTGAAGTAATTTTTGTTCCCCCCCCCACCCCCGGAAAAATTTCTGCCGATGCTCATCATGTCGAGGAATAAATTGTTCGATAATTTTGAATGCCGGAAAATGGCGGAGACAGAGTTTGGAGCAAACGAAGACCACTATAACAGGAAGTGAAATTTACGACAATAGATGGCGCATTTCATTATTTTTGCATTTGAAAGTATCTCAGTCGATAACAAAACGATTCCTCAAAGTTTTAAAATTATTTCTCAACCTTGAAATTTAACGTTTCAGTTTTTATTTCATTATTATGTTTATGCAGTTAGCAAAGTTAAAATCAGCGAGGTTGCATTGTTTTACCTCTGAGCGGCACTTTTTTGCACACAATGGGCTAAATGGCCAGGTCACAAGGATCCCGAAGTCACAGGGAAAATTGGGGGAGGGGACCAACTGGAACAGCTGATGGGAGACAGTGGTAGCCTCCCGTCTAGGCCATCCAGCGTGTTCTTTAACCCTGGATTGTTTTACCTCTGAGCGGCACTTTTTTGCACACCATGGGCTAAATGGCCAGGTCACATGGACCCCGAAGGCTCAGAGAAGGTTGGGGGAGGGGACCCACTGGAACAGCTGTTGGGAGACAGATGGTAGCCTCCCGTCAAGGCCATCCAGCGTGTTCTTTAACGTGCACAGGGTATGGCTCTCCGACACACGGAACAACGGCTTAACGTCCCATCCGACGGACGGCGGCCTTTCCAAGCCCATCGGTGTCCCCTACTGACCGTGGGCAGGGCGGGGAATTTTGCGGAGATAAATCTCAACGCTGACCCAGCTGGGGACTCGAACCTGGGAACTACAGATTACGAGCCTGACGCGCTACCGACTGAGCCATCCCCGCCCCGGCTAAATGGCCAGGTCACAAGGACCCCGAAGGCACAGGGAAGGCTGGAGTAGGTGACCCACTGGAACAGCTGATGGGAGACATGGTAGCCTCCCTTCAAGGCCATCCAGCGTGTTCTTTAACGTTGGGTTGTTTTACCTCTGAGCGGCACGTTTTTTGCACACAATGGGCTAAATGGCCAGGTTACAAGGACCCCGAAGGCTCAGAGAAGGTTGTGGGAGGGGACCCACTGGAACAGCTGTTGGGAGACAAATGGTAGTCTCCCGTCAAGGCCATCCAGCGTGTTCTTTAACGTGCACAGGGTATGGCTCTCCCACACACGGGGCCACGGCTTAACGTCCCATCCGACGGACGGCGGCCTTTCGAAGCCCATCGGTGTCCCCTACTGACCGTGGCAGGACGGGGAATTTTGCGGAGATAGATCTCAACGCTGATCCAGCTGGGACTCGAACCTGGGAACTACAGATTACGAGCCTGGCGCGCTACCGACTGAGCCACCCCGCCCCTCCCGAAGGCTCAGAGAAGGTTGGGGGAGGGGACCCGCTGGAATAGCTGATGGGAGACAGTGGTAGCCTCCCGTCAAGGCCATCCAGCGTGTTCATTAACGTTGGGTTGTTTTACCTCTGAGCGGCACTTTTTTTGCACACAATGGGCTAAATGGCCAGGTCACAAGGACCCCGAATTCTCAGAGAAGGTTGGGGGAGGGGACCCACTGGAATAGCTGATGGGAGACAGTGGTAGCCTCCCGTCAAGGCCATCCAGCGTGTTCCAATGGGTCCCCTCCCCCAACCTTCTCTAAGCCTTCAGGGTCCTCATGACTTGCCCATTGTGTGCAAAAAAGTGCCGCTCAGAGGTAAAATAATGCAATGGTAAAGAACACGCTGGATGGCCTTGACGGGAGGCTACCATCTGTCTCCCAACAGCTGATCCAGTGGGTCCCCTCCCCCAACCTTCTCTGAGCCTTTGGGTCCTTCTGACCTGGCCATTTAACCCATTGTGGGGAAAAAAAGTGCCGCTGAGTGGTGAAACAGTCTAGTTCTATTTTTGTGCGAATCGACGGTCGATCAACAATGACTTGTGAGAACGCTGATTGAATTATGGGAAGAGTGTGGGGACGGGACAATGAATGATGGGAAATAGGTCTCGAGGTTCCGAAAAAGGGAACCCAACTGAGAAGCAATTTTGACTGAAGTTCAGCGACCTCGGAAATTGTCCATTCACGATTGTTGGTCTCGTGACGAATGAAGGAGATTTCCTCTGTTGAGGGAGTGGCGCTAAACACACGTGACTCATCAACAGACGACACCTGATGACGTTCGCGCTTCGTTCGAAAGCATTCGCCGCTCTGTGGGTTTTCCCTCTCTCTTGTAACCGGTGCAGTCGTTTGGCCCTGGGCAACCAACAGTTTCGGAAAACATCTTTTTTATTCTATTGCCGTCGGGGGACTTTAAAGGAAAATAAGTTTTAGGGTAAGACATATTTGCGTTTCTGTCCTAATCAAATGTGTGGACAAGGCTGAGTATTAAAGAATAGCAAGGGGTCGTATGGGGTGCACAGGGGCCTTGTGAAGAAAGGGGCCATACGATAAAAGGGGGATTTGTGGAGCAAGGAGTTATGTGGAGCAAAGGGGTGCCAAGTGGAGCAAGGGGGTCGAGTGGAACAAGGGGTGTCTTGTATAGTAAGGGTGCCAACTGGAGTAATTGGGTCTTATAGAGTAAGGGGGCTATATGGAGCAAAGGGGCCGAGTGGGGCAATGGGGCCTTTTATAGTAAAGGGATCATATGGAGCAAAGGGGTCTTTTAGAGTAAAGGGGCGACATGGAGCAAAGGGGTCTTTTAGAGTAAAGGGACCATATGGAATAAAGAGGTCTTTTAGATTAAAGGGGTGATGTGGGGCAAGGGGGTCATGTGAAGTGAGGGGTGCGATGTGGAGCTAGGGTGTCCTGCCTTCTAGAAATCTACTAACGGTCTATGAGACGAAAACTGCGGATATTTTCAGTGGGCATTTTGTAAGAATTTCTTGGAAAAGATATTTTTTGTAAAGTGAGTTTTGAAGAAAGCTCTGACATAATTAGTATTGTGCGGAGAATATTATCAAATCAATGTGAAAAAAAGTGCTAAAGTCATTTAGTGATTTCGAAAGAAGCGTAACTATTTAACCAAATCAGGTCCATCCCACACGTGCTAGTTAATATTCCCCTGTGGGATAATATCAGTAAACGTTTCAACAGTTAAAATGAATGCTTAGCGAACGAAAATTTTAAAGTTTCAGACGTCCCCTGCAAGAGTAGGATAGGAGGGTGTGAAACAATTGTAATGAGTTTCATACCAAATGAGATCACGTGATGCCCACCTCGATCATATAAGAAATATTTTAACAGTCTTACGTTAATTGAAAAGTTTTGTTGAGAAAATGTTGCAATGCTAATTTGAAGCATCCAACGTTTCGGCGAACTTTTTTGCGAAGTTTTCATTAATGGAAGTTATTGTTACGGATCTGTTGCGGGCATTTATTGTTGTCCCATAGTTCTGGTGGTGACGTCACAATGATTCGAAAATTGTTTGTTTCGAGGAGGAGCTGTTACGTCACTACAGACGACACCCAACAATGCGAAACCAATGCCAAAAAACACAGAAATCTTTTCAGTCGTCATTGTTTCTCAAATGAAATTAAAATCTCATGTAATGACGCAACTCGCGTGAAATCTTCTCCTTTCGTTGTCGAGGGAAACGAAATCGGAACGGACGACGCACGCGTTGCTCCCATGGGATGACGTCACATTTACATTAAATGCTACTGTCGTCTAGTTATTGGAATTTCGAAACATTTCCCACAGGTCCCTGGACCTATGGGAGTGTTACATTTTGAATTACTGAGCTTGTAGAATTTGAATGACAGTGTGCGTTACATTTTGGATGACAGAACATGTGGAATTTGGATGACAGAAGGTGTTACATTTTGAATGACGGAGCTTGTAGAATTTGGATGACAGAGTGTGTTACATTTTGAGTGACGGAGCTTGTAGAATTTGGATGACAGAGTATGTTACATTTTGAATGACAGAGCTTGAGGAATTTGGATGACAGAGTGTGTTACATTTTGGATGACAGAGCTTGTAGACTTTGGATGACAGTGTGTTACATTTTGGATGACAGAGCTTGTAGAATTTGGATGACAGAGTGTGTTACATTTTGGATGACAGAGCTTGTGGAATTTGGATGACAGTGTGTTACATTTTGGATGACAGAGCTTGTAGAATTTGGATGACAGAGTGTGTTACATTTTGAATGACAGAGCTTGTGGAATTTGGATGACAGAGTGTGTTACATTTTGGATGACAGAGCTTGTAGACTTTGGATGACAGAGTGTGTTACATTTTGGATGACAGAGCTTGTGGAATTTGGATGACAGTGTGTTACATTTTGGATGACAGAGCTTGTAGAATTTGGATGACAGAGTGTGTTACATTTTGAATGACAGAGCTTGTGGAATTTGGATGACAGAGTGTGTTACATTTTGGATGACAGAGCTTGTAGACTTTGGATGACAGTGTGTTACATTTTGGATGACAGAGCTTGTAGAATTTGGATGACAGAGTGTGTTACATTTTGGATGACAGAGCTTGTAGAATTTGGATGACAGAGTGTGTTGCATTTTGAATGACAGAGCTTGTGGAATTTGGATGACAGAGTGTGTTACATTTTGAATGACAGAGCTTGTGGAATTTGGGTGAGAGAGTGTGTTACATTTTGGATGACAGAGCTTGTAGACTTTGGATGACAGTGTGTTACATTTTGGATGACAGAGCTTGTAGAATTTGGATGACAGTGTGTTACATTTTGGATGACAGAGCTTGTAGACTTTGGATGACAGAGTGTGTTACATTTTGGATGACAGAGCTTGTGGAATTTGGATGACAGTGTGTTACATTTTGGATGACAGAGCTTGTAGAATTTGGATGACAGAGTGTGTTACATTTTGAATGACAGAGCTTGTGGAATTTGGATGACAGAGTGTGTTACATTTTGGATGACAGAGCTTGTAGACTTTGGATGACAGTGTGTTACATTTTGGATGACAGAGCTTGTAGAATTTGGATGACAGAGTGTGTTACATTTTGGATGACAGAGCTTGTGGAATTTGGATGACAGTGTGTTACATTTTGGATGACAGAGCTTGTAGAATTTGGATGACAGAGTGTGTTACATTTTGAATGACAGAGCTTGTGGAATTTGGATGACAGAGTGTGTTACATTTTGGATGACAGAGCTTGTAGACTTTGGATGACAGAGTGTGTTACATTTTGGATGACAGAGCTTGTGGAATTTGGATGACAGTGTGTTACATTTTGGATGACAGAGCTTGTAGAATTTGGATGACAGAGTGTGTTACATTTTGAATGACAGAGCTTGTGGAATTTGGATGACAGAGTGTGTTACATTTTGGATGACAGAGCTTGTAGACTTTGGATGACAGTGTGTTACATTTTGGATGACAGAGCTTGTAGAATTTGGATGACAGAGTGTGTTACATTTTGGATGACAGAGCTTGTAGAATTTGGATGACAGAGTGTGTTGCATTTTGAATGACAGAGCTTGTGGAATTTGGATGACAGAGTGTGTTACATTTTGAATGACAGAGCTTGTGGAATTTGGGTGAGAGAGTGTGTTACATTTTGAATGACAGAGCTTGTGGAATTTGGATGACAGAGTGTGTTACATTTTGGATGACAGAGCTTGTAGACTTTGGATGACAGTGTGTTACATTTTGGATGACAGAGCTTGTAGAATTTGGATGACAGAGTGTGTTACATTTTGGATGACAGAGCTTGTGGAATTTGGATGACAGTGTGTTACATTTTGGATGACAGAGCTTGTAGAATTTGGATGACAGAGTGTGTTACATTTTGAATGACAGAGCTTGTGGAATTTGGATGACAGAGTGTGTTACATTTTGGATGACAGAGCTTGTAGACTTTGGATGACAGTGTGTTACATTTTGGATGACAGAGCTTGTAGAATTTGGATGACAGAGTGTGTTACATTTTGGATGACAGAGCTTGTAGAATTTGGATGACAGAGTGTGTTGCATTTTGAATGACAGAGCTTGTGGAATTTGGATGACAGAGTGTGTTACATTTTGAATGACAGAGCTTGTGGAATTTGGGTGAGAGAGTGTGTTACATTTTGAATGACAGAGCTTGTAGAATTTGGATGACAGAGTGTGTTACATTTTGAATGACAGAGCTTGTGGAATTTGGATGACAGAGTGTGTTACATTTTGGATGACAGAGCTTGTGGAATTTGGATGACAGTGTGTTACATTTTGGATGACAGAGCTTGTGGAATTTGGATGACAGTGTGTTACATTTTGGATGACAGAGCTTGTGGAATTTGGATGACAGTGTGTTACATTTTGGATGACAGAGCTTGTGGAATTTGGATGACAGTGTGTTACATTTTGGATGACAGAGCTTGTGGAATTTGGATGATAGAGTGTGTTACATTTTGGATGACTGAGATTGTGGAAATTGGATGAATGAGTGTGTTACATTTTGGATGACAGAGCTTGTAGAATTTGGATGACACAGTGTATTACATTTTGAATGACAGAGCTTGTGACAATTGTGTAAGAGAAATGAAGATAACTCGTATTGATAACAGAGCCTGAGACATTTTGATAATAATGTTTGTCACAGCCTGTTAGCAAAGTGTAGAATACGGATCGTGCAACAGTCTGATAAAAGTGGATGGATTTTATTTTCAGTGCGCTGTTCTGAACGATATTGCTTCTCAGGATTCATTGGTTCGCACACGAGAGGAATTTCCTCAAACTCCTCTCCCACGAACACAGTTTCCATGTCAGTCATTTCCACGAGAGTCGAGGTGTTGCTATGGAGACGGAAGCTGCAGGAGCTCAGTTGGAGTTTCCCTTCGCGCGGTGAAGACATGGAAGAGCCGGAGATGAGACAGAGAGATGCGACTCACCTTCACCGAACCGTAGTGACGAAGGTCAGGTCAGGGGTGATCGGGTTTGCTGCCTACAGCAACATATTGGTCGGGGGGGGGGAGGGAGGGAGGACTCTGAGATGAGGAAAGAGCGATCCACCCGAAGGATTTTTGTCATTGAACTGTGGGGGATGTCTTCTCTGTCACCCCGGATATCAGAGGCGGTGGCCGTCTCGTGCAATCGACGAACCCAACCAGACTCCCTCTTCACGGGAAGAGAAGTCTCGAAGGCACTTGCATTCTGGGATTTCTGAAAACTGTAAAATCGGTGAATCGTCTGCAATCCGTCGTTGGGCAAACTTTGTGAGCTACAAACGACTTCTAAGCAACAACAGATTCCTTACATGCTAAAAGAGGTGGTAAATTTGTTACGATGTCAAGAGAGTGATGTGACTCTCTCGTCATGATGTGAAGAAAGTGAGGGTGAGATGACTCTCTTGTCACGATGTGAAGAAAGTGAGGGGAGATGATTTTGTCATGATGTGAAGAAAGTGAGGGGAGATAACTTTTGTCATGATGTCAAGAAAGTGAGGGTGAGATGACTCTCGTCATGATGTCAAGAAAGTGAGGGTGGTGACTCTCTTGTCACGATGTGAAGAAAGTGAGAGTGATGTGACTCTCTTGTCACGATGTGAAGAAAGTGAGGGGAGATGACTTGTCATGATATGAAGAAAGTGAGAGGGATGCGACTCTCTTGTCACGATGTGAAGAAAGTGAGAGTGATACGACTCTCATGTCACGATGTGAAGAAAGTGAGGGGAGATGACTCTTGTCACGATGTCAAGAAAGTGAGGGGAGATGACTTTTGTCACGATGTCAAGAAAGTGAGGGTGATACGACTCTCTCGTCATGATGTTCAGAGAGTGATGTGACTCTCATGTCACGATGTGAAGAAAGTGAGGGGAGATGACTCTTGTCACGATGTGAAGAAAGTGAGGGGAGATGACTTTTGTCATGATGTCAAGAAAGTGAGGGTGTTGACTCTCTTGTCACGATGTGAAAAAAGCGAGAGTGATGTGACTCTCTCGTCATGATGTCAAGAAAGTGAGGGTGAGATGACTCTCTTGTCACGATGTGAAGAAAGTGAGAGTGCTGCGACTCTCTTGTCACGATGTGAAGAAAGTGAGAGTGATGTGACTCTCTTGTCACGATGTGAAGAAAGTGATGGAGATGAGTCTTGTCATGATGTCAAGAAAGTGAGGGTGGTGACTCTCTTGTCACGATGTGAAAAAAGTGCGGGAGATGACTTTTGTCAAGATGTCAAGAAAGTGAGGGTGATACGACTCTCTCGTCATGATGTCCAGAGAGTGAGAATGATGTGACTCTCATGTCACGATGTGAAGAAAGTGAGGGGAGATGACTCTTGTCACGATGTCAAGAAAGTGAGGGGAGATGACTCTGGTCACGATGTCAAGAAAGTGAGGGTGAGATGACTGTCTCGTCATGATGTCAAGAAAGTGAGGGTGGTGACTCTCTTGTCACGATGTGAAGAAAGTGATGTGACTCTCTTGTCACGATGTGAAGAAAGTGAGGGACGATGACTTTTGTCATGATGTCAAGAAAGTGAGGGTGAGATGACTCTTGTCACGATGTGAAGAAAGTGAGGGGAGATGACTTTTGTCATGATGTCACGAAACTGAGGGGAGATGACTTTTGTCATGATGTCAAGAAAGTGAGGGTGAGATGACTCTTGTTACGATGTGAAGAAAGTGAGAGTGACGTGACTCTCTTGTCACGATGTGAAGAAAGTAAGGGAGATGACTCTTGTCATGATGTCAAGTGAGGGTGGTGACTCTCTTGTCACGATGTGAAAAAAGTGAGGGAGATTACTTTTGTCAAGATGTCAAGACAGTGAGGGTGAGATGACTCTCTTGTCACGATGTGAAGAAAGTGAGTTATGTGACTCTCTTGTCCCGATGTGAAGAAAGTGAGTGATGTGACTCTCTTGTCACGATGTGAAGAAAATGAGAGTGATGTGACTCTCTTGTCACGATGTGCAGAAAGTGAGGGGCGATGACTTTTGTCAAGATGTCAAGAAAGTGAGGGTGAGATGACTCTCGTCATGATGTCAAGAAAGTGAGGGTGGTGACTCTTGTCACGATGTGAAGAAAGAGAGTGATATGACTCTCTTGTCACGATGTGAACAAAGTGAGGGGAGATGAGTTTTGTCATGATGTCAAGGAAGTGAGAGTGATGCGACTCTCTTGTCACGATGTGAAGAAAGTGAGAATATGACTCTCTTGTCACGATGTGAAGAAAGTGAGAGTGATGTGACTCTTGTCATGATGTCAAGAAAGTGAGGGTGAGATGACTCTCTTGTCACGATGTGAAGAAAGTGAGAGTGATGTGACTCTTGTCATGATGTCAAGAAAGTGAGGGTGAGATGACTCTCTTGTCACGATGTGAAGAAAGTGAGAGTGATGTGACTCTTGTCATGATGTCAAGAAAGTGAGGGTGAGATGACTCTCTTGTCACGATGTGAAGAAAGTGAGAGTGATGTGACTCTCTTGTCACGATGTCCAGACAGTGATGTGACTCTGTTGTCATGATGTCCAGAGAGTGATGTGACTCTCTTGTCACGATGTCCAGACAGTGATGTGACTCTCTTGTCACGATGTCCAGAGACTGATGTGACTCTCTTGTCACGATGTCCAGACAGTGATGTGACTCTCTTGTCACGATGTCCAGAGACTGATGTGACTCTCTTGTCACGATGTCCAGACAGTGATGTGACTCTCTTGTCACGATGTCCAGAGACTGATGTGACTCTCTTGTCACGATGTCCAGACAGTGATGTGACTCTCTTGTCACGATGTCCAGAGAGTGATGTGACTCTCTTGTCACGATATTATCCTGATAATATACATTATTATACATAATTATTATTATTATAAAATATCTCTGTGGAGCTGCTCATATTCCCCTCAATCAGCAAGCAGCTGCTTGAGGGGAATATTTATCATTTTTGTTATTTTCTATAATAATATTGATAATCAGGATATTATGAAACATCATTCTGATCATCAACATTATTACTTCTATTATCGTTATGAAATATCATCAATATTAAATATATTTTTTATTAATACTTTTAAGTTATATCCCTTTCATGAAGACCTCACCGATGCAAGAGTCGGTGGCCATCTCCCATTGCCCCTTTGGGGGGGGGGAGTGTTGTGGATGACGTCACAAGATCCGCTGGGGAGGATCTGTCGCTGCTCCGTGCCACCCCCCTCAACAGTGAAGCGGCAGATAGCAGGGGGGAATTCACGTTCCCTCACCTATGTCGTGAAAAGCATCTGCATTCTCATCACTACGTTGAGGCAAACATTCTTTGAGGCAAAGGAGTTTGCAACCTGCTTTAAGCAGCATATTGTGCAGAGAGAGACTCCGTTGGTTTGGCCATGTTGCCCGTATGGATAATTACAGATTGGCGAATAGGGTTATGAACAGTGTGCCTAAAGGCCTCAGAAAGAAGGGGAGACCTAGGATGCGGTGGGCAGACAATGTCAAACAGGACCTTGTTAGAATTGGTGTGCAGTGGCCAGATGCAGTAGATGTAGCTCAGGATAGACTTGCTTGGAGAACTAAATTGCACGGTCTGGTTGGACCTCCGTAGCCCATGACTATTGGCACATTTTACAAGCATTGTTGAAACAATAAAAATGAAATCCGAATCATTTTTATACTTTAGTCAAAGAGTGTGGACGACATTTAATAGATTTAGCGATAGTGGAACAGATTCCAAGAGTTGTTAATTTTATATTTTTATAGTATTAAATTTGCACAGACAAATGTCAATTTTTTTTGGCAGTTCTCCCTGAAAATCTACTCCGCCAATCTCAGGGAAATATGTCTGCAAAGTTTGCATGAACTTTCATCCAGAAGAGCTATTTGCGAATCCTTTGGGGTTGGTTGGTTGGTTAACCTCTGAGCGGCACTTTTTTGCTCACCATGGGCTAAATGGCCAGGTCACAAGGAACCCGAAGGCTCAGAGAAGGTTGTGGGAGGGGACCCACTGGAACAGCTGTTGGGAGACAAATGGTAGTCTCCCGTTCAAGGCCATCCAGCGTGTTCTTTAACGTGCACAGGGTATGGCTCTCCCGCACACGGGGCCACGGCTTAACGTCCCATCCGACGGACGGCGGCCTTTCCAAGCCCATTGGTGTCCCCTACTGACCGTGGGCAGGGCGGGGAGTTTTGCGGAGATAAACCTCAATGCTGACCCAGCTGGGACTCGAACCTGGAAACTGCTGATTACGAGCCTGGCCCCATCCTTTGGGGTCAACCGGAATTAGGTTGGAGGGAGTTTGGAATTCTCGAAATCTCCATCGACTTAAGAATAGCAATTATTGAAAATGGCACGAGAAGTATCATCTTCTGCTGTACCTCTTTAGACAGTTTCAGAAAGGTAAAAAATTATACCGAGGGGGTGGAAAGGATTCGATTGTAATGAGTTTCCTGCCAAATGAAAGCTTCTGGCGTGGAGAGTGCCATCTGTTGTATTCTTTAGAGTTTCAGACCTCCCTGGGGATAAAATGTTTACCATGGGGGGATCGGGAGAGGGCCGAAACTGTTATGTTTCGGGCAGGACATAACGATGATGCTGCACGCGCTAATAAAACGTTTTCGACCGCTTCTTTAAGAATTAAATTATTATGGCGCCAACCTAGTATAGAGCCTATCGAAAACTAAAAATCAGAAATGGTGAAGTAAAAAGAATTTTGGAAAAAAAAAATGGTTCCAGATTTTTGAACTGGAACGAATTTCTTCTTGGAATTCAACCTTGACCTCTCCCAATACGTCACTTCCGCTGAGGAAGTGAAAATTTGAAAATGACATTAAACTCGAATTCGTGATATATGCAAGCGACAAAACAATATTAAAACTGAAAAAAAAAAACCATCACTTCCGAGATTGCGGAATAAGAGTTTTCGAAGAAAATTCAATTTGCCATTTTACGGGTTTCACACCACCTGACGGCGAAGATTCATACTAATAGATGATTTGTAAAACCTAATCTCTAATATTTTGTCAGTACCTCCTCAACCGAAAACGAATTTTCCATTTATGTCGATGTACATCACTTAAGCCGCCCCGTGGCCGAGTGGTTAGTACGCTGGGCTACTGATTTATGGGACCTGGGTTCGAGCCCCGGTTAAGGCATGGATGTAGTAATGTTTTTCTGCTGAGGTCCCGCCATCCTCACAGACCTTCTACTATGGCGTATAAACTGGCAGGCTCCTGTCAGACCTCTGTGGCAAGCAGCTGCTTGAGGGGGTATTTATTTATTTATTTATTTACATCAATTAACAATTCCACCTCATCACCAAAATTAGGAGTCTCTTCCATAAACAGATCGTTCGCATTAGTAATTTAAAATATTGCCACCTTTTGCAAATTTAAGGCCCTCTAACGGTGGATATTAAAACCATTTAAAAATTCGAAAAGAGGGAAAAATGTTTCGTTAATATTTATACCCCCCCGAAAAAATGTTTGCAATTGATCTCTTAAAACAAAGAAGTTGGATGTCTGCAGACGAATAAATGAAAACAAGAGGCAATTTTTTTTTTGAAAATGAAGTCGCTTGACAAATATTGTTTATTATTCATTGGCTGGTTGTTGCGCGATGTTCGGTCGATTGTCGCTACCACCATTGTTCTAAGAGGGATATTTGGATTTCCAAGAACACGAACCCAACAGCAAATTTCGTACGTTTATGCTTTTATTGGCATACAGTCTTACAATTGATAGAATTTTAGAGTATTTCCAAAATTAGGGAACTTTTAATTCAGATAACGTGAGAAGTGTCCGATTACTATTTGTAGTATAGTGTAACATCGAATCATGAATAATAATGAGCAGTGGATCACGAATCAGTTCGCATCGTTTAACACATCTTATTAACCGCGAATTTCCTTTCAACAACGTAATGATTAAAAGTGTGCCAACATTTTCTTTCTGCAACATGCTCGCGAATCCTAAGCACGTGTCGCAATAGCGAATCAGAGTCGAGTTTTTGCAGCCGAATAAATTGCCTCAGTCGATGTTTAATGCTCGCGGATGTCTCCTCGTCCTGTTCGTCCGCTTGTCTCTCGCGCGAGTGTCGCGTGCCCAAAGAGCTTCTGCTGCATCACGGCGCTCGCCCAGGACCTCTTCCATTCGTTCCGGTTGCGACACTCTCGTTGGCCAGAACGATCGAATGCGACGGAGAATCTTCTGCGCACGCGACGATTAGCCGAAACAGTGCAGACGTAAACAGCGAAACATTTTCAACTTATCAAAAGAAGTTTACATTTTACCAACTGCCCGGAGAAGCGCCCCCTGTACTCTTTCCAAAGTGCTGCCCCTTAATGAATTTCAAAACATTTTCCCCTGTATAAAACTAGTTAAAATAATATTTACCATGCAGTGCAAATTTACGACTATTTTGTTAAACGTATCCAGGAATTTTTAAAAATTTTCTCTCGAAGCAGAACGTAGATAAATAACTACATTGATCAAGGAAATCTTTGATATTTTATTCACTTCTTTCCTCCTGAAAAACTCCCCCAAAATATTTCTTGAACGCCTGCAAAGTGGGAATAGAATTCTCCCATTGGGAACAACTAGAGGAATAACTTTTTAAGACGTTATTTTTTAACGTAGGAAGGTATTTATTATTTTACTTCTTAATTTTTTTTCCTAATCTTAAAATATAAAATTTTTTCCCTGTTGTATTTTTTTCTTTATTATTCATTTTTTTATCCTAAAAGTCTGGCCTTAGGTCTCCCCCTCTTTCTGAGGCCTTTAGACATTCTGTTCATAACCCTATTCGCCAATCTATAATTATTCATACGGGCAACATTGCCAAACCAACAGAGTCTCTCTCTGCACAATATGCTGCTTAAAGGAGGTTGCAAACTCCTTTGCCTAACCTCATCATTAGTTACAAAGTTTAACCACCTAATGCCAAAGATACTGCGTAAGCATCTAGAATCAAAAGCATCAAGTTTCTTGTTATCCTGCTTACAAAGTGTCAAAGTTTCACTACCATAACTAACCCTAGAAAGAACCAAACTATTATACAGTCTAATTTTAGTCTTTAGGTGTATACGCCTATTTCTCCACAATCTCCATAGATTCTTAAAAGTCCCGGCAGCAATCCCTATTCGTCTGTTAATCTCATGCCGCACATCACCATTATCTGTTGCATAGCTCCCAAGATAATTAAACTGTGACACCTGCTCAAGACTGCAACCATTCAGATTAACTGAATCATAACCTGCCTGACCAATTTTCGTCACTTTAGTTTCCTCTGTTTATAACCAAACCTACTCTACTACCAGTCTCATCAACAGCTCGAATGAAAGAGTTCATCTCATCAACATCATTTGCCAAAAGGGCTAAATGATCAGCATAATCTAAATCAGAATTCTGATTTAGAAATTATCTCCAGATTATTTAAGCTAATAGATAATAACCAATAGAAAATCGGTTAGTTATCTTAACAAGAAAAGCAACACACACTCTGGCAAATCAAAGAGAATGTATTTTATTGTTTCGGCTTTTAGCGCCCTCTGTCAGCGTAAATCCGAACCAGTGGATGTTTGGGAAAATTCGGATAATACCATTTGATTATCACCTCTGCAATGGAAAAAGAATTTTAAATTTCGTGTTTAAAATCAGAAAAAAAGTATTTTTCCACCCCTCTAGGGATAAAGCAGCATTTTTATTTTTTTTCCCGCCGTTAGAGGGCACTATTAAAACAATTGTGAAACTATGAATGCGAATTTCAATAGTTTATCTATACCTATAGAAATCAAAATTTCATCGAACAAATTTTCGGACACCATTTTAGTTTGCAAACAGTTATCAGAGACTTTGGTTTCAGGGCTTGTGAGCCCTGCCCACGGTCAGTAGGGGACACCGATGGGCTTGGAAAGGCCGCCGTCCGTCGGATGGGACGTTAAGCCATGGCCCCGTGTGCGGGAGGGCCATACCCTGGGCACGTTAAAGAACACGCTGGATGGCCTTGACGGGAGACTACCATCTGTCTCCCAACAGCTGTTCCAGTGGGTCCCCTCCCCCAACCTTCTCTGAGCCTTCGGGGTCCTTATGACCTGGATATTTACTTTATTGTGTGAAGAAAAGTTTCGATAAGAGGTGAAACAACCCAACCCAGGGATTGTGAGCAACGCCCCCTAGCAACGACCCTTGGCAGTTGAAATTCATTCTTGCTACATTTGTGCGCAAACACTGAAATGTCTTCAGCTACGTCATCTAAGGAGGGACCATTTCGAGCGATGATTTATTGGAGAGAATTTTGTCGCTTGAAGCAGTGCCTGTGTTCCTCCTGTTGCATTGACACGATGACTTGGCCTTCTACTGAAGCTTCGCGGATCAGGCAAATTGGGCTCTTAACCGTGAGAATTACTGACAACTGATCATTTTAAAGAAGAAATTATTGTCCAAGAAAGAACTTTGCAGAGAATCGTGGTTTAAAGTCACGAATTCAATAATCATGGTGATCGTACAGTCAGAGACATGACATTGCAACCGAAATCTCTCATTCGGTGTTAGCAGTACCAGGATAATGAAAAGAATGTGGTCATAACTTCTCCTCCCTCCCCGTACCTCGATGTATAGTGAGAGATCGGGACCCAGGCAGGTTGTATATTTCTTCGGCATCGTGCAAGTTAATAAATCAGAGAACAGGTTTTATGAACGTTAATGTCTCGCGCATCACTGGATTCGAAGAGCCTGTCTTCCAATCCTCGAGATCTTTGAAAACAAACCCGTACAACGCAGAACGTTTGGCGGAGGGGTTGAATTCACAACAGAAATTCCGTTCTTCTCGCAGTCTCTTCCCAGTTGGTCATTTCATCCGAAATCCTTCACAAAATGAAAGTTCAAAGGTCAAGGGGTGGTCAATGGAACCATTCATTGATGAGTGCAGCTAATACAGTTGAAAAAACACAGGAAACGTTTTCCATAATCTGCTCTAATAAGAAGCTAATTTTGTGAAATTCATTTCGGTTGCCAGTTCGTCAAAGAAAATTATAAGTAGAAATGTATTTTAAAAGAAAATTAGAAAAAAGTTTTCGCTGAATCTATTTTGATGATGTTTTCTACAACGTTCGAATTTCTAAAGCGTGTATTGAATATTTTTAAATTGCATCCGAACGAGGAAAGAGTGAACGACAATTAAATGTGCGAAAGTGCGCTGTGAAATATTTGCAGGAATAGGCGATAAATTGACTACAAATCGAAATCTGTAATTAAAGAATATGTTTCAGTAGATTACACTAGACATACAAATTGAAATTCTT
Organism: Ryuthela nishihirai; assembly: GCA_038380435.1. NCBI lineage: Eukaryota > Metazoa > Arthropoda > Arachnida > Araneae > Heptathelidae > Ryuthela > Ryuthela nishihirai. The sequence continues at coordinate 98,532,033 of JAWZYU010000006.1, forward strand.
TTTTATAACATTGGTCAAATAGGATGTTTTAAACTAATTTTGGGTGCTGAATTCAAATATGGCTGTTAAAAATCTGCAGTTTTTTAAATTATGGATGTATTTTAATGAATACTCATATCTGGGAAATGAAAATAAATGTGACTATTTTATTAAATTGTAACTTAAAACTCATTAATTAATTACATGATTACAGTGAAAAAAATTTGAAACATCATAGTTATAGACCACTGAATATAAAGCAACAAATGAAATAATATTGAGACGCAAAATAAGAAAACATGGATAAGGATCTTTTACACTTACAAGAAGTTCATTTTTGTCTTTTACGTGCTGAGGTATCTTCCTTTGCAAGAACCAACAGTAGTCACCCATTATTGCTGGATCCCACCTGCCTTGGTATCTCTCCTCCATGGTTCGGGTATCCTGGTGAAATCTTTCTCCTGGCTCATCACTGACAGCTCCTAAGTTCTTGGGAAAAAAGTCAAGATGCAAATGCAAGGAAGGTATCGTCAAAGATAGATTTTTCACAGTTTTTGAGATCTTCAATGAGCTGATGGCAGTTTTCCTCTTTGTGATTCCGCGGAAAACCCTGGACCACAGACATGAAGGCTTTCCATGCAGCACGCTCCTTTATATTCAGTTTTTCTACGAAGACAGTATCATTCAGTAGCTTCCTGATCTGAGGACCAACAAAGATCCCTTCTTTGAGTTTGGCATCACTAAGTTTTGGAAATTTTTCCTTCAAGTTTTACCCTTTACCAGTTTTTTCCATAGCCTTTACGAAGTTTTTCATAAACCCCAGTTTGAAGTGTACTGGTGGCAGCAGAACATCAGAGGGGTCAACTAGAGGCTTATACCTCGAAATTAGTCTTTCCAGGAATAAAAACATCTCTTTTGGGCCAGTCGTTTGTTTTGTAGTGTTCCTTTTCCGGTCCTACTGTCCCACAAACACAGAAAACAGCAAAATTTTGTGAAGCCTCCTTGAAGCCCGAGCAAGACATATGACTTTTAGGTCACCACCTATTGTCTACTTAAACTGGTCATATTTCATAGCAGTTTTTCCATGCTTTCATAAGTTTCCTTCATTCACTGGAATGAAAGGTTCTTTTGGTTTCCTATTATGCAAAAAGATAGCTTTTAAGCTGAATTTTGACGAATTTAGAAATAGACGCCATTCCTTAGGGTCGTGAGTTGTTTCAATTTCTTCCATCAGCCCTGAAATATCTGTGCAGAAAAACAAACCATCTTGCATCTCGTAGTAAGTAGATAAAGCCCAATTTCTCTTTCTGAACAGAGAAACTCTGGTACCATTGGTCAGAAAATTTCACTCTTGAACCTAAAACCTCAGCTTGTTGTTTGGAAAGCCCTAGTTCTCGAACAAGATCATTTAGTTCATTTTGCAGAATCAGATGAGGTTCGTCTACCTTTTTAGGGGTGTATGTGCCTCAAAGTCTTTCTCTGATGAATGTGAATCCATCACCTCCCAATTGGTTGGAGGTGTTGGTTTAGAAATATCTTCTCCATGAGGAACTGGTCTTATGGCTGAAGGCACATTTGGTTATTTATTCTGCTTTTCTTCTTTTTTGAAGAGCCTGCAGCACACGTGTGGATCCCACGTTTTGTCCTGATCTCCAACATGACATCCAAAATACAAGTTATAGGCTTTCTTCACAATCTTTGTCAAAGAACGACCCTGGGATTGTAAAATATGATTTCCACGTGTATAACAAAATTTATCTGGCACATTAACACATCTGCGACGCTGCCTTTGTGCCATTTAAATGCCAAAATTCACTCTTCAACGTAAAGCACGTGTTCCTCCTACAATGAAAACAACAAGAATGGCGGTCTGAGGTTAGGTTGCTGTTACATGTTTTCTCACACTTGGCAATCAGTGTTGCCAGCCACAGAAAGTAAAATATCTAGTATCCTCCCAGTTGCCTGGAGGTGTCGTTATAGGAAGATCTTAATAGGAGTCAAAATGACCAATAAGAGAAAAACGTGACGTGCTAGCCATTTTTTAAGGCCAGATATGAAATCAGCACCTGAAAAACAGTTAAAGGCAGCTACAATTGTTCAGGTTATAAAAACCTTGTAAACCAGTGTTATGAAAAGATTAGTTTTTATTGAATGGCAACTTCGCTGTCACATGATATCGTTCTTAAGTTGCCTTCTAATTGTTCTAATTGAGTGAAGTGAATTAAATGTTTAAGACTTAAGTTTTAAGAGTTACAGTTTTTGTAATGCATTTATGAATATTTTGCAAACGATAGAGCAATCGTTCATTGCATGGACATTTATCCCTGTCTAAGCAGTTTTTATGGATTTATGAATAATGCATGCATCCGATTGGCTGGCTCGAAATATTCCCCCCCCCCCACTGTTGACATTCATGGTTATTAGTGAACTTCCTAGGAAGGTTAAAAAGGAATAGAGTAGCATTTTATTGATCTTAACAGAAGCTTATTTCAAGTTAAATGGTATATGTAATATAAATAATTGCAGGATTAGTTTATTAAATAATTTCGAAATTTTGTCATAATTTGAAATCTATTTGTGAAAAGATGCAACGCACAACATCATCGATAATTTCTCTTCACAAATAGATTTTATTGAAATAGATTTTATTAAGAATTGATATTAATCGTCACATTTTACTACGAATTTCCAAGTGTCTGTCATAAATATATCGTTTGCAAGATTTCAAGTATTTTCCACCGTTAGAGGGCCTATAAAATTTCATCAACACTTGTCCAACCTAAATTATTCAATATCTATCCAACCAAAAATATTTCGTCAATATCTATACAATAACTGAATAATTCACCAATACTTATCCAACCCAAATAATTCATCAATACCTATATAACCCAAATAATTTTTCAGTAACTTTAAACGCAAATAATTAATCAATGCCAATATAACCAAAATAATTCATCAATACTTATCAACACAAATAATTCATCAATAGCTGTTCAATATAAATAATTCATCAATACTTATCCATTCGAAATAATTAATCAATAGCTGTCCAATCCAAATAATTTATTAATAGCTGTCTAACCCAATTGCTTATCCAATACAAATAATTCATCAATGCCTGTTTAATAAAATTTCTATATTTTAAGGTTAACAACTGAATGTCTACAGATTATGGCGAAGTGGAAACATTAGTTCGTTTGTTTCGAAAACTGTTTAATAAGAACAAAGTTCAGGGTCGTTTCAGTATTTTAAAAGCAAATTCTTTCTTCGGTGAGATGGCCCTTAGAGGCAGACATCTCTGTGAGTCAGCACGTTCCGTGTTCCACGTGAGAGATTGCACTTCACTGTCAACCTGCGACGGATTCGAACTGGACAAGGCCGCTGCTTTTCCGTCAAATGCTGTAAGAGTCTTCAAAGTCGCTTTGTTGGAGCCCATATTTGGCCTTGAAGGTTTATTTACAATCCCCCCCCCCTCGCTTGTCTTCTTACCAGCAAAGAAACAATTCTTACCGCGCGATTTTATTTGCCGGTGGACTGATTTCCGTCTCCCGAAACGTTAAAAAAATTCCACCGCTCGATTCCTTTGTAGAAAAAACATCGTAAAGCCAAGGGTCGTTAACCCCTGGCCAAGGTAATGTCGTAGATGTTAGGGTCGTAAAAAGATTAGGACAGAGAATTTTGATAGTTTTTTGATTTTTTTCTGGTTTTATGATAAGGTGAAGGTTTGGCGTCTGCCAGCCAAATATCCAGCAAGAATATAGTTCAATTATTGTGACGTGATTTTTTTCAGTGACAGAGCGTTGATGACTGTTGCTATCAGTTTCATTTCGCACCCTTATCGCTGTTAGCGGATGAATTCTTTTCTTATCTGACGACGACACCTCCACAGCCTTCTCTCATTTGGTGATGGAATCCACGCAAATTTGAATTTAAAATGAGGGTTCAAAATTCTTTTCCCCTCATACAAGTCTTGTTCTTCAATCTGTTGTTAACAACTAGCTCTTGCAACATATGGGTAATTGATTTAATTCAATTTTGTTTAGTCTATTGAAGTGTTGCTGTTGTTTTAACAACCATTCTGGCAGAATCCTCAGTATCTCAACGAACGAAACCTGTATGAAGCACAAGATGAAAAATATCGGTGATCATTTTTTAATAGGTTCTGTTTGTTATGACAACGTGAAAGCAGTCTCTGTGAACTTGAGGGAAACTTCTATTTAACTAATAACTCCAGATGAAACTCACAGAGGAAATTTTGTGAATTTGAGAGGAACTGGTATGAACTTCAGAGAAGTTTTTACGAAATTGAGAAGTTTCCAGAACTTGAGAGGAAATTTTATGAACTGGAGCGGAACATTTTTGAACTTTAGAGGAACTTTTATGAACTTGAGAGCAACTTTTTTTTGAACACGAGAGAAACTTGAGTGGGACCTTTGTGAACTTACGGAGGACTTTTATGAATTTGAGAGGAACGTTTTACTTCTGGGATCTCTTAGGAACTGTAGAGGAATTTTTATGAAGTTTAGGGGGACTTCTTTGAATTTCCGGGGAACGTTTAATTGGCGACACCTTCCGAGAGTTGTTGCGTAAATAAACGAACGCAAAATGAAGTGAGTCGTCGTCATCATCATCATCATCATCATCATCATCATCATCATCATCATCATCATCATCATCATCATCATCATCAAGCAACCATGGGCTACGGAGGTCCAACCAGACCGTGCAATTTTGTTCTCCAACCATATCTGTCCAGAGCTACATCTGCTGCATCTGGCCACTGCACACCAATTCTAACAAGGTCCTGTTTGACATTGTCTGCCCACCGCATCCTAGGTCTCCCCCTCCTTCTGAGGCCTCTAGGTACACTGTTCATAACCTTATTCGGAAATCTATAATTATCCATACGGGCAACATGGCCAAACCAGCGGAGTCTCTCTCTGCACAACATGCTGCTTAAAAGAGATTGCCGACTCCTTTGTCTAACCCCTTCATTTACTTACAAAGCTGAACCATCTAATGCCCAAGATTTCATCATCTCGTGAATTTGTTCTATGTCTAACGTAGAGAAGTTCTCGTAAATCTTGCATTTGAATGGTGGGATTTGGTTCTTCACCTTTGAGTGGCAGATTTCCTCATCGAAGGAACCCAATGGCCGTGTCGCAATTATACCGATGACTCACAGTTGGAAGAGAGAGATGGGGGGGGGGGGACTCACTGGGAAGCTATTAGATGCAATCCTTCAGTCAAGACCATGAAGAGTATTTTTTAGCTTGCACTAGGTATGACTCTCATAAACAAGGACACGGCTTTACGTCACATCGGACGGACGGCGGTCTTTCCGAACCTGCGATGTCAATGTGTAAATAATCCTGTTTAAGTTGTGAGCAGTGTACAGGATTCCACTTTTTGAGCGTGAAATTTTTATGCAAAGGAAATCTAAAACAAATGCAAAGGAAATCAAAAGTATCTTGCAACTGAAGCTTAAGAAATGGTGTGCTAAGGTTAAGAAAATTACGTTTACGACCTGAAGGTCTGAAAAATCCAGATATATTGTCAAAGCGTACCATGATATGATACTTAGTCATTATGACAATCGTGGTTTGTTTACTGCTGAAGTTGAAAAAGAATGTGAGCAGTTTAAGCAGGCTTTTCTTGAAACGAAAAGAGTACTGTTGGGGAAAAGGGAACAGAGGAGACAAAATTATTTGAGTGATAAGGTACTTGAGCTTATTTCAGAAAGAAGGAAGTGCAGGATTAATATGAATCAACACCCTACTAGTCCTAATAGAAAGGATTACAGAGAGCTTAATAAACGTGTAAAGGATCAGTTAGCTGCTGATAAGAATCTTTGGCTTGATGGCTTGGCTGACAAAGCAGAGGAAGCAGTTAGACAGCACAACAGCAGGGGGTTGTACCAGATGATTAATATTTTATGTGGGAAGAAACAGACAGGTACACAGGGATTGAGGGATAAACATGGCAAGGTGGTTGAAGGTGAGGATTCTGTCATGGCTAGGTAGGCTTCCTTCAAGGCTAGGTAGGTATACCTTCCAGTTTTTCAAATGAATTACTGGTGTTGAATATTTTCTATAATATGTTGTTCCTTAGGATTTCACTAAAGATATTATTTTCCCAATTTGCAAGAAAGGTGACCGCAGTTCTCATGATAATTACAGGAGTATCAGCCTACTTTCTATTCCAAGTTCTTTGCATTATTGTGCTTAATAGAATTAAGAATTTGGTTGATGGACAACTGCGTGATGAGCAGTGCGGATTCAAAAGTGGTAGCAGATGTGTAGATCAGATTTTTTCACTTCGGCATATATTCTTGAAAAGTGTTTCAGAAACTTGTGGTAACTTCCTACACTTAAAGGACTCTGTTCATCGACACAATTTGTGGTTGATTGTGAGATCATATGGCATACCAGACAAGTTAGTTAACATAATGAAAGCTCTCTGTAATAACACTGAGTCGTGTGTGACAGTTGGTAAGGCTTGTAGCAATTGGTTTAACATTACTTCTGATGTTCGACAAGGGTGCATTTTGTCTCCTTTTCTCTTTAGTTTGGTTGTTGATTATGTTATGCGAAATTCACTTCAAGGGAAAGATTTTGGCCTTAATAGTCTGGAGATACGATTGATGATTTAGCCTTTTTGGCAAATGATGTTGATGAGATGAACTCTTTCATTCGAGCTGTTGATGAGACTGGTAGTAGAGTAGGTTTGGTTATAAACAGAGAGAAAACTAAAGTGATGAAAATTGGTCAGGCAGGCTGTGATTCAGTTAATCAGAATGGTTGCAGTCTTGAGAAGGTGTCACAGTTTAATTATCTTAGGAGCTATGTAACAGATAATGGTGATGTGCGGCATGAGATTAACAGACGAATAGGGATTGCTGCCGGGACTTTTAAGAATCTGACGAGATTTAGAATAGAAGTAGGATTAAAAGAAGAATTAACAAGGATACTGATCTAAGAGACCTGGGTTCGAGCCCCCGGGTAAGGCATGGCTGTTTGTATCGTTTTTCTGCTGAGGTCCTGCCATCCTCTCAGACCTACTTTGGCATATAAACTGACAGGCTCCTATCAGACCTCTGTGGCAAGCAGCTGCTTGAGGGGGTATTTATTTATTTTTTATTTTAATGATTATAAAATCGATAGAACTGAAAAAATATAAAGGAAAAGAAAAACATTGTTTAAGATCAGCGTGGAAAAGACAAACAATGAAATTGAAAATCTTAAACAATGCGATAAAAAAACTGAAAGAAATGGAACAGAGAGAACTGTTTTTTAATTGTTCTCTCTGTAGCCTTTGTACAGTCGCTCATTTCTCTAGAAATAAATAACTTTAAGTTTGGATGTCTAATACTTGGAACAGAAAGTGACACTAATACTTTTGCTTGAGATAGAAAGTGCCACTAAATTGATGCTTTGAGATAGAAAGTGCCACTAACTTGAGGCTTTGAGATAGTAAGTCCACTAACGTTTTGTCTTGATAGAGAAAGCACCACCAATATTTTTGGAAACTTCCATCAGTTGTGTTGATATTGATACCATTAACCATTTGTTGTGTGATAACCATTAACCATCAGTTGTGTTGATATTGACACCATTAACATGATATCCCCCTCCGTAGACTATTAGGCATAGGTTTAATAACAATAACTCAGATTAAGGACTCGGTAACTTCTTAAATGAGCTTCTCATGAAAAAATGTGTGTGAAAATAATTTAAATATCTCCACCAAAGCTATTTAAATCCCGATTTTCAATTAGATGCACTCAATATTATAAACAGTAGGGACGCTGAAACATTTACCAAGTTATTTTGTTTGCAAAAAACAATTCAAAATGAGAAAAAAAAAATAACATAATTATAATTCGAGCTGCTAAAAATATTCTTACACACTTTTTTTTATTAACATTTCAGATTTTACATTTACATTCAAGATTTTATTCAATTTCAAAAATGCTAATTTTAATATTTAAAGATTTCTTAAACTTGGAAACATGAGAGTCTTCAAGATTTCATTTGGCGGGAAAAATAAATGTTTTAAGAACGAAATATTTAGGATCAGCCATTTATTATTGAGTGCAATTTCGAATCACGGATGCATCATAATGCAACTTAAGACTGCCTAAGAAAAGGAAACTTATTTTTGAAAATACACGGGAAAAAATGTTTCTTAATTTTTTACGTGTATTTTCATAATGAGGGACGAGGCTGACTCGGTCTGCCACGCGCCAGGCTCCTCATCTTAATTCCGAGGGATCGAGTCCCAGCGGGGGCAAGGTCGAGATTTTTCTCCGCAAAATTCCCCGCCCTCCCCTCGGCGAGGAAGGAGACAACGATGGGCTTGGTCGGATGGGACGTTAAGCCGTGGGCGGGAGAACCATACCCTGTGCAGGTTAAAAAAACAAGATGAATGGCCTTAACAGGAGGCTACCATCTGTCTCCCAACAGCTGATCCAGTGGGTCCCTTCCCCCAACCTTCTCTGAGCCTTCGGGGTCCTTGTGACTTGGCCATTTAGCCCATGGTGTGCAAAAACGTGCCCCTCAGAGGTAAAAACACATTAAAACACAAAATAAAAACGAGATGCTCAAGAAAATGTAAACATTAAAATTTATATTCCGCTAAAGAAAAAAAAAAACATTAATTTTTCGTGCACCTGATTACTATTATTCTACATTTTTTTTAAAAGAAGGGCTTCTACATTAGTCCCGCTCCCCTGGTGACGTACGTTTTTGGAAATATTTAATAGCAATCCCCGCTTTTGTGTCATCGTAAACATTTTTAAAATTTTACGAAAGCTCACAAAAATTGCACAATTTATTTTTTAAATATTATTCTCTTATTACCTTTGAAAACGAAATCTGACAACTCATTAATTATGAGAAAGAAAGCAAAATGTGGAACTGGCAAACTCAAAGTTGGATGCTGAGAACATCCGAGTGCTTGTGATGCTCTTACTGGTCCTCGAGAAGTCCTCATTGCACTGACAATCAATTCACCTGCACGTCTTCAGAGGGGACAACAACTGATCATTGCGTTCATCGCGTCGTGACGTGAGGGGCGCGCGGATCACACAGTTCACCAGAAGAAGATATCGAGTTCGAATCTCGTAGCTCGTGCGTTAAAAAGAGCATGTTTCAACTCGCTTGCACCCAACAGCTGATCGCGCGCTCCAAAGCCTGATCTGCAGACGTTTCAATAATTATATTTTGTGCATAATATTTACAACGAAACGTTTCATTAATTGCATATTTGAAACGTAACTGATTTCCAGTCATGCCATTAATAGCCATCAAATTTCTTTAGAGTTGTCTGACACCTTTTTCAGTCTTAAAAATCATTCACAATTGTCTGATATCGAAATGATCATCACGCAAACTCCTAAATTGTATTTTCATAAAATGGTTTAAAACAATATTTACCATTTAAATTTTAATTTATATATTTCTCAGTTCAATTTTTTAAGTCCAATATTCCATCTTCCATAACTGTTTAAATAGCTGAACGAATATTTTTGAAAAGAGAGATTTAAATGGATTCGATCATGATCTTTATTTTATCTATCTATCTCCTTAAATGCACAGTTTAGAAGATGCAGAGTTTCGAAACCATTGCTACGAGATGGAAATTCTCTGACGTTTTCTGAGTGTATTGTAACTCTGAATGTTTAATGCTTCCCTTGAAAGATTCTTAAAAAGGTAAGAAATTTAATAATTATTTGTGCTTTTTTTGTTGTTTCTCGATAACTCTTGAAATTTTGAACGGACCGATTACAAAAAAAAAATATTTTTTCGTAAAAAATACTACGTAATGAAAACTCAGAAAAATTAACTTTAAAAGTGTCAACTTTATGAATCATCAATTCAACATCACAGGCTTTGTTCTGTTCACTGCGCATGACTGGCTTTTGGATACACATTGTGTTGCCAAAAAGCAAATAGAAAGTTCTCTATTTTTGAAAACTTTTTTACGTGAAAATGACACTGGTTATAAATTAGAGATCTGGATGAAAACTAAAAAATATTGTTAGTTCAATAGTAAGGAAACACTGAATTATTTAACAGAAATATTGTGTTAAAATATTCCTCAAAACTAAATTAAAATGTTAGTAATAACTTCGAAACAAATCACTTAAATAAAATTTGAAAGTTTTTGTAATAATTCTGTTTTACTCCCTCGGGAGAAAATAATTTGAAGATCATTTTAACAATATCGTATGCAGTTAAGCATTTCGATTCCAATAATATTAAATATTAACTTCTTCAGACCTGAATTTGGTTTGAATAATAAGACTTGATGCCAAATACTATTCCTATTATACATCCAGTATTTAATGAATATTCCTTCTCATTCTTTATCAGTTCATAATATTTAAAATTTTGAAGAAAATGGATGCTAGTTCTATAAATAGACTTACCAGTCATTCAAGAAGGACATTTCGATATTATGTGGATGACACTCCCGAAGTTTGAAAATAAGTTTTTAAGTAGGTTGATTAATAAATGAACGTGTCACTCTTATCTCTATAAATAGCCATTTGAAACAATGTTCATTATTAAATTACTGAATTTATTTTACCGAAGGATTTAATGGTTGCCATCCTGTTCGAAGCTAAGTTTTGAGGTCATTTTTTTTATCAACTAGTAAAATGTTGTTAAAAAGTTGCATAAGAATTTGAATATGTTAATTAGATATTGCTTAAAATAGAACTGTAGAGAGATTTCAAATAAATTTTGAATTTTCCTCTAGTTCCTATAAAAAAAGCATTTTTCAGATTTATTGAGTTCTTAATGTAATTTTCGGTTTTACAAGGAAATATCCCAATGCCTATTACCTTTATGTAAATTTATATAGAGTAGCATTATTTCTGTGTAAATTTTTAAGAATTTCGATGTCGGATACAGAAGATATTGAAACGATTTTTTTCTGTGCCTAAAAAAAAATCGATCTCGATATTTTCATGTGTTGTCATGGCGACATAGATTATGCAAATGGCCTGTGGTGCAAAAACCCCCTGGTGGAGTTCTAGAGAGTTTGGGGGCGTTTTCTTGAGTTTTTCGGTGTAGATAGATAAGACTGAAAATAGAATAATTCTTACCTTAACATGGTAATGAATGTTTTCTATCGAAAATAAAAACTTTAGAAATTGATTGGATACATTTTTGAGAATTCTCGCCAGTCCGTATACACGGTAATTCCTTTTTTTTTAAATAATTGTATCCATGGCAACTGAATCAGAACTTTAAATTCATTGCCTTAATCTATTTCGTGCAGATCTTAACACAAATATTAAACATTATTTCTGAGAATTTCTTCTCCGTTGGCAACACCTGTCTCTAGTGATCGTCGACTAATCAGCTGGAAATGCAAATACCTTTACAAATCACGGAATCTGTTGCCAGGGCAGAAAACGATACCTCATCCAAAGTTCGTCCAGCAGACTTTTCTTACCTGACGACGACGTGACCTTCTTCTCTTGACCCTTGCCCTCGTCGCCATGCTGCATCTTCTGCTCGTATTTCTCTGCAGGAATGCACACCACAAACCACACGCCCGACATCCTGCTGATCTTCGGCTTCACCGACACAGAACGTGAAACTCTCCGCGAGCTGGCTCGATCCTCGACTGCAGAATCCGAGATTCCAGCGCGCTCTCTACTTCAGTCGCGCGCTGACTGACGGCGTTGCCTCACCGACGCCCTGATTGGCTGACACCTGTTGCTGCTCCGCGTCCCTCGCGGACACCGCACGAGACGCAAAACGACGGATGACGAAGCACTCGCGATACGATGGGGAAGCTCGCTTCTGCACTCCAAGGGGCTGTTTGCCGAACACACGTGCGTCACTGGCTTTTAATCTGCGGGAATGGCTACCGCGTGATTTTAATGATCGATTTCCTGTTACATCAACGTGTGTCTTACCTCCTGAATCTTTGGATGCGTTGCCACCCCGATGTCTTTCAACATATCGATGGCGAAATATTCCCGATCTTTTACCCCCCGCGGTTCTTCGATTGTTTTGCATATTTCGTTCCATCATTTGTTGAACTGAGTCTGCACACAAAACGGATAAGAGCGAGGGAGTGGATGAGGAAACGATAATATAGGAGGGAGTGAAGAAGTGGATAAAAGTGGATGACAGTGAAGGAGTGCATGTGGTTTAAACAGTAGATGAGAGTGAAGAAGTGGATGAAAATGGAGTGGATAAAAGTGAAAAAGTATATGGTAGTGAAGAAGTGGATTAGGGAGATAAAGGAGATAATGGTGAAAAAGAGGAAGAGAATGAAGAAGAGTCGAGGGTGAGTAAGAAGAAGTGGATGGGAGTGAAGAAGTGGATAAAGGTGAAAAAATAAATGGGAGGAAAGAAGTGGATGAGGGAAAAAAGAGGATGGGGTGAAAAAGAGGACGAGAATAAAGAAGTCGATAAGAGTAAAAAAAAAAACTGGAGGAGGGTAAAGGATGATGATGAAGAAGTGATGAGTGTGACGAAATGACGAGGGTGAGGAATGAGATTGAAGAACCGTATAAGAATGAAGGAGTTGATGAGAGTGAAGAAGTGACTAATGAGAATAAAGAAGAGGATGAGAGTTAAAAAGTGAATGAGGTAAGAAAAGAGGGAGGAGTGAAGAAGTGGGTGAGGGTGAAAAAAGGGATGAAGACGAGGGTGAGAAACTGACGAGAGTGAAGAAGTAGATGAAAAAAGTATAAGAAAGTTAATAATTGTCACTTCAAAATAACTCTCGTTATAGTTAGAGTGATTCCTTCCTGTGAATAAGTCGCTTGTCTGCAATACCCACTTTTTCAATACCCGAATTGTCGAGTCCATTTCCGTCTTAGAAGTACTGAGGAGATTCTGGATTAAGATTCCTCCATCAGTAAAGGATGCAAGAGATTCAGTTAAGAGTCGTTGCAGGGTTTTGTTTAGCTATTGACCAAATTGGTGTTTTTTTTTCTTATCTTACTGATTCCTGAGAAATTTTTTACTTTATAAGTCTCAACTCCAACTACGGATCGCATTATTGAAATGGGGGATCGGGATGGGAGGGGGGGGGGTCAAAATAGTGCTTGGAATGTAAACCACTTTTTTCCCGTATTCTACCACCAAAGTCACAAATTTACACATTGAAAGATTGTTAACAATGTTGTATTTGTTTTTAATTTTTAGTTCCCAGATTTTTCCACCATTAAAGGCCGCCATTAAAACAATTAAGAGATTCTAAACATTCGAATTTTAAATATTTGACCGATATCTATATAGTCAAAAAATAATTTTTTTTTTATTTCTTTCTGCTTCCGTGAGGAAGGTGAGAGCTCAGCAGAAAGAGAACACAAATAAATAAAGATCCATGCCTTACCCGGGAATCGAACCCAGGTCCCTTTTATTGGTGGCCAGAGGCACTGATCAGTCGCCCACGAGACGGAATTTGAACTGAAAAGAAAAAACAAAAAAGATTCAGAGTCTTATTTGATCAATTGTAATTTTGAATAAAAATCTTCAAGTTGAAATAGAAATCATCAATTGCTATAATGGAGATTTCCTTCTTCTCATTCGGAAGTCATCATCCGAAGAGATCATCCTCATGTTCTTTACTTACCTCACCCCTTGAAAAATTCCTTCAAAAGTCCGAAAACTTCAATTATTCGCGTGCAAAGTAAACAATTGAAATATTTTGTTTCTTGAAATCTTCTTAAAATAATAAATAAATTTTAAAACACCTATCTGCGCTCTAAAAAATTAATGAAAAATGGAACTAAAACACATAAATGGTAAAATAATTTGCTGAAAAAAAATCTGGCTTCGTCTTGAGTGTGATTCGAACCCGCTTTTCCCGAAGCATGCCACTCAGGAAGAAACCAATTTTTTTTCATCAAATTATTTCCATCGATTCTTGTGAAGAGGATATTTCCTCTGATGCTTTGTTATTGAATTTCAAATGATGAATTCATTTTCGCTTCAAAGCAAGAAAAAACGCGCCAACAATTTTTGGTTCACTAGATGATTCGGTTTTGGCGCCAAACTTTGAAGTGAATATGAATAGCCCTACCTGGGCTAATGGTTAGCGTACCTGACCGCTACTCCAGCGGGCATGTCCGTAAGCGTTTCTATGTTGCAGCCCCTTGTGTAAGTGTTCGTAGGGTGCACGAGAAATCGACACGTGCCAAAAGCATTGCAAGTCCGAAAGTTCCTAAAACTGAAAATGCATTTGACCGACTTCGTTGTTTGGAATTTGAAACACTTGTTTTTATGAGGCGAAGGAGAAGAGCAATTAATTTTTGTCGCAGCACAAAAATACTCTTTTTTTTCAACAATCTAACGCGCGCGTCTTAAAAAACAGAATTATATGGTGCTTAATAAAATCGTAAAAGGAGCAGTTAATAGCTGATACAAATATTTGGTTTAATGACTTGCCAGATAAAAATTGATAAGGCTTCCATGACGATCGAAAGCTCTCCTGAGAAATGCTTCTGTTCTTGGATCAGTGCCATTTTCATTTACAGGGGTGCAAGGTCAAAAAAATGAAAAAACGTCTCCCACGTTAAAAACAAAATGTTGAAAGGTGTAAAAACTGAAACACAAAATGCTGTGGAAAAATTGCACGTTAAAGAACACGCTGGATGGCCTTGACGGGAGGCTACCATGTCTCCCAACAGCTGTTTCAGTGGGTCCCCACCCCCAACCTTCTCTGAGCCTTCGGGGTCCTTGTGACCTGGCCATTTAGCCCATGGTGTGCAAAAAGTGCCGCTCAGAGGTAAAACAACAAAACCCAACCTGTGCACGTTAAAGAACACTCTGGATGGCCATGACGGAAGGGGCGGGGGTGGCTCAGTCGGTAGCGCGCCAGGCTCGTAATCTGTAGTTCCCAGGTTCGAGTCCCAGCTGGGTCAACGTTGAGATTTATCTCCGCAAAATTTCCCCGCCCCTGCCCACGGTCAGTAGGGGACACCGATGGGCTTGAAAAGGCCGCCGTCCGTCGGATGGGACGTTAAGCCGTGGCCCCGTGTACGGGAGAGCCATACCTTGTGCACGTTAAAGAACACGCTGGATGGCCTTAACGGGAGGCTACCATCTGTCTCTCGACAGCTGTTCCAGTGGGTCCCCTCCCCTAACCTTCTCTGAGCCTTCGGTGTCCTTGTGACCTGGCCATTTAGCCCATGGTGTGCAAGAAATTCCCCTCAGAGGTGAAGCAACCCACCCTTGCTGCATCTCTTACCAGTTTCAAACCATTCGCAGCAGCAGCAGAACACAGTCTGAACTTTGCCAACTCTTCGTTCACAACATTCTCCGCAAAACTCCCCACCTTGCTCGCGCGGTCAGTAGATGCCATCGACGGGGATGAAAGGGTAGCCGTCCGTCGGAAGGGATGTTAAGTCGTGATCCCATGTGCAGGAGAGCCATTGTGAGCTGATCATTGTATGCACCACTTCAGAGAACGGCATCTTACTTTTTTACATTAAAGAACACATTGGCCCTAGTTTCGGATGAGGCTCCTTTCCCAAGAGATCACCTACTTTTCATCCGCCATTTTACTTTTCTTAGAGACTTGTATCTCCCCCCCCCCCCCCATAATTTTTTCTAAAGTCTTATCCCTAATTCCATTTCCCATCTTTCATCGTCGTGGTAAAGAATCACTCATCATTTCAATGCGATTTGTTTGCGTTGCTGTGGCCGTTGTGCGAATCATTTGCAATCTCCGATGATGTTGGGAGAGAGAGCCTTTCTATTTTTGGAAACACTTCGAAGGTTGAATCCGACATTAACCGTTTACGGCGCCGCCTTTGCATATGCAGACATTTACGACTGCATTTCCCCCTTTTCAACGGAGGAACATAATTCGATGAATAATCTCTACAACAAGACGTAAAGTTTTGCTGCAACACGTTCGATACAATCGGATTCATTCAATTGCCTCGCGCAGAAACGCATCCCACAGCGAGCCAAGGACTTCGACGTCGCTACGTGGCTCATGCGAACGAGCGCCACGATCAATGGCCATTGTTTCTAGTTGCCATTCGCAGATCTCTGGCGATTCTTTTGCCTGCTCAACATCCATTGTGAAGAGGGGAATCGTCACGAGGGGGATTTTATTTGCTCTTGAAGGAGGAGGAGGAAACAACAAAAGACACTACGTCACCGACTCGAGTCGTAAATCCACTCCTTTGAAATCTGGCCAGCATTCACATTTGTTGAGATTTTTTTTTTCAGTTGTTTAACATCACTGAGATCGTTTCTTTCAAACCAATGGGAAAAATCAGTTATGGATAAAGAGGTGGATCAATGTGTTGATTAGAAAGATCATTGCAATGAATAAGAAGAGATCAATGGGGTGGATGAGAGGAGGAGAGATGGGGTGGATCAATGGGGTGGGTAAGAGAGGGATCAACATGATTGATAACAGATGGGCTAATGTGGTGGATAAGAGGTGGATCAATGTGATGGATTAGAAGGATCATTGCAATTAATAAGAAGAGATCAATGGGGTGGATGAGAGGAGGAGAGATGGGGTGGATCAATGGGGTGGGTAAGAGAGGGATCAACATGATTGATAACAGATGGGCTAATGTGGTGGATAAGAGGTGGATCAGTCGAATGGATAAACAAGTGGATCAATGTGTTGGATTAGAAGGATCATTGCAATGAATAAAGAGATCAATTAGGTGGATGAGAGGAGGAGAGATGGGGTGGATCAATGTGGTGAATGGGCTAATGTGGTGGATAAGAGGTGGATCAGTCGAATAGATAAAGAGGTGGATCAATGTGTTGGATTAGAAGGATCATTGCAATGAATAAGAGGAGATCAATGGGGTGGATGAGAGGAGGAGAGATGGGGTGGATGAATGGGGTGGGTAAGAGAGGGATCAACGTGATTGATAACAGGTGGGCTAATGTGGTGGATAAGAGGTGGATCAGTCGAATGGATAAACAAGTGGATCAATGTGTTGGATTAGAAGGATCATTGCAATGAATAAAGAGATCAATTGGGTGGATGAGAGGAGGAGAGATGGGGTGGATCGATTGGGGCGGGTAAGAGAGGGATCATCATGATTGATAACAGATGGGCTAATGTGGTGGATAAGAGGTGGATCAGTCGAATGGATAAAGAGGTGGATTAATGTGATGGATTAGAAGGATCATTGCAGTTGATAGGTCGCAGACCTATTGATTTTAATTTTTTTATATACTGTATTTCATTTCTATTCTGATGCAACCACTTTGTGTCTGAAGATGTCTTCGGAGGTTAATGGGTGCAACATCTCGGTTGCGAATATCATTCAGGGTTCCGTTTCATCTGTTTACATTGGTTGCCGAGAGGGAACTTGGCTAATGTACGGAGACGAGAGGTGTCTTGTGAAACAATTGCAGCTCGCCCGAAAGCAAACATTGACGTTCGAGAGGAAGGCGAGTGTTGGCTGGCAACAGAGCTCCATCTCACTTGTGAAATATGGAAGTGGAGTCGGGTTTTTGCCCAGGGCTCGCTTCTGATTGGCCCTTTTTGGTCGAGAGTTCCCGGGGTTGCCAGAAAGATATTGTCACGCTCGACCCGGGAGAAACAGTTCGGTGTGGGTTGATCAGACTAACAGACCAGGGTTTGGTCTTTTTCTATCTTTCTTTTGCTCTCTTCGCTAAGTCCGACTTTAGTGAAATTCACTGGACTGACTTTTAGGCCATATTACTGGGAGGTAAAGTGTTAAATTAGACATCTCTTAAATTAGTGAGGTGATAAACTTTTACCTAAATACGTTAGGCGAAATTTAAAGAAATTTGCTTTGCTTGGGAAAACCACGATCAGAGAAATCTGGAGTGGGTGTTTCATGAAAATTTACGCTGTGTGCACATCACAATAACTTGGCAGAATACAGTTCTCGTTCCGGAGAAACTTCAACATGGTAGAGTTATTTTAATTTAACTTACTCTGCTTGTTGTCACTTTCACTTTTAAGTTTTACTTTCATTATTTTGTTTGAATGTTGTTCGAATTCAAGCTTAACAGAATGGAGTGAGTACTTAGTCAATTAATTGTAATGTAAAATCATCCACCTTTATAAGCCAGTGGTGGAACTTTGTTAAGTGTGAAAGTTAAATAAATTCAAAATTTTTGTTATTGTTCAAACAAAAATTGGGTCTTGGTCAATCATGTGAAATCTCTACTCGTCGCAACTACAATACGGAACTGCGTATTGCTAGCTTGTAGATTGTTCCTGGTTCGAATCTAAAATCTTCTTTCGGCCACTCTTTCAAAAATATTTGTTTGAAGGCATTAAATTTCGAAGTCAGATCATCAAGCTATTGACATGCAGGTCTAGATAAGATAATTATTTTAGTAAACGCGGAACATTTTAAGTTCATACCGTATGTCACGAAGAGGAAAAAGTTGCGGGTGAC
Source organism: Ryuthela nishihirai (assembly GCA_038380435.1). Taxonomy (NCBI): domain Eukaryota; kingdom Metazoa; phylum Arthropoda; class Arachnida; order Araneae; family Heptathelidae; genus Ryuthela; species Ryuthela nishihirai. Next base: position 98,550,409 of record JAWZYU010000006.1, read on the forward strand.
ACAATGAATAAGAGGAGATCAATGGGGTGGATGAGAGGAGGAGAGATGGGGTGGATCGATTGGGGTGGGTAAGAGAGGAATCATCATGATTGATAACAGATGGCTAATGTGGTGGATAAGAGGTAGATCAGTTGAATGGATAAAGAGGTGGATCAATTGGATTAGAAGGATCATTGCAATGAATAAAAAGATCAATGGGGTGGATGAGAGGAGGAGAGATTGGGTGGATGAATGTGGTGGATGAGAGGAGGAGAGATGGAATGGATCGATTGGGGTGGGTAAGAGAGGGATCAACATAATTGACAACAGATGGGCTAATGTGGTGGTGGATAAGAGATGGATCAACGTGCTGGATAATAGAGAGATCAATGTGGTGATTAGGAGGTGGATTAAAGAGATGGATCAGTGTAGTGGATAAGAGGCAGTTTTTTTGGGGATTCACCGAATTCGATATTTTGCATGAAATTATTTTTGTATGGGATTAAAATTTAAACTAGAAGAATAACACATCTTTTCTGAGCAATATTAGAATCATTTTCGAAGAGATTTTAATTTTTTTATTTTGCAGTTTTTACGTTTCCTAACAGTAGAAATTCGAGCATATGGATGATTTGGATAATACAAATAAGTAATATTTACCATTGCTTATACAATAACAAGCAAAATTTTTTCAATCTCGCTTATCCCTTAAAGTAGAAGCGTATCATTTTCCTACGCCCCCTGGTGGTAAAGGAATGAAACTTTGCTGCTAATATAAACCTCGTGACCTTGGCATTCCACCTCCAAAATTTCAAACATCTACCATAAATAGATCGTTCGTAATATTAGTTTAAAGATCTGGCATTTTTTCCAATCATTGAACCGTTAGAGGGCGCTCATTGAGGGTTTTATTTAGAGGTCCTGTATAGTTAGAGGCTGGCCATCTCGGTGATTCACTGCCATTGGTTGATTGAGTCACGTGGTTTATGGGTGCCATGTTTTGTCTTACCGTGAGATGAAAGCCTATGAGTTAGTGTATGTACCAAGTTAAAACTTTTCAGTTGTTGCAGTTTTATATATTTCTACCGCCTTTTTTGTCTTTGAAAGCTGTCACATTTTACGAATGCCTCACTGCGCTGCATTTGGGGGTAAAAATTTCACTCAAAGAAATTAATTGACTAATATTTTTGTCCGAGGAACTCCATCAGGTGACGGCAATCGGCTGCAAAAGTGAAACGAGCTAACTGAAAACCAACAGATAATTTCTTTTTAGGTTCGTTTGAAAATCGAGCTAATGTGTTCACTTTGTCGTCTGCCGATGTCAATATTTGATCGTCTGTTAACTGTTGTCTGTCCATCTGTCTTTCCACCTGTCTGTCCATCTCTCTATTAACTGATGTCTGTCCATCTCTCTGTTAACTGTTGTCTGTCCATCTGTCTTTCCACCTGTCTGTCCATCTCTCTATTAACTGATGTCTGTCCATCTCTCTGTTAACTGTTGTCTGTCCATCTGTCTTTCCACCTGTCTGTCCGTCTATAGACAATCAATTTTTTTACTTTTAGAGCTAAATGAAAAATTCTTTTTCGGTTGGATAGGTGTGGAACAAATATTGTGATTAGCAAATTTCAAAATTTTCAGTAGCTTTAATAGCGCCCTCTAGCGATGGGAAAAGATGGAAAATGCTAAAATTTCAAACGAATATTACAAGCAAACTAGACTGGAAATCTAAAATTTTGGTAGTAGATTGTTATGGTCAGAAGGTTTTCAATGGCAACAAAGTTTTGCCATCTTAACCAAAAGGGGATGCGAAAATAAAAAAAAAAATTTAAGAAGAAAACAATATATATATTTGTGTTTTACAGACACTAACAAAATATTAATGATTTAAACAATATTTGATAATTTCAGCTTTATCTGTAGACGTTTAAACGTCTATAAATCATAAATGATTTTTGTGAAAAAAAGCCGGCGTTAGTTCGACAGGTTAAAATACTCTGGCATGTTTCTCGAGAGATACGGGTTCGAATCCCGTATGTCGGCGAAATTTTTTCCATAAAATATTAATATTTACGTTTTTCGAATCACTATCAGCTGCAATTTCCAGTGTTCGAGAGTGCTAAAGGCGGTAAATAAAAGCTCGAAAGGCGACCTCTAGCGGCGGAAAAAAACTGGAAAATACCACATCTTTAAATAAATATTGCAAACGATTTATTTTTGCTAGAAACTTAAATTTTACGACAAGGAGTGTAATGATCAAGTGGTTTACCCTAATAGTAATGATTTATCCCTTTGGTAAAATGCAACTTTTCTTCTTTAAGAGATAAATGAAAAACCGTTTTTAGCACATTACAGGTACTAATAGTTTATTTTCTCAATTATACAGTAATCCGAATTTCCACTGTCAGAGGATACTGAAAGTGTGAAATAGCTAGAAGAATGCATATCGCCTCTGTCGCACGTGGGAATCTCATTTTCAAAGAGAATGAAGTTCTTCCTTTGCCTACTTTTTCACTCCGTAAAAGTTTTAATTATGGATGTTCGTGTTTTTTTTCTGCTGAGGTCTCGCCATCCTCATAGACCTTCTACCATGGCGTATAAACTGACAGGTTCCTGTCAGACCTTTGTACAAGCAGCTGCTTGAGTAATTTATTTTTTTAATGTATGATGGGGGAAATGCACATATTAGTATTTTATTAGCGACTATAAAACATAAAAATTATTTGTCTTTCAGTTCTTGAATTTAAAAAGTTGCTTTTCTCCCACCCCTCTGAAAATAGTGGGCAGATCATTGCTGTCAGCGGAATTTCTACCATAACAGAACTCTACACGCCGAAATTTCTACCATAAAGAGATCACTTGAAACATTCGTTAAAAGTTCTGCAGTTTCGATATTTAGTGATCTCTAATGATGCAAATTAAAACTACCTTTGAAAATGCGAATTACATTTCATTAGTAACCAACTAAAAAGAGAGATTTCCAATTATCTGTTAAAACAAAACCGTTCCATTTCTTACCTACCTTGGGCTTAGGGTCAACTCATTGTTGCCAATGGAATTTTCAAGACCGTCACATGCCACGACCAAAATTTCTAGCATAACAATGGTTTTAAATTTTGAGATTTTTCGATTTTTTTCCACCGTTAGAGGGCCCAATTATAACTTTTGGGAGATTCGCAAAATGCAAATTGCAACATTTCATCAATACCTGACCAACCGAAAAAGAATTTTTAATTTCTCTGTTGAAAACACACATTTCTGTTATAACAAAAAAAAAGTTGCATTCACCTCCCCCTCTGGGTCTAAAGGGTCAAGTGATTTTTGCCAATGGTAACTGCGTAAGCTTCACATTTCAACACCAAAATTTTAAACTTCTAACTTAACTACATCGTTTGGAATATTTCTTTGATATTTTGGAATTTTCAAAATTTTCCACCGTTAGAGGGCGCAATTATAACTTTTGGGAGATTCGAAAAATGCAAATCGTAATGTATCATTAATTCATATCTAACACAAAATTTTTTTATTTATCTGTATAAACAAAAAAGTTCGATGTCTACAGACGGACAAGACAACGAAACCAAATTATATCTTTAAAAAAAAAAGTCGTAAAATTTTCTTTTCCTTTTTTATCCGTATTCTAAAGTGCTCCCAATCATGAACATTGAAATCTGTATGAAATGTTACCGTACCCTTTTCCGGAATCCATAAGTACCCATGCAAATACCATTCAGCTATGCATGGTAAACAATCCGAGTGACAACACAACATGGCGTCCAATTTTGAGATGGCCAACCCTCTACCTATAGAGGGCCTCTAGTTTTATTTTCGGCATTTTGCACCCTCTAACATTGGGAATTCGAACTGATGTATGATTCGGAAATTGCAAATTGTAATATTCTGTTAGTACCTATGGAAGGCAAACTTTTATTTTGGAAAATGCATCTTCCAGAAAAAAAATCAACTCCAATTTTGCCAAAAAAAAAAACATTACGTTAAAATAAAACCAATAATAAAAAATAAATCGACAGACATTAACTGTCGTCCAAATTGAAGCGATTCCTTATTGGTCGATGTTGTTCCTGTGGATTTCGCGAGAATGTGAAAATAAAAGCTTGCTTGTTTATCATCTTTGAAATATCATCGTCACAGCACGTGATAATAATTCATCTCCTGTTGCCCTATCCCATCTACTTAGAAAAGAGATATTTTATTTGTTTTGGCGATGACGTTGTCCAAATGTTTCTGAAGCCCACAGAGATGGTTTCTTAGCAAGGAAAGCGACGAATGCACAGTTCAATGTATATTACTTTTTCTGAGACTTTGACGAGATGACGGCAATCACGAAATCTTAGTAATAGATTTCATGATGATCATGAAATCTGAATGATTGAGATCAGGATTATCATGAAACTTGAATGAGTGATACGTGGGTAATCCTGAAACCCGAATGATAGAGATCACTATGATCAAGACGAGATGACGGCAATCACGAAATCTTAGTGATAGATATCATGATGATCATGAAATCTGAATGATTGAGATCAGGATTCTCATGAAACTTGAATGAGTGATACGTGGGTAATCCTGAAACCCGAATGATAGAGATCACTATGATCAAGACGAGATGACGGTAATCACGAAATCTTAGTGATAGATATCATGATGATCATGAAATCTGAATGATTGAGATCAGGATTATCATGAAACTTGAATGAGTGATACGTGGGTAATCCTGAAACCCGAATGATAGAGATCACTATGATCAAGACGAGATGACGGCAATCACGAAATCTTAGTGATAGATATCATGATGATCATGAAATCTGAATGATTGAGATCAGGATTATCATGAAACTTGAATGAGTGATACGTGGGTAATCCTGAAACCCGAATGATAGAGATCACTATGATCAAGACGAGATGACGGCAATCACGAAATCTTAGTGATAGATATCATGATGATCATGAAATCTGAATGATTGAGATCAGGATTATCATGAAACTTGAATGAGTGATACGTGGGTAATCCTGAAACCCGAATGATAGAGATCACTATGATCAAGACGAGATGACGGCAATCACGAAATCTTAGTGATAGATATCATGATGATCATGAAATCTGAATGATTGAGATCAGGATTATCATGAAACTTGAATGAGTGATACGTGGGTAATCCTGAAACCCGAATGATAGAGATCACTATGATCAAGACGAGATGACGGCAATCACGAAATCTTAGTGATAGATATCATGATGATCATGAAATCTGAATGATTGAGATCAGGATTATCATGAAACTTGAATGAGTGATACGTGGGTAATCCTGAAACCCGAATGATAGAGATCACTATGATCAAGACGAGATGACGGCAATCACGAAATCTTAGTGATAGATATCATGATGATCATGAAATCTGAATGATTGAGATCAGGATTATCATGAAACTTGAATGAGTGATACGTGGGTAATCCTGAAACCCGAATGATAGAGATCACTATGATCAAGACGAGATGACGGCAATCACGAAATCTTAGTGATAGATATCATGATGATCATGAAATCTGAATGATTGAGATCAGGATTATCATGAAACTTGAATGAGTGATACGTGGGTAATCCTGAAACCCGAATGATAGAGATCACTATGATCAAGACGAGATGACGGCAATCACGAAATCTTAGTGATAGATATCATGATGATCATGAAATCTGAATGATTGAGATCAGGATTATCATGAAACTTGAATGAGTGATACGTGGGTAATCCTGAAACCCGAATGATAGAGATCACTATGATCAAGACGAGATGACGGCAATCACGAAATCTTAGTGATAGATATCATGATGATCATGAAATCTGAATGATTGAGATCAGGATTATCATGAAACTTGAATGAGTGATACGTGGGTAATCCTGAAACCCGAATGATAGAGATCACTATGATCAAGACGAGATGACGGCAATCACGAAATCTTAGTGATAGATATCATGATGATCATGAAATCTGAATGATTGAGATCAGGATTATCATGAAACTTGAATGAGTGATACGTGGGTAATCCTGAAACCCGAATGATAGAGATCACTATGATCAAGACGAGATGACGGCAATCACGAAATCTTAGTGATAGATATCATGATGATCATGAAATCTGAATGATTGAGATCAGGATTATCATGAAACTTGAATGAGTGATACGTGGGTAATCCTGAAACCCGAATGATAGAGATCACTATGATCAAGACGAGATGACGGCAATCACGAAATCTTAGTGATAGATATCATGATGATCATGAAATCTGAATGATTGAGATCAGGATTATCATGAAACTTGAATGAGTGATACGTGGGTAATCCTGAAACCCGAATGATAGAGATCACTATGATCAAGACGAGATGACGGCAATCACGAAATCTTAGTGATAGATATCATGATGATCATGAAATCTGAATGATTGAGATCAGGATTATCATGAAACTTGAATGAGTGATACGTGGGTAATCCTGAAACCCGAATGATAGAGATCACTATGATCAAGACGAGATGACGGCAATCACGAAATCTTAGTGATAGATATCATGATGATCATGAAATCTGAATGATTGAGATCAGGATTATCATGAAACTTGAATGAGTGATACGTGGGTAATCCTGAAACCCGAATGATAGAGATCACTATGATCAAGACGAGATGACGGCAATCACGAAATCTTAGTGATAGATATCATGATGATCATGAAATCTGAATGATTGAGATCAGGATTATCATGAAACTTGAATGAGTGATACGTGGGTAATCCTGAAACCCGAATGATAGAGATCACTATGATCAAGACGAGATGACGGCAATCACGAAATCTTAGTGATAGATATCATGATGATCATGAAATCTGAATGATTGAGATCAGGATTATCATGAAACTTGAATGAGTGATACGTGGGTAATCCTGAAACCCGAATGATAGAGATCACTATGATCAAGACGAGATGACGGCAATCACGAAATCTTAGTGATAGATATCATGATGATCATGAAATCTGAATGATTGAGATCAGGATTATCATGAAACTTGAATGAGTGATACGTGGGTAATCCTGAAACCCGAATGATAGAGATCACTATGATCAAGACGAGATGACGGCAATCACGAAATCTTAGTGATAGATATCATGATGATCATGAAATCTGAATGATTGAGATCAGGATTATCATGAAACTTGAATGAGTGATACGTGGGTAATCCTGAAACCCGAATGATAGAGATCATTATGATCAAGACGAGATGACGGCAATCACGAAATCTTAGTGATAGATATCATGATGATCATGAAATCTGAATGATTGAGATCAGGATTATCATGAAACTTGAATGAGTGATACGTGGGTAATCCTGAAACCCGAATGATAGAGATCATTATGATCAAGACGAGATGACGGCAATCACGAAATCTTAGTGATAGATATCATGATGATCATGAAATCTGAATGATTGAGATCAGGATTATCATGAAACTTGAATGAGTGATACGTGGGTAATCCTGAAACCCGAATGATAGAGATCACTATGATCAAGACGAGATGACGGCAATCACGAAATCTTAGTGATAGATATCATGATGATCATGAAATCTGAATGATTGAGATCAGGATTATCATGAAACTTGAATGAGTGATACGTGGGTAATCCTGAAACCCGAATGATAGAGATCACTATGATCAAGACGAGATGACGGCAATCACGAAATCTTAGTGATAGATATCATGATGATCATGAAATCTGAATGATTGAGATCAGGATTATCATGAAACTTGAATGAGTGATACGTGGGTAATCCTGAAACCCGAATGATAGAGATCACTATGATCAAGACGAGATGACGGCAATCACGAAATCTTAGATATAGATATCATGATGATCATGAAATCTGAATGATTGAGATCAGGATTATCATGAAACTTGAATGAGTGATACGTGGGTAATCCTGAAACCCGAATGATAGAGATCACTATGATCAAGACGAGATGACGGCAATCACGAAATCTTAGATATAGATATCATGATGATCATGAAATCTGAATGATTGAGATCAGGATTATCATGAAACTTGAATGAGTGATACGTGGGTAATCCTGAAACCCGAATGATAGAGATCACTATGATCAAGACGAGATGACGGCAATCACGAAATCTTAGTGATAGATATCATGATGATCATGAAATCTGAATGATTGAGATCAGGATTATCATGAAACTTGAATGAGTGATACGTGGGTAATCCTGAAACCCGAATGATAGAGATCACTATGATCAAGACGAGATGACGGCAATCACGAAATCTTAGTGATAGATATCATGATGATCATGAAATCTGAATGATTGAGATCAGGATTATCATGAAACTTGAATGAGTGATACGTGGGTAATCCTTAAACCCGAATGATAGAGATCACTATGATCAAGACGAGATGACGGCAATCACGAAATCTTAGTGATAGATATCATGATGATCATGAAATCTGAATGATTGAGATCAGGATTATCATGAAACTTGAATGAGTGATACGTGGGTAATCCTGAAACCCGAATGATAGAGATCACTATGATCAAGACGAGATGACGGCAATCACGAAATCTTAGTGATAGATATCATGATGATCATGAAATCTGAATGATTGAGATCAGGATTATCATGAAACTTGAATGAGTGATACGTGGGTAATCCTGAAACCCGAATGATAGAGATCATTATGATCAAGACGAGATGACGGCAATCACGAAATCTTAGTGATAGATATCATGATGATCATGAAATCTGAATGATTGAGATCAGGATTATCATGAAACTTGAATGAGTGATACGTGGGTAATCCTGAAACCCGAATGATAGAGATCATTATGATCAAGACGAGATGACGGCAATCACGAAATCTTAGTGATAGATATCATGATGATCATGAAATCTGAATGATTGAGATCAGGATTATCATGAAACTTGAATGAGTGATACGTGGGTAATCCTGAAACCCGAATGATAGAGATCATTATGATCAAGACGAGATGACGGCAATCACGAAATCTTAGTGATAGATATCATGATGATCATGAAATCTGAATGATTGAGATCAGGATTATCATGAAACTTGAATGAGTGATACGTGGGTAATCCTGAAACCCGAATGATAGAGATCACTATGATCAAGACGAGATGACGGCAATCACGAAATCTTAGTGATAGATATCATGATGATCATGAAATCTGAATGATTGAGATCAGGATTATCATGAAACTTGAATGAGTGATACGTGGGTAATCCTGAAACCCGAATGATAGAGATCATTATGATCAAGACGAGATGACGGCAATCACGAAATCTTAGTGATAGATATCATGATGATCATGAAATCTGAATGATTGAGATCAGGATTATCATGAAACTTGAATGAGTGATACGTGGGTAATCCTGAAACCCGAATGATAGAGATCACTATGATCAAGACGAGATGACGGCAATCACGAAATCTTAGTGATAGATATCATGATGATCATGAAATCTGAATGATTGAGATCAGGATTATCATGAAACTTGAATGAGTGATACGTGGGTAATCCTGAAACCCGAATGATAGAGATCACTATGATCAAGACGAGATGACGGCAATCACGAAATCTTAGTGATAGATATCATGATGATCATGAAATCTGAATGATTGAGATCAGGATTATCATGAAACTTGAATGAGTGATACGTGGGTAATCCTGAAACCCGAATGATAGAGATCACTATGATCAAGAAGTCACAATGGTCGAATGATTGTCATGAAACCTGACTGAGATCAGAGAATTCAGATACACTGCTCGATATTGAAAGTGTCCCACCAAGGAGGGTTGGGTTGTTGGTTTGTTTTACCTCTTAGCGGCCTTTTTTGCACACCATGGGCTAAATGGCCAGGTCACTTGGACCCCGAAGGCTCAGAGAAGGTTGGGGGAGAGGACCCACTGGAACAGCTGTTGGGAGACAGATGGTAACCTCCCGTCAAGGCCATCCAGCGTGTTCTATAACGTGCACATGGTATGGCTCTCCCGCACACAGAGGGGGGCGGGGGTGGCTCAGTCGGTAGCGCGCCAGGCTTGTAAACTGTAGTTCCCAGGTTCGAGTCCCAGCTGGGTCAGCGTTGAGATTTATCTCCGCAAAATTTCCCCGCCCTGCCCACGGTCAGTAGGGGACACCGATGGGCTTGAAAAGGCCGCCGTACGTCGGATGGGACATTAAGCCGTGGCCCCATGTGCGGGAGAGCCATACCCTGTGCACGTTAAAGAACACGTTGGATGGCCTTGACGGGAGGCTACCATCTGTCTCCCAACAGTTGTTCCAGTGGGTCCCCTCCCCCAACCTTCTCTGAGTCTTCGGGGTCCATGTGACCTGGCCATTTAGCCCATGGTGTGCAAAAAAGTGCCGCTCAGAGGTAAAACAACCCAAAACAACCCGCACACAGAACCACAGTTTAACGTCCCATCTGACGGATAGCGGCCTTTCTAAGCCCATTGGTGTCCCCTACTGACAGTGGGCAGAGCGGGGAATTTTGCGGAGAAAAATCTCAACACTGACCCAGCTGGGACTTGAACTTGGGAACTACAGATTACGAGCCTGGCGCGCTACCGACTGAGGCCCCCCCGCCCCCCCCCCACCCAGTAGGACATGCCGTACAAACATGCAAATAGAAGGGTGGGTGTGCGCAGTTGAGATACTGAAATGCTGATAATCCGGAACCAATGACGTTTTACTGGCTTGGTGGCGAAGACGTGTGTGGCTGAAGAGTTAAAAGGTACAAGAAGGAACAGGAATGGTATTGTGTTTATGCAGGTGGAAGTCATGCGAGCAATTCAGATTAGGTGGTTTCACTTGGAAATTGTTCAGCGAAGGCCGAAAATGCCTGGTACATGCCGTCGGCAGGTTTATCACCATTTGGATGATTTTGAGAGAGGAGGGACTACTCGTTGTGTCGCTGCCCATGTTCATCGGGATGCATGAACTGTTGGACGCTTTTTGCAACAGTGGTGAAATGGTCCTAGCGTGCGTCGTCGCCGAGGGAGTCGTGTCGTCCGGCAGACCTCATCACGGCTTGATAGGCAAATTGCTCGACGTGCGCGTTGTCACCGATGCACGTACACAGAGCACTGCAGGCGATATTCGACAGACTGTGTCAGCGGCAATACGTCCCCATAACGACCTGAATGGCAAACCGAAGGTTGCACGAGGCACACCTGCGCTCTAGGCAACCGTTACATCGACTGCCATTGACTGCAAACCATCGCATTGCTCGTCTGGCTTGGTGGCGAAGTCGTGCAAAGCTGGGATCACGAATGGAACACTCATTACAGACATCAGCACCCAGGCAGGACGGGATTCATCACTAAACACTTGTGTTATGTGATGAATCCCATTCCTGTCTGGGTGCTGACGAACGACTGGTCCGTGTATGGTGACAACCTGGCGAGAGTACGGATCCTGCTTTTGTTCTCGACCGGCACACCGCCCGTCAGCCAGGCAAAATGGTATGGGGTGCTCTTGGATATGAGAGCAGGTCACCTCTTGTCCGCATCATGGGAAATTGAGAGTTGTGCGATACATTGCGTGGTTCATTTTGTTACCGTTCCTGGCAGGCATGCAGCATCCCATTTTCCAGCATGACAACGCCCGTGTACACATTGCTATGATCTCCAGACAACGTTTGCAACATATTCAAGTATTGCCATGGCCAGCACGATCTCCAGATTTATCCCCAAAAGAAAATCTTTGCTACCACATTGGACAATGTGTGCAATCCTCTCACTGGCTGGCACGGAATCTCGATGGATTATTGGAGCAAGTCAACGCTTCCTGGTGTGCAATTACTCAGGACCACATCCATTGACTGTAGGACTCCATGCCACGCCTCAGTGCTGCCTTCATGGCGTTGCAACTGAGGCAGTCACATTTTGCTGCATTATCTCATCTTCTAACTGCTGTAAGTGGCTGCAAATTAAATCATGCCAATATGCATTGCTATGAGTGTGCTAGATTTCACTCCTATCCCCTCACTCCTTCTGGGTGGGGCAATTTCAATGTCGTGCAGTGTATATAAAAAACGAATCAAAGTAGACCCCATAGAAGAGCGTGGATCTTTGAAAGCAAGGTTTGGACAAGACTTAAGTATCAGAAGAGATGCCCAAATAAGACAATTTTTTGTGTCTGGTGGGATATTAATGGTATCATTCAGAAAATAAGATTCAATTTTGAACGAAGCAACTTGATGTACAAAGTTGTCTGACAGACACTTCTGGGAAATCGATTGCTTCAGATGTCTCAATTTTTAATTTAAAATTTTTTATCCTCTTTGTTTTATTTATAATTAAACACTTTTACTATTTTAAAAAAATGATATTATTTTAATATTTTAAAAATCACAATGCACATTATTTTAAATTTTATATTTAAAAATTAGTTTTGGGTTGGAGAGTTAGTGAAGAAATAGTACGATTTTCACTTTCCGAATCTCGCAGCATCTTTCGCAGCGCCCTCTATAGGTGGAATAAATTATAAAATACCAAAACTTAAAAACAAAAATTGCAGACGATCTATTTTTGCTAGAAATTTGAGATTTTTTGGTGCTGGAGTGTGACCGTCAACAGATTTACATTGGCCAAAAAAGTTGACCCCTTTACGCCTAGGGGGGGGGGAAGAGAAACGGAATTTTAATTGAAAGGAATAACGGAGCAATTCTTTTTGTACGGCGCAAGGATGGGATCAGTTAGCAGTGCTCGAGGCTCCAAATCTTCATTTCCGAGGTGAGAGTTTTTCTTCTGAGGTCCCGCCATCCTCACAGATCTCTTTACTATGGCGTATTAAACTGACAGGCTGCTCTCAGACTTCTGCGACAAGCAGCTGCTTGAGGAGGTATTTTATTTTTCATTTAAACTCCCACTCTGCCCTCTGCCATAAAGAGGACACCAACGGGCTTCTAAAGGTTACCGTCCGTCAGACGGGAGGTAAAGCCATTGTTCCGTGTGCCAGAGTGTCATATTCTGTGCACTTTAAAGAACACGCTGGATGGCTTCCACTGAAAGTTTCTGTCTTCCAACAGACGTCCAGTGGATTGCCTGACCCAACACCTTATTTAAGCCTTGGGCCGCTTAATTTATTGAATAAAAAATAAAAAAAAACTGCAGCTCAGAATGAAAAAACAACAACAACCCATCTCTCTATTTCATAAGCATCCCTTAGTTCGAAGTTCCACCGTAAGAGGGTGCTGAGACTGTAAATAACACTTAAATAAAATTCTTCGAAAACATACGTCCCATACAATATTTACATAACATGTCTCCAAATATCATTTCCTCCACTAATTTCCATATTCGGGTTTAAAAAAGAGGGAAGACTCTCTCAGTGTCAGTGTCTTGTTTGGGTTTGCAGAAGATGACGATCTATCGCCTTCGCTTCATCCGCCGTGAGGATTGAGGAGAAGCAATCGCTGAATGTGGAAGCGAATCCCCTCTGTGGAAGCGATCAGGAGAAGCAATCGCTGAATGTGGAAGCGAATCCCCTCTGTGGAAGCGATCAGGAGAAGCAATCGCTGAATGTGGAAGCGAATCCCCTCTGTGGAAGCGATCAGGAGAAGCAATCGCTGAATGTGGAAGCGAATCCCCTCTGTGGAAGCGATCAGGAGAAGCAATCGCTGAATGTGGAAGCGAATCCCCTCTGTGGAAGCGACCAGGAGAAGCAATCGCTGAATGTGGAAGCGAATCCCCTCTGTGGAAGCGATCAGGAGAAGCAATCGCTGAATGTGGAAGCGAATCCCCTCTGTGGAAGCGACCAGGAGAAGCAATCGCTGAATGTGGAAGCGAATCCCCTCTGTGGAAGCGATCAGGAGAAGCAATCGCTGAATGTGGAAGCGAATCCCCCCTGTGGAAGCGATCAGGAGAAGCAATCGCTGAATGTGGAAGCGAATCCCCTCTGTGGAAGCGATCAGGAGAAGCAATCGCTGAATGTGGAAGCGAATCCCCTCTGTGGAAGCGATCAGGAGAAGCAATCGCTGAATGTGGAAGCGAATCCCCTCTGTGGAAGCGATCAGCAGAAGCAATCGCTGAATGTGGAAGCGAATCCCCTCTGTGGAAGCGATCAGGAGAAGCAATCGCTGAATGTGGAAGCGAATCCCCTCTGTGGAAGCGATCAGGAGAAGCAATCGCTGAATGTGGAAGCGAATCCCCTCTGTGGAAGCGATCAGGAGAAGCAATCGCTGAATGTGGAAGCGAATCCCCTCTGTGGAAGCGATCAGGAGAAGCAATCGCTGAATGTGGAAGCGAATCCCCTCTGTGGAAGCGATCAGGAGAAGCAATCGCTGAATGTGGAAGCGAATCCCCTCTGTGGAAGCGATCAGGAGAAGCAATCGCTGAATGTGGAAGCGAATCCCCTCTGTGGAAGCGACCAGGAGAAGCAATCGCTGAATGTGGAAGCGAATCCCCTCTGTGGAAGCGACCAGGAGAAGCAATCGCTGAATGTGGAAGCGAATCCCCTCTGTGGAAGCGATCAGGAGAAGCAATCGCTGAATGTGGAAGCGAATCCCCCCTGTGGAAGCGATCAGGAGAAGCAATCGCTGAATGTGGAAGCGAATCCCCTCTGTGGAAGCGATCAGGAGAAGCAATCGCTGAATGTGGAAGCGAATCCCCTCTGTGGGAGCGATCAGGAGAAGCAATCGCTGAATGTGGAAGCGAATCCCCTCTGTGGAAGCGATCAGGAGAAGCAATCGCTGAATGTGGAAGCGAATCCCCTCTGTGGAAGCGATCAGGAGAAGCAATCGCTGAATGTGGAAGCGAATCCCCTCTGTGGAAGCGATCAGGAGAAGCAATCGCTGAATGTGGAAGCGAATCCCCTCTGTGGAAGCGATCAGGAGAAGCAATCGCTGAATGTGGAAGCGAATCCCCTCTGTGGAAGCGACCAGGAGAAGCAATCGCTGAATGTGGAAGCGAATCCCCTCTGTGGAAGCGACCAGGAGAAGCAATCGCTGAATGTGGAAGCGAATCCCCTCTGTGGAAGCGATCAGGAGAAGCAATCGCTGAATGTGGAAGCGAATCCCCCCTGTGGAAGCGATCAGGAGAAGCAATCGCTGAATGTGGAAGCGAATCCCCTCTGTGGAAGCGATCAGGAGAAACAATCGCTGAATGTGGAAGCGAATCCCCTCTGTGGAAGCGATCAGGAGAAGCAATCGCTGAATGTGGAAGCGAATCCCCTCTGTGGAAGCGATCAGGAGAAGCAATCGCTGAATGTGGAAGCGAATCCCCTCTGTGGAAGCGATCAGGAGAAGCAATCGCTGAATGTGGAAGCGAATCCCCTCTGTGGAAGCGATCAGGAGAAGCAATCGCTGAATGTGGAAGCGAATCCCCTCTGTGGAAGCGATCAGGAGAAGCAATCGCTGAATGTGGAAGCGAATCCCCTCTGTGGAAGCGATCAGGAGAAGCAATCGCTAAATGTGGAAGCGAATCCCCTCTGTGGAAGCGATCAGGAGAAGCAATCGCTGAATGTGGAAGCGAATCCCCCCTGTGGAAGCGATCAGGAGAAGCAATCGCTGAATGTGGAAGCGAATCCCCCCTGTGGAAGCGATCAGGAGATACAATCGCTGAATGTGGAAGCAAATCCCCCTGTGGAAGCGAATCCCCTCTGTGGAAGCGATCAGGAGAAGCAATCGCTGAATGTGGAAGCGAATCCCCCCTGTGGAAGCGAATCCCCTCTGTGGAAGCGATCAGGAGAAGCAATCGCTGAATGTGGAAGCAAATCCCCCCTGTGGAAGTGAATCCCCTCTGTGGAAGCGATCAGGAGAAGCAATCGCTGAATGTGGAAGCGAATCCCCCCTGTGGAAGCGAATCCCCTCTGTGGAAGCGATCAGGAGAAACAATCGCTGAATGTGGAAGCGAATCCCCTCTGTGGAAGCGATCAGGAGAAACAATCGCTGAATGTGGAAGCGAATCCCCTCTGTGGAAGCGATCAGGAGAAGCAATCGCTGAATGTGGAAGCGAATCCCCCCTGTGGAAGCGAATCCCCTCTGTGGAAGCGATCAGGAGAAGCAATCGCTGAATGTGGAAGCGAATCGCCTCTGTGGAAGCGATCAGGAGAAGCAATCGCTGAATGTGGAAGCGAATCCCCTCTGTGGAAGCGATCAGGAGAAGCAATCGCTGAATGTGGAAGCGAATCCCCTCTGTGGAAGCGATCAGGAGAAGCAATCGCTGAATGTGGAAGCGAATCCCCTCTGTGGAAGCGATCAGGAGAAGCAATCGCTGAATGTGGAAGCGAATCCCCTCTGTGGAAGCGATCAGGAGAAGCAATCGCTGAATGTGGAAGCGAATCCCCTCTGTGGAAGCGATCAGGAGAAGCAATCGCTGAATGTGGAAGCGAATCCCCCCTGTGGAAGCGATCAGGAGAAGCAATCGCTGAATGTGGAAGCGAATCCCCTCTGTGGAAGCGATCAGGAGAAGCAATCGCTGAATGTGGAAGCGAATCCCCTCTGTGGAAGCGATCAGGAGAAGCAATCGCTGAATGTGGAAGCGAATCCCCTCTGTGGAAGCGATCAGGAGAAGCAATCGCTGAATGTGGAAGCGAATCCCCCCTGTGGAAGCAATCAGGAGAAGCAATCGCTGAATGTGGAAGCGAATCCCCTCTGTGGAAGCGATCAGGAGAAACAATCGCTGAATGTGGAAGCGAATCCCCTCTGTGGAAGCGATCAGGAGAAGCAATCGCTGAATGTGGAAGCGAATCCCCTCTGTGGAAGCGATCAGGAGAAGCAATCGCTGAATGTGGAAGCGAATCCCCTCTGTGGAAGCGATCAGGAGAAGCAATCGCTGAATGTGGAAGCGAATCCCCTCTGTGGAAGCGATCAGGAGAAGCAATCGCTGAATGTGGAAGCGAATCCCCTCTGTGGAAGCGATCAGGAGAAGCAATTGCTGAATGTGGAAGCGAATCACCCCTGTGGAAGCGATCAGGAGAAGCAATCGCTGAATGTGGAAGCGAATCCCCCCTGTGGAAGCGAATCCCCTCTGTGGAAGCGATCAGGAGAAGCAATCGCTGAATGTGGAAGCGAATCCCCTCTGTGGAAGCGATCAGGAGAAGCAATCGCTGAATGTGGAAGCGAATCCCCTCTGTGGAAGCGATCAGGAGAAGCAATCGCTGAATGTGGAAGCGAATCCCCTCTGTGGAAGCGATCAGGAGAAGCAATCGCTGAATGTGGAAGCGAATCCCCTCTGTGGAAGCGATCAGGAGAAGCAATCGCTGAATGTGGAAGCGAATCTCCCTCTTCCTCCATGACGAAGATAATCTTTCAGGTGGTGGATATTTACATTCAAATATTTCTTTGTTCCTCGAGTCGTGTCCTCACCGCGCTTCGCTGGATCGACGAGTAGTAACTCAGTGTTGGGGTCGCGAGCGATCACAATGCGTCATCCATCACGCACAACGACTCTCGAGGCGACAGATTTCGGGGAAACAGCGGATTCGACTCCTCCGATTGGAAAGGAGGCGAGTAAGGAATGCTCGCGACTTTATTCCCAGGCCAGTTTGCAAACTGTCGGAGCTCGTGAGTTGTTTACCAGCTGGCTTTTAATTTCTGGCACTTCGAGAAGGGCACGAGAATTATCGCGTTCACTTCTTTTTTTATTTACCTACAGTGATTGCTGAAATAATCTGACAATCCGTACTTCGCTAACATTCTTTATTGCTCGGGCTGCAAGGATCGTAAATAGTAATCAGCACGAGGAGGCAGCGCATGCGCGACCTTGTCGTATAAGGGACGGAAATTCGAAACCAGATTAGCAAGCACCAGGAAAGAACATATAAAAAATAACACCTTTATTGCAAGTTGAAAACATTTTGAAATTAAAGGCAGTAAGACCTGCATTCGCACCAAAAAAATTCCCGTAATGATTCAAAATGATATTTAGAGAAGAAGCAGAATATTACGTCTGCACATTTCAGTTTGAAAAAGTTTTAGATCTAAAAACAACAATAAAGAATTTTGAGGCACTTCCTTTAGGACATATATCTCGTGAAGGGCACTTTTTTGAAGAGAACACCTTCTTTTGAAGGCAGAAATTCCGATACACCTTCTTTGGGAAACAGAAATTTTGAGACACCTTCTTTAGGAAACAAATTTTGAGACACCTTCTTTGGGAAACAGAAAATTTGAGACACCTTCTTTGGGAAACAGAAATTTTGAGACACCTTCTTTGGGAAACAGAAAATTTGAGACACCTTCTTTGGGAAACAGAAAATTTGAGACACCTTCTTTGGGAAACAGAAAATTTGAGACACCTTCTTTGGGAAACAGAAAATTTGAGACACCTTCTTTGGGAAATAGAAAATTTGAGACACCTTCTTTGGGAAACAGAAAATTTGAGACACCTTCTTTGGGAAACAGAAAATTTGAGACACCTTCTTTGGGAAACAGAAAATTTGAGACACCTTCTTTGGGAAACAGAAAATTTGAGACACCTTCTTTGGGAAACAGAAAATTTGAGACACCTTCTTTGGGAAACAGAAAATTTGAGACACCTTCTTTGGGAAACAGAAAATTTGAGACACCTTCTTTGGGAAACAGAAAATTTGAGACACCTTCTTTGGGAAACAGAAAATTTGAGACACCTTCTTTGGGAAACAGAAAATTTGAGACACCTTCTTTGGGAAACAGAAATTTTGAGACACCTTCTTTGGGAAACAGAAAATTTGAGACACCTTCTTTGGGAAACAGAAAATTTGAGACACCTTCTTTGGGAAACAGAAAATTTGAGACACCTTCTTTGGGAAACAGAAAATTTGAGACACCTTCTTTGGGAAACAGAAAATTTGAGACACCTTCTTTGGGAAACAGAAAATTGGACACCTTCTCTGGGAAAGAGAAATTGCTATACACCTTCATTGGAACACAGAATTTTTGAGACACCTTCTCTGGAAAGCGGAAAATTTGAGACATCTCCGGGAAACAGAAATTTCGATACACCTTCATTGGAACACAGAAATTTTGAGACACCTCTGGAGCACAGAAATTTTGAGACACCTCTCTGGAAAACAAAAATTTTGAGAGACCTTTATGAAACAGAAATTTTCAGAGAACTTCTTTGGAAAACAGAAATTTTCAGACACCTTCTCTGGAAAACAGAAATTTTGAGACACCTTCTCTGGAAAACAGAAAATTGAGACAGCTCTGGAAAACAGAAATTTTGAGACACCTTCTCTAGAAAACAGAAAATTGAGACACCTTCTCTGGAAAACAGAAAATTGAGACAGCTCTGGAAAACAGAAATTTTGAGACACCTTCTCTAGAAAACAAAATTGAGACACCTTCTCTGGAAAACAGAAATTTTGAGACACCTTCTCTGGGAAACAGAAATTTTGAGACACCTTCTCTAAAAAACAGAAAATTGAGACACCTTCTTTGGAAAACAGAAATTTCGAGATCCTACTCAGGAAAACAAAAATTTCGAGACACCTTCTTTGGGAAACAGAAATTTTGAGACTCTTTGTCAGAAGGTAAAAATTCTGAGGCTTTTTTTGTAACGGAGAAAATTCGAAGCACTTTCCTTAAAAGTCACAAATCTTTAGGCACCCTACTTTAGAAGCGGCCATCTTGAAGTACCTTCTTCAGAAGCGGACATGTCGAGGCAACATCTTGAAATACCTTATTTTCGAGGCATTTTGTTCAGAAAGCACAAATTTAGAGACACTTTCGTTAGAAGGCACATTTTGTAGTATTTGGGATTGTGCAGAGGAACTATAAGAAGTGAATTACTTCGTCGTAGCTCAGATGGCAGAGCAGCTAGCACGTTACCAGGATATACCGAGTTCGAATCGTGGAGGATGGATATTTTTCCATTTGCCTGATTAGTGCGAACGAATATCACTGGTGAGCTTCATTCCTTCCTAACTGTAAGAATAAGTTGGGACAGAAACTTGCTCTTGTGAACCTCCGTGACGTCGTTGGCAAGGCACTTCGCGTGGTTCTAGAAAGATCGTGGATCACAGAAGATCAGATTCTCAGGGCGCACGTGGAAATAGCTTTCTCTTATTTTCCTCGTTTCTTCTCCAATTCTTATTAATTTTGGTTGGAATCAACGGTAAATATTGCATTTAGGTTAAAGAAGCTAAAAGCTCGTGAATGCCCCAATCACTTCGGCACACAAAAGAGTTTCAAGTACAGACTTGAGGAGCAAAAAGTTGGAAGTACAGATTTGGCGAACATCAGATCCCCTAATCAAAATAAATTATTACAACGATAATTAAAATTTTTAGAGTTTAAATATTTATTAAACTAATATTCAACTAGTAGACCGAAATATTTTTTTCAGATAATTTTTTTCAATATTTTTGAATATCGTTATAAAAAATATGGAATGCCGACGAGGTTGCGTTAATTAATTAGAGAGCTATTTTATTCTGTTTTGTCTGTAAGAAATTCTTCAAGACATTTCCCAGACTGCCTTGAAGAGTAGACGAAACGTTACGTCACCGTGGTGCTCTCGAGCACTTGTGACGTCTCCGCGAGCTCCACGATGAGCGATGATCGGTTGCGCGTTTCTCTTCCAACGGAGTGAAATGGCGCGAAACAAATTTCTGTGCTTATTGTCTCATAATCGGCCTTATTTTACGAACAGATAAAGCCCGACTTTTCGGGGGCGGGAGATTGTGTCGAAACTCGATGATTTGCGTAATGCACGAGACAAAGTCACAACAATTGCTTCTGCCTCGGATGAGTCGGAAGTTCAAGTGCAAGCACAGAGGAAGTGGGAATAGGTTCCCTGGGTCGCCACTTGACCCCGGGGTCGTCCCGTATCGTCCCTCCCCGTAACTAGGCCATCCGAATCAATAGAGAGATTGGAATGGAATCGCCATGCATCGCACTGATACGACTAGTGGCATGAAAGCGGCGTCGGCACGATCCCCCCCCCCCTCCCACTTCCCATCACTTTGAGTGGCGACGATTCTCTGGCAGCGCTGCCACCGGCGTTCGAGTGCTGAGAGCGAATGAGGATCGAATGTTTTTAATTTTGTTTGTCGGTCTTTAACAAAGATGTACAGCAACTGGTCTCAAGTATAAACACACAAGAATGATCTCTTAGGCATTTGATGATTACTCAGCCTTATATGGAAATAAAAAAAGGATATTTGAGTTATTAATAAATATAAGATAAGGGGAAAATAAACATAAAATTATAATTCAATGAGAACAGTGCGACCGAAGATGTTTCATACGTTCTGAAATTCTTGGTTTGACAACTTGTGATACATCGGTTCGAAGACATCTTTACCAGAAGCATCTTTATGACAGACATCTTTATGAAACTAAACAGTCTGCCTTTCGTAGAATGACAGCGAAATTTAAATATATTAGCAAATTTTTTTTAAATATGTTTCATCATATTTTTGTTTTTTCGTGGATATTTGAATTTTTTTCTAAGAAAATTTGATAAATTAAAATGATGAATCCACTTCTGAGGCCATTGCCCTACCTTATAAATAAATATAAGATGAAAATAAACATAAAATTATAATTCAATGAGAATTGAAAAATGAAATTTGCCAGTGGGCTACGTAATTCTCAACGTGGGGCACGCGATATTTCTAGGGGGCCATATGAAGAAACGGAACATTAGGTACTTAGAGGGAGTTTCTGAGGAAGTCAACGGAAGTTAAACTGCCAGAATAAAATATTAGGAATGAGATGTAAAAAGTCATTTATTATTTTCATCAGAAATTTAATATTATTTTAAAACTTTTGAAATTCTTCCTAAAACATTGCGTTTGTTTTTTATTTTTCGTTTTTTAGCACACATAACTACAAATAACGAAAAATTTTCAAGTTCGGATCAGCGCCAAGGATTGCACTGAATGAAGCGCCAATTATCAGAATATTCTTTGTCAGCATGTCTTATGCTGCTAATAAAGTAACGATTTTAGAATATACATAAAATTTATATTACAAGTAAGCAGTGCAAATGGTGATTTCTTTTCCAACTAACGACGACTAGGGGGGGGGGGGAGGCACAGAGATAAATAATAACAATAACAACAAAAGTTAATTATCTATCGTTAATTACCTTGGGAGCTATGTAACAGATACTGCTGATGTGCGGCATGAGATTAACAGACGAATAGGGATTGCTGCTGGGACTTTTAAGAACCTATGGAGAGTATGGAGAAATAGGCGTATACACCTAAAGACTAAAATTAGACTGTATAATAGTTTTGTTCTTTCTAGGGTTAGTTATGGTAGTGAAACTTGGACGCTGTGTAAACAAGATAACAGGAAACTAGATGCTTTTGATTCCAGATGCTTACGCAGTACCTTGGGCATTAGGTGGTTTAACTTTGTAACTAATGATAAGGTTAGGCAAAGGAGTCTGCAACCTCCGTTAAGCAGCATATTGTGCAGAGAGAGACTCCGTTGGTTTGGCCATGTTGCCCGTATGGATAATTATAGATTGACGAATAGGGTTATGAACAGTCTGCCTAGAGGCCTCAGAAGGAGGGGGAGACCTAGGATGCGGTGGGCAGACAATGTCAAACAGGACCTTGTTAGAATTGGTGTGCAGTGGCCAGATGCAGCAGATGTAGCTCTGGACAGACTTGCTTGGAGAATTGGACCTCCGTAGCCCATGGGTGCATAAAATTTCCGTATCTATGCCTGTGAAAAATTTCATCCTATTGGCTTCGATTTTGGTCAAAAAATGAACATTGAATTATTTTTTTTTTCTAAAAGAGCGACGTCATTTACCTTAGGAGATGATGCGTTAATATAATATGTAATTAAGAATAATAAAAAGTTCAAAATAATGATTTTTCCCCTTAAATATTGGCTGCAAGTTTAATGAATAAAATCACGGTTAACTTCTGCGAACTTAATTTGAACGTAAACAAGAGATGTGAATTCTTTTAAGCATCGAAAGGGAATGCGAAAGAACGTAAACAAGACACGTGAATTCTTGTAAGCATCGAAAGGGAATGCGAAAGAACGTAAACAAGAGATGTGAATTCTTTTAAGCATCGAAAGGGAATGCGAAAGAACGTAAACAAGACATGTGAATTCTTGTAAGCATCGAAAGGGAATGCGAAAGAACGTAAACAAGAGATGTGAATTCTTTCAAGCATCGAAAGGGAATGCGAAAGAAAACGAACTGGGATCCACAAACGTTTACGAACAATGGGATGACGGGACAAAAGGACGGAATTAGACACTCATTCGAATGTCCGTCGGAATCGTCTGCCTTGAGATATGACGTGTACAACCTTCGCACATTTGTCGAGGCAGTGACCTTGGCAATGACATTCTGTAAGGGCCCCGCCCATTTTCGTCAGCGATCGTCCAGTGGAGAGAGATTGATGCATTTGGATGAATCGAACGCCTTGTGACGTCACAAGTCTCGAAATCCGGATGCAGCTGACCCTCTCCGGTCGACTGCCATAAAAGAAATCGTCTGCAAGGGAAAAGGCGTTTGGTAGCGAGTAGAATCGTCTGCAAATTGTTTTAGAAACAATTGTCTTTTGTTAAAATGACCGTTCGAATAACTGATCCCCGGATGTGTACACTTTTAGTTCTGTGACTTATTGTTTTTCTATGTTTAACAATACTCAGTTTATAGCCAGAGATGTTACGAATGGAAGTGGATGTCGTCTGCTGACAAAGTCTTTCAAAGGCTTAAGTAAGAGCCGTTTTCGAATAAGCACATCCAGCCCACAACCGAAAACATCTTCTGTGTTTTATCAAGGGGAATGCAAATTGGAAACTCTGTAAGTTTTAAAATATGACTTTAATGAAGAAAAGTGACCGAAGATTAATTAAAGATTATAATCAAATCTATTTTAATATTGATTTTCGACAATATTCGTTCATTATTTAAAGAGTTATGGATACTGGAATATTTGATGATAAATTATCTTGCGTTTTAAAAATCATTTATAAATGTTTGATATTGAAATAATTGCTATGCAAATCTCTTATCAAATGGTTTGAACAAGTTTCAATTAATCTCGGAGGTTAATTCTTAAAATGCATTTGCTGTTTGCAAATGTTCCAGCTTCAGAGGGGTCATACGCCAGAGGAAGAAGTTTCTGTGAGGATGGCGGCACCGCAGCAGAATATTTAGAGGTGATGCAGCTTCGAAGGTCGATTCGCACTCGTATATCGTGGAAATTCTGTAATATTTTGGTAAGCCTAATAGGGGTATATCTATGGTTTAACCAAGCAGGAACACATGGCGCTACCTGAAAAATTTCTGCTTTCCACAAAGAATATCATATCTGATAACACAATTCACATTGCTTGACTCATTTACGTAAGCACTTTAATTTTGAGACATTAGCGCCTCATAAAGCAGACGATACAAAAAGCATTCTTTGAAACTGTTGGCAGAAGACAAAAAATGAACGAAACGCAATTGTCGTTAACAACAGATCACACACACTTTATTCATTAATCATTGACCGATTGTTGCGCAAAGACTGTGCGATTGTTGTTTTGCGTTGTAAGAGATGGGCTTTGTTAATCTCCGAACTTGTAACGTAACTTTCAGGGAAAGGACTTGTTTGAAGAATCTAAAATAATCGATTTCGATGGTTTGGCATTTTTGCCAAAAAGACATTTTTTTATCTGTTTGGTATCGTAAGTGGAGTGGGGGGGGGGGGGTAGAAGATGCTCAATCTTTCTTCCCTCCGGATGGAAATATTGAAAAATCAATTTCTGAAGAATAAAACAGCTATACAAAATAATTTATGCTTCTTAAGAAAACGTTTTGTTCTTGACAGATGGACAACTTAACGCCACTGCTTCCAGCGCCACCTTTACCGGATATAATTCTCATTTTCCCGCCAACTTCCAAAGTGTGTGGGCATTTTGCTTTGCAGTTATTTATCTATTATCTGCTTTCATATTGCTTTTTGTGAAAAAATATGAAACAACGAAATTTATTCATTAAGATTATATAAGAATATTCTAAAATAATCCAAAATTAATTGCTGGCTTTTAAAAAAATAGCTGCCTGTACCATTTTAAAATTACAGTATTTAACTCTTTCTTAACTTTATAACCTGTGTGTGTTTGGGATAGCAAGTAGCCAGTGCAAGCTTACCGTTATCCTGTTCGTTTTGCCGCACACCCGAAAAAAAAAAAAAAACTACCTGTTCCCATGGTAACGTAGTCTTTCTTAAAAATAGCACCTACCTTTGATATTCCCTTCCGATCAATTCTCGTGATGCATAAACTTCCACTGAGAGGCCAGTGCCGAGAGTCTTCGAAACGGAATGCTTTCGAGAGTTCCACCCCCACTCTAATAAAGTTTCGTCTGCATGTAAGGATGCACCAAAAGAAACATTATTCCTCCCAATTCATCGTCCGAGTGTTATATAGCCTCGTTCCCACTTAAATATTCTCTGGTCCGAAGTTTAAGGATTTTATCCGGACCGATGCAGAAGACCTGGTGGTGACGTCAGCAGAGGAACGACGGCCGTGTTTGTGCAAGGTCTTTAATGTTCCATAAACCCGATACGAAAGAAATTCGCACCCAAGGACGAATATCTTTTGAAACATTCTCATCTCGTGACCCTGGTACGAGAGTTCGTCTTCTCTCTGCCGACTACATTAAAAAACATTTTCATTAATTTTTAATATGTTAAGGTTGGTCTTTTAACAGATTTGCAAAAAGAAAATATTTTCAGTTTTAATATAACGATCAATCAAAATTTTAATTTTTTTCCCCACAAGGGTTTCGAAGCAGTGGTTCCTAACTACGTTTTTCAAATGGCGCGAACTTTCTGCGATTGTTGGGCAATCGGCCACTTGTCCCGGAAGTGACAAAAGGCAACTCGTGACGTCAAGGTGGCTGGGATGTCATTCGTGGTGGCGAGTTATTCGTTTTTAAGTAGCGTAGAATAATTCATATATTTTGATATTAATGAAATATTTTAAAATTAACTACCAAATTTTAAAAATAAATAGCTACCAGATGAATTTTAAGAGATATAGCTACCTATGTATTTTAAAATCAATTCTTCTTTTAGTTCTCTGTCCAGGCCCGGAATGATATAGGTAATTGGGAAAATAATTAAATAAGTATTAGTGAAGTATGAAATGAGTAAGAATGGTTAATTTTAAAGTGATGAGATGCGCTTCCTTTTGAATTTATTCCGAAATATCCTCCTTCGTGTGAGAGGAAGTACTGAAATATCGTGATGGCCAATCAGAGATGCTGCTGAGGAATTCAAACAATAAGATGGAATGAAATACAATTGAGAAAGAATTTAATAAACAAATAGTTGGCAATGGCAGTTGCATAAATAAAATTGCTTATTTATCCTCCCATTGTTGCTATTTTGAATAATATTTCGCGAGAGGCGCATTTTCTGTTTATTACAGTTGCGTCGATTTGAATCTTACGAAATGGACAATAGGAAGGAGCTTTCTTGTTTTGACAAATGAACTTTCATTGAAAATGAAGACTGTATGATGCATCGAAGAAGATGATGAAGAGACTCTCGGCACAAAAGAAGACATCGAGGAAGACTAGGGAAGAGAGGGTTAGTGAGAAGCCCAAGCGCAGCACAAATAGCGATCCTTTTTTTAAGAGTTTATAAAAATGATGGTGACGAAGGAGGAGGAGGAAGTGGGAAAGAGGTTGACGGAGAAGGAAGATAAAGAATAAGACGATGATGCAGAAGGGAGGAGAGGGCAAATAGATGAGGAAAGAGAAAGTAGAGAAGAAAAAGATGATGATGAGAATGAGGAGGAGATGATGAAGAGGAAGAATTAAACGATTAAAGAGAAGGGAAAAAAAGATGATGTAGGAAATTGTCGTGAAGAAGAAGGATATGAAGCAAAAGAAGATGGTGATGGGAGAGAAGGAGGAGATTAATAAAGAGGACGAATGAGGAAGAACAAATGACGAAGGCGAAAGTAATGATGAAAATTAAGGAGGAGTAGGAGATGAAAAAAAATGAATGTGCGAAGGAGGAGATGAAGAAGGTAACGATGAGAAGGAAGAAAAGATGGTGATGGTAGTAAAGGAGGAGATGAATGAAGAGGAAGAATAAGGTAGAACGAATGACGAAGGCGAAAGTAATGCTGAAAATTAAGGAGGAGTAGGAGATGAAATATAAAATGAAGGAGGAGATGAAAAAGGTGACGATGAGAAGGAAGAGAAGATGATGATGGGAGTAAAGGAGGAGATGAATAAAAAGGAGGAATGAAGAAGAAGATAATGAAGGAAGAGAAGGCGAAAGTAATAATGAAAATTAAGGAGGAGTAGGAGATGAAAAAAATGAATGTGAGAAGGAGGAGATGAAGAAGGTGACGATGAAGAGGAAGGTAAGATGGCGATGGAAGTAAAAGAGGAGATGAATAAAGAGGAGGAATGAGGAAGAAGATAATGAAGGAAGAGAAGGCGAAAGTAATGATGAAAATTAAGGAGGAGTAGGAGATGAAAAAGTGAATGTGAGAAGAAGGAGATGACGATGAGAAGGAAGAGAAGATGGTGATGGAAGGTGATGGAGAGAAGGAGGAGGAGAAGGAAGAGATGAATGTGATGACGATGACGCTTCGCCTATACGAAAATTGATGGCGGGAGTCCGGGTTCGAATCCTTGGATATCATGATCGTTTGTTCTCTCATAACCTGCAGATAAGTTTAGTAGCTTTGTTGGTCTGATCACAATTGATAAATGAAAAGAAACAGATTTGGGAAATAATTGATGAAGCAATGTTCCAGATGAAGAAGATGAGGATAGCGTCGACTTCCTCATCAGTTGATTCAAAAATATTTCTTGTCTATGCACATGAAAAATGAATTTAGGTTCTTCGTGGAGGAAGCTTTTGCTGATCGATTCTTTCAAGTTCAAAACTTCTTAAAACTGTCAGCTTCAGATTTTCGATTTCATGTTGTTTTTTTCTGTAAAGAGGCCTTTCGTAATATCTTTTATGACGATTTACAGGTATACACTTCACGTACATATCGAATTATTTTGACGAGCCAAGTTTTTCGTTTACTTACTTTTTCACTCCTTAGAAGTTTTAATTCGATATAAAGATGATGGGAAAAATGCAAAGAGTATTTTATTATTTTTTATATAACGTAAAAAATATGTCATTTGTTCCTTAAATTTAAAAAGTTGCTTTCATGCCATCCCTCTGAGGAAAAAGCGCAGAGTATTGCTGTCAGTAAAATATCGCTTGACACTGTACCACAGAAATTTCAAATTTCTATCATAATTAAACCACTTGCGACATTAATAAGAAACATCGTCCAAATTTTGCGCCCTCTAGCGATGGAAATTAAAGCTACCCGAGAATTTGAAAGCTGTGAATCATAATATTTCCTTATTGCTTACTCAATTGATAAAGAATTTTCCAATTATATCATTTAGGAAAAAAAAAGGTTCACTGTTTCCCCCTCCCACCGTGGGTAAGGAGTCAACTCAGTTTTGCTCGTGCAAACCTCGTGACCTTCACATTAAACTGCAAAAATTTTAATTGCTAGCATAAACAGATGCACGGGGTGGCGCAGTCGGTAGCACGCCAGGCTCGTAATCTTCAGTTCCCAGGTTCGAGTCCCAGCTGGGTCAGTATTGAGTTTTGTCTCCGTAAAACTCCCCGCCCTGCCAACGGTCAGTAGGGGACACCGATGGGAAGGCCGCCGTACGTCGGATGGGACGTTAACCTTCCCTGAGCCTTCGGGGTTCTTGTGACCTGGTCGTGTACCCCATGGTGTGCAAAAAAGTTCCGCTCAGAGGTATAACAACCAAACCTTTGAAAACGTGCATCTCATATTCGACCACGCGATATGTTATTTATATAGTTTGTTGTTAACGTACTTGTGGTGATAATATATCTGAATAGGTAAATATGAGAGGTTTGGAGACAAACGATAATGAAATGGTTATCAGAAAAAAAAATGATCTGCTCTCCACACAACGTAAACATTTCTTGGCCCTTCAGATAATTTTGTTGTTAATGGTTATCTCTAAGTTAATGGGTGAACATTCTGTATTACTTTTACTCTATGGGAAAGGGCGGTTCGGTTAGAGGTCGATAATGACACGAGGACAAATTTCAGAAAAGAAATTATCTGTGGAAGAAATAGCAAATAATTACAATGACATTTATAATACACTAATTTTACAGATAAGAAATACAAATCACCAAGACGATATAAATTATGTTCCAACCATGATACAAAGAGTTTTGAAATCTATCTATATACATGAAATCACTGAAAAACAAACTGATGAAATAATTACTTCATTAGACACCAATAAATCACCTGGTTACGATAATGTTTGCATTAAACATATAAAATTTAATAAAGAGACACTACTAAATATTATATCAAAAATTATAAATCAGATTATATTTACTGGGAACATACCTACTGAACTCAAAACAGGTATTTTAGGACCTATTTTTAAAGGTGGTATTAAGGAGGATTTTTCTAACTATCGACCAATAACAATTCTGCCTATTTTTTCGAAAATAATGGAAAAATATATTTATAATACTGTTTTTAACTTTTTACTTAAACACAGCATAATTAATGAAAATCAGTTTGGCTTTCAAAAAGGAAAAAACACAATTCAACTAATTTCCAAAATTGCAAATAATATTAATAAATCATTGAATAATAGGGAAAAAATTGTAACTATGTTCTTAGATTTAAAGAAAGCCTTCGATACAATAGATCACAGCATTTTACTAAATAAATTGGAAAATTACGGTATTCGCGGTATTATTTATCAGACAGATACACAATTACTAAAATAAAAAACTGCTACAGCAGAAAAGTAATTACACGATGTGGAATTCCCCAAGGCTCAATTTTAGGTCCTTTATTGTCCCTAGTGTACAGAAATGATTTGTTCAATACAAAATTAAATAGTGCTATTTATCTATATGCTGACGACATTGTTTTAATAAACAGTCAGAAATATTTAAATGATAGCATTTCAGAGGTTCAAACAGATTACAATAATATTATTAGATGGTTAAATTATAATAAATTCTATTTAAATGAGAAAAAAACAAAACTGATGATTATTCATTCACCAGGATTTCATATTCATCAAAACCTCTTTATCAAAACTCATAAAATAAATTGCAGAAAAAAGGATGCTTCGAATTGTGAATCATTATGCAGCTGCCCACTTGTTGAGCAAGTAAATAAAATAAATTACTTAGGAATCATTTTTGATGAATATTTTATGTGGAATGCCAATATATCCCACATATGTGAAAGCTTGAGAATATCGGCGATAAAAATTCAAAAATTGAAATTCGTATTAAATATGGAAACATGTGTCCTATTTTATAAAGCAATATGCGAATCTATTTTAAATTATGGAATAATTGTGCATGGAACAACTAACTTAACTAACATAAATAAAATAGAAAAATTGCAGTCTATAATAGCTAAAAATATTATTCCGTTTCATTTGCAAAAAATTTATAAAACTTCTACCGATAGATTAAAATTTTTAAATCTTTTATCCTACAGCAATTTATATAAATATAATGTAATAATTAAAAATTTTTTTGACGAAACTTACAAACTAAAAATTCAACATAATAAAAATACAAGACTTCAAAACCAGGGTTATTACAAATTGCCAAATTTTCGAAATAATTACGGGAAACATACCTCCGAATATCAAGTACCACTTATATTTAATGCTATTCCAAAAGAATTACTAAATATAGATTCTTTTAGAAGACTTAAAATGGAATTAAAAAATTATTTAGTATTTTCTAGTTAGCTGATTTTTATGTGTTGTGTTTTGTGGATTTATTTGATGTACACCATTTTTGTGGCTGAATGACTTATGTTAATATAATTTATTCATTTTCCTGCAGATAAGCTATTTAGCTTTGCGGATCAAAGTGTAAATGTATTTGTATTCTATACTCTTATGAATAAAAATTATATTCTAAAAAAAAAAAAAAAAGTGGCGCTTCCCTCTTCTAGAGCAGGTGGTCCTCATCTGGGGCAATAAGGCAGTTTTAGGCGGGATCGCAAAACAATTTTAAGTAGGATCGCAAGTCAATTTCAGGTGGGCTCGCAAGACAATTTTAGGTGGAGTCACAAGACAATTTTAGGTGGAATCGCAAGACAATTTTAGGTGGAGTCGCATGACATTTTTAGAAGGAGTTGCAAGACAATTTTAGGAGGAGTCACAAGACAATTTTAGGTGGAGTCGCAAGACAATTTTAGGTGGAGTCGCAAGACAATTTTAGGTGGAGTCGCAAGATAATTTTAGGTGGAGTTGCAAGACAATTTTAGGTGGAGTCGCAAGACAATTTTAGGTGGAGTCGCAAGACATTTTTAGAAGGAGTTGCAAGACAATTTTAGGTGGAGTCACAAGACAATTTTAGGTGGAGTCGCAAGACAATTTTAGGTGGAGTCGCAAGACAATTTTAGGTGGAGTCGCAAGATAATTTTAGGTGGAGTTGCAAGACAATTTTAGGTGGAGTCGCAAGACAATTTTAGGTGGAGTCGCAAGACAATTTTAGGTGGAGTCGCAAAACAATTTTAGGTAGAGTCACAAGACAATTTTAGGTGGAGTCGCAAGACAATTTTAGGTGGAGTCGCAAAACAATTTTAGGTGGAGTCGCAAGGCAATTTTAGGTGGAGTCGCAAGGCAATTTTAGGTGGAGTCGCAAAACAATTTTAGGTAGAGTCACAAGGCAATATTTGGTGGAGTCACAAGACAATTTTAGGTGGAGTCACAAGACAATTTTAGGTGGAGTCGCAAGACAATTTTAGGTGGAATCGCAAGACAATTTTAGGTGGAGTCAAAAGACAATTTTAGGTGGAGTCGCAAGACCATTTTAGGTGGAGTCGCAAGACCATTTCAGGTGGAGTCGCAAGACCATTTCAGGTGGAGTCGCAAAACAATTTTCGGTGGGGTCTAAAGATAATTGTAGGCCGGATCATAAGACAATTTAGGCGGGGCGGGGGCGGTCGCAAGATAATTTTAGGTGGAGTCGTAAGACAAATTTTGGTGGAGTCGCAAGACAATTTTAGGTGGTGTTGCAAGACAATTTTAGGTGGAGTCCCAAGAAAATTTTAGGTGGAGTCGCAAAACAATTTTCGGTGGGGTCTAAAGATAATTGTAGGCCGGATCGTAAGACTATTTAGGTGGGGCGGGGGAGGTTGGAAGAGAGTTTTAGGTGGTGTCGCAAGACAATTTTAGATGGAGTCGCAAGACAATTTTAGGTGGAGTCACAAAACAATTTTAGATGGAGTCGCAAGACCATTTCAGGTATAGTCGCAAAACAATTTTTTGGTGGGGTCTAAAGATAATTGTAGGCTGGATCGTAAGACAATTTAGGTGGGGCGGGGGCGGTTGGAAGAGAATTTTAGGTGGAGTCGTAAGACAATTTTAGGTGGAGTTGCAAGACAATTTTAGGTGGAGTCTCAAGACCATTTCAGGTGGAGTCGCAACACAATATTCGGTGGGTTCTAAAGATAATTGTAGGCCGGATCGTAAAACAATTTAGGTGGGGCGGGGGCGGTTGCAAGAGAACTTTAGGTGGAGTCGTAAGACAATTTTAGGAGGAGTCGCAAGACAATTTCAGGTGGAGTCACAAGACAATTTCAGGTGGAGTCACAAGACAATTTTAGGTGGAGTCACAAGACAATTTAGATTAAGTCGCAAGACAATTTTAGGTGGAGTCGCAGGACAATTTTCGGTGGAGTTGGAAGACAATTTTAGGTGGAGTCGCAGGACAATTTTAGGTGGAGTCGCAAGACAATTTTCGGTGGGGTCTAAAGATAATTGTAGGCCGGATCGTAAGACAATTTAGGTGGAGTCGCAAGACCATTTCAGGTGGAGTCGCAAGACAATTTTAGGTGGAGTCGCAAGACAATTTTAGGTGGAGTCACAAGACAATTTTAGATGGAGTCGAAAGACCATTTCAGGTAGAGTCGCAAACAATTTTCGATGGGGTCTAAAGATAATTGTAGGACGGATCGTAAGACAATTTAGGTGGGGAGGGGGCGGTCGCAAGACAATTTTAGGTGGAGTCACAAAACAATTTTAGATGGAGTCGGAAGACAATTTTAGGTGGAGTCGCAGGACAATTTTAGGTGGAGTCGCAAGACAATTTTCGGTGGGGTCTAAAGATAATTTTAGGCCGGATCGTAAGACAATTTAGGTGGAGTCGCAAGACCATTTCAGGTGGAGTCGCAAGACAATTTTAGGTGGAGTCGCAAGACAATTTTCGGTGGAGTCACAAAACAATTTTAGATGGAGTCGCAAGACCATTTCAGGTAGAGTCGCAAAACAATTTTCGGTGGGGTCTAAAGATAATTGTAGGCCGGATCGTAAGACAATTTAGGTGGGGTTTAGGCGGTTGCAAGAGAATTTTAGGTGGAGTCGTAAGACAATTTTAGGTGGAGTCGCAAGAGAATTTTAGGTGGAGTCGCAAGACAATTTTAGGGGGAGTCGCAAGACAATTTTAGGGGGAGTCGCAAGACAATTTTAGGTGGAGTGGCAAGACAATTTTAGGTGGAGTCACAAGACAATTTTAGATGGAGTCGCAAGAGCATTTGAGGTAGAATCGCAAATCAATTTTCGGTGGGGTCTAAAGATAATTGTAGGCCGGATCGTAAGACAATTTAAGTGGGGATGGGGCGGTCGCAAGACAA
This sequence comes from Ryuthela nishihirai, assembly GCA_038380435.1. Lineage (NCBI taxonomy): Eukaryota > Metazoa > Arthropoda > Arachnida > Araneae > Heptathelidae > Ryuthela > Ryuthela nishihirai. The sequence goes on from JAWZYU010000006.1 coordinate 98,584,095, forward strand.
TTTTAGGTGGAGTCACAAAACAATTTTAGGTGGTGTCGCAAGACCATTTCAGGTAGAGTCGCAAAACAATTTTTCGGAGGGTTCTAAAGATAATTGTAGGCCGGATCGTATGACAATTTCTGTGGGGAGGGGGCGGTCGCAAGACAGTTTTAGGTGGTGTCACAAGACAATTTTAGGTGGAGTCGTAAAACAATATTCGGTGGGTTCTAAAGATAATTGTAGGCCGGATCGTAAAACAATTTAGGTGGGGCAGGGGCCGTTGCAAGAGAACTTTAGGTGGAGTCGTAAGACAATTTTAGGAGGAGTCGCAAGACAATTTTAGGTGGAGTCACAAGACAATTTTAGGGGGAGTCGCAGGACAATTTTCGGTGGAGTCGGAAGACAAATTTAGGTGGAGTCGCAGGACAATTTTAGGTGGAGTCGCAAGACAATTTTCGGTGGGGTCTAAAGATAATTGTAGGCCGGATCGTAAGACAATTTAGGTGGAGTCGCAAGACCATTTCAGGTGGAGTCGCAAGACAATTTTAGGTGGAGTCGCAAGACAATTTTAGGTGGAGTCACAAGACAATTTTAGATGGAGTCAAAAGACCATTTCAGGTAGAGTCGCAAAACAGTTTTCGATGGGGTCTAAAGATAATTGTAGGACGGATCGTAAGAAAATTTAGGTGGGGAGGGGGCGGTCGCAAGACAATTTTAGGTGGAGTCACAAAACAATTTTAGATGGAGTCGCAAGACAATTTTAGGTGGAGTCGCAGGACAATTTTAGGTGGAGTCGCAAGACAATTTTCGGTGGGGTCTGAATATAATTGTAGGCCGGATCGTAAGACAATTTAGGTGGAGTCGCAAGACCATTTCAGGTGGAGTCGCAAGACAATTTTAGGTGGAGTCGCAAGACAATTTTAGGTGGAGTCACAAAACAATTTTAGATGGAGTCGCAAGACCATTTCAGGTAGAGTCGCAAAACAATTTTCGGTGGGGTCTAAAGATAATTGTAGGCCGGATCGTAAGACAATTTAGGTGGGGTTTAGGCGGTTGCAAGAGAATTTTAGGTGGAGTCGTAAGACAATTTTAGGTGGAGTCGCAAGAGAATTTTAGGTGGAGTCGCAAGACAATTTTAGGGGGAGTCGCAAGACAATTTTAGTGGGAGTGGCAAGAGAATTTTAGGTGGAGTCACAAGACAATTTTAGATGGAGTCGCAAGAGCATTTGAGGTAGAATCGCAAAACAATTTTCGGTGGGGTCTAAAGATAATTGTAGGCCGGATCGTAAGACAATTTAAGTGGGGATGGGGCGGTCGCAAGACAATTTTAGGTGGTGTCACAAGACAATTTTAGGTGGAGTCGTAAGACAATTTTAGGTGGAGTCACAAGAGAATTTTAGGTGGAGTCGCAAGACAATTTTAGGTGGAGTCGCAAGACAATTTTAGGTGGAGTCGCAAGACAATTTTAGGAGGAGTCGCAAGACAATTTTAGGTGTAGTCACAAGACAATTTTAGATGGAGTCGCAAGACCATTTCAGGTAGAGTCGCAAAACAATTTTAGGTGGGGTCTAAAGATAATTGTAGGCCGGATCGTAACACAATTTAGGTGGGGAGGGGGCGGTCGCAAGACAATTTTAGGTGGAGTCACAAAACAATTTTATGTGGAGTTGAAAGACAATTTTAGGTGGAGTCGCAAGACAATTTTAGGTGGAGTCGCAAGACAATTTTAGGTGGAGTCGCAAGACAATTTTATGTGGAGTCGCAAGACCATTTCAGGTAGAGTCGCAAAACAATTTTCGGTGGGGTCTAAAGATAATTGTAGGCCGGATCGTAAGACAATTTAGGTGGGGAGGGGGCGGTAGCAAGACAATTTTAGGTGGAGTCACAAAACAATTTTAGGTGGAGTCGCAAGACAATTTTAGGTGGAGTCGCAAGACAATTTTAGGTGGAGTCACAAGACCATTTCAGGTAGAGTCGCAAAACAATTTTCGGTGGGGTCTAAAGATAATTGTAGGCCGGATCGTAAGACAATTTAGGTGGGGAGGGTTCGGTCGAAGACAATTTTAGGTGGTGTCACAAAACAATTTTAGGTGGAGTCGCAAGATCATTTCAGGTAGAGTCGCAAAACAATTTTCGGTGTGGTCTAAAGATAATTGTAGGCAGGATCGTAAGAAAATTTAGGTGGGGAGGGGGCGGTTGCAAGAGAATTTTAGGTGGAGTCACAAAACAATTTTAGGTGGAGTCACAAGACCATTTCAGGTAGAGTCGCGAAACAATTTTCGGTGGGGTCTAAAGATAATTGTAGGCAGGATCGTAAGAAAATTTAGGTGGGGAGCAGGCGGTTGCAAGAGAATTTTAGGTGGAGTCACAAGACAATTTTAGGTGGAGTCGCAAGACAATTTTTGGTGGCGTCGCAAGACAATTTTAGGTGGAGTCGAAAGACAATTTTAGGTGGAGTCAAAAGACAATTTTAGGTGGAGTCAAAAGACAATTTTAGGTGGAGTCACAAGACAATTTTAGATGGAGTCCTAAGACCATTTCAGGTAGAATCGCAAAACAATTTTCGGTGGGGTCTAAAGATAATTGTAGGCCAGATAGTAAGACAATTTAGGTGGGGAGGGGCCGTTGCAAGAGAACTTTAGGTGGAGTCGTAAGACAATTTTAGGAGGAGTCGCAAGACAATTTTAGGGGGAGTCGCAAGACAATTTAGGTTAAGTCGCAAGACAATTTTAGGTGGAGTCGCAGGACAATTTTCGGTGGAGTCGGAAGACAAATTTAGGTGGAGTCGCAGGACAATTTTAGGTGGAGTCGCAAGACAATTTTCGGTGGGGTCTAAAGATAATTGTAGGCCGGATCGTAAGACAATTTAGGTGGAGTCGCAAGACCATTTCAGGTGGAGTCGCAAGACAATTTTAGGTGGAGTCGCAAGACAATTTTAGGTGGAGTCACAAGACAATTTTAGATGGAGTCGAAAGACCATTTCAGGTAGAGTCGCAAAACAGTTTTCGATGGGGTCTAAAGATAATTGTAGGACGGATCGTAAGACAATTTAGGTGGGGAGGGGGCGGTCGCAAGACAATTTTAGGTGGAGTCACAAAACAATTTTAGATGGAGTCGCAAGACAATTTTAGGTGGAGTCGCAGGACAATTTTAGGTGGAGTCGCAAGACAATTTTCGGTGGGGTCTAAAGATAATTGTAGGCCGGATCGTAAGACAATTTTGGTGGAGTCGCAAGACCATTTCAGGTGGAGTCGCAAGACAATTTTAGGTGGAGTCGCAAGACAATTTTTGGTGGAGTCACAAAACAATTTTAGATGGAGTCGCAAGACCATTTCAGGTAGAGTCGCAAAACAATTTTCGGTGGGGTCTAAAGATAATTGTAGGCCGGATCGTAAGACAATTTAGGTGGGGTTTAGGCGGTTGCAAGAGAATTTTAGGTGGAGTCGTAAGACAATTTTAGGTGGAGTCGCAAGAGAATTTTAAGTGGAGTCGCAAGACAATTTTAGGGGGAGTCGCAAGACAATTTTAGGTGGAGTGGCAAGACAATTTTAGGTGGAGTCACAAGACAATTTTAGATGGAGTCGCAAGAGCATTTGAGGTAGAATCGCAAAACAATTTTCGGTGGGGTCTAAAGATAATTGTAGGCCGGATCGTAAGACAATTTAAGTGGGGATGGGGCGGTCGCAAGACAATTTTAGGTGGAGTCACAAAACAATTTTAGGTGGTGTCGCAAGACCATTTCAGGTAGAGTCGCAAAACAATTTTTCGGAGGGTTCTAAAGATAATTGTAGGCCGGATCGTAAGACAATTTAGGTGGGGAGGGGGCGGTTCCAAGAGAATTTTAGGTGGAGTCACAAGACAATTTTAGGTGGAGTCGTAAGACAATTTTAGGTGGAGTCACAAGACAATTTTAGGTGGAGTTGCAAGACAATTTTAGGTGGAGTCGCAAGACAATTTTCGGTGGGGTCTAAAGATTATTGTAGGCCGGAACGTAAGACAATTTAGGTGGGGAGGGGGCGGTTCCAAGAGAATTTTAGGTGGAGTCACAAGACAATTTTAGGTGGAGTCGCAAGACAATTTTAGGTGTAGTCACAAGACAATTTTAGATGGAGTCGCAAGACCATTTCAGGTAGAGTCGCAAAACAATTTTAGGTGGGGTCTAAAGATAATTGTAGGCCGGATCGTAACACAATTTAGGTGGGGAGGGGGCGGTCGCAAGACAATTTTAGGTGGAGTCACAAAACAATTTTATGTGGAGTTGAAAGACAATTTTAGGTAGAGTCGCAAGACAATTTTAGGTGGAGTCGCAAGACAATTTTATGTGGAGTCGCAAGACCATTTCAGGTAGAGTCGCAAAACAATTTTCGGTGGGGTCTAAAGATAATTGTAGGCCGGATCGTAAGACAATTTAGGTGGGGAGGGGGCGGTCGCAAGACAATTTTAGGTGGAGTCACAAAACAATTTTAGGTGGAGTCGCAAGACAATTTTAGGTGGAGTCGCAAGACAATTTTAGGTGGAGTCACAAGACCATTTCAGGTAGAGTCGCAAAACAATTTTCGGTGGGGTCTAAAGATAATTGTAGGCCGGATCGTAAGACAATTTAGGTGGGGAGGGTTCGGTCGAAGACAATTTTAGGTGGTGTCACAAAACAATTTTAGGTGGAGTCGCAAGATCATTTCAGGTAGAGTCGCAAAACAATTTTCGGTGTGGTCTAAAGATAATTGTAGGCAGGATCGTAAGAAAATTTAGGTGGGGAGGGGGCGGTTGCAAGAGAATTTTAGGTGGAGTCACAAAACAATTTTAGGTGGAGTCACAAGACCATTTCAGGTAGAGTCGCGAAACAATTTTCGGTGGGGTCTAAAGATAATTGTAGGCAGGATCGTAAGAAAATTTAGGTGGGGAGCGGGCGGTTGCAAGAGAATTTTAGGTGGAGTCACAAGACAATTTTAGGTGGAGTCGCAAGACAATTTTTGGTGGCGTCGCAAGACAATTTTAGGTGGAGTCGAAAGACAATTTTAGGTGGAGTCAAAAGACAATTTTAGGTGGAGTCAAAAGACAATTTTAGGTGGAGTCACAATACAATTTTAGATGGAGTCCTAAGACCATTTCAGGTAGAATCGCAAAACAATTTTCGGCGGGATCTAAAGATAATTGTACGCCAGATAGTAAGATAATTTAGGTGGGGAGGGGGCGGTTGCAAGAGAATTTTAGGTGGAGTCGCAAGACAATTATAGGTGGAGTCGGAAGACAATTTTAGGTGAAGTCGCAAGACAATTTTAGGTGGAGTCGCAAGACAATTTTAGGTGGAGTCGCAAGACAATTTTAGGTGGAGTCGCAAGACAATTTTAGGTGGAGTCGCAAGACCATTTCAGGTGGAGTCGCAAGACAATTTTAGGTGGCGTCGCAAGACAATTTTAGGTGGAGTCGCAAGACAATTTTAGGTGAAGTCGCAAGACAATTTTAAGTGGAGTCGCAAGACAATTTTAGGTGGAGTCGCAAGACAATTTTAGGTGGAGACACAAGACAATTTTAGATGGAGTCGTAAGACCATTTCAGGTAGAGTCGCAAAACTATTTTCGGTGTAAAGGTAATTGTAGGCCGGATCGTAAGACAATTTAGGTGGGAAGGGGGCGGTCGCAAGACAATTTTAGGTGGAGTCACAAAACAATTTAAGGTGGAGTCGCAAAACCATTTGTGGTAGAGTCGCAAAACCATTTTCGGTGAGGTCTAAAGATAATTGTAGGCCGGATCGTAAGACAATTTAGGTGGGGATAGGGCGGTCGGAAGACAATTTTAGGTGGAGTCGCAAGACAATTTTATATGGAGTCGCAAGACCATTTCAGGTAGAGTCGCAAAACAATTTTCGGTGGGGTCTAAAGATAATTGTAGGCCGGATCGTAAGAGAATTTAGGTGGGGAGGGGGCGATCGCAAGACAGTTTAGGTGGAGTCACAAGACAATTTTAGGTGGAGTCAAAAGACAATTTTAAGTGGAGTCAAAAGACAATTTTAGGTGGAGTCACAAGACAATTTTAGATGGAGTCGCAAGACCATTTCAGGTAGAGTCGCAAAACAATTTTCGGTGGGGTCTAAAGATAATTGTAGGCCGGATCTTAAGACAATTTAGGTGGGGAGGGGGCGGTCGCAAGACAGTTTTAGGTAGTGTCACAAGCAAATTTTATGTGGAGTCAAAAGACAATTTTAAGTGGAGTCACAAGACAATTTTAGGTGGAGTCAAAAGGCAATTTTAGGTGGAGTCGCAAGACAATTTTAGGTGGAGTCAGAATTCAATTTTAGATGGAGTCGGAAGACAATTTTAGGTGGAGTCACTAGACAATTTTAGGTGGAGTCGCAAGACAATTTTAGGTGTAGTCGCAAGACAATTTTCGGTGGAGTTACAAGACAATTTTAGGTGGGGTCTAAAGATAATTGTAGGCCGGATCGTAAGACAATTTAGGTGGGGAGGGGGCGGTTGCAAGAGATTTTTAGGTGGAGTCACAAGACAATTTTAGGTGGAGTCTCAAGACAAATTTAGGTGGAGTCGAAAGACAATTTTAGTTGGAGTCAAAAGACAATTTTCGGTGGAGTCGCAAGACAATTTTAGGTGGAGTCAGAAGACAATTTTAGATGGAGTCGGAAGACAATTTTAGGTGGATTCGCAAGACAATTTTAGGTGGAGTCACAAGACAATTTTAGGTGGAGTCGCAAGACAATTTTAGGTGGAGTCACAAGACAATTTTAGGTGGAGTCGCAAGACAATTTTAGGTGGAGTCACAAGACCATTTCAGGTAGAGTCGCAAAACAATTTTCGGTGGAGTCTAAAGATAATTGTAGGCCGGATCGTAAGACAATTTAGGTGGGGAGGGTTCGGTCGAAGACAATTTTAGGTGGTGTCACAAATCAATTTTAGGTGGAGTCGCAAGATCATTTCAGGTAGAGTCGCAAAACAATTTTCGGTGGGGTCTAAAGATAATTGTAGGCCGGATCGTAAGACAATTTAGGTGGGGAGGGGGCGGTCGCAAGACAATTTTAGGTGGAGTCACAAAACAATTTTAGGTGGAGTCGCAAGACAATTTTAGGTGGAGTCGCAAGACAATTTTAAGTGGAGTCACAAGACCATTTCAGGTAGAGTCGCAAAACAATTTTCTGTGGGGTCTAAAGATAATTGTAGGCCGGATCGTAAGACAATTTAGGTGGGGAGGGGGCGGTCGCAAGACAATTTTAGGTGGAGTCGCAAGACAATCTTAGGTGGAGTCGCAAGACCATTTCATGTAGAGTCGCAAATCAATTTTCGGTGGGGTCTAAAGATAATTGTAGGCCGGATCGTAAGACAATTTAGGTGGGGAGATGGCGGTCGCAAGACAGTTTTAGGTGTTGTCACAAGACAATTTTAGGTGGAGTCAAAAGACAATTTTAGGTGGAGTCAAAAGACAATTTTAGGTGGAGTCACAAAACAATTTTAGATGGAGTCGCAAGACCATTTCAGGTAGAGTCGCAAAACAATTTTCGGTGGGGTCTAAAGATAATTGTATGCCGGATCGTAAGGCAATTTAGGTGGGGACGGGGCGGTCGCAAGACAGTTATAGGTGGTGTCACAAGACAATTTTATGTGGAGTCAAAAGACAATTTTTTAGTGGAGTCACAAGACAATTTTAGGTGGAGTCACAAGACAATTTTAATTGGAGTCGCAAGACAATTTTAGGTGGAGTCACAAGACAATTTTAGATGGAGTCGGAAGACAATTTTTGGTGGAGTCGCAAGACAATTTTAGGTGGAGTCACAAGACAATTTTAGGTGGAGTCGCAAGACAATTTTAGGTGGAGTCGCAAGACAATTTTCGGTGGAGTCACAAGACAATTTTAGGTGGAGTCACAAGACAATTTTAGGTGGAGTCGCAAGACAATTTTAGGTGGAGTCACAAGACAATTTTAGATGGAGTCGCAAGACCATTTCAGGTAGAGTCGCAAAACAATTTTCGGTGGGGTCTAAAGATAATTGTAGGCCGGATCGTAAGACAATTTAGGTGGGGAGGGGGTGGTCGCAAGACAGTTTTAGGTGGTGTCACAAGACAATTTTAGGTGGAGTCACAAGACAATTTTAGGTGGAGTCACAAGACAATTTTAGGTGGAGTCAAAAGACAATTTTAGGTGGAGTCAAAAGACAATTTTAGGTGGAGTCACAAGATAATTTTAGATGGAGTCGCAAGACCATTTCAGGTAGAGTCTCAAAACAATTTTCGGTGGGGTCTAAAGATAATTGTAGGCCGGATCGTAAGACAATTTAGGTGGGGAGGGGGCGGTCGCAAGACAATTTTAGGTGGAGTCGCAAGACAATTTTAGGTGGAGTCACAATACCATTTCAGGTAGAGTCGCAAAACAATTTTCTGTGGGGTCTAAAGATAATTGTAGGCCGGATCGTAAGACAATTTAGGTGGGGAGGGGGCGGTCGCAAGACAATTTTAGGTGGAGTCGCAAGACCATTTCATGTAGAGTCGCAAATCAATTTTCGGTGGGGTCTAAAGATAATTGTAGGCCGGATCGTAAGACAATTTAGGTGGGGAGATGGCGGTCGCAAGACAGTTTTAGGTGTTGTCACAAGACAATTTTAGGTGGAGTCAAAAGACAATTTTAGGTGGAGTCACAAGACAATTTTAGGTGGAGTCAAAAGACAATTTTAGGTGGAGTCAAAAGACAATTTTAGGTGGAGTCACAAAACAATTTTAGATGGAGTCGCAAGACCATTTCAGGTAGAGTCGCAAAACAATTTTCGGTGGGGTCTAAAGATAATTGTATGCCGGATCGTAAGACAATTTAGGTGGGGACGGGGCGGTCGCAAGACAGTTATAGGTGGTGTCACAAGACAATTTTATGTGGAGTCAAAAGACAATTTTTAGTGGAGTCACAAGACAATTTTAGGTGGAGTCACAAGACAATTTTAGATGGAGTCGGAAGACAATTTTTGGTGGAGTCGCAAGACAATTTTAGGTGGAGTCACAAGACAATTTTAGGTGGAGTCGCAAGACAATTTTAGGTGGAGTCGCAAGACAATTTTCTGTGGAGTCACAAGACAATTTTAGGTGGAGTCACAAGACAATTTTAGGTGGAGTCGCAAGACAATTTTAGGTGGAGTCGCAAGACAATTTTAGGTGGAGTCGCAAGATAATTTTAGGTGGAGTCACAAGACAATTTTAGATGGAGTCGCAAGACCATTTCAGGTAGAGTCGCAAAACAATTTTCGGTGGGGTCTAAAGATAATTGTAGGCCGGATCGTAAGACAATTTAGGTGGGGAGGGGGCGGTCGCAAGACAGTTTTAGGTGGTGTCACAAGACAATTTTAGGTGGAGTCAAAAGACAATTTTAGGTGGAGTCACAAGACAATTTTAGGTGGAGTCACAAGACAATTTTAGGTGGAGTCAAAAGACAATTTTAGGTGGAGTCACAAGATAATTTTAGATGGAGTCGCAAGACCATTTCAGGTAGAGTCTCAAAACAATTTTCGGTGGGGTCTAAAGATAATTGTAGGCCGGATTGGAAGACAATTTACCTGGGGAGGGGGCGGTCGGAAGACAATTTTAGGTGGAGTCCCAAGACAATTTTAGGTGGAGTCAGAAGACAATTTTAGCTGGAGTCGCAAGACAATTTTAGGTGGAGTCGCAAGACAATTTTAGGTGGAGTCGCAAGACAATTTTTGGTGGAGTCGCAAGATAATTTTAGTTGGAGTCCCAAGACAATTTTTGGTGGAGTCGCAAGACAATTTTAGGTGGAGTCGCAAGACCATTTCAGGTAGAGTCGCAAAACAATTTTCGGTGGGGTCTAAAGATAATTGTAGGCCGGATCGTAAGACAATTTAGGTGGGGAGGGGGCGGTCACAAGGCAGTTTTCGGTGGTGTCACAAGACAATTTTAGGTGGAGTCAAAAGACAATTTTAGGTGGAGTCACAAGACAATTTTAGGTGGTGTCACAAGACAATTTTAGGTGGAGTCAAAAGACAATTTTAGGTGGAGTCAAAAGACAATTTTAGGTGGAGTCACAGGACAATTTTAGATGGAGTCGCAAACCATTTCAGGTAGAGTCGCAAAACAATTTTCGGTGGGGTCTAAAGATAATTGTAGGCCGGATCGTAAGACAATTTAGGTGGGGAGGGGGCAATCGCAAGACAGTTTTAGGTGGTGTCACAAGACAATTTTAGGTGGAGTCGCAAGACAATTTTAAGTGGAGTCGCAAGACAATTTTAGGTGGAGTCGCAAGACAATTTTCGGTGGGGTCTAAAGATAATTGTAGGCCGGATCTTAAGACAATTTAGGTGGGGAGGGGGCGGTTGCAAGAGAATTTTAGGTGGAGTCACAAGACAATTTTTGGTGGAGTCGTAAGACAATTTTAGGTGGAGTCACAAGACAATGTTAGGTGGAGTCGCAAGACAATTTTAGGTGGAGTCGCAAGACAATTTTCGGTGGGGTCTAAAGATAATTGTAGGCCGGATCGTAAGACAATTTAGGTGCGGAGGGGGAGGTTGCAAGAGATTTTTAGGTGGAGTCACAAGACAATTTTAGGTGGAGTCACAAGACAATTTTAGGTGGAGTCTGAAGACAAATTTAGGTGGAGTCGAAAGACAATTTTATGGGGAGTCGCAAGACAATTTTAGGTGGAGTCGGAAGACCATTTCAGGTAGAGTCGCAAAACAATTTTCGGTGGGGTCTAAAGATAATTGTAGGCCGGATCGTAAGACAATTTAGGTGGGGAGGGGGCGGTCGCAAGAGAATTTTAGGTGGAGTCACAAAACAATTTTAGGTGGAGTCGCAAAACAATTTTCGGTGGGGTCTAAAGATAATTGTAGGCCGGATCGTAAGACAATTTAGGTGGGGAGGGGGCGGTCGCAAGACAGTTTTAGGTGGTGTCACAAGACAATTTTAGGTGGAGTCGTAAGACAATTTTAGGTGGAGTCACAAGACAATTTTAGGTGGAGTCGCAAGACAATTTTAGGTGGAGTCGCAAGACAATTTTAGGTGGAGTCGGAAGACAATTTTCGGTGGGGTCTAAAGATAATTGTAGGCCGGATCGTAAGACAATTTAGGTGGAGAGGGGGCGGTCGCAAGACAATTTTAGGTGGAGTGACAAAACAATTTTAGGTGGAGTCGCAAGACAATTTTAGTTGGAATCGCAAGACAATTTTAGGTGGATTCGCAAGACAATTTTAGGTGGAGTCGCAAGACCATTTCAGTTAGAGTCGCAAAACAATTTTCGGTGGGGTCTAAAGATAATTGTAGGCCGGATCGTAAGACAATTTAGGTGGGGAGGGGGCGGTCGCAAGACAATTTTAGGTGGAGTCGCAAGACAATTTTAGGTGGAGTCACAAGACAATTTTAGGTGGAGTCGCAAGACAATTTTAGGTGGAGTCGCAAGACAATTTTAGGTGGGGTCTAAAGATAATTGTAGGCCGGATCGTAAGACAATTTAGGTGGGGAGGGGTGGTCGCAAGACAGTTTTAGGTGGAGTCGCAAGACAATTTTAGATGGAGTCGCAAGACCGTTTCAGGTAGAGTCGCAAAACAATTTTCGGTGGGGTCTAAAGATAATTGTAGGCCGGATCGTAAGACAATTTAGGTGGGGAGGGGGCGGACGCAAGACAATTTTAGGTGGAGTCACAAAACAATTTTAGGTGGAGTCGCAAGACAATTTTAGGTGGAGTCGCAAGACAATTTTAGGTGGAGTCACAAGGCAATTTTAGGTGGAGTCGCAAGACAATTTTAGATGGAGTCGCAAGGTCATTTCAGGTAGAGTCGCAAAACAATTTTCGGTGGGGTCTAAAGATAATTGTAGACCGGATCGTAAGACAATTTAGGCGGGGCGCGGGCGGTCGCAAGACAATTTTAGTGGTGTGTGTGTGTGTGGTGTTGGTCGTGGTGGTGGTGGTAGGGTTTCTCGAGGCCAGAGGTCAATTTGGGTATTACGTGTCGTAGATCTTCCAAAAGTTTAGGAATTTCCGATTCATCGTGGCATTCAAGGTCAAATAACGGTTGGAATATTTTACCTTCACTTTAATGGGTTGAAAAAAAAAACCATTTCATGGCAAATGAATGAAATATGCACAAATTTAATAATTAAAAAAAATATTTTTAGTTAAATTTCGGTCTCTTGTTGGCTTTTTAAAGACTTCATCATTTAAGATTCAGTTAGGGTTAACGAAGGGTTATGTAGGTCGCATCTGCATGCTGATGAAGATCGTCTCTTCGAATGGTGTTGGGAGAGAAGATGACGCTTTTGAAAATCCTTTCTGTCTTGCATCGGATGATCATCTCACCAGTCATGTGACATTTCATTCCTAAAGATAAAAATTTCGTTTGCAAAGTAATTGCAATTTCCTCTCCAAGACAATCTTCCCCAACAATGCAGAAGATATCTCTCTTAACGAATGTGGGTCGGCAATTACGTGACCTGCCGTGCATCGCCGATCGCACTTCAACTGGAAGCACATCATCGACAGCACATCACCCAGCGGATGCCACGAGGGCCGAGGAGCGGAAATTTCCTCATCGGATAGATCATCCGCCACCAATGATGCGCGGAAGCGCACGTTGCAACAACCTTTACCCTCGTATCTGGCACACTCATTCAAAACTCGACGAACGCGCCCGTCTCGAGCAGCGGCCGCTTGCACACAGGTGTTCACGTGTGTCGTCGTGACGTAGCCAATAATCGCGAGCGTTGGCAACTTGTCTTGTCAGAGTGTCCTGCCACCCTCTGCGAGCTTTCCCTCCCCCGCCGCGTGCCGGCGCGAGAGCAAACGTGGTCGCGCATCCCGTTCCCGTGTCGAAGCAATCCGTTCGATGCCGCCATGGATATGGAAGGGGAACCGCCGCGTGAGCAAAGGGTGGGACCGCTGGGATGGGCACGAGACTTTACTACGTTGCTTGGGGCTCGTGCAGAGGTAGCGAGGAGAAGGAGATTGTCTAGAGGCAAAAATCCGTTCGTCAAGTCGTCACTGTCGATCGAAAAATGCGTCGGCAATATCAGACGGGAATTTTAATTTTCAATTCACAATTTGTGTGAGATTGTTTACATTTATAGATGAAATATTTTTGCTATAAATGCACACAGATGACTGCAATGGTCACTCTGAGCTTGATTATGGATCCTGAATTTGCTGCACTGGTGGGTTTCTGTAGAGGGAAAATCTGCCGTTGTGTTTTTTGATATTTTCCAACTCAAGACATGTCTGGTCTGAACTACAGCTGCTGCATTTGGCCACTCTAGACCAATTCTAGCAAGGTCCTGTTTGACATTGTCTGCCCATCGCATCCTAGGTCTCCCCCTCTTTCTGAGGCCTTTAGGCACACTGTTCATAATCCTCTTGGCCAATCTGCAGCTATGCATACGGGCAACATGCCCAAACCAAAGATGTCTTTCTCTGCAAAATATGCTGCATAAAGGAGGTTGAAAACTCCTTTGCCTAACCTCATCATTAGTTACAAAGTTGAACCACCTAATGCCCAAGATACTGCGTAAGCATCTAGAATCAAAAGCATCAAGTTTCTTGTTATCCTGCTTACAAAGTGTCAAAGTTTCACTACCATAACTAACCCTAGAAAGAACCAAACTATTATACAGTCTAATTTTAGTCTTTAGGTGTATACGCCTATTTCTCCACACTCTCCATAGATTCTTAAAAGTCCCAGCGGCAATCCCTATTCTTCTATTTATCTCATGCCGCACATCACCAGTCTCTGTTACACAGCTCGCTGGTGGATAATTCTGAGCAGAGGTCATCGCAGGCACCTGAACGCTTTGCTTCTATTGGCATCGTCAAATTCTACATTGGAGGAAGTCTTCCAGTGTAGATGGCTTCAGCCTTTAGTAGTGGGGGAACGGGTCTTTGTCCCATGTCTGCGATTAGGGGGCTGTTTGATATTGTCGGCATTCCCTCTCTCAATAAACATAGTTTCTTTAAACATCCCACTAACCATTTTCTCTCCATAGGTAGTTGGAATGTGAGGACTCTGCATAGAGCTTTTTCTCTTGATGTCCTCACACAAGAATTTCACCATTATAATTTAGATATTCTCGGCTTGCAAGAGACCAGATGGACAGATAAAGGTCAGATTCTTAAAAATAATCTTAAATTTCTCCTTTTCAGGGAGGGAAGATGGAAAGTATCTCCATGGCAACACCCTCTTTGTTTAGTTTTTTAGCATGACACGGTAGAGCTCTCTCGCACACAGAGTGTCAGCTTCTACCGTCCCCTTGCTGAGCGAGGTCGTAGGCGATTTAGCGGGAGTTAAATCTGCGTATCCTGATTGGCTCGACAGAAATAACCCTCTGCATTTGAGTCATTTTCAGAGCCAAAGAATTGTCGATAGAAAAACATTTGCCGCGTTACTTTGTGTCCAAGCGGAGTGGAAAAGGAATTGCACGTGTCGGAGTCGCATGCCTCGAGCGAATGCAAAACATTCATTGGCGCAACGGAGGAGCAACTTCCCGATTCGTTCCACTGCTCGTGGCCATCAGGTGCACCTGATTAACACGAAGCTATTGCACGCGCTGCGAGGGAGGGAGGGGGGCACGTGCCCACAGATGTCACTGTCATTGTTGTTCCCTAATAGAGGGGACATTCCGTCCAAATGAATATTTAGCCTTTGCCGTTTAAATCTGGCAATGCAGATATCATCAGTGGAGAAAAAAATGGTCATCTCTCTGCAACCTACAGTTAAGGGATTGCCAAACAAAATTATAACGATTTAAATCTAGAAGGAAACTTAACCGAGCTCGTTTCATTAAAATCAATTATTCTAATGAGCGCTGCATTCGCCGAAATAGCAATTCTTGTCTATTATGAGTTCCTTTTTCACTTTGTTCTTTAGAAATTTATATATATCTCGAGTACTTTCTCATCAGTAATATATCATGAGTACTTCTCGGGTCACACAAAATGAGCCAGAAGGTAAGAGCGAGGCCGCCAAACTCCGTCTGTAGCTTCCTATCACCGCAACTTAGTGCACTGCAATGGTTTCCAGCCCACAAAAATTAGACCCTCCCCAAAAGTCGGCCGCAAAACGTTTGTCCATTGATAACGCACTACTACATTCATAACTCTCAGCTCTCCATTTACAACCCACAACTCTTCATCCATAACCCTCAACTCTCCATTCATAACCCTCAACTCTCCATTCATAACCCTCAACTCTCCATTCATAACCCTCAACTCTTCATCCATAACCCTCAGCTCTCCATTCATAACACTGAACTCTCCATTCATAATACTCTTGTGAATAAAAATTATATTCTTTAAAAAAAAAAAACCCCTAAACTCTTCATCCACAATCCTGAATTCTTCATTCATAACCTTCAACTCTTCATTCATAACCTTCAACTCTTCATTCATAACCATCAGCTCTCCATTCATAACACTGAACTCATCATTCATAACCTTCAACTCTCCATTGATAACCCTCAGCTCTCCATTCATAACACTGAATTCTCCATTCATAACCCTAAACTCTTCATCCATAACCCTGAATTCTTCATAACCATCAGCTCTCCATTCATAACACTGAACTCATCATTCATAACCTTCAACTCTCCATTAATAACCCTCAGCTCTCCATTCATAACACTGAACTCATCATTCATAACCTTCAACTCTCCATTGATAACCCTCAGCTCTCCATTCATAACACTGAACTCTCCATTCATAACCCTAAACTCTTCATCCATAACCCTGAATTCTTCATAACCATCAGCTCTCCATTCATAACACTGAACTCATTATTCATAACCTTCAACTCTCCATTGATAACCCTCAGCTCTCCATTCATAACACTGAACTCTCCATTCATAACCCTAAACTCTTCATCCATAACCCTGAATTCTTCATAACCATCAGCTCTCCATTCATAACACTGAACTCATCATTCATAACCTTCAACTCTCCATTAATAACCCTCAGCTCTCCATTCATAACACTGAACTCTCCATTCATAACCCTAAACTCTTCATCCATAACCCTGAATTCTTCATAACCATCAGCTCTCCATTCATAACACTGAACTCATCATTCATAACCTTCAACTCTCCATTGATAACCCTCAGCTCTCCATTCATAACACTGAATTCTCCATTCATAACCCTAAACTCTTCATCCATAACCCTGAATTCTTCATAACCATCAGCTCTCCATTCATAACACTGAACTCATCATTCATAACCTTCAACTCTCCATTGATAACCCTCAGCTCTCCATTCATAACACTGAATTCTCCATTCATAACCCTAAACTCTTCATCCATAACCCTGAATTCTTCATAGCCATCAGCTCTCCATTCATAACACTGAACTCATCATTCATAACCTTCAACTCTCCATTAATAACCCTCAGCTCTCCATTCATAACACTGAACTCATCATTCATAACCTTCAACTCTCCATTGATAACCCTCAGCTCTCCATTCATAACACTGAATTCTCCATTCATAACCCTAAACTCTTCATCCATAACCCTGAATTCTTCATAACCATCAGCTCTCCATTCATAACACTGAACTCATCATTCATAACCTTCAACTCTCCATTGATAACCCTCAGCTCTCCATTCATAACACTGAACTCTCCATTCATAACCCTAAACTCTTCATCCATAACCCTGAATTCTTCATAACCATCAGCTCTCCATTCATAACACTGAACTCATCATTCATAACCTTCAACTCTCCATTGATAACCCTCAGCTCTCCATTCATAACACTGAACTCATTATTCATAACCTTCAACTCTCCATTGATAACCCTCAGCTTTCCATTCATAACACTGAACTCTCCATTCATAACCCTAAACTCTTCATCCATAACCCTGAATTCTTCATAACCACCAGCTCTCCATTCATAACACTGAACTCATCATTCATAACCTTCAACTCTCCATTGATAACCCTCAGCTCTCCATTCATAACACTGAACTCTCCATTCATAACCCTAAACTCTTCATCCATAACCCTGAATTCTTCATAACCATCAGCTCTCCATTCATAACACTGAACTCATTATTCATAACCTTCAACTCTCCATTGATAACCCTCAGCTCTCCATTCATAACACTGAACTCTCCATTCATAACCCTAAACTCTTCATCCATAACCCTGAATTCTTCATAACCATCAGCTCTCCATTCATAACACTGAACTCATCATTCATAACCTTCAACTCTCCATTAATAACCCTCAGCTCTCCATTCATAACACTGAACTCATCATTCATAACCTTCAACTCTCCATTGATAACCCTCAGCTCTCCATTCATAACACTGAATTCTCCATTCATAACCCTAAACTCTTCATCCATAACCCTGAATTCTTCATAACCATCAGCTCTCCATTCATAACACTGAACTCATCATTCATAACCTTCAACTCTCCATTGATAACCCTCAGCTCTCCATTCATAACACTGAACTCTCCATTCATAACCCTAAACTCTTCATCCATAACCCTGAATTCTTCATAACCATCAGCTCTCCATTCATAACACTGAACTCATCATTCATAACCTTCAACTCTCCATTGATAACCCTCAGCTCTCCATTCATAACACTGAACTCTCCATTCATAACCCTAAACTCTTCATCCATAACCTTGAATTCTTCATAACCATCAGCTCTCCATTCATAACACTGAACTCATTATTCATAACCTTCAACTCTCCATTGATAACCCTCAGCTCTCCATTCATAACACTGAACTCTCCATTCATAACCCTAAACTCTTCATCCATAACCCTGAATTCTTCATAACCATCAGCTCTCCATTCATAACACTGAACTCATCATTCATAACCTTCAACTCTCCATTGATAACCCTCAGCTCTCCATTCATAACACTGAACTCTCCATTCATAACCCTAAACTCTTCATCCATAACCCTGAATTCTTCATAACCATCAGCTCTCCATTCATAACACTGAACTCATTATTCATAACCTTCAACTCTCCATTGATAACCCTCAGCTCTCCATTCATAACACTGAACTCTCCATTCATAACCCTAAACTCTTCATCCATAACCCTGAATTCTTCATAACCATCAGCTCTCCATTCATAACACTGAACTCATCATTCATAACCTTCAACTCTCCATTGATAACCCTCAGCTCTCCATTCATAACACTGAACTCTCCATTCATAACCCTAAACTCTTCATCCATAACCCTGAATTCTTCATAACCATCAGCTCTCCATTCATAACACTGAACTCATCATTCATAATCTTCAACTCTCCATTGATAACCCTCAGCTCTCCATTCATAACACTGAACTCTCCATTCATAACCCTAAACTCTTCATCCATAACCCTGAATTCTTCATAACCATCAGCTCTCCATTCATAACACTGAACTCATCATTCATAACCTTCAACTCTCCATTAATAACCCTCAGCTCTCCATTCATAACACTGAACTCATCATTCATAACCTTCAACTCTCCATTGATAACCCTCAGCTCTCCATTCATAACACTGAACTCTCCATTCATAACACTGAACTCATCATTCATAACCTTCAACTCTCCATTAATAACCCTCAGCTCTCCATTCATAACACTGAACTCATCATTCATAACCTTCAACTCTCCATTGATAACCCTCAGCTCTCCATTCATAACACTGAATTCTCCATTCATAACCCTAAACTCTTCATCCATAACCCTGAATTCTTCATAACCATCAGCTCTCCATTCATAACACTGAACTCATCATTCATAACCTTCAACTCTCCATTGATAACCCTCAGCTCTCCATTCATAACACTGAACTCTCCATTCATAACCCTAAACTCTTCATCCATAACCCTGAATTCTTCATAACCATCAGCTCTCCATTCATAACACTGAACTCATCATTCATAACCTTCAACTCTCCATTGATAACCCTCAGCTCTCCATTCATAACACTGAACTCTCCATTCATAACCCTAAACTCTTCATCCATAACCCTGAATTCTTCATAACCATCAGCTCTCCATTCATAACACTGAACTCATCATTCATAACCTTCAACTCTCCATTGATAACCCTCAGCTCTCCATTCATAACACTGAACTCTCCATTCATAACCCTAAACTCTTCATCCATAACCCTGAATTCTTCATAACCACCAGCTCTCCATTCATAACACTGAACTCATCATTCATAACCTTCAACTCTCCATTGATAACCCTCAGCTCTCCATTCATAACACTGAACTCTCCATTCATAACCCTAAACTCTTCATCCATAACCCTGAATTCTTCATAACCATCAGCTCTCCATTCATAACACTGAACTCATCATTCATAACCTTCAACTCTCCATTGATAACCCTCAGCTCTCCATTCATAACACTGAACTCTCCATTCATAACCCTAAACTCTTCATCCATAACCCTGAATTCTTCATAACCATCAGCTCTCCATTCATAACACTGAACTCATCATTCATAACCTTCAACTCTCCATTGATAACCCTCAGCTCTCCATTCATAACACTGAACTCTCCATTCATAACCCTAAACTCTTCATCCATAACCCTGAATTCTTCATAACCATCAGCTCTCCATTCATAACACTGAACTCATCATTCATAACCTTCAACTCTCCATTGATAACCCTCAGCTCTCCATTCATAACACTGAACTCTCCATTCATAACCCTAAACTCTTCATCCATAACCCTGAATTCTTCATAACCATCAGCTCTCCATTCATAACACTGAACTCATCATTCATAACCTTCAACTCTCCATTGATAACCCTCAGCTCTCCATTCATAACACTGAACTCTCCATTCATAACCCTAAACTCTTCATCCATAACCCTGAATTCTTCATAACCATCAGCTCTCCATTCATAACACTGAACTCATTATTCATAACCTTCAACTCTCCATTGATAACCCTCAGCTCTCCATTCATAACACTGAACTCTCCATTCATAACCCTAAACTCTTCATCCATAACCCTGAATTCTTCATAACCATCAGCTCTCCATTCATAACACTGAACTCATCATTCATAACCTTCAACTCTCCATTGATAACCCTCAGCTCTCCATTCATAACACTGAACTCTCCATTCATAACCCTAAACTCTTCATCCATAACCCTGAATTCTTCATAACCATCAGCTCTCCATTCATAACACTGAACTCATCATTCATAACCTTCAACTCTCCATTGATAACCCTCAGCTCTCCATTCATAACACTGAACTCTCCATTCATAACCCTAAACTCTTCATCCATAACCCTGAATTCTTCATAACCATCAGCTCTCCATTCATAACACTGAACTCATCATTCATAACCTTCAACTCTCCATTGATAACCCCCAGCTCTCCATTCATAACACTGAACTCTCCATTCATAACCCTAAACTCTTCATCCATAACCCTGAATTCTTCATAACCATCAGCTCTCCATTCATAACACTGAACTCATCATTCATAACCTTCAACTCTCCATTGATAACCCTCAGCTCTCCATTCATAACACTGAACTCTCCATTCATAACCCTAAACTCTTCATCCATAACCCTGAATTCTTCATAACCATCAGCTCTCCATTCATAACACTGAACTCATTATTCATAACCTTCAACTCTCCATTGATAACCCTCAGCTCTCCATTCATAACACTGAACTCTCCATTCATAACCCTAAACTCTTCATCCATAACCCTGAATTCTTCATAACCATCAGCTCTCCTTTCATAACACTGAACTCATCATTCATAACCTTCAACTCTCCATTGATAACCCTCAGCTCTCCATTCATAACACTGAACTCTCCATTCATAACCCTAAACTCTTCATCCATAACCCTGAATTCTTCATAACCATCAGCTCTCCATTCATAACACTGAACTCATTATTCATAACCTTCAACTCTCCATTGATAACCCTCAGCTCTCCATTCATAACACTGAACTCTCCATTCATAACCCTAAACTCTTCATCCATAACCCTGAATTCTTCATAACCATCAGCTCTCCATTCATAACACTGAACTCTCCATTCATAACCCTAAACTCTTCATCCATAACCCTGAATTCTTCATAACCATCAGCTCTCCATTCATAACACTGAACTCATTATTCATAACTTTCAACTCTCCATTCATAATCAATCCATAACCTTCAACTCTTCATTCATAACCACCAGCTCTCCATTCATAACACAGAACTCTCCATTCATAACATTCAACTCTCCATTCATAACATTCAACTCTCCATTCATAACCCTCAACTCTTCATCCATAACCCTGAACTCTGCATTCATAACCTTCAACTTACACCTTGTAACTTGATACTCTGCGTAATCTGCATTCTCCGGATTCTAGTCCCAGTCGGGTTTGCGTTGAGATTTATCTCCCAAAAATTCTCCAGCCTGCCCACGGTCAGTAGGGTACACCGCTGGGCTTAGAAAGGCTGCCGTCCGTCGAATGAGACGTTGAGCCGTGGCCTCATGTGGTGGGAGAACCATTCCCTGTGCAGGTCAAAGGACACGCTGGATGGCCTTGACGGGAGGCTACCATCTGTCTCCCAACAGCTGTTCCAGTGGGTCCGCTCCCCACTACTTTCTCTGAGCTTTCGGGGTCCTTGTGACCTGGCCATTTAGTCTATCGTGTGCAAAGAAAGTGCCGCTCAGAAGTGAAACAACCGAGCTCGAGCAATGCCGGGTAATTCTGTTATTGATCATTTTCCTTTCTGAGCTATGATGAGCAATGAAAGCCCGTTCTTGATTTGTGATATTTATTATTGCCAGTTCTATTCAACAAATGGGGTGAGGTCGTATTGAAAGGTTTCGGTTTCAATTATAATACTTTACTAAGAGATCATCACGAGCAGAAGTATTGACGGAATCTGAGCGCACTAAGAGAAAGGATTTCTTTTAAAAACCAATTCTTTTATAATATGTCGAGAAGAAATGAATTGAACTGTTTCCGTTTTCAACTCGATAAAAGAGTATCCTGTTCTCTTGAGTTTCTCTTTAGTGTGATGGTCACGAGATCTACGTTGGCAGCATTGATTTCCCCCTTCCTACCAGGGGGGGGGGGAGGGCGTGAGAAATATTCTCTCTCTCATTGCAAATGGAAAATTCTTTTTGAGGTCTAACATTCATAAATAAACATTTCAATTTACATCGATAGATGTCTCCAAATACGAAAAATGGAAAATTTTTAAGCGAAAATTGCAAACGATCGGTTTGTGCGATGAATTTGAAATTTAATTGGTAGAATTTTAATTATTAGCCATTATTTTTATCTCCTTATCGAAAGGGTGTTGCGGATTTGCAATGTTTTCATTTTAACGGAAAAATGAGCAATTAATTTTGTGTGTTATACGTATTATTAAAATATTGTTATTTACATTCTCCCAATCTTCAATTAATAGTTTTTTTTCTTTGAATAAATCTCTTTTGTCGATGGTCTGAGACTCGAACCGGAGTCGTTCGAGATTCACGGCAGAGAGTTCTATCCTCTACACTGTCATCGGCTTCGTCATTTAGCCGCTCATTCGTAAGTCACATGACTTATATCTTCTCGAACTCAAGACATCAAAAACAGAGAAATATTACAAAAACAGAGAAATATTTACAATATGATTAATACTTGTGGCTTACACGGTGGTTAACATTTTGAGAACGTATAACGGCATTCTTAAAGATGGTTAAAATTTAAAATTTTTTGAAACTTGGCCAAGTCGACTGTATTGAGGCGATCTTTCAAAATTCGCAAAGTTGAGTACAACAAAATATCAGGAAGTAGAGAATTCGAAACACGACGAACTCGGCATATGAAGGAATGATATTTGCGGCTTCTTCTCCCGTGAGGAATATGTAATACACTGAGGCACAAAATCCTGCTACCCTCCCTGCACATGAAACTCGGCGTGATGAAAAACTTCGTAAAAGCCATGGACAGGACTACATCAACTTTCAAGCACTTGGCTGACAAATTCCCTCTAATCAGCAAAGCGAAAATTAAAGAGGAAAGTTTTGTTGGGTCCTCAGCTCCGCGAGCTCTTCAGAGACCATATGTTCGACCACCTGCTTCAGTTATAATAAACTTATTATATATAAATCTGCCTCTCCATTCCAAGGAGTGAATATTGATCACTTTCAGTCGCTCCTCGTAGCTGAAGTTGGACATTTCAGGTAGAGCCTCTTACTAAACCATCTGAGTGGACGTTCAACTAGAGGGATGTCAGAGATCACGTGGGGAGAGCAGACAGGAGATGCAGATTCAAGAAGAGGCAAAAGTAGTGAATGCCTTGGAAAGAGTGGGCCTGTTGCACCCTCTTGTGGCAACGCAAAATGAGGAAGGAGACAACGGTTGCCTTCTTTGGCGATGTTTTGGCAGTGTAAAGAAAATGAGAGGTTGGGAGACTGGTGAGACACTGGTGATTGGAGAGACATCTCTGGAATCACTATCGATTCATGAATCATCAGTTAGTTCAGATTTCCACCGATAGAGGATGCAAAAGATGAGAGATTTCTTCCCTTTTTGAAAAAGATTTTTCGGTTTTTCCATATCAGGAAATAACAAGGGTTATTTTTATTTTTCAATCCAAGTCTCTCTCTTTATCAAAATTCTGACCGTCCTGAAAAATCCGAAACAATCTGAAGCAAAGTTTGACGCGATGATCCGCTTTGAACCGGATTCGGCTGGATCAGCAATCTCCTATTCAGTGATTAGCAATAGACAACCAACCCGAAAAAAAAACAAGTTCTATGATTGCAGAGAGAGATTTAAGCTCCTTGAGATAAACCTAACGACGCCGATGACATTTGCTTTCATAATGCTCTTTGCAAAGAGGAGAAAAAATTGCATAAAAGCTTTGTTTATGACGTAACAAATAAGAAAAAAAAGTGAAGTAACAATCAGGAATTCAGTCATTTCGATTTTTTCGGTGGAAATTGGGTTGTTTTATCTCTGAGCGGCACTCTTTTGCACCTAATGGGCAAAATGGTCAGGTCACAAGGACCCCGAAAAGGTTGCGGGGAGGGGACCCACTGGAACAGATGGTAACCTTTCCGTCAAGGCCATCCAGCGTGTTCTTTAACGTGCACAGGGTATGGCACTCCTGCACACGGAGACACGGCTTAACGTCCCATCCGAGGGACGGCGGCCTTTCCAAGCCCATCGTTGTCCGTTACTGACCGGGTGTAGGGAATTTTGAGGGGATAAATCTCAACTACGGGCCAGGTAGGACTCGAACCTGGGAACTTCAAATCACGAGGCTGGCGCGCTAACGACTGAGCCACCTCAACACCCAATAGAAACTGACGTGGCAGTTGAACGAAACGTATTAAGAAATGAGCTCTCGCATCCACGGGATGTCTTTGAAACATATTTCATTCAGCATGGAGAAGTCTTTAATGACCCTACATTTTGACATTAATGTTTTTGGGTTTTTTGAAACATTTCAATTAACATTACATAAAAAAGAGGCGGTTATTTTGGCCCACAAATTTGTTTCATGAAATTGTCCGCCATTTATACTTGTCAGAAAAATTTAAAATCATTTGCTGCTGCCAAAACAAAAAAGTGCATGTTTCAGTTTGATTTAGCATTCTACAGAACCAGAAAGATGAAGATAAAAAAATATTCCACGATAATTGTAAGAATGAATGATATCAGCTTTCATAAGGAATTTTTTTATTTCTAAAGGCTTTTTTATTTTACGATAATTCGTACCAGTTAAAAAAAATCGATAAAAAAATAGACAAAATGGAATCAAATTAAAAAAAAAAGTCAATACAAATAAGGAAACAAAATAGACAAAAATGACTCCAGTTAAAAAATCAACAAAAAATAAGGAAACGAAATAGACGAAAGTAATTCCAGTAAAAAAAATCAATAAAAAATAAGGAAACAAAACAGACGAAAATGACTCCAGTTAAAAAAAAGATGAAAAATAAGGAAACAAAATAGAGGAAAGTAACTCCAGTTAAAAAAAATCAATAAAAAAATAAGGAAACAAAACAGACGAAAATGATTCCAGTTAAAAAAAAATCAACAAAAAATATGAAAAAAAAAATAGACGAAAGTGACTCCAGATAAAAAAATCGATGAGAAATGAGGAAACAAAATAGACGAAAATGACTCCAGTTAAAAAAAAAGATGAAAAATAATTAAACAAAATGGACGAAAATGACTCCAGTTGAAAAAAAAATCGATGAAAAGTAAAGAAACAAAATGGACGAAAGTAACTCCAGTTAAAAAAAATCGATGAAAAATAAGGAAACAAAATAGACGAAAATGACTCCAGTTAAAAAAAAAGATGAAAAATAATTAAACAAAATGGACGAAAATGACTCCAGTTGAAAAAAAAATCGATGAAAAGTAAAGAAACAAAATGGACGAAAGTAACTCCAGTTAAAAAAAATCGATGAAAAATAAGGAAACAAAATAGACGAAAATGACTCCAGTTAAAAAAAAAGATGAAAATTAATTAAACAAAATGGACGAAAATGACTCCAGTTGAAAAAAAAATCGATGAAAAGTAAAGAAACAAAATGGACGAAAGTAACTCCAGTTAAAAAAAATCGATGAAAAATGAGGAAACAAAATAGACGAAAATGACTCCAGTTAAAAAAAAGATGAAAAACAAGGAAACAAAATGGACGAAAATGACTCCAGTTAAAAACAAAATCGATGAAAAATAAGGAAACAAAATAGACGAAAGTAACTCCAGTTAAAAAAAATCGATGAAAAATGAAGAAACAAAATAGACGAAAATGACTCCAGTTAAAAAAAAGATGAAAAACAAGGAAACAAAATGGACGAAAATGACTCCAGTTAAAAAAATCGATGAAAAATAAGGAAACAAAATAGACGAAAGAAACTCCAGTTAAAAAAATCTCCAGTTAAAAAAATCGATGAAAAATGAGGAAACAAAATAGACGAAAATGACTCCAGTTAAAAAAAATCGATGAAAAGTAAGGAAACAAAATGGACGAAAGTAAACTCCAGTTAAAAAAATCGATGAAAAATAAGGAAACAAAATAGACGAAAGTAACTCCAGTTAAAAAAAACAATGAAAAATAAGGAAACAAAATAGACGAAAATGAATCCAGTTAAAAAAACGATGAAAAATAAGGAAGCAAAATAAACGAAAATGAATCCAGTTAAAAAAATCGTTGAAAAATAAGGAAACGAAATAAACGAAAATGACTCCAGTTTAGAAAAAGATGAAAAACAAGAAAACAAAATGGACGAAAATGACTCCAGTTAAAAAAAAAAATCGATGAAAAGTAAGGAAACAAAATGGACGAAAATGACTCCAGTTAAAAAAAAAATCGATGAAAAGTAAGGAAACAAAATGGACGAAAGTAAACTCCAGTTTAAAAAACCGATGAAAAGTAAGGAAACAAAATAGACGAAAGTAACTCCAGTTAAAAAAATCGATGAAAAATAAGGAAACAAAATAAACGAAAATGAATCCAGTTAAAAAAACGATGAAAAACAAGGAACAAAATGGACGAAAATGACTCCAGTTGAAAAAAAAAATCGATGAAAAGTAAGGAAACAAAATGGACGAAAGTAAACTCCAGTTAAAAAAATCGATGAAAAATAAGGAAACAAAATAGACGAAAGTAACTCCAGTTAAAAAAATCGATGAAAAATAAGGAAACAAAATAGACGAAAGTAACTCCAGTTAAAAAAATCGATGAAAAATAAGGAAACAAAATAGACGAAAATGAATCCAGTTAAAAAAACGATGAAAAATAAGGAAACAAAATAAACAAAAATGAATCCAGTTAAAAAAATCGTTGAAAAATAAGGAAACAAAATAAACGAAAATGACTCCAGTTTAGAAAAAGATGAAAAACAAGAAAACAAAATGGACGAAAATGACTCCAGTTAAAAAAAAAAATCGATGAAAAGTAAGGAAACAAAATGGACGAAAATGACTCCAGTTAAAAAAAAATCAATGAAAAGTAAGGAAACAAAATGGACGAAAGTAAACTCCAGTTTAAAAAACCGATGAAAAATAAGGAAACAAAATAGACGAAAGTAACTCCAGTTAAAAAAATCGATGAAAAATAAGGAAACAAAATAAACGAAAATGAATCCAGTTAAAAAAACGATGAAAAACAAGGAACAAAATGGACGAAAATGACTCCAGTTGAAAAAAAAAATCGATGAAAAGTAAGGAAACAAAATGGACGAAAGTAAACTCCAGTTAAAAAAATCGATGAAAAATAAGGAAACAAAATAGACGAAAATGAATCCAGTTAAAAAAACGATGAAAAATAAGGAAACAAAATAAACGAAAATGAATCCAGTTAAAAAAATCATTGAAAAATAAGGAAACAAAATAAACGAAAATGACTCCAGTTTAAAAAAAGATGAAAAACAAGAAAACAAAATGGACGAAAATGACTCCAGTTAAAAAAAATCGATGAAAAGTAAGGAAACAAAATGGACGAAAATGACTCCAGTTAAAAAAAAAATCGATGAAAAGTAAGGAAACAAAATGGACGAAAGTAAACTCCAGTTTAAAAAATCGATGAAAAATAAGGAAACAAAATAGACGAAAGTAACTCCAGTTAAAAAAATCGATGAAAAATAAGGAAACAAAATAGACGAAAGTGAATCCAGTTAAAAAAACGATGAAAAATAAGGAAACAAAATAAACGAAAATGAATCCAGTTAAAAAAATCATTGAAAAATAAGGAAACAAAATAAACGAAAATGACTCCAGTTTAAAAAAAGATGAAAAACAAGAAAACAAAATGGACGAAAATGACTCCAGTTAAAAAAAATCGATGAAAAGTAAGGAAACAAAATGGACGAAAATGACTCCAGTTAAAAAAAAAATCGATGAAAAGTAAGGAAACAAAATGGACGAAAGTAAACTCCAGTTTAAAAAATCGATGAAAAATAAGGAAACAAAATAGACGAAAGTAACTCCAGTTAAAAAAATCGATGAAAAATAAGGAAACAAAATAGACGAAAATGAATCCAGTTAAAAAAACGATGAAAAATAAGGAAACAAAATAAACGAAAATGAATCCAGTTAAAAAAATCATTGAAAAATAAGGAAACAAAATAAACGAAAATGACTCCAGTTTAAAAAAAGATGAAAAACAAGAAAACAAAATGGACGAAAATGACTCCAGTTAAAAAAAATCGATGAAAAGTAAGGAAACAAAATGGACGAAAATGACTCCAGTTAAAAAAAAAATCGATGAAAAGTAAGGAAACAAAATGGACGAAAGTAAACTCCAGTTTAAAAAATCGATGAAAAATAAGGAAACAAAATAGACGAAAGTAACTCCAGTTAAAAAAATCGATGAAAAATAAGGAAACAAAATAGACGAAAATGAATCCA
The DNA here is from genome assembly GCA_038380435.1 of Ryuthela nishihirai. Classification (NCBI taxonomy): domain Eukaryota; kingdom Metazoa; phylum Arthropoda; class Arachnida; order Araneae; family Heptathelidae; genus Ryuthela; species Ryuthela nishihirai. The sequence continues at coordinate 98,612,421 of JAWZYU010000006.1, forward strand.
GTTAAAAAAACGATGAAAAATAAGGAAACAAAATAAACGAAAATGAATCCAGTTAAAAAAATCATTGAAAAATAAGGAAACAAAATAAACGAAAATGACTCCAGTTTAAAAAAAGATGAAAAACAAGAAAACAAAATGGACGAAAATGACTCCAGTTAAAAAAAATCGATGAAAAGTAAGGAAACAAAATGGACGAAAATGACTCCAGTTAAAAAAAAAATCGATGAAAAGTAAGGAAACAAAATGGACGAAAGTAAACTCCAGTTTAAAAAATCGATGAAAAATAAGGAAACAAAATAGACGAAAGTAACTCCAGTTAAAAAAATCGATGAAAAATAAGGAAACAAAATAGACGAAAATGAATCCAGTTAAAAAAACGATGAAAAATAAGGAAACAAAATAAACGAAAATGAATCCAGTTAAAAAAATCATTGAAAAATAAGGAAACAAAATAAACGAAAATGACTCCAGTTTAAAAAAAGATGAAAAACAAGAAAACAAAATGGACGAAAATGACTCCAGTTAAAAAAAATCGATGAAAAGTAAGGAAACAAAATGGACGAAAATGACTCCAGTTTAAAAAAAAATCGATGAAAAGTAAGGAAACAAAATGGACGAAAGTAAACTCCAGTTTAAAAAATCGATGAAAAATAAGGAAACAAAATAGACGAAAGTAACTCCAGTTAAAAAAATCGATGAAAAATAAGGAAACAAAATAGACGAAAGTGAATCCAGTTAAAAAAACGATGAAAAATAAGGAAACAAAATAAACGAAAATGAATCCAGTTAAAAAAATCATTGAAAAATAAGGAAACAAAATAAACGAAAATGACTCCAGTTTAAAAAAAGATGAAAAACAAGAAAACAAAATGGACGAAAATGACTCCAGTTAAAAAAAATCGATGAAAAGTAAGGAAACAAAATGGACGAAAATGACTCCAGTTAAAAAAAAAATCGATGAAAAGTAAGGAAACAAAATGGACGAAAGTAAACTCCAGTTTAAAAAATCGATGAAAAATAAGGAAACAAAATAGACGAAAGTAACTCCAGTTAAAAAAATCGATGAAAAATAAGGAAACAAAATAGACGAAAATGAATCCAGTTAAAAAAACGATGAAAAATAAGGAAACAAAATAAACGAAAATGAATCCAGTTAAAAAAATCATTGAAAAATAAGGAAACAAAATAAACGAAAATGACTCCAGTTTAAAAAAAGATGAAAAACAAGAAAACAAAATGGACGAAAATGACTCCAGTTAAAAAAAATCGATGAAAAGTAAGGAAACAAAATGGACGAAAATGACTCCAGTTAAAAAAAAAATCGATGAAAAATAAGGAAACAAAATGGACGAAAGTAAACTCCAGTTTAAAAAATCGATGAAAAATAAGGAAACAAAATAGACGAAAGTAACTCCAGTTAAAAAAATCGATGAAAAATAAGGAAACAAAATAGACGAAAATGAATCCAGTTAAAAAAACGATGAAAAATAAGGAAACAAAATAAACGAAAATGAATCCAGTTAAAAAAATCATTGAAAAATAAGGAAACAAAATAAACGAAAATGACTCCAGTTTAAAAAAAGATGAAAAACAAGAAAACAAAATGGACGAAAATGACTCCAGTTAAAAAAAATCGATGAAAAGTAAGGAAACAAAATGGACGAAAATGACTCCAGTTTAAAAAAAAATCGATGAAAAGTAAGGAAACAAAATGGACGAAAGTAAACTCCAGTTTAAAAAATCGATGAAAAATAAGGAAACAAAATAGACGAAAGTAACTCCAGTTAAAAAAATCGATGAAAAATAAGGAAACAAAATAGACGAAAGTGAATCCAGTTAAAAAAACGATGAAAAATAAGGAAACAAAATAAACGAAAATGAATCCAGTTAAAAAAATCATTGAAAAATAAGGAAACAAAATAAACGAAAATGACTCCAGTTTAAAAAAAGATGAAAAACAAGAAAACAAAATGGACGAAAATGACTCCAGTTAAAAAAAATCGATGAAAAGTAAGGAAACAAAATGGACGAAAATGACTCCAGTTAAAAAAAAAATCGATGAAAAGTAAGGAAACAAAATGGACGAAAGTAAACTCCAGTTTAAAAAATCGATGAAAAATAAGGAAACAAAATAGACGAAAGTAACTCCAGTTAAAAAAATCGATGAAAAATAAGGAAACAAAATAGACGAAAATGAATCCAGTTAAAAAAACGATGAAAAATAAGGAAACAAAATAAACGAAAATGAATCCAGTTAAAAAAATCATTGAAAAATAAGGAAACAAAATAAACGAAAATGACTCCAGTTTAAAAAAAGATGAAAAACAAGAAAACAAAATGGACGAAAATGACTCCAGTTAAAAAAAATCGATGAAAAGTAAGGAAACAAAATGGACGAAAATGACTCCAGTTAAAAAAAAAATCGATGAAAAGTAAGGAAACAAAATGGACGAAAGTAAACTCCAGTTTAAAAAATCGATGAAAAATAAGGAAACAAAATAGACGAAAGTAACTCCAGTTAAAAAAATCGATGAAAAATAAGGAAACAAAATAGACGAAAGTGAATCCAGTTAAAAAAACGATGAAAAATAAGGAAACAAAATAAACGAAAATGAATCCAGTTAAAAAAATCATTGAAAAATAAGGAAACAAAATAAACGAAAATGACTCCAGTTTAAAAAAAGATGAAAAACAAGAAAACAAAATGGACGAAAATGACTCCAGTTAAAAAAAATCGATGAAAAGTAAGGAAACAAAATGGACGAAAATGACTCCAGTTAAAAAAAAAATCGATGAAAAGTAAGGAAACAAAATGGACGAAAGTAAACTCCAGTTTAAAAAATCGATGAAAAATAAGGAAACAAAATAGACGAAAGTAACTCCAGTTAAAAAAATCGATGAAAAATAAGGAAACAAAATAGACGAAAGTAACTCCAGTTAAAAAAATCGATGAAAAATAAGGAAACAAAATAGACGAAAATGAATCCAGTTAAAAAAACGATGAAAAATAAGGAAACAAAATAAACGAAAATGAATCCAGTTAAAAAAATCATTGAAAAATAAGGAAACAAAATAAACGAAAATGACTCCAGTTAAAAAAAATCGATGAAAAGTAAGGAAACAAAATGGACGAAAATGACTCCAGTTAAAAAAAAAATCGATGAAAAGTAAGGAAACAAAATGGACGAAAATGACTCCAGTTAAAAAAAAAATCGATGAAAAGTAAGGAAACAAAATGGACGAAAGTAAACTCCAGTTTAAAAAATCGATGAAAAATAAGGAAACAAAATAGACGAAAGTAACTCCAGTTAAAAAAATCGATGAAAAATAAGGAAACAAAATAGACGAAAATGAATCCAGTTAAAAAAACGATGAAAAATAAGGAAACAAAATAAACGAAAATGAATCCAGTTAAAAAAATCATTGAAAAATAAGGAAACAAAATAAACGAAAATGACTCCAGTTTAAAAAAAGATGAAAAACAAGAAAACAAAATGGACGAAAATGACTCCAGTTAAAAAAAATCGATGAAAAGTAAGGAAACAAAATGGACGAAAATGACTCCAGTTAAAAAAAAAATCGATGAAAAGTAAGGAAACAAAATGGACGAAAGTAAACTCCAGTTTAAAAAACCGATGAAAAATAAGGAAACAAAATAGACGAAAATGAATCCAGTTAAAAAAAAAAATCGTTGAAAAATAAGGAAACAAAAATGAGCGAAAATGACTCCATTCGTGAATCATGAAAAAAAAATTGCGACAGTTTCTAATAAATTTAATAAAATTAAAATAAATAACAATAATTTTAATAATTATTCACTACCGTTGCAGTTAGTTTAGTTAAATATATTGTTATAAGATCGGCGTGACTGCACGTGTAAGGACAGTCGCACCCCGTGCATATTAAAGAGCACGCAAGAGGTTCCATAAGAGGGCATCACTTCCCCCCCCCGCTAATTCCATGAGACCCCTCGAGAAAGCTCTTTAACCAGAATTATTTGGAAGTTTCAATTTGCTACTTTACAATGCAAAGATTCTTTAAAATTAAGAATGCCGATGGAAAAATATTTCAAACAGTTAAGAAGCCCAGTTCTTGCTTTTTTGAAAATTCTTAGCTTAGCCACACTTTGAAATGTCAAAAGCCTCCCTCCCGTGTGTATTTCACCTGGTTACGGATCTGGGGTGTTTGTGACATATTCATTTAGCCCGTTGTGTGGGAAAAAGGGTCGCTCAGAGGTAAAACAACTCATATGAATGGTTGATATGGTAACTATTTTGCTTTATCCTTAGGTTGGGTTGTTTTACCTTTGAGCAGCACTTTTTTTTGCACACCATGGGCTAAATGGCCAGGTCACATGGACCCCGAAGTCTCAGAGAAGGTTGGGGGAGGGGACCCACTGGAACAGTTGTTGGGAGACAGATGGTAGTCTCCCGTCAAAGCCATCCAGCGTGTTCTTTAACGTGCATAGGGTACGGCTCTTCCACACACGAAGCCATGACTTAACGTTCCATCCGACGGACGGTGGCCCTTCCAAGCCCATCGGTGTCCCCTACTGACCGTGGGCAGGGCGGGGAATTTTGCAGAGATAAATCTCAACGCTGACCCAGCATCACTTACTAGCCTGGCGCGCTCCCGACTGAGCCACCCACCCTTCCCATTCTTGTGAACCTGTACTTAAAATACCCGTATGCGAAAGAGACTGTCACCTACCTGCTAAAAAGATTGTGGCCAGTCTGCTAAAAAGATTCCGAGCCCTCCTGCTAAAAACTCTGTGACCCGTGTGCTAAAAAAAGATCATGAACCGCGTGATAAAAAAAAAACTGTGAAGTGGTTGCTGAAAAGACAGCCCGCGTGCTAAAAGACTGTAATCCGCATGCCAAAGCGAATGTGACCCTTGTGCTAAAAAGATTGCGACCTGCCCGTTGAAGAGGCTGTGACCCGCGTGTTAAGAAGAGTACTGAAAGGTTGAATGCTAAACTTGAAGTTGCGGCCCTGTGTGCGGGTGAGCCATACCCTGTGCACGTTAAAGAACAAGATGGATGGCCTTGACGGGAGGCTACCATCCGTCTCCCAACAGCTGTTCCAGTGGGTCCCCTCCCCCAACCTTCTCTGAGCCTTCGGGGTCAATGTGACCTGGCCATTTAGCCCTTGGTCTGCAAAAAAAGTGTCGCTCAGAGGCAAGAGAGCCGAATTTCGTGCATTGAATCTGCGTCCACGACTACCTGTTGTTAAAGGTGTCGCCTGCATCGATAAGCGACGTCATTATCTCTGTTGCGACGATAAGATTGTCCTCGTGGAATGATCGCGGCCCCCGCTGATATCTTCTACAAGGAACAGGCTCGGAGCGGAGTCAGTCGGCCTCGCAAAGTGGAATGAAAACATTCGGGTTCTGGAATCGTCTGTCTCAACCCTATCAAATCTCGATTGACCTGAAAAATTGTTATTTTTATTCCCGCCGTAAAGGAAACGAGATTAAAGTTCTCGAAGCACGTGCTTCAGGACGAAAGTGTTCTTATAAAAAAAAGTTAGCAGAATTTTCTTTCAGGTTGAGTTCGTTTTGGTAATAGTTTCTCTTTGTCGTCGGTCAATCTGTAGACATCGAATCTTTTGTTTATAGAGATAAATTAAAAATTCTCCTTCAGGATGAAAGAAAGTGCTTTTCGAATCTCGCAAAAGCTATAGTTGCGCCTTCTAACGACGTAATTATGAAATATTTCTCTGAGAAAAAAAGAAAAGTTCCCTTGAAATATTTCCACAAACATCTGCAAGGATTGATTTCGTATTAAATATCCCACACACCTCACATGTGACGTAAGAAGTCAGAAAACGTTTTCTTGAATCCTTTTTCCGAATCGAGAGTGAAAGAGGTGAAAGGTTGTTTGGATTTCATTTCCCTCGGAGATGTGTTCCATTCCATAACAACAGATCATTTGCATAAGTTTTACGAAAGTCATCTTTTTCATTCCCCTGATTTATAAATCATCATGATGTCATGACATTTATTAGACGACCCGGTGAATGAAAATGACAATGCTAGAAATCTCGTGACCGAAGACTTTCATCTCGTGGCACCGTTTTAATGCCATTCGTAATAATTTAGGTCTAGGTAATTTTATCTATTTTTTTTTGTGTTAAGTTTTGTGCTATTTTTGTTATTTTCCAATTCCACTTCGTAATTGATGACGGGAAAATTAATTTCAGAACCTTACAAGTATGATTGTAGTTGGCTTACTAGATCAGCGATTTCTTCTCTAGTGTGCAGTTAATTTAATAAGTGTGTTTTCTATTAATATTAGTGTGAAATATTCTTCTAGAAAATCAATCTGTAAAATGGTGAATAATAACTAAAATTGTTAGCTGAAGGGGATATTTACGAGTCAGGAAAAATATCAGGTGAAAAAAAATTTAGATATTTAACACGAGACCCGAATTCAAAAACTCGCAAGATTTCAGAATAACCGTTGTTACGAAAAACAGAAATATGCAAACCGTTTAGAAGTGATCACGAAACTGAGAAAAGGAAAGTTTCTTTCGCAGGGGGTAAATTGTTTTAGCTATACGGGAGATATCGTCTGCTGTCCAATAAAAGATAGGCTCATGAGAAGGCTTTTGCACGTGCACCAATGATTGCGTCATCATTCTCTTACGGAAGCGGAACTAATGTCGCCACGATAAAGAGGGGTTGCCCAGACGAGAGAGAAAAAACCCGCCAATTAAAACATCTCCCGCGGCGAAGGAATCCTTGGCCAAGATTCGATGGTCATGACTCCAATGAGGCAATCAATTAACCGACATCTTTCTCTCATCAAGTGGCAAAGGGGAAGAATTTCGCTTTCCCCTCAATGCCGTGGTTTCCAAAGTGTCTTCTTCGGGAGGCGGATTTTCTGGGAAAGTTTTATGGTGAAATTCAATTGATTATAAATGTCTGCTATGGATTGTTTAGTGCGTTGCTATTTTCAGAAACAAAACGTGGAGCTACGAGATCGCTCCCTTAAAAGTTATCATATAATCCATAATTATAAGATTATGGATTATAAGAGTTATCATATAATCCATAATTATAAGATTATGGATTATAAGAGTTATCATATAATCCATAATTTTCTATGTTGCAAAGAGAAATGTGATTTCAAAAGTTTTATATCTCTGACTCTTCAACGGTTTCTGCAGAACTTTCTGCAGATTTCTTCAACGATTTCTGCAGTTCACCATGAAATATTAGCTGATCACAGTTGGCAACATTGCCACTTTCATTTTGAGGTGCATTGTCTACCACGTCTGTAACAATTGGCTTGCCAGTGCACGTACTACTTCCGGTTGGGGAAAATCTTTACTAAACTGAGGGGGCGCAATTGCATGACATTTGGAAATCACTTACTCATTGCAAAATTGATTTGAAAACAGTTTGGTTTCATAATGGGTTAGAATAATTTCTCACAGAATCAACCTAAATTTATCAAAAATACATTAATAATAAAAAAATAGCCCCTCAAGCAGCTGCTTGCCACAGAGGTCTGACAGGAGCCTGTCAGTTTATTGCCAGAGTAGAAGATTCTGAGAGGATGGCAGGACCTCAGCAGAAAAACAACACAAACATCCATGCCTTACCCGGGGCTCGAACCCAGGTCCCTTAGACCAGTAGCCAAGCGCGCTAACCACTCGGCCATGGGACGGCTAGATCAGTAACCAAGCATTCTAATCACTCGGGCACGGGACTGCTAAAAATACATTGATTTCCATAAATTAAGGAAAAAACCCTATGTTTTTTAAAATTGGAAGTTAACGTCAAAGCTCTATAACCTCTAATATATATATATGTTTTGAAAAATATAAGAGCGGATAAAGATTTCAATCAAATATACCAATATCTCGATTTTCAACAATATTCGTTCAATATTTAATTAGTTATGGAAGGTTTGAATATTTAGCAAGGAATCATGAAAAGCTGACAAATACTGAAATATTAATCTGCGCAAACTTCTATATCATACAATTATTTCACATAATTGAATCGTTTGAAATAATGATACTTAATAAGTCTTATCATCATCATCATCCTCAAGCAGCCATGGACTACGGTGGTCCAACCAGACCGTGCAATTTAGTTCTCCAAGCATATCTGTCCTGAGCTACATCTGGCCACTGCACACCAATTCTAACAAGGTCCTGTTTGACATTGTCTGCCCACCGCATCCTAGGTCTACCCTTCTTTCTGAGGCCTTTAGGCACACTGTTCATAACCCTATTCGCCAATCTATAATTATTCATACGGGCAACATGGCCAAACCAACGGAGTCTCTCTCTGCACAATATGCTGCTTAAAGGAGGTTGCAGACTCCTTTGCCTAACCTCATCATTAGTTACAAAGTTGAACCACCAAATGCCCAAGATACTGCGTAAGCATCTAGTTTCCTGTTATCTTGTTTACACAGCGTCCAAGTTTCACTACTATAACTAACACTAGAGAGACCATTTCGATATTAGGTTTGGTTAGATTTATTTAGGCATGGATGTTCGTATTGTTTTTCTGCTAAGGTCCTGCCATCCTCACAGACATTCTAATATGGCATATAAACTGACAGGCTCCTGTAAGGTTCAGAGAGGATTTTCTGTTGATCCCAGTGAGTTATCACATAATCCATAATTTTCTCTTTCGCGAAGGGAAAGGTGATTTCAAAAGTTTTATGTTTCCGACTCTTTAGGGAGTTGAATTTTGAAGCAGACGGACACGCAAACTCTCTAATTTATATTTTAGATATAAAGACAAAATTATCGTTTCTGGATTGCTTTTACTCTGCAATTTATGAAGAAGAACAGGTAAAGAATTGGACTTTTATAAATGTAAGTGAAAAGATGTTTAAGAACTGAATACGACAGGATACTAAGGTAAAAGAAAAGAACGGAAATGAGGTCACCATATAGCCGATTGTCTGACCCAATTTTTTCAAAATACTCCCGGGCTGATTATCTACTGCAACTGAAAGAGACGGATTCTTTAAATTTTCTGATTCTGATAACCCTAAAAGTTAATAATACAAACCAGATCACGTGATAAGGTATGACTCGTAAAAGGAAAAGATTAAGAATGGAAATAAGAAAGGGAGAAATGTGTCAAACGCATTATCTGTTGTTAAACTGAATGACCGGATATCGTCTGAAAACTGTTTTCTCACGGCCAGACGACGAAGCAGGCGGTGAAGTGGAATTTCATTAATTTAGATCATTTGGCGTGGCATCATCAGAAAATGGGTAGGCTCTGAGAATGCGCAGTCGACACTTTGGCCCAAGATACTGCGTAAGCATCTAAAATCAAAAGCATCTAGTTTCCTGTTATCTTGTTTATAATGGGGCGGGGGTGGCTCAGTCGGTACCGCGCCAGGCTCGTAATCTGTAGTTCCCAGGTTCGAGTCCTAGCTGGGTCAGCGTTAAGATTTATCTCCGCAAAATTCCCCCGCCCTGCCCACGGTCAGTAGGGGACGCCGCCGTTCGTCGGATGGGACGTTAAGCCTTGGCCCCGTGTGCTGGATAGATATACCCTGTGCACGTTAAAGAACACGCTGGATGGCATTGACGGGAGTCTACCATCTGTCTCCCGACAGCTGTTCCAGTGGGTCCCCTTCCCCAATTTTCTCTGAGCGTTCGGGGTCCATGTGACCTGGCCATTTAGCCCATGGTGTGCAAAAAAGTACCGCTCAGAGGTAAAATAACCCAACCCAACTCTTGTTTACAAAGTGTCCAAGTTTCGCTAACATAACTAACCCTAGAAAGAACCAAACTATTATACAGTCTAATTTTAGTCTTTAGGTGTATAGGCCTATTTCTCCACACTCTCCATAGATTCTTAAAAGTCCCAGCGGCAATCCCTATTCGTCTGCTAATCTCATGCCGCACATCACCATTATCTGTTACATAGCTCCTAAGATAATTAAACTGTGACACCTGTTCAAGACTGCAACCATTCAGATTGACTAAATCACAGCCTGCCTGACCAATTTTCATCACTTTAGTTTTCTCTCTGTTTATAACCAAACCTACTCTACTAGCAGTCTCATCAACAGCTCGAATGAAAGAGTTCATCTCATCAACAACATTTGCCAAAAGGGCTAAATCATCAGCATAATCTAAATCAGAAATTTTCGTATCTCCAGCCCATTTAAGACCAAAATCTTTCCCTTGAAGTGAATTTCGCATAACATAATCAATAACCAAACTAAAGAGAAAAGGAGACAAAATGCACCCTTGTCGAACACTAGAAGTAATGCTAAACCAATTGCTACAAGCCTTACCAACTCTCACACACGACTCAGTGTTATTATAGAGAGCTTTCATTATGTTAACTAACTTGTCTGGTATACCATACGATCTCGCAATCAATGTTGGGGATAACACAGCATCACCCAATATTGTTAGCGATCACATGGCACCACCCAAGAGATAAGTGGTGCTGCTGGGGATTCACATGGCACTATCCTAGAGAATAGATGGCACCACCACTGAATTTTCTTGAGATCACATGGCAACATTGCAGATATTGATGAGGATCACATGTTACCCTCTCACACATCACCTATTGTCAACGTTGCAGAGACGATCTGATTGGACTTTGAACACTCAGATTTCAGACTGTATTGGAAAAGTGAAATGATTGGACGCAAGGAGGTGACGACTGTGACTTTTGGACAATTTTTTGTTTTTCGTGATAGTTTGTGGAGCCCTTGGGTGGCAGAGGTATTTAGGAACGGCAGAACCATTTCGTGATTTGTTAACTTCATAGTCTCAAATATCGGTCCTTGTAGAATGAGGCATGTGAAATATTGCACCCTGTTGCATTTGATTCTCAGCACCACCCATTTAGTTCTCCACGTGGAATGATGTTCTGCGTGAATTTGCATAACTCACGTAGAACGGTTTCAGTGCCTGCTTTGAGCTTCCTTTCTCCGACATTCCGGCGCCACGAGGAGGATTTTCTTAGCAGACAAATTCGCTGAGTCCACATCTTTGGCAAACCAGTCTGTTTGACGCACTGCCTGGCAGGGTGAAGCCACTTACCTGTCGCAGGTCAGCTATAATCCAAGTAGCATATACAAAAGGAGACGCCCTCTCGTGAGCGAGAGCTGAGTCCGCATCTTTGGCAAACCAGTCTGTTTGACGCACTGCCTGGCAGGGTGAAGCCACTTACCTGTCGCAGGTCAGCTATAATCCAAATAGCATATACAAAAGGAGACGCCCTCTCGTGAGCGAGAGCTGAGTCCGCATCTTTGGCAAACCAGTCTGTTTGACGCACTGCCTGGCAGGGTGAAGCCACTTACCTGTCGCAGGTCAGCTATAATCCAAGTAGCATATACAAAAGGAGACGCCCTCTCGTGAGCGAGAGCTGAGTCCGCATCTTTGGCAAACCAGTCTGTTTGACGCACTGCCTGGCAGGGTGAAGCCACTTACCTGTCGCAGGTCAGCTATAATCCAAATAGCATATACAAAAGGAGGCGCCCTCTCGTGAGCGAGAGCTGAGTCCGCATCTTTGGCAAACCAGTCTGTTTGACGCACTGCCTGGCAGGGTAAAGCCACTTACCTGTCGCAGGTCAGCTATAATCCAAGTAGCATATACAAAAGGAGGCGCCCTCTCGTTTGTGGAAAGCCTCTGTCAGAGTGACGCTTGGCGCCACGTCTGAGATTCAACCTGACAACACCGGATGCCCCGAGGAATTTCCCTGAACCACCACCGCTCAACGATTCCCACGGAGGGACAAGGGACAGTGACGTGGTTGCAGGACAAGGACGTCGCATCAAGAATGCTCTATTTCCATCCCTTACCACCACACCACCATCCCCCACCCCTAGCAAAGAGAATTGCAAGAACCAATAAGAAGTCTTCTGATATAGCAGTCCCTTGTGTAATTGAGAGAGGAAAGAACTCTTCTCGATTATTGACTTGTACGACACAAGAATATTCAACACTTGGCTCTCGACGGAGACACTTCAGTTTAGTCGAGTCTGGGAGAGGAGGCAGATGAGTCCTGGAGAGTGCGGAGGGCAGTGAGCATGAGTTTCATTGTTTAGAGAGGTGATCACGATAGTGAGTCGAATATGAACGTTTCCAATAACGAAAGATTAGCTTAGTTTTACTGTAGGCAGGACAGAGCCAGATGTACTATGGAAATTATTGTAAGTTACTAATATCAAAAAATGCATTTTAAAAAGTGGAATAGTTCTGTAAATAAAATGTGTTTGTATTTGTAAGCAAAATACGATACCTGCCTTTGGTTACTCCTTTTTGTGTGGGAGGATGACTCTGTTCCCAGTAGGATTCTGGGCTACTAATTATCTTAAATATTTTAATTATGGATCAATGTATGCTTTAAAATATACGATCACGGCCAAAATAATTACCTTTGGGTTGGAGGATTATATGTAGTATTATTAATGTTTGATAATTATTACACGTGCATGCATTTTGTCCTCCCAGGTAAAACAATTAATCTCTTGACAACGATCCATTCATGATCCGTTTCGTTCGTACCCACGTGCAACGATGAGTGTGGATGCAGTGTGACGTCATCAGAATGGGTCTTCGCTGAAATCTATCTCGGAGGACGTCATCGAAAGCATTAAACCATCACAGTTAGCGTGAAGCGGTGATCTTTGCCAGTCATCAACTTCTTGGTAGGAATGTGCGCGCAGCTACGAAAGTTACGGAATAGGATGCGTCGACTTTCCTTCACATCCCGACCACGTGCCTTACAACGACCGTGCAATACTAATCGACATCATTTAGGAAAATATACACCTTTGACTGCTGCCATGCAGCTGCACTGCAATTCCTCTGCTTAGGCGATAAGCCGGAACATTGGGAAGCGTAATTGACATACGAAAGCCTCGTTTAATTACGGACTATACAAAATACTCATCTACGCAGACCTACACACTAAGTAAGTTTATCTCTGCTTATGGAATTTTTAAGTTTTGTCTCTAAACAAAATAGGTGCGTTTTGCACGACCCCTGGTGGAAGAGCCAATCATTGCTCTCTATGTAACGTTCTTCATTATCACACCCATTTCACCAAAATTTCGAATTTCTAAACTAATTTGATCGTTTCTAAACATTCATTAAAATTTCGGTCTTCTCTAAAAAATTTGCACCGTTAGAGGGCTCTATTAAATCCATTGGAATATTTTTAAAAATGCGATCGTAGTATTTCATCAATAATTATCCAAAACAAAAATAATTTTTGAATTATCTCTAAGAATAAAAAAGGTTAAAGTCTACAGACAGACGACAAAGGAAAAACATTAGCGCCCCTTTTTCTTGAGGGGGGGGGGCATTGTCTCAATAAATCATTATCCTTCCACATGAAAAACAATTCAGAGAATGTTTCTTATGCAAAACAAATTTATTTATTTCACCAATCCTTCTCGTGCCATCGTTAATGTCTATGGCAACAGCTGATATCGAGTCAAGTCACGATTTGAATATTCAAAATTCAAATGCCTCTTGAGTATTCGAACTGTTTCGTCAGGATTTCACGAAGCCATAAGACGACATGACGTCATCACTTTTAATGAAATTATACGAATCGGATGAACTCAACGCATATCAATCAACAAAGAACTTTTTTTGTAGCAACGAGGGGTCAAAAATAAAGAGACTTGCGCAGTGATATACTTTCAGCCTCATTACCATTTCAGCTGCATCACTCCGACACTTTCCAACCAACTTGTACTGCATTCGCATTTTATACTTTCTGGTTTTAAGTCGCGTGCTTAAATGAGTTTTTAATCTAGTACAAATTAAAACGAATTATAATAACACAATTTCGATTATATAATTACCACGACCAGTTGATTGATTTAACAGGATTTCATAACCTCTTCTGTTATTGTATTTCCCACCTGAGAAGATGGATGCTTTCCTTGTCACACGTGTCCCTGTTCCCGCTTCAAAAACCTTCCTTTAAAATTAATGTGTTTAAGCAGTTGTATCATGTGATATATTTTTTTACCAATAAAGAACATTTTAAATAACGCTGACCAGTGAAAATGTTCGCATATACAAATTCAACCTGATTGGTTCAGGATTAAAACCGATCACGAGAACAAATGCTTTTAAACATAGTTATTCATTTTCATTACTCGACAACAGGTTTTGCAACAATTTCTCATCTTCCATCTTCCTTGCTTGAAAAGAGTTTTACAACAATTTCTCATCTTCCTTACTTGAAAAGAGTTTTACAACAATTTCTCATCTTCCACCTTCCTTACTTGAAAAGAGTTTTACAACAATTTCTCATCTTCCACCTTCCTTACTTGAAAAGAGTTTTACAACAATTTCTAATCTTCCTTACTTGAGAAGAGTTTTACAACAATTTCTCATCTTCCATCTTCCTTGCTTGAAAAGAGTTTTACAACAATTTCTCATCTTCCTTACTTGAAAAGAGTTTTACAACAATTTCTCATCTTCCACCTTCCTTACTTGAAAAGAGTTTTACAACAATTTCTCATCTTCCACCTTCCTTACTTGAAAAGAGTTTTACAACAATTTCTAATCTTCCTTACTTGAGAAGAGTTTTACAACAATTTCTCATCTTCCACCTTCCTTACTTGAAAAGAGTTTTACAAAAATTTCTCATCTTCCATCTTCCTTACTTGTAAAGAGCTTTGCAACAATTTCTCATCTTCCATCTTCCTTACTTGAAAAGAGTTTTACAACAAATTCTCATCTTCCATCTTCCTTGCTTGAAAAGAGTTTTACAACAATTTCTCATCTTCCATCTTCCTTACTTGAAAAAAGTTTTGGAACAATTTCTCATCTTCCACCTTCCTTACTTGAAAAGAGTTTTACAACAATTTCTCATCTTCCACCTTTCTTACTGGAAAAGTTTTACAACAGTTTCTCATCTTCCATCTTCCTTACCTGAAAAGAGTTTTACAACAATTTCTCATCTTCCATCTTCCTTACTTGAAAAGAGTTTTACAACAATTTCTCACCTTCCATCTTCTTACTTGAAAAGAGTTTTACAACAATTTCTCATTTATCATCTTCCTTGCTTGAAAAGAGTTTTGCAACAATTTCTCATCTTCCATCTTCCTTACTTGAAAAGAGTTTTACAACAGTTTCTCATCTTCCTTACATAAAAAGAGTTTTACAACAATTTCTCACCTTCCATCTTTCTTACTTGAAAAGAGTTTTACAACAATTTCTCATCTTCCACCTTCCTTACTTGAAAAGAGTTTTACAACAATTTCTCATCTTCCACCTTCCTTACTTGAAAAGAGTTTTACAACAATTTCTGATCTTCCATCTTTCTTGCTTGAAAAGAGTTTTGCAACAGTTTCTCATCTTCCATCTTCCTTACTTGAAAAGAGTTTTACAACAATTTCTCATCTTCCACCTTCCTTACTTGAGAAGAGTTTTACAACAATTTCTCATCTTCCACCTTCCTTACTTGAAAAGAGTTTTACAAAAATTTCTCATCTTCCATCTTCCTTACTTGTAAAGAGCTTTGCAACAATTTCTCATCTTCCATCTTCCTTGCTTGAAAAGAGTTTTGCAACAGTTTCTCATCTTCCATCTTCCTTACTTGAAAAGAGTTTTACAACAATTTCTCATCTTCCATCTTCCTTACATAAAAAGAGTTTTACAATAATTTCTCATCTTCCATCTTCCTTAGTTGAAAAGAGTTTTACAACACTTTCTCATCTTCCATCTTCCTAGCTTGAAAAGAGTTTTACAACAATTTCTCATCTTCCATCTTCCTTGATTGAAAAGAGTTTTACAACAATTTCTTATCTTCCATCTTCCCTACTTGAAAAGAGTTTTACAACAATTTCTCATCTTCCATCTTCCTGTTTGAAAAAAGTTTTACCACAATTTCCCATCTTCCATCTTCCCTACTTGAAAAGAGTTTTACAACAATTTCTCATCTTCCATCTTCCCTACTTGAAAAGAGTTTTACAACAATTTCTCATCTTCTATCTTCCTTACTTGAGAAAAGTTTTACAACAATTTCTCATCTTCCATCTTCCTTGCTTGAAAAGAATTTTACAACAATTTCTCATCTTCCATCTTCTTTACTTGAAAAGAGTTTTACAACAATTTCTCATCTTCCATCTTCCTTACTTGAAAGGAGTTTTACAACAATTTCTGATCTTCCATCTTTCTTGCTTGAAAAGAGTTTTTGCAATAATTTCTCATCTTCCATCTTCCCTACTTGAAAAGAATGTTACAAAAATTTCTAATCTTCCTTGCTTGAAAAGAGTTTTACAACAATTTCTCATCTTCCATCTTCCTTGCGTGAAAAGAGTTTACAACAATTTCTCATCTTCCATCTTCCTTGTTTGTAAAGAGTTTTACAACAATTTCTCATCTTCCATCTTCCCTACTTGAAAAGAGTTTTACAACAATTTCTCATCTTCCATCTTCCCTACTTGAAAAGAGTTTTACAACAATTTCTCATCTTCCATCTTCCTTACTTGAAAAGAGTTTTACAACAATTTCTGATCTTCCATCTTTCTTGCTTGAAAAGAGTTTTGCAATAATTTCTCATCTTCCATCTTCCCTACTTGAAAAGAGTGTTACAACAATTTCTCATCTTCCTTGCTTGAAAAGAGTTTTACAACAATTTCTCATCTTCCACCTTCCTTACTTGAAAAGAGTTTTACAAAAATTTCTCATCTTCCTTATTTGAAAAGAGTTTTACAATAATTTTTCATCTTCCATCTTCCCTACTTGAAAAGAGTTTTACAACACTTTCTCATCTTCCATATTCCTTGCTTGAAAAGAGTTTTACAACAATTTCTCATCTTCCGTCTTCCTTACTTGAAAAGAGTTTTACAACAATTTCTCATCTTCCATCTTCCCTACTTGAAAAGAGTGTTACAACAATTTCTCATCTTCCATCTTCCTTGCTTGAAAAGAGTTTTACAATTTCTCATCTTCCATCTGCCTTGCTTGAAAGAGTTTTACAACAATTTCCCATCTTCCAACCTCTTTACTTGAAAAGAGTTTTACAACAATTTCTCATCTTCCATCCTCCTTACTTGAAAAGAGTTTTACAACAATTTCTCATCTTACATCTTCCCTGCTTGAAAAGAGTTTTACAACAATTTCTCATCTTCCATCTTCCTTGCTTGAAAATAGTTTTACAATTTCTCATCTTGCATCTGCCTTGCTTGAAAAGAGTTTTACAACAATTTCCCATCTTCCATCCTCTTTACTTGAAAAGAGTTTTACAACACTTTCTCTCTTTCCAATCTCTGTTACTCAACAACACTTTTTACATGTATCAATTTCTAATTTTCAGTGTTCATTACTCGACAACGGTTTTTAAAATAATTTCTAATTTTCGGTTTTCATTACTGGATAACAATTTTTATATTAAAAAAACTCTCAATTTCACTATTCACTCCTTAAAACAGTTTTAAAGTAATTTCCAATATTTAGTCTTCATTACTCAAAAACAAATTTTACAACATTTTGTCATTTTTCAATATTTATTATTCTGCCATCATCTATACGAAGCATTTAAAATTGCATTTGCATTTAAAAAAATTGCATTTAACTGTTTCTCATTTCTACCTTTAACATTGTTTCTTTAAAAAAATTATTAAATATATGAAATTTACATAAACGAATGAAAAACGCAAATTATTTAGAAAAATACAATATTAATTAAGGAATAAAATAAAAAAAATCGATCTGGTTAGAATTCTGGAATCCCCCATTATTTACATTAATTGTTTTGATAAATTCGTACTTGAGTAATGCTATTTCACCTTAAACGAATTGTTTTGATAAATTCGTACTTTAGTAATGCTTATTTCACCTTACACGAATTGTTTTGAAGAATGCATATGACTCTGCAAACATTTAATTGTATCGAATAAGTTCACGATTCAGAAAACGTTTCCTAAATATCGCTGTTGGTTTAGGATTAAAAAACAAATGAGTTGATTAAGGTTGCTAAGCACAATTCATTTCATCGTAGACGAAACTTATTTTTCGTAATTCACGGAATTCCCTTTGCCACTAAACACTACTGTTCTACAAAAAAAAATTCTTTTTTCTAAGTAAGAGTTGTGTGATTCTTAAAGGTTTTTTAGTGCGGACTTCAGATCTGTTCTTCGATGTTTTCTATCAGGGATAATTTTCCGCGATTTTTAATATTATTCCTAGATTTGCAATGAAAATTATTAGACGTTTTTTAATTTATAAAATTTTAGACGATTTTTAATTTTATTCCTAGATTTACAATGAATAATAATAGAGAAAAAGGAGATTTTCCTTAGCTTCTTTAGTTTTATTTACAGAATATTATACAGAAATGAATTGAATACAGAATAATTAACAAAAATACCAAACGTAAATCATTTTTTTTCTTTTATGTTTATCTGTTCTGTCTCTTTTGAGATTCCAACAGAAATCAGCTGACAGTGTAGGCGTCCACTTCCCTTCATATCGCTTTTCAATTGTCGAAATATCTTTGTGAATCCTCTCTCGTGTTCATCGGAGACGTCACTGCAGCTTTCCGGAAAGTAGTCCAGGTGTGAATGCAGGAAGTGCACTTTCAAATACATGTTACATCCTAAATCCCCATATGCATGTGGCATCTGGTTTACTATTTCTTTATAATCTTTAGACCTCTTTTTTCCAAAAAAATTTCTTAAAACATGTCCCAGCAAGTTTCTCTTTCTCTGTTAGAGATTCGTCAAATTTAACATCTTTCTTTAACTGTCTCATTTGAGGCCAACAATCACGCCCTTTTTTATCTTTGCTTCTGAAAGACGGAGGAATTTTGTTGTGAGGTGGACAAATCCTCTGCCATATTTATCCCCTGCCTTGACAAATTGCTTCATAAGTCCCAGTTTTATGTGAAGGGGAGGAAGGATCCCGTCCTCATAAGCTATAAGTCTCAGCTTTTGTCTTTTTCGCTCCCACTTTCCAATTACGTATTGGCGAAGTTTTCTTCAAGTAATGGGATGCTCTGTCACGACCGTCCCATTCACAAAGGAAACAAGGATATTTTGAGTTCCCTTGAAATCCGTGTATTTAATGGATTTGAGCATTATATCTAGAATCTCATATGATTCTTTTGCCATACTAGCATAGCAACTGGGACAGAAGACATTAAATTACCATTATATAATAAAACTGCCTTCAAGCTAGTTTTGGATGTATCTATAAAGAGCTTCCAATTTTGTGGATCATGAAGAAAGCCTAAAGCTGTCATCAAACCGGCAATATCATTACAGAAAGTCAATCGGCCATCATGTGAGAAGAATGCAACAAAATTCCGTTCTCTATTTCTATATAAAGTTATACTAGGTTGGAGAAGATTCCATTCTTGCAACCTAGGGCACAGCAGTTCAGCATTTTGTTAACTTAGCCCTAGACCACGAACCAAATCGTTCAGATCTGCCTGAGTTAAAAAATGTGGGGTTGAATCTATGGTAGCCTCGTAGGAAGGATCACTTCTTTCTGGAGGTGATTCACGTGCCTCACTCTCTTCACCAGTACTTTCTTCATCTTCTGTTTCCTGACTTCGAGTTAGTGGAACTGGCAAAGTTTTAGAATGTGGTACTGGTCGTATTGCGAAAGATAAGTTGTGATAGTCGATATGTCACTTCGATCTTCTGCTGGTAAAGTCCTGGATACTAGTCAGACAGAAGTAGCAATCCGTGAATGGTTGTTTGGTTCCCTCCATATCATGGGTACAGCAAATAAGATGGCGCCACCTTTTCCCTTCCACCAATTTATTAATTTCACATAGCAAGTTGCACAACATATGTGAGGGGCCCTCTGCTTATCCTGATCTCCTATTTTATATCCAAAGTAATGTTTGTATGCTCTCTTTATTATCGGTGGCATTGGGGTTCTTGTGTCTTGCAAAGGTGAACTTTCTGCAAATATAACAGAAGTTGTCTGCCTTATTTTGACATTTTCGGCGGGGCATTTTCTAGAATGCAAAAGAAAAAAATAACAGAAGAGAAGTATTCACAAACCTGTCATGTTAACTACACAAATATTGTCATAAAATATTTTTACGTACTCTAGAATACAGTTTGAAAAAATCTTATGTTAATTTCACAAATATCTTGTTGCTTATGTTTTTAAAATGAACTTTACAGAGGCACGCTAGTAGTTATCTAAACCAGTGGTTCTCAACCTTTTATATTTCACGTACCCTCTGGAAATGTGTATGTAACTGGCGTACCCCTTGTATAGATAGATAAAACTATAGTTATAGTATAACAATGGGAATAAAACATATTTATATAACATATATCTTGCGACTTTTGAGCTCTCACGGGGTACCCCAAAAACTTTTACCGCATATCCCACGTCGAGAATAGAATAACATTGTTGCCAAAATGTGAGTATAAATTATTGCAAACAAGTCGGTGTGGGCAACTTTTTTGATGTAACATTTCCTGATTTTTTTTCATTCCGCAAGTATAATAGTTATGAAATTGATCTGTTATATCTCCATAACTCTAAAACTAGCCCTGATAGGCGAATTGTGATCTCAGATTTCAATTTCCGACACAAAAATTCTTTAGGAGCGCATCAGTTGACCAAAGAAAATTTTCCCTTTGCTGAACAGTGTTGTTAACCTACTTCTAATGCGAAGAATCTATTCAGAAAAATTCTAAATTGAAAAGCACTAACAGATAAGGTTAGTTTGTCTCTAAATAATTCTTAACAGAAACGATGAATTATCGTTGAAGAAATTTAAATTTCATTAGCACATTCCTCGAAACATTTCCTAGACCCATTTCACGTTTCGATTCTTTAGTAACATCACCTGATATTACAAGCGAAATATTTGCAATGGTAGGAAAAGAACTCCACCAGGTGCATCGTCCTCTCTCGAATTTTAAAATCTTCCTGTAATTGTTATTCCATTGCAGCATCGGAATCCTTGCTGGGAAGCAACCTTCCGTTAGAATGAAATGTCACAAAACTCAGCGGAAGTGAACTGGAAGGTCATTTCCTCACGAGACAAATTTAAATAACACACAAAGAGGCTTTGAAATGAAAATAGCAGATCTTTACTAATTTCGAGGTGCCGAACACGAAGATGACAATTTGTCGATTGGCTCTTGTTTAGGAGAGACAGAGATGGTCCTGTATAAACGACTCGCTCCGTATTGAGTACATAGGTAACCATTTCGCAACGCTGTATTTTAAACTCCAGATTACAACATATTGCGTTGTATTGCATCATCTCGCCATACACAACTCTCAGAGGTATTGCATCATTGTCTGATGCAATGTAATTGAGTCATGACATCTCGGACAAACGATGATGCAATCGTTAGTTGTAAGCGACGTCTCATAGGGTCAGCAAGTCTTTTGAGCGACTCCCATTTACCCCTGAGTCATAATTACAACACATGTGATCCTTGCAGTTTTAATCCAGCAGTTGTGATGTCTCGTAACTGTGTTAATAGTGCAGATATATTTTGCTACATTTGCAAGCCAGAATAGGACCATAATTCCAATAGTGAAAGTGGCGTATGAGTTTTATTTTGGATGCAAGATCAGGGACCAGGACAAGGCCTGGGCCCCACATATTTATATATATGTTGCTGTACGTGTGCAAGAAATCTTCCGAAGTGTCTGAAAGGCGAAAAAGTTGTGATGCCATTTTCTGTTCCTATGGTTTGGAGAGAGCCAAGCAATCACGCAGATGACTGCTACTTCTGCATGGTTCCATCTGTTTCTGGAGACATCACAAGGAAAAAGAAGTGGACAATAGCGAACCTGAATGTACAATCTGATCTCCTGCACGATGAATGCCTGCAAAAGAATTTTCCATTAATTCAGACGATGAGGTGGGAGGCGAATCGACATTGGGTTCTCTGCAGCATTCGGTGTCTAATGATGATCTATACTTCTGCCACGGTGCGTCGTCTGCGCCACACATTCTCACCGAAGAAGAAATGAACGATCTTGTTCGTGATCTGGGGCTGTCCAAGGCCAAAGCAGAGTTACTTCGATCAAGACTTAATGGAATCTTCTCAAGAAAAATGTCCAAGTGACTTCGTTTCAAGCTCGTCATGAGCAGTTTGTGCCTTACTTCAGAAAGGAGGATGCTGCTACCGTCCCTACACATCAAACTCGGTGTGATGAAAAATTTCGTTAAAGCCATGGACCGGACTGCATTAACTTTCAAGCACTTGGCTGACAAATTCCCTCTAATCAGCGAAGCGAAACTTAAAGAGGAAATTTTTGTTGTGTCCTAAGATCCGCGAGCTGTTCAGAAACCAGGTGTTCGACAACCTGCTTCATGGTGACGAGAAAAAGGCTTGGGACGTGTTTCGTCTGGTGTCAACTAAATTCCTCGGAAATGTCAGGGCAGACAACTTGCAAGAAACTGGGTAAGAGCATATTGTCTCTGTATCACAAACTTTGCCGCAATATGTCCTTAAAGATTCACTTTCTCCATTCCCACTTAGACTTCTTTCCCGACAACTGCGGCATGGTTAGTGATGAGCACGGTGAACGTTTTCACCAGGACATTGCAACGATGGAGAAACGATACAAGGGAAACTGGTCCACTTCAATGTTGGCTGACTACTGTTGGACGCTCGCCAGAGATGATCCTGAGCAGCTGTACAAGCGACGGGCAAAGCGACGTCGGAAGTAGTAGCGGGGTTTTACCGTTGCATGTCGTATGTAAGTATTACTCTATTATATAAGAAGATATTACGGATTTCTCAGAAATCGTAGCCAATTTTGCATTTTTATTGTCATAGTCGTGTTCAGCATCTTGAAATCTGTAAGAAATGGTTACTTTTATCTCGGGGACATGACTTCTATGAAAATTTGTTGCCCAGTATTATTGTCGTTTGCTCCGAAATCTTTGCACGTGGCCAAAAAAATCGGAGAATTTCTAAAGCTTACCTTGTGAATTTAAAACCAACTCATCATAATAATTTGTACCTCCATCCATACAGACAGCAGATTCACGTACTCACAAATCCGCCTGACTTTTAATTTGTACACTTTAGTTCGCGTGCTGGAAGAAGGTATTTTTGAAATAGCTAAATGTTTTTACTTCCACATTGGTTACGAGCTACGAAATTAATTGTCTTGGGTAAAATCTGAGCGTTCCTAATGCAATTGATGTAACTCATCATAGACATTAATAATTGGAGTATGTATTCTGAACGCGCGGCCGACGTTCAGGACACTTATAAAGGTTTTTCACTTACGGCGGGGTGACGTCAGCGTGGGCACGAGCTTCATACTGGCACTCTTATCGACAAATTTCGGGGTCCTGTAATTCCCTTGATACTTGACCCTTTTGGATGTAAGTATCGGGTCGCCGATTTCCGTTAGAGGGGAATGATCTCTGTGAATGTCAAGAATCTGGGGAGGCGCTGTCGTAGCGTCGTCTACAAGTTACGAAACGAGAATCGGCAAACTTTTGTTGGGAAAAGTGATCACTGGAGATCGGAGCTGAGTGTTCGCGACGAATTCTGGCGGCATGCCTTTCATATTGCGCATTATCCGTAATTCCTGCCGAACGAATGAACGGGCGCCTGTGACGTCATCGGTGGCAGAAATTTCCAGTTTCACTCTGGTTCGACGGCTACTTGAGCGATCGGTTCGAAATGTGGTGGTGCCATTTCGTTGAAGCCCTGTTGTCTTAAGAGATCGGGTTCCTAGCTGCCATGGGTGAAGAAGGATCCTTCGTAAAGTGTGCGAAATCTCTCGTGGCGCTGCCGTCGCCTACTTGGCGAATGGAGTTGTTGAGGACTGCGGTGGGAATTTTGAAAGAAGTGAGAGCTACCAATGGATCTAGGTTTCTCGCCAAAATTTTGATATGGTTTTACCTGGTATTTGAATAATTCTGATTTTAACGAAGAAAACACCGAATTGTTATAGCTGCTTCAATACCAAATAGGGCGCGTGGAGTATTTTTTCACATGACCTGCTAGAGCATAATATTAGATATTATGTGAATATATCTTCAAAGCTCTATAACCATAAATCATCATAACCATGAATCTCTCATTATAATGAATATATCATGCTCTATAACCATGAATCCCTTGAACCTATCAAAGCTAACCATGAACCTATCAAAGCTCTATAACCATGAATCATTTAATGAAAAAATGCGACTGAATATAAATTAAAGATCATAAACATATTTATTTAAATCTCGTTTTTCAACAGTATTCGTTCGGTATTTAAATAATTGTGGACGCTGAAATATTTGACAGTAATTTATGCTGATGGAAATCTTTCATAATTGTCGATATTGAAATAATCAGTATTCAAATTTATGAAATGTATATTTCATTAAATGCATCGAAACAACACTTATTAAATATTCCTTCTTTCATGTCTCTTTAAATACTGAACGAATGTTGTTGAAAATCGAGATTTAAATAGATTGGATTATGATCTTTAATTTCTCTTCAGTTGCATTTTTTCATTAAATGCATGTTTAAGAAGTTATAGTGCATCGAAGTTGGATTCTCATTCACACAACATGGGAATTCGGTGAAGTTTGGAAGTGAAACGTTTTCTCGTTTTCCACTTATAAGCGAAACGAAAACATTTAATAATTACTAACAAACCGCGCAGTGGTCAAGGGGTTAGGACGATTGGCTACTGATCAAAGTGACCTGGGTTCGATCCCCATGGAGGTTTGTCTTTCCATCCTCACAGACCTTCTACTACGACGTATTAAATGGTGAGGCCTCCTTGTCAGAATTTTGTGGCAAGCAGCTGCTTGAAGGGATTCTTATGTTAATAATTATTAATACATAGCGATAAATTGAGAAATCATTATATTTGTAAGAATACGCAATTTGTTTTGTGAAAGATGCTCTGGAAATAATGAGCAATGAACAACACGGGGATGACTGAAGATTGTTTTGAAGAAGCATTTAAAAATCATCAATGGAACGATGATCTTTTGAAGATTTGAAATTCACCCTACCAACAATGAGTTTTAACGGGTACCAAACGCCATTTGAATTCTCGCTATGCAGACGATTCTTGTGCTTTGGAATTTCTTCGATGTTTACTCTGCCCCCAGCGAACATGAATGGAAGGGTGCGTGCGAGACTGGGGGGGGGGGGGAGGGTAGATGCGATAAAGTTAAAATCACTGCCCACAAACTTATTCATTCTTAGAATGTTAGCAAGATAGGAAAGGATTCATTTTTATCAGATAACTGTTCTCTGAACCGAAAACGCGAATTCCTATCAATTGATGCATTTTAGTGCGGATGCTCTTCGGGTTACTTTAAAGCTTTTCAGTTGAGAAGAAAATCTTCGATCCTCACTTCAGGGGATGTTTTTTCTTCTTCTTTGTTTCCTAGGCAGTTGGAATGGACTGAAAAATGCTGACCAGATTTTTAATTTAATAGGTTTTTACAAAAAATCATCTTCACCTTTTGGAGACTGATTTGCTAAAGAAATTTTATAATTCTCTTCTAGATCCAAGAGTAAGGAAAATAGCCAGAAGTGGTGGGGGATATCGTGAGATTCTCAAAATTCAAATTTACGATCATTTCTTTATTAAAAGTGTAAGTCATGCATTTACATATTTTTCATTATATAAAAAAATCAATTCTTTTTATATAAAAAAACACTCATTAATTACGTTCTGTCCCATGATGTTTCTAAAGGTAAGTTTTTATTCTCCATAATGATAATACATTGAAAGGTATTTAATTTTTCAAACCCTTGGGCCGAGGTGGTATCTTATGATCCTAGTTTTCTCAATGCATGCATAATTAATTTCGAGGAAAAAGTGAAAAGTGCCTTAATTTTTGAAAGTACAAAAGAAAATCACTTCAGTTATTAACGTTTTTTGCTAAAAAAAAAGCAAAATTTCGTTTGGAAACTTTAAACCGTAAAATTTTACCACCCCATGACTAAAAGAAAATCAGAATCAATCCGTACCCAACCGGCCGCAACCAGCTGATTCGTGCATGATGTTATCTAACAGTTGTTTATCGCATGTGTGCATAGCGTTGCTATCTGTGTGCGCGAGAGATTGGTGACGAAACCCTTCTGCAACCCTTCGGCGACATGGTGTAGATGACGTCACCAGGACGTTTACAACATTTGCGCTCTCAATAAAAGTTATATTGTTGCTCAGATAGCGGCGACGCCATCCGTCGATTCACCACCGTACCTTGACGAGGAATGACGTAACCCAAAAGAAAAGCCGCGATCGAACATTGCTCACGTGCCCAATTCCGAAAATTCCAGATCGAATCTGAATTCGCAGTTAATTTATCCTTTTCGCTTCATTGAATTGAAAGTGTTAAGATCCCTTTCATAAACGATCCTCTTAATGTGCGACACGAATTTATAAAACATGGTTTGTTTACTTACAGACAAGATTTTCCTGTTTCGAAATCCAAAACAATTATCTTTGTATAATTTTATTTCGACCCCAGAGTGATATGTCCGACACTAAAAATAGATTAAAAAAAAAGACTATAAAATTTTAGACTTGAGTACAGTTTATTTATATATATATATAATATTCTCAACCCCCCCCCCCCCTACAACCCCGAAAGTAAATTGTGAGTATATATTTTTTATAATAATAATAATCCGTTTAATACTTGTAAACTTCATAGCTTCTAAATAACTGAGAAGAAAATATGAAATATGATGTTGGAAACAGTGATATCTTTTCGAAATGACAATCATGAGATCACGTGATTTTTGTTTTCTATGACTTCTGACCCAAGGAAGTGTACAGAGCAGCTGACCACATTCCCAGAAAATATCATCTGATATTTATTTATTTATTTAAATAAATGAATGTGAATCTCCTACCAGGGATTGATCTAAAATTAGGAAATATGAAAAATTTGAAATCTGATCTGTCGTTCGAAGTCAAATAGAGGTCAGATATTCGTCCTCTATACATCTTCGATAGAAAACTGTATGAATGGATTGCAGAAGATTCTTGTAGACGTTTTTTATTGGTGCCAGAAAATGCGACAATTGCAACGATTGTGAATTCCAGCCCAGAGATTTCGAGGTGCTGGATGCTCATTTGAATTGATTGATGCATTTGCAATTAAATATTATTCAACAAATTCAATTCGCTTTAAAAAATATAAAAAGAAAATGTTTAACTTTTAACGTAGACCCTTATCAAAGAGGTTCACGTGCCAACTCTCCTTGCTGCGAACCTCGAAAGCCTCGTGGGTTTCATTTTAAATATTCATTGAAATTTTTGATATTTTTCCTTTCAGGGTTTTAACGAAGTTTATATTTTTCGCCTTTAATGCCCTCTTCTGTTTTTCGAAATTTGAGCGAATGGGGATACGGAGAAATGCATTTCATAGCATTTCATTGGTTCGTGTATAATTAAAAATTCCTGTTTTATTTTAATCTCTTGGAATTAAAAAAAAATACCATTTTGCCTGCCACCCACCCAGAAGAATCATCACTGCAAATTGATTCCATCCTCAGCCACCAAAAGTTCAAATTTCTACCATAAATAGATCGTTTACAATATTCTTTTAAAATGTGGTATTTTACACTGTTTTTTTTCACCGTTAGAGGGCGTTATTTAAGCCAATGGGGGATTCTGGAAGCGCGATTAATCGAAATATCTCCTCAACAGCTGTCCAACCCAAAAATAGTTTTTCGTTTATCTCTAAAACGAAAAATGTTGATTGTGTACAGACGACAAAGTGAAACCAGTGTCGTAATATACTTTATTATAAAACAGAGTCGCAATAAATTTTGACCCGTGTCTAGTGCACTCTCTGACGTCAGCACGACGCAGAAGAGTCAAATGCATTCCTGTATCGGTGCTAATCCCTATCACTCGCTAGACCTTTCTCAGACTAATTATATAGAATCTGAGAATTATATAGATCCCCCCCCCCTTTCAGAATACTAGTAAGGGAAATTGAGACAAAAATTATTAACTTATATATTTCTCTCAACAAATTACTTACAGACCTGTAAAACGGAAGAGGAAAATGTTTCTGCTGCATTTAGAAATGACGATTCTCTTTCGACCCGCGTTCCTTTCCTACATCCGGGTCTATATAAGACGATGATTTTTGAAATTCCTGCAAATGTTTCCGAATTTTTGCGGATTTCTCAATATTTTTACGAATGTGTTCAATTTTAGCAGTTCTTTTGTGAGCAGTTTCCAATGTATGAGAGTTATTATTGAGAGCCTTTATCCAATGGGTAAGTAATTTAAGAAATTTAACTGTTTTTCTAGGGACAAACTCTGGGAATTTTTGAATCGCTGAAAGGATTACTGACTCTTATTTTCTACGATACAAAAATGGAGAAAATGTTCTTTAAAACGGACAATAAACGTCATTAGAATAATCCTAATTAGGAAAACAACAAAAAAAATACATAAATATTGTTTACAACATGTCAGTTTGAAAAAGCTGCAAATTTTGAAATTAGGATTTTGTTGAACATGAATGCAACAAAATGAAATTATATTCAGAAGAAAAGTCTGTAGACAAGGAACAATTGAGAAAATGAGTTGAAAAAAATTGGTTCTCCTTACTGGGATTCGAACCTGGGTCTCTCAGAAGCATGCCGGGAGTCGTAACTGCTACGCCACCACAAGGGAACTAGAAGCATGCCGGGAGTCGTAACTGCTACGCCACCACAAGGGAACTAGAAGCATGCCGGGAGTCGTAACTGCTACGCCATCACAAGGGAACTAGAAGCATGCCGGGAGTCGTAACTGCTACTCCACCACAAGGGAACTAGAAGCATGCCGGGAGTCGTAACTGCTACGCCACCACAAGGGAACTAGAAGCATGCCGGGAGTCGTAACTGCTACGCCACCACAAGGGAACTAGAAGCATGCCGGGAGTCGTAACTGCTACGCCATCACAAGGGAACTAGAAGCATGCCGGGAGTCGTAACTGCTACTCCACCACAAGGGAACTAGAAGCATGCCGGGAGTCGTAACTGCTACGCCACCACAAGGGAACTAGAAGCATGCCGGGAGTCGTAACTGCTACGCCACCACAAGGGAACTAGAAGCATGCCGGGAGTCGTAACTGCTACTCCACCACAAGGGAACTAGAAGCATGCCGGGAGTCGTAACTGCTACGCCATCACAAGGGAACTAGAAGCATGCCGGGAGTCGTAACTGCTACGCCACCACAAGGGAACTAGAAGCATGCCGGGAGTCGTAACTGCTACGCCACCACAAGGGAACTAGAAGCATGCCGGGAGTCGTAACTGCTACTCCACCACAAGGGAACTAGAAGCATGCCGGGAGTCGTAACTGCTACGCCATCACAAGGGAACTAGAAGCATGCCGGGAGTCGTAACTGCTACGCCACCACAAGGGAACTGACCAACTCTTCAACTATGTCACTTTGTTGAAGAAGTGGTGTAAAATTTTATTGTCTAAAGTATTCAATGTTTTATATGAGTGACAAAATATCATCCAAAATTCCTAATTGTGAAAATTAATTTCTTCCAAAAAAGAAAACTATCCAGAAATGCATTGAATACCTAAATCCAATTTATCCAAATATCGATTTGTAATGGTGGGGTTCAATAAATTCTTGGCTGCTTTTCCTTGAGTTTTCATGTAAAGGCAGATTAAATAGAACTTTTCTTAGATTAAGTTGTAAGAACAATCTGGAAACTAAATTAAAAACACAAACAATAACCATTGTAACGAATCTTTTCACAAGAATAAATAGAATTTAAAAGAGTCTATAATTTTTTATTTTAATTTTCGAATAAAAGTAATACCAGCGCCCTCTGTTAAATAATTCACCTTGAATAACTCTTTAAATAGAAATGAATGTTATTAAAAATAACATTTTGTATAAATTGTTTAAGATCTTTATATTTTAAGAATTTTTTTATAAATTATTTTTGAATTTTTCACTTAGAATAATAATAATAATAAAGTATATTTACATAAGTGTTCTCCGTTTTCATTCTTTTTTTTTGTGGGGAGGGACGATTAATTATTTGGATTTTATTGTATATGGGTAAATAGTGGAAACATTCAAATATTCATTCTGGGATATTAATGCTTACGAAAATCTTTCCCAATTATGACTAAATCCATTTATTAAACTCTTATTTTAAATTCTCACAAAAGAACAAAATAAACACAAAAATGTCAGGAAGAAAAACTTGAAAAAATAACTTAGTTTAATGTAAATTACATATTCCAATATATCCATGTTTACAAAAGTTATAAACATAATTACATCTATAAATTCTTCTGTGCCCCCATTTGCAAAAATAAAGATAATATTTTGGTCGTAACATTGCACAAACACATAATCTTTTTTTATTATAGAATCGTACAAAATTATAGTCCTTAAAAGACAAATTTAAATTTTCTTATGTACTACATTGCAAAAAGTTGACTAATCGATGTTACCTGAAGGTCACATTCAGAAATCTCTAACTTTTAAAATAATTGTTCTATTGAAAAATGTCACTGAAAATAAAGATCCCACTCAAAGCTTACTAATTCCCAATATTCAACAATATTCTTTAAATATTTAAAGAATTATGGAGTATTAAACTTTTAAGAAAGTAATATCACTAATCACAATTGGCTTAAATAAAAAAGCTCGCTAAAACACAAATTATAAAATTTATGATAAACCGACTAACCAAAATAAATGCAAATTTG
This sequence comes from Ryuthela nishihirai, assembly GCA_038380435.1. Classification (NCBI taxonomy): domain Eukaryota; kingdom Metazoa; phylum Arthropoda; class Arachnida; order Araneae; family Heptathelidae; genus Ryuthela; species Ryuthela nishihirai. The sequence goes on from JAWZYU010000006.1 coordinate 98,643,073, forward strand.
GAAGTTGGTTTAATAATTCAATTGATTTTGAAAATGTTAAAAAAGAACATAACAGCTGCGTTTACTTTGAAATGTTTATAGTTTAATAGCTCTGTAAATATTGAAACAATATTTTTGAAAATCATAAATTAGAAAGATATGAGTGAGATCTTTAATATGTTATCAGTGAATATTTTTTGTAAAAAACTTATTTAAGCACACGTTTCGTAAAAGATATATGACTTCATCATTTGAAGAGCCTTGCTGACTACAAAATGTTAAGGATTTTTATGTCAGGTTTAATAAGATAAAAAAAATGATTGGTATTATATTCAAATTGAAGTGAGCACGATAGCAATGATTACTGTACAGGTGAAATGTCAGAAGCGGAACTCTTTCCGGAAAGATATTTTCCTTCTGATGCAAAAACGAAACAGTAACCTTCTAACACCATTAATAGCAAAAATCATTACATCGGATAAAAATAATGCTTTTTAGATACACAAGAATTGTATTTATTATAAATAGGTTCAATTTAAAATATTCGACACTCTTATTGGAAAGACGGGACATGGAATAAATTATGAATTTTTTTCAAATTTCGGAAATAAAAATGTATAAAACGACACAGGTCCTTAAATTCCTGTGGTAGAATCTCGCAGAATCTCATTACGAAAAATGTTTACATTTGTTGGTAAAATGTGCTAACTTATGCAATTTTCGCTTTTGAAAACAAATTTCAGTTTTCTTGATGGGAGGCGTACAGCTGTTCCAAGTGGTTCTCCTCCCCCAAACCTTTTCTGACCCTTTGGGGTCCTTGTGACCTGGCCATTGTGTGCAAAAAATGTCGCTCAGACGTAAAATAACTCAAACTTCTTAAACTTTCGAGTTTCCGACGAAATTTGAATTCCTAAGAATATTTAGAGATTTTTGTCAAAATGTATTTTCTGTAAAAGCCAAGCGTTAAAAACAAAATTAGTTTTTTAATATTTTCACAATTTAATATGGATTATATCTAAGATTATTATCGCCAAATAAAAAAATCAAATGCAATCAGTACAAAAATAAGTCAAATTTTGTGTACCCTAAGATTTTATAATTTTGATTCTGCCTTATACTAAGTTTTGCTCTACATTTTTGCATGCAATTTGTCGTCCTTTCTTCACAAATGTCCACCCACAGTCATTAAGTCATTATAAACAATGATTTAAGTAATTCTCTTTTCTGGCAGTCCAAGTGTTTGCATTGGAAAGGCTCACATGACATTAAATCTTGTTTGCAGATGAAACTAGATTATATACAGTCCATTTAAGAGCATCTCTGGTCAGCACGAAGTTTCTTTCAACACTGGTAATTCGTACAGGAAGCGGCTAAGACGTGACCTCGTTGGAGGTACTATTTCCGGCACGGGGGTCACGAGAAATCTCGGTTTTGCGGTCACCCTCTGCGAGGGCCACAGGCTGTAACGATTGTCGGAGTTCAGCAGGGACTGACGTAAAATGGCACTCGTGCGAGATGGCGCTCGCGACGCACGGGATGTTATGGCAAGAGGAGGAGGAGGAGGCTGACGACGCAGCTCCACGTGCTGCAGATCTGGGTCGGTGCTGCCATCTGGAAGCGATTCCTGGAAAAATACTTGTCCGTTTACTCAAAATAATTCACACATTTTTTAAAATTTTTATCTGATAAAATAATAGGACAAAAAAAATTATAAATGACCGAAACAAAAATATGAAATATTTTTTTTACACTTTAGTTAAATCCTCGAGAGTGCTTATAAGTGACGAAAAGAATAATAATTCCGCAATCAGTTAATAATGAAATTTTAAAAACATCAAAATCCTTCTCTGCAAATGTAAAAATAAAACTAACGATTCACAGACCAAAGGATTTTTGGCATTTGATCTCGTGCGTACTTCATTTTTCGTGCCCTGGGATATAATTCTTGCGTTAATAAAGGCCATTTTCTATTGTTGCGTTAATAGTATAAAAAAAGCCGTTTTCTATTGTTGTGCTGACGAAGTGCATTGGCTCAAGGAGAACGATGTTTTACACATTTAGTTTGTTGAAAAACAAATGTTAGTGGTTAATTTTTAGACCACTGTTGAGTGTTGGAGGCCAATTGTCTTTCCAATTTCTGTTCTGGAAATCTCATGATTCGGCTTTCAACTTTAGACGTAATTTCATGTGAAGAATTCAATTATCTATTAAAACAAAAATGTTGCTTTTTTTCTCACCCGCCCCTGGGGTCAAGATTGCTATCGTAATGTAAAACCTCTTGATCATCAGACGGTGCCACTAAAATTTCGAATTTATAGAAGAAATCGATCGTTTACAGTATTCATTTAATTTTTTGTCCTTTTCATCGTTAGGGGGCGCTGTTAAAGCTTTTGGAATAGTCCGAAAATGCAAAGCGTAATATTTGATCAATCCAAAATAAAATATCCTAATTTACTTTTAAAGTAAAAAAAAAAGTTTAATGTTTATAGAAGAACACGCAGACGACAAAGTAAAATTATTGTTTTTTTTTTGAAAGAGGGAATGACCCACTGTAAAAATGAGAATGCGCACCCGCAAATTCAAAAGGGGCCATTTGAATTAAATAATTCCTCTTTAAATGAAATTTTTAAATTCAATTGATGGATTTGGGTGAATATTCTGAGGAGCGAAATTCCTCGACTAACCTGTGCTGCTGCTGCTCCTCCTCCTCCTCCTCCTGTATCCCAACTGCTGAGTCCAGTCCTCCGAGCCCGATGCTCCTGATCATTCCGCTCCTCATCCTGTAGACCGCTCTCTACGTCATAAGGAGGAGATGGATGGTGAGAGCTCGGTCCGGCCACGGGATGGAATGACATCACACTCAGCCTCTGAGAGAGTGTCTAAAAAGAAACAGAAATGATGAGTCTTAAGATTGAATTGAAGATCATTCCTTAGATTGATTTTCTTCGTCACTTAATAGCATTAGCTTTCCTTAACATAACCGCTCAGTAAATGCGAAACAATCAAAAATGAGTTTTTACCTCTGATTGGGGAATTTTTCTGCACACAAAGGGCTGAATGTGCAGATCAAAACGACCTCAAGATCTCAGAGAAGGTTGGGGGCTGGGACATAGGTTGGGTTGTTTTACCTCTGAGCGGCACTTTTTTGTACACCATGGGCTAAATTGCCAGGTCACATGGACTCCGAAGGCTCAGAGAAGGTTGGGGGAGGGGACCCACTGGAACAGCTGTTGGGAGACAGATGGTAGCCTCCCGTCAAGGCCATCCAACGTGTTCTTTAACGTGCACAGGGTATGGCTCTCCCACACACGGGGCAACGGCTTAACGTCCCATCCGACGGACGGCGGCCTTTCCAAGCCCATCGGAGTCTCCTACTGACCGTGGGCAGGGCGGGGAATTTTGCGGAGAGCTGGTACATATGCTGTTAGGAAATATATGGAGGCCATCATTCAAGGTCATCCAGCATGTTGTTTAATGTGCGCAGTGGGTATGGCTCTTCTGAACACGGCATTACGTCACCATTCAACAGGGAGCCCTTTCCGAGCCAACTGATTCAAACGTCACATATATTCTTCTTTTTTTATCTGTAATTTTCTTTTTTATCCTGAATGTTCCTGTAACCATGTAATAACCAACCTGGACCTGTGAGATGAACAGTTGCCTTGCTGGTAGACGCCATCTCCATTGGGATGCATGATGGCCATAAATGGGTGTAAATGGTCAGTCACGAGTTCTACGTACCGGGATGCATTGAGAATCGTCGGTACACGCACCAAAGGTGCCACAGACGTCCAACTGAAGACACCCCAGGCCATCACTGAGCCACCACCAGCTTGTACTGTTCCGACCTGACATGCAGGATCCATGGCTTCATGGGGTTGGCGCCATACCCTCAGCCTCCCATCGGCGTGACGAAGTTTAAATCGAGATTCATCACTCCAGGATATCCGTTGCCAATTTTCGAATGTTCAGTTTCAATGTTCTTTAGCCCAGGCAAAACGTCGAACCCAGTGACGTACCATTAGAAGTGGGACTCTCGTAGGTCGGCGGCGCCCGAGGCCGAGACAATAAAGTTAGCGTTGCACGGTCCATACACTGACTTCCTGGCTGGAACCCACGTTCAGAGGGGAGGTGATTTCAGATAATGTCTGGCCCCTATCGGTCTGTACGATGCGGGCCAGAGAGCGAAGCCCACGATCATTCAAGGCTGGTTGTCCTTTGCAGTTTATCCGGGTGCTTGTTTTTCTGCCGGAAATTGTTTTTCATATTCCCGGAACACTCTTGAAATTGTCGTACGAGAAAATACAAGTTCGTTGAGAATTTCTGAGATCGAATGTCCCATCCTTCTGTCAAATGCATCTAAATCCCGCGCCTTTCCTGTCACGCTTCTCACGACAAATGCTTGGGGAAGCCAAAGCTGACAGCTATGTATGACCTGAGTTTCAGCCACGCATGCGCGCAAATGCGGGACTTGAGGTACTGAATTTGGATAAGGTCTATCCCTAATTCAATGGCACTTCAGTGTACATTGTTGCTGCCGTAACCAGTGATGCACCCGTCTACACTATTTATACTCACCAATCGGAGAACAGCACGTTCTGCACTACTTAAAGAGTGAAACGTGATTGGAGGATTATTTCGCGTCTCCATAGGTAACCTTTCTCTACGAAGAAATTCGCGTCGCAGAGGAGTCGAAGTTGGCGCCCTCAATAGTTGCCAGATCCCCGTCTTTCTCAAACGGATTAATCGCATCTCATTGCACGTGGGGATGCGATGATCTTTTACCCGACACGGATTCATGTAGGGGGAGCCACATGCCGAATTTGCCGCAGATCGCTCAAGTGTATGATGATTTACAGGACGCCGAAATCTGGCAACACAGCTTTCTCTATAATTTGCATATTTAAGCTTAGTGCACGCGTTGATATCATCACGCCGTAGAAGGAGCACACCTTTGTCGGTGTCCTCGCGCCAATACAACAATTATTATGATTAATCTGTTTCCTATGGGGGTGGAATGTTTAATTTTGTAATTCTTTAGATAGAATGTATCACTCGAATTTTCACTTCCCTTATTTTAAAAAAGAGAGATTAGGAATTCGTTTTTTGTTTCTGCCAATCTTAAAGTTCTAAAATTTTATCTCGTGTATAATTTATTGCGATGGCAACCCAGAGGAAGAGACTCATTGCAGAAATAATTCAAAAACATCCACGAATCAGAAATTGAATCCTTATTCTGTTCTTTTTTGAATACGAAACTAAAAGACTTACCTGAGAATCGGGTCTCGAAACTGATTTCGCGACGGTCTGAAACACTTCGTCTGCTTCTACATCCTTAGAAAAGAAAATATAAGATTTGTAAAAACTTTAAAAAAAACATAACTTTTTTTTTCAAAATGCACAGAGAAGATAGTATTGCAGTCACATAAAGTAAACATTTTAATAAAATTTTCTTATTAGCAGCTATAGTTTTGTGTTATGTGAATGGGGATTTAATTTCGAGGCTTGCATAACTTATAAAATGCGCGCTTAATTTAAAATTGCAACTCAAGATAAAGTTCACGATCATATCTATTTCAATATCGATTTTCAGCAATATTCGTTTATATTTAAAGCGTTATGAATGGTAGAATATTTCACAATATTAATTTAATTGTGTAGAATATTTCACAATATTAATTTAATTGTGTAGAATATTTCACAATATTAATTTAATTGTGTAGAATATTTCACAATATTAATTTAATTGTGTAGAATATTTCACAATATTAATTTAATTGTGTAGAACACACTGTAAGGCTATCCCGAAGGATTTAGTCTTGCAATTTTGAGATTATAAAACTTAAAATTCGGTTAATAATAATTCTTAAAATTTTAAATAAAGGGGACGATGGAGAAAATTGAGCCGAAACTCCACACTGGAATAAAACTTTCCCTCCATTTTAGATGTCTCAGATTTTTAAAAATTATGTTGCATATAGATTTAATATTTTTTCGGCCTCTTTCTTTCCTGGCCAATCTGAAAAGGGGGTGGGGGAGAGATCCACCCCTATAGGTCCGGACCTCGTGTAAAATTTGAATCCACGTGCGACTAAAAACGTTGGTGGATTTTGAACCATTGATTTTTTTTATCTCTTCTATTTATCTAGTTTATTGATTTCATTTTAATGTGATATTTATTAATCTTGTGTTGTTCAGTTGCATGCATGGATATCTCTTTGTGTTATAAAATAATGGAAGAAATAATTATTGATAGCATTTAGAAACAATTCTGAGTGCCTCACTTGGATGATGTCTTTCAAAGTTTCGATCTGGGTGATCCTCGCTTCAGCATCATCACTTAACACATCAGCAGGCTCGAGGCCATTCAAACTCTGTCCAAAATGAAAAAAGAGAGATAAAATGTACCTAGATTATGTCACTGGGAGATAAGAACACTGAACGTCAATTGACACTCAATCACGTGAAAATTATCACACAATGAAAATGGCAATAACATGAATATCAGAAATCGAAATATTTTATATTGAGGTTAGGCATGAATGTGTGTGTCGTTTTTCTGCCGAGGTCCTGCCATCCTCTCAGATCTCCTACTGTGGCATATAAACTGACAGGCTCCTGTCAGACCTCTGTGGCAAGCAGCTGCTTGAGGGGGTATTTTATTTTTTTATTTAAAAAATGCGATTTAATGGAAATGGCCATCTAATAATTGTCATTAATAAAAAGATAATGGTCAGACTCCTCAAGAGATCAATTCTTTTTTTTAAACCTCGCATTGGAAATTTCAGAATAAGTGATTTCCGTTCAGTGCTAAAATCAATACATTAAAGTTATTCCGATTTAAAACATCAAAATGGCAACATGACAAATTTCAATCAGTGCAAATGGCAACAAGACAAATTTCATCAATGTAAGTAAGAACTTGAAGAAGTCGAAAGAACCTAAACATTGACTCATTGCCAATGTTACTTCGCTTTAAATGTGGCTATAGATATTAAGAGATGAAAATGAGTAAAACGCGTCTTATTTAGTGACAGCACATCATTGGGATGATGTTTTACATATGAGAGGCACATTTATGCACAGAGTGCGCATAATCACCCGATGTTTAGTAATTACAATGTCCACTATAAGTAAATTGAAAGAAAAAGACATTTTTTAGATAAAGGAAACATAGCCAAAATAAAAAATTAGCCAAAGAGTTATTTTAGAAAACCTCCTCAGACAGATATTTTGTCGCGATGGAATTTCTCTGCTGCACGATACAAAATAACATTCATTTCAGCATATTCATTGATCATTATTCCTCTCTTAAATAAGCCATCAAAATGATTACCAAAAATAATAATGGACCATGAAAATGATTAGCAAAATTAAATACGTTACCTAAATGATCGTATTTACTTTGTTAGCAATACCTAAATCTTACGGAACGCAACAGAAACACGAGGACATTTAGGGGAATGTACTCAACGCCCAATAACAACATTGACCAGATATTAAGGGGAATGCACTAACCGCCCACTCGGCAATTTGGAGGAATGTACTAACCGCCCACTCGGCCATTTAGAGTAATGTACTAACCGCCCACTCGGCCATTTAGAGTAATGCACTAACCGCTCAGTCGGCCACTTAGAGGAATGTACTAACCGTCCACTCAACCATTTAGAGAAATGCACTCACCGCCCGCTCGACCATTTAAAGTAATGCACTAACCATCCATTCGGCTATTTAGATTAATGTACTAACCGCCCACTCGGCCATTTAGAGGAATGTACTAACTGCCCACTCGGCCATTTAGAATAATGTACTAACCGCCCACTTGGCCATTTAGAGGAATGCATTAATAGCCCACTCGGCCATTTGGAGGAGGGGGCCGGGTTGGCTCAGTCGGTAGCGCGCCAAGCTCGTAATCTGTAGTTCCCAGGTTCGAGTCCCAGCTGGGTCAGCGTTGAGATTTATCTCCGCAAAATTCCCCGCCCTGCCCACGGTCAGTAGGGGACACCGATGGACTTGGAAAGGCCGCCGTCCGTCGGATGGGACGTTAAGCCGTGGCCCCGTGTGTGAGAGAGCCATACCCTGTGCACGTTAAAGAACACGCTGGATGGCCTTGACGGGAGGCTACCATCTGTCTCCCAACAGCTGTTCCAGTGGGTCCCCTCCCCCAACCTTCTCTGAGCCTTCGGGGTCCATGTGACCTGGCCATTTAGCCCATGGTGTGCAAAAAAGTACCGCTCAGAGGTAAAACAACCCAACGTTAAAGAACACGCTGGATGGCCTTGACGGGAGGCTACCATCTGTCTCCCAATAGCTGTTCCAGTGGGTCCCCTCTCCCAACCTTCTATGAGCCTTCGGGGTCCATGTGACCTGGCCATTTAGCACATGGTGTGCAAAAAAGTGCCGCTTAGAGGTAAAACAACCCAACCCATTTGGAGGAATGCACCAACTGCCCAGTCGGCTATTTATAGCATTGCACTCACCTCCCGCTCGACCATTTAGTAATGCATTAACCGTCCACTCCGCAATTTAGAGTAATGTACTAACCGCCCACTCGGCCATTTAGAGTAATGTACTAACCGCCCACTCGGCTATTTAGAGTAATGTACTAACCGCCCACTCGGCCATTTAGAGGAATGAACTAACCGCCCGCTCGGCCATTTTAGATGAATGTACTCACCGCCCGCTCGACCATTTAGATGAATGTACTCACTGCCCACTCGGCCATTAGAGGAATGTACTAACCGCCCACTCGACCATTTAGAGGAATGTACTCATCGCCCGCACGGCCATTTGGAGGAATGAACTCTCTTCCCACTCGGCCATTTAGAGTAATGTACTAACCGCCCACTAGACCATTTAGAGGAATGTACTAACCGCCCACTCGGCCATTCAGAGGAATGTACTAACCGCCCACTCGGCCATTTAGAGGAATGAACTAACTGCCCCCTGGGCCATTTGGAGGAATGGACTGTTACCATTCGGCCATTTGGAGGAATGGATTCTCTTCCCACTCGGCCATTTAGAAGAATGAACTAACCACCCGCTCAGCCATTTACAGTAATGCACTAACCGTCCACTCGGCCATTTAGAGTAATGTACTAACTGCCCACTCGGTCATTTAGAGGAATGAACTAACCGCCCCATGGGCCATTTGGAGGAATGGACTCTCTTCCCACTCGGCCATTTGAAGGAATGGACTCTCTTCCCACTCGGCCATTTGGAGGAATGGACTCTCTTCCCACTCGGCCATTTGAAGGAATGGACTCTCTTCCCACTCGGCCATTTGGAGGAATGGACTCTCTTCCCACTCGGCCATTTGAAGGAATGGACTCTCTTCCCACTCGGCCATTTGGAGGATTGGACTCTCTTCCCACTCGGCCATTTGAAGGAATGGACTAACCGCCCACTATTGCATATAGAGCAATATACCCACCGCCCACTGTTGCATATAGAGCAATATACTCACTACCCATCGCTACATATATAGCAATATACTCACTGCCCACAGCTGCATATAGAGAAATATACTCACCGCCCACTCGGCTAGGAATTGTTTTCCTAAATCTTCGGCTTCTGCTGGAGGCATAGATGTATTGTAAGTCCTTGCGATCTGTGGGAGAAAGACAAAAAACGAGATGAGACATATCAGTGGAATCACACAACTAATAGCCTGCTGACTTTTTTAAGGTAAACTTTCAAATGTGCACATAACAATGCAAATGTATTCTGTCAGAAACTGAATACGATTCAAGACTTTGGTTCCCTTTTCTGCTCGTTTGAAAAAAATAAACTCTTTTGTTTGTCATCTTTTCGTCTCGTGGCATTAAAATTTTTTTGTGTTTTAAGAGATGCAGAAAAAGGTTCTTTTTGTTTTTGGTTGTCATGGTAATAACGAAAGATTTCGATTTCCATTTTCCGCAGCTACCGATTTTTTCAAAATCAACCTGCACAGAGATTAGAAGGACGATGGAACTTTAAAACAATATTGTCAACAGTTTTTTTTATGTCCAGTTTCAGCTGTGAGCGGCAATTTTTTTGCACACAACGGGCTAAATGGCCAGGTCACAAGGACCCCAAAGGCTCTGAGGATGTTAGGGGAAGGCGACCCACTGTTTGGAGACAAATGGCAGATTCCCCCGTCAATACCGTGTTCTATAACGTGCACAGGGTATGACTGTCCCGCACACGCTTTTTGAAAATTAAAATTCCATGTTTACTGATTTTTTTTCTTTACATACACATTGCTCTAAGTATCGCTGACGTCATGATTCGACGAGAGATGTGATGTCACTGATATGAGCGAATGAGAGCGGGGAGGTAGCACGAGATTGCTGATCTCGAGCTAGCTCTGTCTCTTTTGGTAACAATTTTAGAAAATGTTTCAAAGGTGTTTACTTTTCCAAGACGAATTTCATCTGGTGGTCGGCGTGAACTCCACAGCAAACAATTGAGGTGAGATAATTGCGATTATTTTGTTTCTGAGAAAAAAGATGAAATTGAAGGCTCTATCGGGAATGGAAATCATCACGATTTCGTTCCTCCATTTGCATTGTTAAGAAACTTCATTTCGCAACAAAACATTTCAGCCAATTGTTTACGAGGCCAATATTGTTGCCTTGATTTCATTGTTCGGTAACCATTAGAGTGGATGATTTTATCGCAATTCAATTAGCGAAGGGATTCTTTCTGTATGTATCAAATATCGCAATTCAAATAGCGGGATGAGAAATAACTGATCAGCAAATTACTCTGCCTCTTCTAATAGATGAAAGCTAAAATAGAGCCAAGTTAATGAAGTATTCTGGAGTGTGGAAGCCTTCCTAATGCTAATAGGTAGGATCCTAAGAGTAATATTATCAGGCTAATATTTTCAGGGGGAGCATACTCACTCCCCCTATATCCGGCTTGATTATGTATGTGTTTTTGTTGACAAACACAATAGATATTAAAAAATGCTATGTAATTATGTTCATACGAGTTGACATACTGCAATATTTTTCGTGGCAAAATTTTTTTATTATGCTAGGCAGCTTCCAAGGGATCAGGCCAGAATTTGTAAAAAAATTACAAGCAGGGGGGGGGGGATATTGACGCCAGCGGCGAAAAAGGTAAGGGACGCTGGATTTCCATTGTAATGTGACATTTTTGCCATTTCAGATTTAAAAAAAAAAAAAATTCTTGAATAGTGCGGGACTTATGTGCAACAAATTTTGTTGTTATCCCTTTTCGCTTATTATTATTCTCAAAGGGGGAGGTAAAGTCATGACCCCCTAACCAGAAAGAAATCCTGCCCTGCAAGGGACATTTTTGGTTTAATATTTTGAATAAATTAATTAGGAATATCTCCCATGTTTCCGAATCGCCTGTTCATAACTGATAGGGCTGGTAACATACTATGACGAAATTATCTGCACGTGGCAAAGAAATTATGTTCAAATGATTTTTTTATGCGAAAGAGAAGAATTCTAAAAGCCTGTCTTTTTTTGCCGGAAAAGTAAAAGATAAAGTGAACCCTAGCGATGGCGGGTGGGCGGAAATCACTCACCGAATTCGTATTCACTTGAAAAAAAAAAGAAGTGGCATTTTTTCAATTCAGTCGTCGCGCCATCTTCTTTTGAAGTGAATAATTCAATGGGTGTGCTTTACTTCCATTTCTAACTGTTTAGAGCGAGGTGGACACCGGGCCACGGCTCAATGCCCATTCTGAAGGACGACATCCTTTCCAACGCCATCGGTTCCCCCTTTCTTGTCGCGAGCAGGAGACGAATCACAAAGGTGGCAAAGGAGGGACTCGAACCTGGGAACTGCTTTTCTAGGGGCGATACTGATTGAGCCACTTCTTGCTGGTAAGGGTTCAGTTCTTGCAATGGAACCTCTCGTTTCTTACATGATGACCAATCACACTTTTCCACCCAAATCACAAATTTCTAGCATGAATTATTCTTTTCCAACATTCGCTTAAGATTTTAAATTTTAGAAATATTTTTACCGTTAGAGTGAGTTAATAAATCCATTGAGAGATTCGAAAATTGCGAATCGTAATAATACTTCCTCAATACCTATTCAACTAAGAAAGAATTTTTTTCAGTAAAAAACTATTTCGATGTCTACAGACAGACGACAAAGTAAAAACATTGGCTCCTTCTTTTATAGCGAGATAAAAGTATTCAGAAAATAAATTTTTAAAATTATATTTTCACTGTTATTCTTCAAAAAAGCATTTTAATATTGCAAATGTTTCAAGAATAAGAATGGAAGTGTTGGTTGAAGAAATGATTTTAATGGTTTTGTGGATGTCACCTTGTTTAGAGAAATAAAGCGCTCTGTCGTCACGGAGAGAAAGGTTAAATTCAGAAATGTTTAGCCGAGAAATATTAAACGATCTGGATCACCAGTTTGTAATCACCTTTAAATCTTCCCTCCAAAATCTGGTTGTTTTGGAGACGCTGGTTCTGGGAGCCACTTCTTTGATCTGAAAAGTAGAATAAAAAAAAATATTAATTCTTAAGGAATTTAAAGAATTTATTTTCTGCAACAGAATCGTACAAAAAATCTACCATTGACCGCTTTCAATAATATCCAGACATATCACAATTTTCTATAAATTCTAATGCTCTCAAATTTATCGTAACTAAACTGGTTTCCATAAATTAAGGAAAATCTCCTTTATGTTAAACCAATGGGATGCTAACGTCAAAACTCTATAACTCCTAAAATAAGTTGTTTTTTTTTTGAAAAATGTAATTGGTGATAAAGATCTCAATGAAATAAATCAATATCTCGATTTTCAACAATATTAGTTCAGTGTTTAATGAGTTATGGAAGTTTGGATATTTAACAACAGCAATGCCAGTCTTAAGAAACTTATACAAAACTGAAGAATAGTGAAAGGCTTCGGTCGGTGTATTGGTTGCGGTCCTCAGCTAACAGATGGCACTACTCAAATGACGTATGACGTCGGAGCGTAAAGTATGTTGGTTGTTGGTGGCCTATGGTTCTATGTTTCGTTGGGTGGGTAATGGGTAGTCACTTGTCGTGTGTGAATTGACCGGAGTGTGAAGTTACGTGCGTTTTTTTTCGACATTTTTGCTTTATAATTCGTTTGGATAACATGCTTTAAATTTAATCGAGCTAAAATAAATAGATAAAATAAATTTAATCTAGCTTTAAGTTTAGTCTAGAAATATTAAATTAGTATAATTCGTTTGGATAACATGCCGTAAATTTAATCTAGCTAAACTAATAGATAAAATAAATTTAATCTAGCTTAAATTTAGAATTAGGTTAGAGGTAATTAAGAAATAGGTTAGAGGTAAGTGCGTATGCATCCTATATTTAATGAGGGTTTTTTAGTGATAGCTAGAATAATTAAAATGTTTGGAAAATTCATTAAGATATGGTAAATAATAAGTTATTAAAGATATTTTGGAATTGAAATTATTTAATATTAAGAAGGTTGTTGCTGTTGATAGTGTTAGTGTTTTGTAACGTTAAGGTCACGTCGTTTTGAAGTGGGAGTTGGTAACTTTTTACTGCTGCGTGTAGGGGGGTAATGTCGTTTGGAGTGAGGGGTCACAAGGACCCCGAAGGCTCAGAGAAAGTTGGGGGAGGGGACCCACTGGAACAGTTTTTGGGAGACAGATGGTAGCCTCCCGTCAAGGCCATTCAGTGTGTGTCCTTTAACGTGCACAGGGTATGGCTCTCCCGCACACGGGGCCACGGCTTAACGTCCTATCCGACGGACGGCGGCCTTTCGAAGCCCATCGGTGCCCCCTACCCTGACCGTGGGCAGGGCGGGAAGTTTTGCGGAGATAAATCTCAACGCTGACCCAGCTGGGACTCGAAACCTGGGAACTGCAGATTGCGAGCCTGGCTTCCTGTTGATCTCTCTTTTGGAAACTGATTTCCTGTTGATCTCTATTTTGGAAACTGATTTCCTGTTGCTCCCCTCGATGCGAGAGCCTGTCCGTGGTGAGGGGACCACCCTGTGAAGGTTCCGCTGGCTCGGTTACCTTCGCAGGGTCCTAAACGCTCGCCCGCGTGTTTGCCGTGCGCGGAGACCCGTGTCCCGGGAAAGGAGGATCCTGGTAGTTGCTCGGGGGTCCCCGTCTTCTCTCCTCAGCTCATGACTGGCGTGGTCCCCATTGGCCGTCTTGCCATTGGGGAGCATGTCTGTCGCGGGGCTGGGCAGCGGATTCCGGGGCCTCTGCTATACACTGCTTTGGCCTCTGCTTCCGGTAAACGGGAGCTCCTGGGGTGGCCCCCCCAGGAGCAATCGGCTGGTGGGCAGGTCCTGCTAGGGTCAACCGTGCAGAGCGGTGACTAACCTTGCCCACGGTCCGGGTACAGGTTTACAAGTTTCCTCACAGATTATTTTAATTTTGTCGTTATCCTTTCTTTGTGCAGCCAGTTTGGCAGTCACAATATTCTTATTTTTGCGCTTTGTTTCATTTGTGTAGAACGTTTTTGTTCTGCACATTTCTCTTTTTATTTACTTTCTATTTATTTGTGAGGGCTTGGCTCACGGTCTGTGTGGGTATAGTGCCTGCGTAGCCCTGGCGCCCGACTGGGCGTCCCCTTGTTGGGCTCCGTGGAGGGTGGGGACAGCGGGCACTGAACCACACAAAAACAAACATGCGAGAGAATGAAGAAAATAATGCGATCGCCGCCAACAAGAGGGCTCGACGTGAGCCCCCATCTTCCTCGTTGTCTACGTTATCTCTGCCGTCGTCTTCTGTGTCTGTGTCTTCGTTCCCAAAGTTCCTGATCATCCACTCCACGGGTGATCAGGTACTTGGGGACATGTCCCCTTTTTTCGTTAATAAAGGTTTGAAAGGTCTTGCGGGAGAACCGAAATCCGTAAAGCGCTTACGATCTGGCGACTTACAAGTTGAGACCGCTTGTTCAAAACACTCAGAACTACTCCTGAAAGTCAAAGAAATTGGTGGGGTGGCTGTCGAAGTCACTCCCCATAAAACTTTGAATTCCTCTCGGGGTGTGATCACCGAGTGGGGCCTCCTCAAAGTCACTGAGGAGGAGATCCTCTCGGAGCTCGCACCTCAAGGAGTAACAGCGGTCCACCGGGTTTCAACACGCCGTGATGGGAAATTAACACCCACCCGGGTGCTAATCGTGACATTTAACACGCCACGCCTGCCTTCTTCCATCAAGGCAGGTTATTTACATTGTGAGGTACGGCCGTATATACCGAACCCTCTGCGCTGTTTTCAGTGTCAGATATACGGTCATGCCCACACAGCATGCAGGGGCAAGCCCACCTGTGCTCGCTGTGGCAGTAAGGAAGCCAGTTTCCCACAGTGACAGCAACAGGAAGCCAGTTTCCCACAGTGACAGCAACAGGAAGCCAGTTTCCCACAGTGACAGCAACAGGAAGCCAGTTTCCCACAGTGACAGCAACAGGAAGCCAGTTTCCCACAGTGACAGCAACAGGAAGCCAGTTTCCCACAGTGACAGCAACAGGAAGCCAGTTTCCCACAGTGACAGCAACAGGAAGCCAGTTTCCCACATTGACAGCAACAGGAAGCCAGTTTCCCACAGTGACAGCAACAGGAAGCCAGTTTCCCACAGTGACAGCAACAGGAAGCCAGTTTCCCACAGTGACAGCAACAGGACGCCAGTTTCCCACAGTGACAGCAACAGGAAGCCAGTTTCCCACAGTGACAGCAACAGGAAGCCAGTTTCCCACAGTGACAGCAACAGGAAGCCAGTTTCCCACAGTGACAGCAACAGGAAGCCAGTTTCCCACAGTGACAGCAACAGGAAGCCAGTTTCCCACAGTGACAGCAACAGGAAGCCAGTTTCCCACAGTGACAGCAACAGGAAGCCAGTTTCCCACAGTGACAGCAACAGGAAGCCAGTTTCCCACAGTGACAGCAACAGGAAGCCAGTTTCCCACAGTGACAGCAACAGGAAGCCAGTTTCCCACAGTGACAGCAACAGGAAGCCAGTTTCCCACAGTGACAGCAACAGGAAGCCAGTTTCCCACAGTGACAGCAACAGGACGCCAGTTTCCCACAGTGACAGCAACAGGAAGCCAGTTTCCCACAGTGACAGCAACAGGAAGCCAGTTTCCCACAGTGACAGCAACAGGAAGCCAGTTTCCCACAGTGACAGCAACAGGAAGCCAGTTTCCCACAGTGACAGCAACAGGAAGCCAGTTTCCCACAGTGACAGCAACAGGAAGCCAGTTTCCCACAGTGACAGCAACAGGAAGCCAGTTTCCCACAGTGACAGCAACAGGAAGCCAGTTTCCCACAGTGACAGCAACAGGAAGCCAGTTTCCCACAGTGACAGCAACAGGAAGCCAGTTTCCCACAGTGACAGCAACAGGAAGCCAGTTTCCCACAGTGACAGCAACAGGAAGCCAGTTTCCCACAGTGACAGCAACAGGAAGCCAGTTTCCCACAGTGACAGCAACAGGAAGCCAGTTTCCCACAGTGACAGCAACAGGAAGCCAGTTTCCCACAGTGACAGCAACAGGAAGCCAGTTTCCCACAGTGACAGCAACAGGAAGCCAGTTTCCCACAGTGAGAGCAACAGGAAGCCAGTTTCCCACAGTGACAGCAACAGGAAGCCAGTTTCCCACAGTGACAGCAACAGGAAGCCAGTTTCCCACAGTGACAGCAACAGGAAGCCAGTTTCCCACAGTGACAGCAACAGGAAGCCAGTTTCCCACAGTGACAGCAACAGGAAGCCAGTTTCCCACAGTGACAGCAACAGGAAGCCAGTTTCCCACAGTGACAGCAACGGGAAGCCAGTTTCCCACAGTGACAGCAACGGGAAGCCAGTTTCCCACAGTGACAGCAACAGGAAGCCAGTTTCCCACAGTGACAGCAACAGGAAGCCAGTTTCCCACAGTGAGAGCAACAGGAAGCCAGTTTCCCACAGTGACAGCAACAGGAAGCCAGTTTCCCACAGTGACAGCAACGGGAAGCCAGTTTCCCACAGTGACAGCAACAGGAAGCCAGTTTCCCACAGTGACAGCAACAGGAAGCCAGTTTCCCACAGTGACAGCAACAGGAAGCCAGTTTCCCACAGTGACAGCAACAGGAAGCCAGTTTCCCACAGTGACAGCAACAGGAAGCCAGTTTCCCACAGTGAGAGCAACAGGACGCCAGTTTCCCACAGTGACAGCAACAGGAAGCCAGTTTCCCACAGTGACAGCAACAGGAAGCCAGTTTCCCACAGTGACAGCAACAGGAAGCCAGTTTCCCACAGTGACAGCAACAGGAAGCCAGTTTCCCACAGTGACAGCAACAGGAAGCCAGTTTCCCACAGTGACAGCAACAGGAAGCCAGTTTCCCACAGTGACAGCAACAGGAAGCCAGTTTCCCACAGTGACAGCAACAGGAAGCGAGTTTCCCACATTGACAGCAACAGGAAGCCAGTTTCCCACAGTGACAGCAACAGGAAGCCAGTTTCCCACAGTGACAGCAACAGGAAGCCAGTTTCCCACAGTGACAGCAACAGGAAGCCAGTTTCCCACAGTGACAGCAACAGGAAGCCAGTTTCCCACAGTGACAGCAACAGGAAGCCAGTTTCCCACAGTGACAGCAACAGGAAGCCAGTTTCCCACAGTGACAGCAACAGGAAGCCAGTTTCCCACAGTGACAGCAACAGGAAGCCAGTTTCCCACAGTGAGAGCAACAGGAAGCGAGTTTCCCACATTGACAGCAACAGGAAGCGAGTTTCCCACATTGACAGCAACAGGAAGCGAGTTTCCCACAGTGACAGCAACAGGAAGCCAGTTTCCCACAGTGACAGCAACAGGAAGCCAGTTTCCCACAGTGACAGCAACAGGAAGCCAGTTTCCCACAGTGACAGCAACAGGACGCCAGTTTCCCACAGTGACAGCAACAGGAAGCCAGTTTCCCACAGTGACAGCAACAGGAAGCCAGTTTCCCACAGTGACAGCAACAGGACGCCAGTTTCCCACAGTGACAGCAACAGGAAGCCAGTTTCCCACAGTGAGAGCAACAGGAAGCGAGTTTCCCACATTGACAGCAACAGGAAGCCAGTTTCCCACAGTGACAGCAACAGGAAGCCAGTTTCCCACAGTGACAGCAACAGGAAGCCAGTTTCCCACAGTGACAGCAACAGGAAGCCAGTTTCCCACAGTGACAGCAACAGGACGCCAGTTTCCCACAGTGACAGCAACAGGAAGCCAGTTTCCCACAGTGACAGCAACAGGACGCCAGTTTCCCACAGTGACAGCAACAGGAAGCCAGTTTCCCACAGTGAGAGCAACAGGAAGCGAGTTTCCCACAGTGACAGCAACAGGAAGCCAGTTTCCCACAGTGACAGCAACAGGAAGCCAGTTTCCCACAGTGACAGCAACAGGAAGCCAGTTTCCCACAGTGAGAGCAACAGGAAGCCAGTTTCCCACAGTGACAGCAACAGGAAGCCAGTTTCCCACAGTGACAGCAACAGGAAGCCAGTTTCCCACAGTGACAGCAACAGGAAGCGAGTTTCCCACATTGACAGCAACAGGAAGCCAGTTTCCCACAGTGACAGCAACAGGAAGCCAGTTTCCCACAGTGACAGCAACAGGAAGCCAGTTTCCCACAGTGAGAGCAACAGGACGCCAGTTTCCCACAGTGACAGCAACAGGAAGCCAGTTTCCCACAGTGACAGCAACAGGAAGCCAGTTTCCCACAGTGACAGCAACAGGAAGCCAGTTTCCCACAGTGACAGCAACAGGAAGCCAGTTTCCCACAGTGACAGCAACAGGAAGCCAGTTTCCCACAGTGACAGCAACAGGAAGCCAGTTTCCCACAGTGACAGCAACAGGAAGCCAGTTTCCCACAGTGACAGCAACAGGAAGCCAGTTTCCCACATTGACAGCAACAGGAAGCCAGTTTCCCACAGTGACAGCAACAGGAAGCCAGTTTCCCACAGTGACAGCAACAGGAAGCCAGTTTCCCACAGTGACAGCAACAGGAAGCCAGTTTCCCACAGTGACAGCAACAGGAAGCCAGTTTCCCACAGTGACAGCAACAGGAAGCCAGTTTCCCACAGTGACAGCAACAGGAAGCCAGTTTCCCACAGTGACAGCAACAGGAAGCCAGTTTCCCACAGTGACAGCAACAGGAAGCGAGTTTCCCACATTGACAGCAACAGGAAGCCAGTTTCCCACAGTGACAGCAACAGGAAGCCAGTTTCCCACAGTGACAGCAACAGGAAGCCAGTTTCCCACAGTGACAGCAACAGGAAGCCAGTTTCCCACAGTGACAGCAACAGGAAGCCAGTTTCCCACAGTGACAGCAACAGGAAGCCAGTTTCCCACATTGACAGCAACAGGAAGCCAGTTTCCCACAGTGACAGCAACAGGAAGCCAGTTTCCCACAGTGACAGCAACAGGAAGCCAGTTTCCCACAGTGACAGCAACAGGAAGCGAGTTTCCCACATTGACAGCAACAGGAAGCCAGTTTCCCACAGTGACAGCAACAGGAAGCCAGTTTCCCACAGTGACAGCAACAGGAAGCCAGTTTCCCACAGTGACAGCAACAGGAAGCCAGTTTCCCACAGTGACAGCAACAGGAAGCCAGTTTCCCACAGTGACAGCAACAGGAAGCCAGTTTCCCACAGTGACAGCAACAGGAAGCCAGTTTCCCACAGTGACAGCAACAGGAAGCCAGTTTCCCACAGTGACAGCAACAGGAAGCCAGTTTCCCACAGTGACAGCAACAGGAAGCCAGTTTCCCACAGTGACAGCAACAGGAAGCCAGTTTCCCACAGTGACAGCAACAGGAAGCCAGTTTCCCACAGTGACAGCAACAGGAAGCCAGTTTCCCACAGTGACAGCAACAGGAAGCCAGTTTCCCACAGTGACAGCAACAGGAAGCGAGTTTCCCACATTGACAGCAACAGGAAGCCAGTTTCCCACAGTGACACCAATATGAAGCCAGTTTCGAATGGTCAACTTGGAAACTGTCACCATTAGAAACTGCTTTCCTGTTGCTGTCGCCATTGGAAAATGGATTCCTGTTGCTGTCACTATTGGAAACTGGCTTCCTGTTACTTTCATCATTGGAAACTGACTTCCTGTTGCTCTCACTATTGGAAACTGGCTTTCCCTTGCTGTCACTAATGGACATTGGCTTCCTGTTGCTGTCACTATTGGGAACAGGCTTCCTGGCACTATTGCAAACTGTCCCACTCGTTGGTTCCATTTCCTAAATGACTGAAAAATGGCCCTTTCGGTCTTTAACCTTTCCAGTTTCGAGAACGTATACATCCGTTTTTAGTACAATAAAATAAAACGATTTTTAAAAAAATATAAAAATTGCCATTTTAATATTTTTAATAGATACTTTATTAAAATATGTAATTTAATCTTGATAAATAATATTTTCTTTTTTTATTTGATGCATATTTTATTAAACTATGACATAAATAATTTGTTAAAGCCATCTGTTTGCCATTTCTTAGAAGTTATATAAGGTGTTGCCAATTTGTTTGTTAACATTACTCTGTGCTGAAGCAATCCCCTAATTTAAGTTCAGAAGTTTGATTTGAACTATTATAAACAAATTTTTTCTTAAAGTCTTTAAAATCTCCTGATAATTAACAAAGAACTGCTACTTTTTAAAAATGAAAGATTTTGGAAGTAATTATGAAATGTGTACCTTTTTTTGGTATATCACTGTAAATTATTCAAATTAATGTTACTACATTGATCAAAATTTTTACTACAATAAAATTCAGAATAAAATTCTTTTTAATTTGTGATATAATAAGAGCTATTTCTGTTGATTAGTCATTTATTAAAAATATTCTAAATGCGATTTGTTTATTGGACTGCAACGAGCCTGGACTTTTTCTCGAAGTATAGTATGGAGAAAAAATTTCAAAATGGAAGAAATGTTTACTTTAAACAAGAATTTTTTTTAGAAATAAATCTTTTATTTAGAAAATAAAATAAAAATCTTTTATTTAGAAATAAATAGCCTTTCTATTCATGTGCATTATAATAATTTCTGTCTATTAGATTTTTTTTTTTTATAAATTTTTATTTGTCTTGCCAGATGCATTTTTTTACTACATTACTCTAAAAAAGTCCTATTAAAATGAAACATATGGTCGTTTTTGTTAAATATTTTATTTTCAGAAAATCCAGAATTAAATGATTAATTTGGCATCTAGCATGCCATAATTCCTTTAACTAATTATTTGGCAAAAAAGTTCTAAATTTAAATTTGTCCTCTGGATGTAAAACAGTTTTTCAGGTTGTACACTGGAAGGGTTAACGCCACATGGCTGGCAATAACAATTTACAAATGTGTATATCAATTAATTCAGGCTGAGATTTAGGGAGAAGGCATGGGGGATATTCCCCACCCTTTGAGAATTCTGATGACGATAATACGGGAAAAAATATTAGCCTTTTTTTATATTTCATGCATTTTCGGAGAATTTTTTGAAGACTTCCCCATTTTTTTTTTTCTGGATTCGGACTGCATTCGTTCTCTTATCTGTTATCTCTGTTGATTTCAGAAATGGTAAAAATCGGCTGCCATTTGGAAACAATGGCATTTTTAAGTCTGTGAGAAATTCCTATCATGATGACCTTGAGGTTGCTGTCACTCACCTTGAGCACGACGACTGCCGCGAGGACGATGCAGACGATGTTGATGAGAGTGAGAACGAGGCTGATGAGCCCCAACATGGCGCACTCTTTGTCCATTTCGTTGTAATAGGAGACGTGGTATTTGAGAGGAGGGACGAGGGACGGTTGCATGAATTGGGTGATGCCATTCATTTGGAACTGAAATTATACACACAGACAAATATCTCTTGTATGGAAATATAATAATTCTTACATTGCACTCTTACATAGATTAAATGCCTTTTACGAACATTTACATATTTATCAGCCATTTAGGTATCTTTACAACTGCATTAGTTACATTATTGTTATTAAAATAGGACATAAGTCACATTATTGTTTTGAAAAGAAGTTGTAAATGTTTCTCTGTTTTGTAACCAAGGTTTCACACAACAAAGGACTCCACGTAAGAATATAAATTTTCTTGCATGCTATTATTGAAAAACGTCAGGTTCGTTTTCATTTACGAGCATATTATTTTCGTAAACATTTTTTTAACTAGTACAGTAAAATCTCTTTATGACGAAACTGAAGGGACTAATTTTTGTCAATTTGTTCTAAGAAAAGAACCTTCTTTATATTTGTAAACATATTTCTTCAATTTCTTCATATCTGCATCTAAACAATGTTGCTGTTGGTTAAAATTTAATATCAACACTAACAATTTTGCAAAAGATTGCTTCCACCAAGTTTTTGACAAAACATTATAAATATTATATTTTCTCATTCCTGTGACAACAATTTTGTATAGTGAAAACAATTTTCTGTGTGCTACTCAATTTTTCCTGTTAATAATTTAAACTAATCGAGAACTCTCTGCTCAATTTAAAGATGGCGTCTCTTCTGTAAAAGCGCATAAGATCTAACAAAAATTCTTTCTCGAGGGCTGACTTCAACTTTAGCCAGAACATCCCCAGTGTGGTCCTCATCTGTGATATTACAAAGTGCCCAAGTTTCGCTACCATAACTAACCCTAGAAAGAACCAAATTATTATACGGTCTAATTTTAGTCTTTAGGTGTATGCGCCTATTTCTCCACACTCTCCATAGATTCTTAAAAGTCCTGGCAGCAATCCCTATTCGTCTGTTAATCTCATGCTGCACATCACCAGTATCAGTTACGCAGCTCCCAAGGTAATTAAACTGTGACACATGCTCAAGACTGCAACCATTCAGATTAACTGAATCACAGCCTGCATGACTAATTTTCATCACTTTAGTTTTCTCACTGTTTATCACCAAACCTACTCTATTACCAGTCTCATCAACAGCTCGAATGAAAGAGTTCATCTCATCAACATCATTTGCCAATAAGGCCAAATTATCTGCATAATCTAAATCAGAAAATGTTAAATCTCTAGACAGTTAAGGCCAAAATCTTTCTCTTGCAGTGAATTCCACATAAGATAATCAATTACCAAACTAAAGAGAAAAGGAGACAAAATGCACTCCATTAGCGATTCTAAACCAATCGTTACAAGCCTCACCCTGCACTACTCTTATTAAAGAGAGCTATCATTAAGTTAACTAATCTTTGTGAATACATGGATATAAAAAAATGTAGTTCTTCTGAAATATATCTGATTTAAGAAGCTTAAATGTTTTGTAAAGAACTTCAGAAATGATTTTTATTTGAAAGATAAAAGAAAGTCTGTGGCATTCCTTGTGCACATCATCTGCATTTCCTTTAGTAAAGAATGGCGGGGTTTTGATAATCATAGCCTGAAAAGACTATCTTTTCCAGATGAATAATTACACACATGCTTACATTAAGTTTACAATGTTATCTTTGTATGCTAAACGATAGCTGATGTAAATTAAAACTCGGATTTTGTGTAAAGTATATTTGTCAGGAAAATTTAAACCATTTTCTTACCATTTGTGGTTCTTCGTCCTGAGCCTTCATGGTCAGAATTGAGGCAATTCCCCACAACAGACCCTGAATACGAAACGAAGATTAAACATTATTTAATAATTGCAAGAGAAAACTTATTAACTTTAAATTTTTAAATTCTTTCTAGAAATTAGAATATAAAGTTCAGTAAAGGAGCGATTTGTGTTGCATCGATTGAGGAATTGGGAATGCTTTGCTGGGCCAATCAAAGATTTCGCTTTTGGCCGCACCACCCTAAGTTCCCGATGATTGGTTGCACCCATTAAAAAAGGTTTGTCACAACGTGTTATGTGCATGACAAGTCGAATATAAATCGATTTGAAAGCTTTGTAAGTCTGAAAATAAATTAAAAAAAAAGTCGACGGGATTAAACTGAAACTTTTGAAGAAATCTAGACATTTCACTATTATCTATAATAATTAAAGAAGGTGCCTGTCTGTAGTATCTATAACTCATCAGGAAATCGTAGTAGACGCTTCAAATTTTCAGAAAATGTTTCTGTCCGTAGTCCTGGTCGGAGTGTCAAATTTCGGGTCGAAAGTCCAAAAGGGTGGGGAGGGGGGGGGGGGCGGGCTTGCTAGAAGCAAAAGTATTTGCCATGCTATTCCTACGGGAAACGATAATCGCCGTGAAATTTATTGTTGCCATTTACTGATCCCTAACTGTGAACGTAAAGAGTCAATATTTAAATCTGCTGCCGTTGCCAGATTCCCCATATTTCCAGAAGCATTAGTAAGGCGTCCCATTACAGTTAGGGACCTGATTTCTTTTTAAACCCAAAAATGAAGTCGGGCAGGGGAACGACCTACGAAATTTGGGATCTTTCGGTGATGTACGCCGGGAATCACAGAATACCCAAATCTGTGGAAATAAAACTTCATAGCTTGTGACAAAGCCACAGGTTATGTATGAGCTTGTGCTCTACATAGTTATGAGTACTACATAGCTTGTGACAAAGCCACAGGTTATGTATGAGCTTGTGCTCTACATAGTTATGAGTACTACATAGCTTGTGACAAAGCCACAGATTATGTATGAGCTTGTGCTCTACATAGTAATGAGTACTACATAGCTTGTGACAAAGCCACAGGTTATGTATGAGCTTGTGCTCTACATAGTAATGAGTACTACATAGCTTGTGACAAAGCCACAGGTTATGTATGAGCTTGTGCTCTACATAGTTATGAGTACTACATAGCTTGTGACAAAGCCACAGATTATGTATGAGCTTGTGCTCTACATAGTAATGAGTACTACATAGCTTGTGACAAAGCCACAGGTTATGTATGAGCTTGTGCTCTACATAGTAATGAGTACTACATAGCTTGTGACAAAGCCACAGGTTATGTATGAGCTTGTGCTCTACATAGTTATGAGTACTACATAGCTTGTGACAAAGCCACAGGTTATGTATGAGCTTGTGCTCTACATAGTTATGAGTACTACATAGCTTCTGACAAAGCCACAGGTTATGTATGAGCTTGTGCTCTACATAGTTATGAGTACTACATAGCTTGTGACAAAGCCACAGGTTATGTATGAGCTTGTGCTCTACATAGTTATGAGTACTACATAGCTTGTGACAAAGCCACAGGTTATGTATGAGCTTGTGCTCTACATAGTTATGAGTACTACATAGCTTGTGACAAAGCCACAGGTTATGTATGAGCTTGTGCTCTACATAGTTATGAGTACTACATAGCTTGTGACAAAGCCACAGATTATGTATGAGCTTGTGCTCTACATAGTTATGAGTACTACATAGCTTGTGACAAAGCCACAGGTTATGTATGAGCTTGTGCTCTACATAGTTATGAGTACTACATAGCTTCTGACAAAGCCACAGGTTATGTATGAGCTTGTGCTCTACATAGTTATGAGTACTACATAGCTTGTGACAAAGCCACAGGTTATGTATGAGCTTGTGCTCTACATAGTTATGAGTACTACATAGCTTGTGACAAAGCCACAGGTTATGTATGAGCTTGTGCTCTACATAGTTATGAGTACTACATAGCTTGTGACAAAGCCACAGGTTATGTATGAGCTTGTGCTCTACATAGTTATGAGTACTACATAGCTTGTGACAAAGCCACAGATTATGTATGAGCTTGTGCTCTACATAGTAATGAGTACTACATAGCTTGTGACAAAGCCACAGGTTATGTATGAGCTTGTGCTCTACATAGTAATGAGTACTACATAGCTTGTGACAAAGCCACAGGTTATGTATGAGCTTGTGCTCTACATAGTTATGAGTACTACATAGCTTGTGACAAAGCCACAGATTATGTATGAGCTTGTGCTCTACATAGTAATGAGTACTACATAGCTTGTGACAAAGCCACAGGTTATGTATGAGCTTGTGCTCTACATAGTAATGAGTACTACATAGCTTGTGACAAAGCCACAGGTTATGTATGAGCTTGTGCTCTACATAGTTATGAGTACTACATAGCTTGTGACAAAGCCACAGGTTATGTATGAGCTTGTGCTCTACATAGTTATGAGTACTACATAGCTTCTGACAAAGCCACAGGTTATGTATGAGCTTGTGCTCTACATAGTTATGAGTACTACATAGCTTGTGACAAAGCCACAGGTTATGTATGAGCTTGTGCTCTACATAGTTATGAGTACTACATAGCTTGTGACAAAGCCACAGGTTATGTATGAGCTTGTGCTCTACATAGTTATGAGTACTACATAGCTTGTGACAAAGCCACAGGTTATGTATGAGCTTGTGCTCTACATAGTTATGAGTACTACATAGCTTGTGACAAAGCCACAGGTTATGTATGAGCTTGTGCTCTACATAGTAATGAGTACTACATAGCTTGTGACAAAGCCACAGGTTATGTATGAGCTTGTGCTCTACATAGTTATGAGTACTACATAGCTTGTGACAAAGCCACAGGTTATGTATGAGCTTGTGCTCTACATAGTTATGAGTACTACATAGCTTGTGACAAAGCCACAGGTTATGTATGAGCTTGTGCTCTACATAGTTATGAGTACTACATAGCTTGTGACAAAGCCACAGGTTATGTATGAGCTTGTGCTCTACATAGTTATGAGTACTACATAGCTTGTGACAAAGCCACAGGATATGTATGAGCTTGTGCTCTACATAGTTATGAGTACTACATAGCTTGTGACAAAGCCACAGGTTATGTATGAGCTTGTGCTCTACATAGTTATGAGTACTACATAGCTTGTGACAAAGCCACAGGTTATGTATGAGCTTGTGCTCTACATAGTAATGAGTACTACATAGCTTGTGACAAAGCCACAGGTTATGTATGAGCTTGTGCTCTACATAGTAATGAGTACTACATAGCTTGTGACAAAGCCACAGGTTATGTATGAGCTTGTGCTCTACATAGTTATGAGTACTACATAGCTTGTGACAAAGCCACAGGTTATGTATGAGCTTGTGCTCTACATAGTTATGAGTACTACATAGCTTGTGACAAAGCCACAGGTTATGTATGAGCTTGTGCTCTACATAGTTATGAGTACTACATAGCTTGTGACAAAGCCACAGGTTATGTATGAGCTTGTGCTCTACATAGTAATGATACTACATAGCTTGTGACAAAGCCACAGGTTATGTATGAGCTTGTGCTCTACATAGTTATGAGTACTACATAGCTTGTGACAAAGCCACAGGTTATGTATGAGCTTGTGCTCTACATAGTTATGAGTACTACATAGCTTGTGACAAAGCCACAGGTTATGTATGAGCTTGTGCTCTACATAGTTATGAGTACTACATAGCTTGTGACAAAGCCACAGGTTATGTATGAGCTTGTGCTCTACATAGTAATGAGTACTACATAGCTTGTGACAAAGCCACAGGTTATGTATGAGCTTGTGCTCTACATAGTAATGAGTACTACATAGCTTGTGACAAAGCCACAGGTTATGTATGAGCTTGTGCTCTACATAGTTATGAGTACTACATAGCTTGTGACAAAGCCACAGGTTATGTATGAGCTTGTGCTCTACATAGTTATGAGTACTACATAGCTTGTGACAAAGCCACAGGTTATGTATGAGCTTGTGCTCTACATAGTTATGAGTACTACATAGCTTGTGACAAAGCCACAGGTTATGTATGAGCTTGTGCTCTACATAGTTATGAGTACTACATAGCTTGTGACAAAGCCACAGGTTATGTATGAGCTTGTGCTCTACATAGTAATGAGTACTACATAGCTTGTGACAAAGCCACAGGTTATGTATGAGCTTGTGCTCTACATAGTTATGAGTACTACATAGCTTGTGACAAAGCCACAGGTTATGTATGAGCTTGTGCTCTACATAGTTATGAGTACTACATAGCTTGTGACACAGCCACAGGTTATGTATGAGCTTGTGCTCTACATAGTTATGAGTACTACATAGCTTGTGACAAAGCCACAGGTTATGTATGAGCTTGTGCTCTACATAGTTATGAGTACTACATAGCTTGTGACAAAGCCACAGGTTATGTATGAGCTTGTGCTCTACATAGTTATGAGTACTACATAGCTTGTGACAAAGCCACAGGTTATGTATGAGCTTGTGCTCTACATAGTTATGAGTACTACATAGCTTGTGACAAAGCCACAGGTTATGTATGAGCTTGTGCTCTACATAGTTATGAGTACTACATAGCTTGTGACAAAGCCACAGGTTATGTATGAGCTTGTGCTCTACATAGTTATGAGTACTACATAGCTTGTGACAAAGCCACAGGTTATGTATGAGCTTGTGCTCTACATAGTAATGAGTACTACATAGCTTGTGACAAAGCCACAGGTTATGTATGAGCTTGTGCTCTACATAGTTATGAGTACTACATAGCTTGTGACAAAGCCACAGGTTATGTATGAGCTTGTGCTCTACATAGTTATGAGTACTACATAGCTTGTGACAAAGCCACAGGTTATGTATGAGCTTGTGCTCTACATAGTTATGAGTACTACATAGCTTGTGACAAAGCCACAGGTTATGTATGAGCTTGTGCTCTACATAGTTATGAGTACTACATAGCTTGTGACAAAGCCACAGGTTATGTATGAGCTTGTGCTCTACATAGTTATGAGTACTACATAGCTTGTGACAAAGCCACAGGTTATGTATGAGCTTGTGCTCTACATAGTTATGAGTACTACATAGCTTGTGACAAAGCCACAGGTTATGTATGAGCTTGTGCTCTACATAGTAATGAGTACTACATAGCTTGTGACAAAGCCACAGGTTATGTATGAGCTTGTGCTCTACATAGTAATGAGTACTACATAGCTTGTGACAAAGCCACAGGTTATGTATGAGCTTGTGCTCTACATAGTTATGAGTACTACATAGCTTGTGACAAAGCCACAGGTTATGTATGAGCTTGTGCTCTACATAGTTATGAGTACTACATAGCTTGTGACAAAGCCACAGGTTATGTATGAGCTTGTGCTCTACATAGTTATGAGTACTACATAGCTTGTGACAAAGCCACAGGTTATGTATGAGCTTGTGCTCTACATAGTTATGAGTACTACATAGCTTGTGACAAAGCCACAGGTTATGTATGAGCTTGTGCTCTACATAGTTATGAGTACTACATAGCTTGTGACAAAGCCACAGGTTATGAGAGCGCGCTTTGCTATATTAGGACAATTATTCGTGTTCGAACTGTGCTAAACTTGTTGAGGTTATTGTCGTTACCTTTTAGAGTTGAAGAAGAGTCTTTGCGATCAACACTAAAAGGATGATGGGGAAAATGATGATTTTTATTGGAATTAAAGAATGAATTATTCATTCGTCATTTTTTTTATGAAATCAGTTATTTCAATTTCGTTGATAGAGCAAATGTTTTTTAGTGATGAGAGAAGAAATTTTTTGTTCAATTATTCTGTGCTAACTCACCGCATTGACGGCAGGGGGCAGCAGTGAGGCAGAGATAGCGACACCCACCAATGATCCGACATTGCCACCTAAAACGGAAAGCGCCACTCCTGCGCCTGACGGGATCGCAATGAGGATCCCTACCCACAGACTCCTGCCGAGACCTCTGCAAAATAAAAAACATTCGATGAATACAGCGGTACTTACATTTAGAGAGAAAAAAAATCATTTTGAAATAAATCTTGGTGCCATTTTTCTGACCTGCTCGTCATTTCTGCGGTCGGCCATTCCTGATGCCCCCAGTAGATGTTCAAGCTCGCTCCGACGAGACCAAATACGAAACCTGCAAGAGAACGTGCCATGACGTCACTGTAGAATGAAACAATCATTGGCTATTTTAAATATGGAACTGTAGTAAGCAGATCAATAACTCAAATCAGAAATCAATAGCCGGCTCTTGGTTTCTCGATCGTCAATCCGACCCCTATTTGACCTTGAACCTGAAATTTCTTCACGTTTCATAGATCTACGACACGAAACATCTTTGCCCAACAATTTTCATCTTTCTACAACAGATAGATCAAAATTTGAACTCTGACCTTGACGGATCAGTGTGATTCGATTTTTGGTGATAATTAAATTAATCAATAATAATAGTGAAACCTCAAATTCCAAATCAAAATCTTCCACAACGATTCCGAACTGAAAAACGAAAATTGAACATTCGGTTAATACCTTCAGTAGATGATGAATGGATCTATCATGAAACGATTACCCTCATCACATGATGAACGCATCCATCGTTAAATGATCACCCTGAGAAGATGATGAATGGATCAGTGGATAATGAATGGCTCCATCACGATTATTACGAGAAGATGATGATGGCTCTATCTCAAAACGATTACCCTCAGCAGATGATGAATGGATCAGTGGATGATGAGTAGATCAACGAATGATGAATGGATGTATCATGAAACGATTACCCTCATCACATGATGAATGCATCCATCGTTAAATGATCACCCCGAGAAGATGATGAATGGCTCCATCACGATTATCACGAGAAGATGATGATGGCTCTATCTCAAAATGATTACCCTCAGCAGATGATGAATGGATCAGTGGATGATGAGTAGATCAACGAATGATGAATGGATGTATCATGAAACGATTACCCTCATCACATGATGAATGCATCCATCGTTAAATGATCACCCCGAGAAGATGATGAATGGCTCCATCACGATTATCACGAGAAGATGATGAATGGATCTATCTCAAAACGATTACCCTCAGCAGATGATGAATGGATCAGTGGATGATGAGTAGATCAACGAATGATGAATGGATGTATCATGAAACGATTACCCTCATCACATGATGAATGCATCTATCGTTAAATGATCACCCCGAGAAGATGATGAATGGCTCCATCACGATTATCACGAGAAGATGATGAATGGATCTATCTCAAAACGATTACCCTCAGCAGATGATGAATGGATCAGTGGATGAT
Source organism: Ryuthela nishihirai (assembly GCA_038380435.1). Classification (NCBI taxonomy): domain Eukaryota; kingdom Metazoa; phylum Arthropoda; class Arachnida; order Araneae; family Heptathelidae; genus Ryuthela; species Ryuthela nishihirai. The sequence goes on from JAWZYU010000006.1 coordinate 98,673,979, forward strand.
GAGTAGATCAACGAATGATGAATGGATGTATCATGAAACGATTACCCTCATCACATGATGAATGCATCCATCATTAAATGATCACCCCGAGAAGATGATGAATGGCTCCATCACGATTACCACGAGAAGATGATGAATGGATCTATCATCAAATGATTATATTAAGTAGATGATGAATAGATCCATCACTCGATGATTGATTAGTGTATCCATTACCAATAACCCCAATGAGAACTTACCGAATCCAACGCAAATCCAGAGTCCAACCACTTCAGTTTTGATGCCGAGGTTCCTAAGAGATCTGTCTCTGATGACTGCTCCGAAAGTTCCAGCTAAAATGGGACCCTGGGGGGGGAGAGAAACATTAATATTAAAATCTGAGTGATTCCACCTGAGGAAAAGGATTCAGTGACATCAACAGAACACTTTTTAGAAAATATCAATTGTAAGAAATAAATGCCAAGTTGAAGAACATAAAATATTAGCAATCGCATTAATCAAGGTTGATTTTATGAATGGAAAGAAATGTTTCCTGGGAGAGAAGGAAAGAAGAAATCCCAAATATTTAAAGAAATAATCTATAATATCATAAATGTTTTTCTTCTTAATATTGCAAATGTGAATTTGGATGCAGTCATTGTGCAATTACACATTTTAAAGCCCATTTCGCATCCAATGTTCCCGAATTTCTTACATGATCTTTTCTCTGTAATCCCATGTTAAGTATGTAGAAAGTATTTTGATCATTGAAAGTATGATCTACAATTTTTTCTTTATTTTCAATAGGAATATGTTTTAGGTATATACAGGGTGAATCTGAAAAAGTGGGCAAAACTTTACGGGGTGGTAGAACGCAGCTGTACGAGCAATATTCGTCATAGAATGTATGGTCGGAACGCAAGCGGTGAGAAGTTAAAAGGTAGTTTTCCACTGTCACATTTAAAGAATGAACACAAGAAGGAGAGGAGATACTTCTCTGTGCCTCACTTGCATTCCCGTCCGCCGCACCGTACACAAAGTGCATATCCGCCATGTCGTGGTTAGTATAACCAGCCATCCTCTCGGCAATCCACGGTAGAAATGCCGTTGGGTGCGAGGACCGACCCTTTTATACCATTTCCAACGCCACCTAGCGGCTCACCGTTTGCGTTCCGCCCATACTTTCTATGACAAATATTGCTCGTAAAGCTGCGCTATACCACCCAGTAAAGTTTTGCCCACTTTTTCAGATTCACCCTGTATATCTAATGTATATAAAATGAATCTTCGCAAAGCTGTCTGCCTGATTTTCGGTCTGAGCATGCGGTCATCAAGCGACGCAATCACTGAAACAATTCCGTTAATCGATTTCCTTTTACACTTTCAATACTTCTGTCCTAATAGCGTGCCAGACACGTAATCTGTAGTTCCCAGGTTCGAGGCCCAGCTGGGTCAGCTTTGCGATTTATCTCCGCAAAATTCCCCGCCCTGCCCACGGTCAGTAGGGGACACCGATGGGCTTGGAAAGGCCGCCGTCCGTCGGATGGGACGTTAAGCCGTGGCCCCGTGTGTGGGAGAGTCATACCCTGCGCACGTTAAAGAACACGCTGGATGGCCTTGACGGGAGGCTACCATCTGTCTCCCAACAGCTGTTCCAGTGGGTCCCCTCCCCCAACCTTCTCTGAGCCTTCGGGGTTCATGTGACCTGGCCATTTAGCCCATGGTGTGCAAAAAAGTGCCGCTCAGAGGTAAAACAACCCAAACCCTGATAGCGTGCCAGACACGTAATCTGTAGTTCCCAGGTTCGAGGCCCAGCTGGGTCAGCTTTGCGATTTATCTCCGCAAAACTCCCCGCCCTGCCCACTGTCAGTAGGGGACACCGATGAGCTTGGAAAGGCCGCCGTCCGTCGGATGGGACGTTAAGACGTGGTTCAGTGTGCGGGAGAGCCATAACCTGTGCACGTTAAAGAATATTCTATGGCCTTGACGAGAGATTACCATCTGCCTCCTAGCAGCTGTTCCAATGGGTCCCCTTCCACCCAACCTTTTCTGAGCCTTCGGGGTCCTTGTGACCTGGCCATTTAGCCCACTGTGTGCAAAAAAAGTGCCGCTCAGAGGTAAAACAATCCAACCCAACTTCTGATAAATGGATCTCTCGAAATTTAAGGTTTGCGGTGTAAAATATTTTTTTCTCAAAGAATACTTTTAAAAAAAGGTAAATTTCTGGAACAAATTGTTCTAACGATATTCACCAAATGTGACATATTTGTGCACATCCTTTATATAGTTTACAATGTAACATTGACCCTCCCAACTGTAGCGACCACTTAACTCTTTAAATGCTTATGCAAAGTAATACTGACTCTCCCAAATGTAGCGACCACTTCCCTCTTTAAATGCTTATGCAAACTAACCCTCCCAAACGTAGCAACCACTTATCTCTTTAAATGCTTATTCAAAGTAATACTGAACCTCTGAAATGTAGCGACCACTTTCGTCTTTAAATGCTTATGCAAAGTAATACTGAACCTCCCAACTCTAGCGACCGTTTCCCTCTTTAAATGCTTCTGAGAACCAAAACTGACCCTCACAAATGTAGTGACCACTTCCCTCTTTAAATGCTTATGAAAAGTAAAACTGACCCTCCCAAATGTAGCGACAGCTTCCCTCTTTAAATGCTTATGCAAAGCAATACCTCCAAAAAGTGACCCTGCCAAATGTAGCGACCACTTCCCTCTTTAAATGCTTATGCAAAGTAATACCTACAAAAAGTGACCCTCCCACATGTAGCAAACACTTCCCTCTTTAAATGCTTAGGCAAAGTAATACTGACCCTCCCAGCTGTAGCAACCACTTTCCTCTTTAAATGCTTATGCAAAGTAATACCACCAAAGCCTCTCAAAAGTAGCGACCACTTCCCTCTTTAAATGTTATGCAAAGAAATACCTCCGAAAAGTGACCCTCCCAAATTTAGCACTTCCCTCTTTAAATGCTTATGCAAAGTAATACCACCAAACCCTCTCAAATGTAGCGACCACTTCCCTCTTTAAATGTTACGCAAAGAAATACCTCCGAAAAGTGACCCTGCCAAATGTAGCATTTCCCTCATTAAATGATTATGCAAAGTAATACTGACCCTACCAACTGTAGCGATGACTTCCCTCTTAATGCTTATGCAAAGTAATACTGACCCTCCTAACTGTAGCGACCACTTCCCTCTTAATGCTAAGGCAAAGTAATACTGACCCTCCCAGCTGTAGCAACCACTTCCCTTTTTAAATGCTTATGCAAAGTAATACCTCCAAAAAGTAACCCTCTCAAATGTAGCAAACACTTCCCTCTTTAAATGCTTATGCAAAGTAATACTGACCCTTCCAACTGTAGTGACCACTTCCCTCTTAATGCTTATGCAAAGTAATACTGACCCTCCCAGCTGTAGCAACCACTTCCCTCTTTAAATGCTTATGCAAAGTAATACCTCTAAACCCTCCCAAATATTGCGACCACTTCCCTCTTTAAATGTTATGCTAAGCAATACCTCCAAAAAGTGACCCTCCCAAATGTAGCATTTCCCTCTTTAAATGCTTATGCAAAGTACTACTGACCCTCCCAACTGTAGCGACCACTTCCCTCTTAATCTAAATGTTTATGCAAAGTAAAACCTCTGAAAAGTAACCCTCTCAAATGTAGCAAACACTTCCCTCTTTAAATGTTTATGCAAAGTAATACCTCCAAAAAGTGACCCTCACAAATGTAAAAACCACTTCACTTTTTAAATGCTTATGCAAATACCTCCAAAAGGTAACCCTCCCAAATGTAGCGACCACTTCCCTCTTTAAAAGCTTAGGCAAAGTAATGCCTCCAAAAAGTAACCCTCCCAAATGTAGCAAACACTTCTCTCTTTAAATGCTTAGCAAAGTAATACCTCCAAAAAGTGACCCTCCCAAATGTAACAACCACTTCACTTTTTAAATGCTTATGCAAATACCCCCAAAAAGTAACCCTCCCAAAGGCAGCAAACACTTCCCTCGTTAAATGCTTATGCAAAGTAATCCCTCCAAAAAGTGACCCTCCCAAATGTAGCGACCACTTCCCTCGTTAAATGCTTATGCAAAGTAATACCTCTAAAGAGTGACCCTCCCAAATGTAGCAACCAGTTCCCTCTTTAAATGCTTATTCAAAGTAATCCCTCCAAAAAATGACCCTCCCAAATGTAGCAAACACTTCCCTCTTTAAAGTTTCTGCAAAGTAATCCCTCCAAAAAGTGACCCTCACAAATGTAACAACCACTTCACTTTGTAAATGCTTATGCAAATACCTCCAAAAAGTAACCCTCCCAAATGTAGCAAACACTTCCCTCGTTCAATGCTTATTCAAAGTAATCCCTCCAAAAAAGGACCCTCCCAAATGTAGCAACCACTTCCCTCTTTAAAAGCTTATGCAAAGTAATGCCTCCAAAAAGTAACCCTCCCAAATGTAGCAAACACTTCTCTCTTTAAATGCTTATGCAAAGTAATACCTCCAAAAAGTGACCCTCCCAAATGTAACAACCACTTCACTTTTTAAATGATTATGCAAATACCTCCAAAAAGTAACCCTCCCAAATGTAGCAAACACTTCCCTCGTTAAATGCTTATGCAAAGTAATACCTTCAAAGAGTGACCCTCCCAAATGTAGCAACCAATTCCCTCTTTAAATGTTTATTCAAAGTAATCCCTCCAAAAAAGGACCCTCCCAAATGTAGCAAACACTTCCCTCTTTAAATGTTTCTGCAAAGTAATCCCTCCAAAAAGTGACCCTCCCAAATGTAGCGACCACTTCCCTCTTTAAAAGCTTATGCAAAGTAATCCCTCCAAAAAGTACCCCTCCCAAATGTAGCAAACACTTCCCTCTTTAAATGTTTCTGCAAAGTAATTCCTCCAAAACGTGACCCTCCCAAATGTAGCGACCACTTCCCTCTTTAAAAGCTTATGCAAAGTAATGCCTCCAAAAAGTAACCCTCCCAAATGTAGCAAACACTCCCTCTTTAAATGCTTATGCAAAGTAATACCTCCAAAAAGTGACCCTCCCAAATATAACAACCACTTCCCTCTTTAAATGCTAATGCAAAGTAATACCTCCAAAAAGTTACCCTCCCAAATGTAGCAACCACTTCCCTCGTTAAATGCTTATGCAAAGTAATCCCTCCAAAAAGTGACCCTCCCAAATGTGGCAAACACTTCCCTCGTTAAATGTTTCTGCAAAGTAATTCCTCCAAAACGTGACCCTCCCAAATGTAGCGACCACTTCTCTCTTTAAATGTTTCTGCAAAGTAATACCTCCAAAAAGTGACCCTCCCAAATGTAGCAAACACTTCCCTCGTTAAATGCTTATTCAAAGTAATCCCTCCAAAAAAGGACCCTCGCAAATGTAGCAAACACTTCCCTCTTTAAATGTTTCTGCAAAGTAATCCTTCCAAAAAGTGACCCTCCCAAATGTAGCGACCACTTCCCTCTTTAAAAGCTTATGCAAAGTAATCCCTCCAAAAAGTGACCCTCCCAAATGTGGCAAACACTTCCCTCTTTAAATGTTGCTGCAAAGTAATTCCTCCAAAACGTGACCCTCCCAAATGTAGCGACCACTTCTCTCTTTAAATGTTTCTGCAAAGTAATCCCTTCAAAAAGTGACCCTCCCAAATGTAGCGACCACTTCCCTCTTTAAAAGCTTATGCAAAGTAATGCCTCCAAAAAGTAACCCTCCCAAATGTAGCAAACACTTCTCTCTTTAAATGTTTCTGCAAAGTAATCCCTCCAAAAAGTGACCCTCCCAAATGTAGCGACCACTTCCCTCTTTAAAAGCTTATGCAAAGTAATGACTCCAAAAAGTACCCCTCCAAAATGTAGCAAACACTTCCCTCTTTAAATGCTTATGCAAAGTAATCCCTCCAAAAAGTGACCCTCCCAAATGTAGCAACCAATTCCCTCTTTAAAAGCTTATGCAAAGTAATGCCTCCAAAAAGTACTCCTCCCAAATGTAGCAAACACTTCCCTCTTTAAATGCTTATGCAAAGTAATACCCCCAAAAAGTGATCCTCCCAAATGTAACAACTACTTCACTTTTTAAATGCTTATGCAAAGTAATACTGACCCTCCCAACTGTAGCAACCACTTCCTTCTTTAAATGTTTATGCAAAGTAATACTGGCCCTCCCAACTGTAGCAACCATTTCCCTTTTTAAATGCTTATGCAAAGTAATACCTCTAAACCCTCCCAAATGTAGCGACCACTTCCCTCTTTAAATGCTTATACTAAGTAATACTTCCAAAACGTTACCCTCTCAAATGTAGCGACCACTTCCCTCTTTAAATGTTTATGCAAAGTAATACCTCGAAAAAGTGACCCTCTAAAATGTAGTGACCACTTCCCTCTTTAAATGCTTATGCAAAGTAATACTGCCAAAAAGTGACCCTCCCAAATGTAGCAAACACTTCCCTCTTTAAATGCTTATGCAAAGTAATACCTCCAAAAAGTGACCCTCCCAACTGTAGCGACCACTTCCCTCTTCAAATGCTTATGCAAAGTAATACTTACCCTCCCAACTGTAGCAACCACTTCCCTCTTTAAATGCTTATGCAAAGTAATACCTCCAAAAAGTGACCGTCTCAAATGTAGCTACCACTTCCCTCTTTAAATGCTTATGCAAAGTAATACCTCCAAAAAGTAACCCTCTCAAATGTAGCAACAACTTCCCTCTTTAAATGCTTATGCAAAGTAATACCTCCAAAAAGTAACCCTCTGAAATGTAGCAGCAACTTCCCTCTTTAAATGCTTATGCAAAGTAATACCTCCAAAAAGTAACCCTCTGAAATGTAGCAGCAACTTCCCTCTTTAAATGCTTATGCAAAGTAATACCTCCAAAAAGTAACCCTCTCAAATGTAGCAACAACTTCCCTCTTTAAATGCTTATGCAAAGTAATACCTCCAAAAAGTAACCCTCTGAAATGTAGCAGCAACTTCCCTCTTTAAATGCTTATGCAAAGTAATACCTCCAAAAAGTAACCCTCTCAAATGTAGCAACAACTTCCCTCTTTAAATGCTTATGCAAAGTAATACCTCCAAAAAGTAACCCTCTCAAATGTAGCAACAACTTCCCTCTTTAAATGCTTATGCAAAGTAATACCTCCAAAAAGTAACCCTCTGAAATGTAGCAGCAACTTCCCTCTTTAAATGCTTATGCAAAGTAATACCTCCAAAAAGTAACCCTCTCAAATGTAGCAACAACTTCCCTCTTTAAATGCTTATGCAAAGTAATACCTCCAAAAAGTAACCCTCTCAAATGTAGCAACAACTTCCCTCTTTAAATGCTTATGCAAAGTAATACCTCCAAAAAGTAACCCTCTGAAATGTAGCAGCAACTTCCCTCTTTAAATGCTTATGCAAAGTAATACCTCCAAAAAGTAACCCTCTCAAATGTGGCAACAACTTCCCTCTTTAAATGCTTATGCAAAGTAATACCTCCAAAAAGTAACCCTCTCAAATGTAGCAACAACTTCCCTCTTTAAATGCTTATGCAAAGTAATACCTCCAAAAAGTAACCCTCTGAAATGTAGCAGCAACTTCCCTCTTTAAATGCTTATGCAAAGTAATACCTCCAAAAAGTGACCCTCCCAAATGTAATGACCACTTCCCTCTTTAAATGCTTATGCAAAGTAATACTGACCCTTCCAACTGTAGCGACCACTTCCCTCTTTAAATTCTTATGCAAAGTAATACTGACCTTCCCAACTGTAGCGACCACTTCCCTCTTCAAATGCTTATGCAAAGTAATACTGACCCTCCCAACTGTAGCGACTACTTCCCTCTTTAAATTCTTATGCAAAGTAATACTGACCCTCCCAACTGTAGCGACCACTTCCCTCTTTAAATGCTTATGCAAAGTAATACTGACCCTTCCAACTGTAGCGACCACTTCCCTCTTTAAATTCTTATGCAAAGTAATACTGACCTTCCCAACTGTAGCGACCACTTCCCTCTTTAAATGCTTATGCAAAGTAATACTGACCCTCCCAACTGTAGCGACCACTTCCCTCTTTAAATGCTTATGCAAAGTAATACTGACCCTTCCAACTGTAGCGACCACTTCCCTCTTTAAATTCTTATGCAAAGTAATACTGACCTTCCCAACTGTAGCGACCACTTCCCTCTTTAAATGCTTATGCAAAGTAATACTGACCCTCCCAACTGTAGCGACCACTTCCCTCTTTAAATGCTTATGCAAAGTAATACTAACCCTCCCAACTGTAGCTGCCATTTTACTGTTCAAGTGTGCATGAAATCTGACATCAGTCCCCAACTATAGCGATCGTTTCACTCTTTAAGTGGTACTCACCATTACTACTCACCATGATGGGTGAGATGAGCATCGATGCCACAATCACCACGGAACTATTTTCGAGGAGTCCAAGAGCAGAGATCATACTGAAAAGGGAAAAATATATATAATAATCGCAACTCTTTCAATTTAGTATTATGATTGTGATTGTTTTATGAGAAAGGCACTGAGACATGATATACAGATTACAAAAGTATGATTCTTAACATGCTGATGACGTGGTTCTTTGGTGAATGATGTTCACGATACGAGTTATTGCAGCAGTTGATGTGTTAGAGTTTCCTGAAAAAAACTAAAGTGATTCAATAGTGAGAGTTCCAGTTCTTTCAAATTGTTTTCGATCCTCAGCAAGTTTCTAAGTTTAATTGTTTCGGGCGTTAATGTGAGGAAAGGAATGCAATAAGTCGAGGACGTTCCCAGCGGGGGGCTCCATCGCCTCTCCCCCTCGAAATTCCGCCGTCTTGTACGAACTTTCAAGCTTGTCTACCTAGTTTGAAACCCGAACCTGATTCTCTTTGTTTAATTTTATTTTAGCCGCATGATATATGTCCGACAGTAAAAATTCGTAATAATAACGGAATACAATAAAAGACTAAAGTTTGCTTTGTAATAGTTTGGTCCTCTGTGAAGCTGACTATGGTAGTGACGCTGAGACCATTTCTAAGCAGGGTAATTGAAAATCGGATGATTTGAATTGGAGACGATTGCCTAATAGCATCATGGATTGTGATGATTTATGTCAATATCAAAGAAGCCATCAAACACATTCAACGAGCATCACGTGCTGTGGGAGATGCTATTGTGCTCTGTGTGAGTGAAAAGGTACGGATCTCCGATCAGATGGACAGAGGATGCCAATCAGAACCTTGTTGCATTTTCAGGGGCCAAATGTATGTTGATTAGAATAGACGAGTTCAGAGAACTAAATTACAAAGTCTAGTTGGACCTCCGTAGACAAGAGTTGCTTGAGAATATGGTCCATCTATTCCTGTATAAAATAAATAAGAATACACATATTTTTTAGAAGTATTTAATCTATAAAATAAATGACAGTTTAAACCTTTCAAAAAATCAATTTAGCAAGACAAAAAGCTATATTTGTCACATTGATACGTACCTGGCAACAATGGCGAGCATGATGAAATCGAACGTCATCTCTGCCCCTGCTCTCACTCCTTCGACTACCTGAATGGAAAAGACGAAAGAGCAGAGGAATTACGCTTCTTGATTCGGAATTGCAACAAATCTCGTCTTCAATTCTGCATTTCAGATTTCTTAAATTTTTTATTTCCATAACACATTATTCAATAGATAAAGACTGGCTATGACTAAAACTATTACTAATCATGCTCTTTAGATTCAAATAAAACAGGCATTATTTGAATAATAGTTAATATTGAATCGAAACGATTCACGAGCATCATACTTTGACATAAACAATGAGAAGAAATTGAGTCGATTTAGGAAAGAAAAATGATTTTAACACGAGCAAAAATATCACCGAAATAGCTTATTTTTCGTTTAGTGGCATGAAACAATTTTTAATTCAACTATTTAGTTTTGAAGTTTTCAAAATATTTAGTTTAGAAGAGTTAGCAAACGATACGATCTAATAAAATCGAAACTGAAACCAGATCGATTTGCTTTACATCTGAGAGGCAATTTTTTCGCTTAAAATGGTGTCAATGATTCATACCAGAAGCACCTTAAAGGTTAATTAGAAGGACGCATATCAGAATCTCGTTTTCAAAGATAAGGAAGTTTTCCCTTTACCTACTCTTTCATTCCTTAAAAGTATTAATTTCAGCCAGCGGATGATGGGAAAAATGCAAAGATTATTTCATTAATAATTATACAACATAAAAGTATTCGTTTTTTAATTCTTGAATCTAAAAAGTTGCATTTTCCACACCTCTCTTAGAAAAGTGGGTAAACTATTGCTGTCAGTGGAATCTCTCTTAGAAAAGTGGGTAAACTATTGCTGTCAGTGGAATCTCTCTTAGAAAAGTGGGTAAACTATTGCTGTCAGTGGAATCTCTCTTAGAAAAGTGGGTAAACTATTGCTGTCAGAGGAATCTCTCTTAAACACTACCACTCATTTTCCAAATTCCTGTCTTACATATAATATTTGTAAAACTCCATAACGATACGGGAATAGAGGGTTTAATAGACTTAAACTGCAGATTCCATAACGACTCTGCCGTTTCAACAGTTCAGTGATCTCTACTAAGAAAATATAAGTTTCATCACTTCAGTGATCTAAGTAATGAACATTTCTCTTTCATTGGTTTTAATTTTGTTTGTAACTTGAAACTTTTAGAAATTTCGAACGCGTGTACGAGATGCCCAATTGAAGAAGGGAAATTTGGAATCGTTCATATTAATATTTTGGAGATAAATCATCAGGAGTTGCGAAAACGTGATGTGCTCTTCTGTGCAGTTTGGGGAGTGGCGCCATCTATCGTCAATATGAAAGAAACAATTGATGGCCAGAGGCTAGCAAAGTCACAATGCTGGAATTTGGATTTCTGAAAATCCTAGGAAAGTTTTGGGACATTTAGCAGAGACAGTCTTGAATTGAAAAGTTCATTGGATGAACTGGAATTTAGGGTGGATAAGGTGAGAAATATTCGCAATGTTGTCCCAAAAGACGCAAGATTTCCTAATAGTGCATATTCTAGTATTCATACGATGAATGATTACAAATCGTCGCATTCATTTCTGATCACCCAGTGCAAAAGAGGATGCCAAGTGAATTTTTCAAAATCTAACGGTTCATTGTAAATGATGAAAGAGAAAGCGACTTCACCTGCGCCACTGTTAGTCTGGCTGTCACCGTCTTCAGAAACTTTTTCTGCATCTCTTTGAAACTCTTGAATGCTCTCTTGATGTCCGATTTAGTTTTGGACAAAGTTGAATCACTTTCGCTGAAACAAAAAAAGGCATCATTATGACTTTTAAAATCATATAAATCTGTGTGAATCATACAGTACAACAAATCACTATTCATTAAAGTTCTTTTTTTTATTCAATTTGTATCAGTTATTGTAAACTTTTAAGATATAAAATTCTTCTGTTTTAATCGTCCAGTTACAGTTACGTCCAAGTTACTGTAACTGGACTACAAATCTTCAAATGTTTGTGGGTTGCTGTTGAAAATGAAAATAAGTATTTAAATGAAATTTAAATATAAAGGAACTCTAAATTTTCTAATTTCATTTACCTATTTTCATGAAAAAAATTCGCTTTGGCTTTTGTATTGATTTTCATGATGATGTGAGTATGCATTATAATTGGCTTCGAATATAAATACTCATGTTAATGCAAATATTTAGTTTTTTCTTCACGAAACCTTCTTCTACAGAAACACGACTCAACGACCACTTTAGCTTTTTTTTTTAACGACCACTTTAGCTTTTTTTTTTAACGACCACTTTAGCCACTTAAGCCGTGGCCCCGTGTGCGGGAGAGCCATACCCTGTGCACGTTAAAGAACACGCTGGATGGCCTTGACGGGAGGCTACCATCTGTCTCCCAAAATTTTAAAGTCGTCGATTTTTTTATTTGGAAAATATTGCATTCAATAATTTAAATGTTTTAGCATTTTTTTTTTACAATTTCAATATTTAGCTGTGCAATTTTTGTGTATGGAAACTTCTTGTTCGTGTTGGATAAGAAAAGGAATAAAAAATTACCTTTTCTTGATATCGTCTGACATCAGAGTCAACATTTCTTCTTGATTCTCTTGAATGTCTTCATCTTGACAAAGGACGGAGCACGGAAGAATTCTTTATGAATAGAAACGAAAAGAATTAAAAAAGTCACTTCACATTCAGACGGAAAAGTTCATTTTCAAAGGTCAAAATTTGTTCAGTATTAAAAGAATTATGAACGCTGGAATGTATTTAACAGGCTACAAAAAATTGACTCCAAAACTTAAAACATTGAATCAGGTTAAGGAGATTATGAATTGGTTGCAATGCTCCTTTGTAATCTCTGACCTTTTGACCTGTTTTGAATTTTGCAAGCAGTTTCTTGTATTCTGTTAAATATTCCAGAGTTCATAACTCTTTTGAATACTGAACAAATATCGTTTAAAGATCAAGATTTATATATATTTGATTGAGATCTTTATCTTTAGAGACGGGGCGGGCGTGGCTCAGTCGGTAGCGCGCCAGGCTCGTAATCTGTAGTTCCCAGGTTCGAGTCCCAGCTGGGTCAGCGTTGAGATTTATCTCCGCAAAATTCCCCGCCCTGCCCACGGTCAATAGGGGACACCGATGGGCTTGGAAAGGCCGCCGTCCGTCGGATGGGACGTTAAGCCGTGGCCCCGTGTGCGGGAGAGCCATACCCTGTGCACGTTAAAGAACACGCTGGATGGCCTTGACGGGAGGCTACCATCTGTCTCCCAACAGCTGTTCCAGTGGGTCCCCTCCTCCAACCTTCTCTGAGCCTTCGGGGTCCATGTGACCTGGCCATTTAGCCCATGGGGTGCAAAAAAGTGCCGCTCAGAGGTAAAACAACCCAACCCAAATCTTTAGAGATGGTTTTTCATTAAAAATCTCATTGAAGACCCCCCTCCTCCCCATCTACCCTCCGTCAGAAAGGTGACACCAATGAGCTTTGGAAAGGTCGTTAAGTCGTGTTTCCGTGAGCACAAGATCTTAAAGAACACGCTTGACAGGAGGTTCCCATCAGTCTGCTAATAGCTGATCCAGTGGGTGCCCTTCGCCAATATTCTCTGAGCCTTCGGGGTCCTTGTGACAAAGTCAGTTAACTGAATTAGATATATCCAATAACGGAAAAGTCTGATCTGAGTGTTAGGCTTCAACTTTTGTGACTACCATTTCACTTGGTGGTTCAGTTTTGCAGTAGGAAAGCCAGATATTAACTTCTTAATTTTCCGCTTGCATTTCTTAATTTTTGAAAGTCAAATTTCTTAATAATTGTTCGCCAGTGCAATTTGAATAAATCGCAGGAAAAAAATCATTTTCCCCATGTTTCAACATCCTTTTCTTCTATAAGAGAATAGAGATTCAACTGATACTGGATCGAATCCTTAAATTTTGAATCCTAAATGAAAGAGATGATCTTACCCTAGTGATGATCCTCTGCACATCCCGATGCCCTTTGTGGTGAGTGACGTCAGAATGACGTCGCACCGAAGTCCAGGAAGGCAAGGAAACGAAACCTGAAAAGGAAACAAAATTAAGAAATAGGAATGGTGATGCGAGCAATCCCCTGACGTCATCTGCAAGATGTCAGCCATTCAAATGAGTAAGATTAAAGATAACACTTAAAACGCATATTTCAAACGATCCATTTCTCCTGGAAATTTCAAATTTTGTTGGTGGAGTGTGATGATAAAGAGGTTTGCATTGAGAGTAATGATAAAGAGGTTTATGGAGTGTGATGATAAAGAGGTTTACATTGAGAGTAATCATAAAGAGTGTTATGGAGTGTGATGATAAACAGGTTTACATTGAGAGTAATGGTAAAGAAGGTTATGGAGTGTGATGATAAATAGGTTTACATTGAGAGTAATGATAAAGAGGGTTATGGAGTGTGATGATAAAGAGGTTTACATTAAGAGTAATTATGAAGAGGGTTATGGAGTGTGATGATAAACAGGTTTACATTGAGAGTAATGATAAAGAGGGTTATGGAGTGTGATGATAAAGAAGTTTACATTAAGAGTAATTATGAAGAGGGTTATGGAGTGTGATGATAAACAGGTTTACATTGAGAGTAATGATAAAGAGGGTTATGGAGTGTGATGATAAACAGGTTTACATTGAGAGTAATGATAAAGAGGGTTATGGAGTGTGATGATAAAGAGGTTTACATTGAGAATAATGATAAAGAGGTTTATGGAGAGTGATGATAAGAGGTTTACATTGAGAGTAATGATAAAGAGGGTTATGGAGTGTGATGATAAACAGGTTTACATTGAGAGTAATGATAAAGAGGGTTATGGAGTGTGATGATAAATAGGTTTACATTAAGAGTAATTATAAAGAGGATTATGGAGTGTGATGATAAATAGGTTTACATTGAGAGTAATGATAAAGAGGGTTATGGAGTGTGATGATAAATAGGTTTATATTGAGAGTAATGATAAAGAGGGTTATGGAGTGTGATGGTAAATAGGTTTACATTGAGAGTAATGATAAAGAGGGTTATGGAGTGTGATGATAAAGAGGTTTACATTGAGAATAATGATAAAGAGGTTTATGGAGAGTAATGATAAAGAGGTTTATGGAGTGTGATGATAAGAGGTTTACATTGAGAGTAATGATAAAGAGGGTTATGGAGTGTGATGATAAACAGGTTTACATTGAGAGCAATGATTTGCTCCCAGACAGTATGGAAAAATGCAACTTATTTTACGATATAAATGAAAAACAATTCTTTATATTTTATAGGTAAATAGGCTAATAAAATGCTATTATTTGAATTTTTCCGATCATCCTTTTGTCCGATTTTCCACCGCTAGAGGGTGCTAAATGGGGAAAATAAAAACTTTATTCTTTTTAAAAACAGTTGCCCCCATATTCACCAAAAGCGATGCATTATTCTAGTTATATATTGAAAATAAAAATTGCTCCTTTTCTGGGATATGTCGCATGCGTCAATTTTTTCACGAGGTACAACACGTGTCTAAATCGTTCGAATGCAGCTCGGTTTTTCTAAATATTGCAATATTTAGTGCTAAAAAAACTGAAGAATTATTACTGATATTTTTAATTAAAGGGATATTTTACGTCTCTTCCATATTCTTGCTTTGTTTAAATATTGAGATTTTTACATCCTCGAAATTTATGATGATAAAATGTCCCAATTGTTCCTTTCAGATAGGTTAAAGCGACCCTGTTGTTGTAATTCAAGGGTTTTAATGTTACCTTTAAGATGTTTTGATGGAATATTACATTTCGCAAACGCATTAATATATATATATACTTTGAATTTTATTAGAAACAGCGTATGATGCTTAAAATAGGTAAAACAGAAAATGCTTTTCAATGAAAATGCACAGGCATTCGTTTGCTACTAGAATAAAGAGTCAACTGCAGAACTCTTATTGAAAACGATAGTTTTTGGGAGAATTTATTTGGTGGTGGGTGGATATATTGTCGAAAATATTTAATGTTCTCTTAGTCGATCTCTTGCTCGCTTGGTGGGGGCTCTGTTATTAAAAAGTTTGGAGGCACCCATCTGCCTCCAAACGCCCTTACAGTCTCCATCACGTGAAAATATGTTGCAGAAATAAATAGCAAAATATTGTTCATATTCATTTTATTTTTATCACCTGATAGAAATTTCCAGTTTTGTCCAGAGTCCACCTGGCGTCATTAATCTTAAGCTCTTCCAGGATTTTCTGAACGACCTGTGCACGGAATTGAAACAAGAATTATTGCCATGACAACAAAAAGATCATTTATCGGAATGAAAATTAAAATATGAATGAATAATTGACATTATATTAATTAAATATTGGGGATATTATTTTTTATCACAAGTTTAAAGTTACGATCATGATGAGACGGATCATTTTTACCAATCAGAAAACTTTTACCTTTCTTTGAACTAAAGAGTTAGGCAACGCTATTAACCTATTTCGAAATCTTTAATTGTGCAATTTCCCGTCCAATTATCTGCTCGAGCTGGTACAGAAGAGTTCATTTCGGTTCTCAGAGGTAGTGCAGTCAGTCGCAGCGAGGTCATTTCAGAAGAGAAATGCATTGTTGCCAGAAGCTTGGGATGTACAAGGGGCAGGATTGGCTGTGAGAATGACGAAGAACGTCACACACAGAGATAACAATGAAGAAAGGAAGGGTGGAGCACGAGCTGCTGTCACTTTGTTGCGTGGCTGCGATCAAAAAGCGAGAGTGCGTTGCCTCTGTCTCTCTCTCGTTTATTATTAGTCCGTTTGGAAGCAACAAAAGCGTTGCTCGGTTTGCACTTCAAACGTGCGACGTTTTCTGTCAGCGAACTGGATCATTAGAAAGGGCTACGTTCCATTTCATGTTCAACAGACTTCAATGTTCATCAAAAAAGAAAAACAGAAGTCGAATGATGTGAAATGAGGAACTCTCTGGTGTCTGAAGATCGTTTCGCCTCTTCCAGTCCAGCGATTTGGAAATAGGACAGTTAAATCATTATGCGATACTAGCGCCACCATGTGATACTGTCTCCACATATTTGCTCTTTTCATTATTTCAGTTCTGCTGCCATAACAGAAAGACTTTTCAGAGTTTCTTGACAATTTAGACAAACATAATTACTGTTATTGCACTTAATTGGGCAATAAAGCACTGTAAAATATGGGGATTCTTTTATACCGACTCTTTACTTGCAACAATTGGTAAAATAATGGATCAAACAATATCTGAGAGAAACTAACAAAAAACTGAACTATAGTGTAAAAAATATTAAAGTAGGAAATTTCTTATTGGTTGATTGTTGTTTCTCAGAGTCCATCTTCATCATTATTTTCATCGCAAGGGGTGAATACAGGTCACCTTGAGAAAGAGACTGCTACTTTGCTGAACCTCATGTGTTCGAAACAAAAAGAGCGAAAGATTCATTGTAAACCTCACTGGAGTTATGAAAGAACCAACATTAGTCTCTTCGTTGCCGCACAACACAGCGATTACGACAAGACCCGGTTCCGCCTTTCGACCCTACCAGTCTTGTCAGGGGAAAGGCTGCACCACATAGATGCATCTCATCCCCGACTACCCTATGGCGAGCAGTCCTATAGAAGAAAAGCTCATTCATTGGTCAAAATCTGGAATTGACAATTATAATATAATAATCGGTCAAAACCTGGAATAATAATCAGAATTCCCCGGTTAGCCATGAACAAAGATATATAGATCGAGGTTCGCTCGGCTCCCGGGGTGGAAACTCGTAGTGGGACCCAGACTTTGAAAAGGGCCCTTGAACTTGCTAGGGCACCACTCCGTTCAGCAGGGCCCTTGAACTTGCTCCACTGAGCACCTGATTTTGTGGTGTAGGCACCGTCCAACTGGGCCACTAAACCGGTCAGCAATGGCTTCAACCTCGGGTTGGTCTTGGCTCCGTCCAACCGGGCCACTAAACCAGTCAGCAATGCCTTCGACCTTGGGTTGGTCTTGGCTCCGTCCAACCGGGCCACTAAACTGGTCAGCAATGCCTTCGACCTTGGGTTGGTCTTCGCTCCGTCCAACCGGGCCACTGAACTGGTCAGCAATGCCTTCGACCTCGGGTTGGTCTTGACACCATCCAACCGGGCCACTAAACCGGTCAGCAATGCCTTCAACCTCGGGTTGGTCTTGGCTCCGTCCAACCAGGCCACTAAACCGGTCAGCAATGCCTTCGACCTCGGGTTGGTCTTGGCTCCGTCCAACCGGGCCACTAAACTGGTCAGCAATGCCTTCGACCTCGGGTTGGTCTTGGCTCCGTCCAACCGGGCCACTGAACCGGTCAGCAATGCCTTCGACCTCGGGTTGGTCTTGGCACCTTCCAACCGGGCCACTAAACCGGTCAGCAATGTCTTCGACCTCGGGTTGGTCTTGGCTCCGTCCAACCAGGCCACTAAACTGGTCAGCAATGCCTTCGACCTTGGGTTGGTCTTCGCTCCGTCCAACCGGGCCACTGAACTGGTCAGCAATGCCTTCGACCTCGGGTTGGTCTTGGCTCCGTCCAACCGGGCCACTAAACTGGTCAGCAATGCCTTCGACCTTGGGTTGGTCTTCGCTCCGTCCAACCGGGCCACTGAACTGGTCAGCAATGCCTTCGACCTCGGGTTGGTCTTGGCACCGTCCAACCAGGCCACTAAACCGGTCAGCAATGTCTTCGACCTCGGGTTGGTCTTGGCTCCGTCCAACCGGGCCACTAAACTGGTCAGCAATGCCTTCGACCTCGGGTTGGTCTTGGCTCCGTCCAACCGGGCCACTAAACCGGTCAGCAATGCCTTCAACCTCAGGTTGGTCTTGGCTCCGTCCAACCGGGCCACTGAACCGGTCAGCAATGCCTTCAACCTCGGGTTGGTCTTGGCTCCGTCCAACCAGGCCACTAAACCGGTCAGCAATGCCTTCGACCTCGGGTTGGTCTTGGCACCTTCCAACCGGGCCACTAAACCGGTCAGCAATGTCTTCGACCTCGGGTTGGTCTTGGCTCCGTCCAACCGGGCCACTAAACTGGTCAGCAATGCCTTCGACCTCGGGTTGGTCTTGGCTCCGTCCAACCGGGCCACTAAACCGGTCAGCAATGCCTTCGACCTTGGGTTGGTCTTCGCTCCGTCCAACCGGGCCACTGAACTGGTCAGCAATGCCTTCGACCTTGGGTTGGTCTTGGCTCCGTCCAACCAGGCCACTAAACCGGTCAGCAATGTCTTCGACCTCGGGTTGGTCTTGGCACCGTCCAACCGGGCCACTAAACCGGTCAGCAATGTCTTCGACCTCGGGTTGGTCTTGGCACCGTCCAACCGGGCCACTAAACCGGTCAGCAATGTCTTCGACCTCGGGTTGGTCTTGGCTCCGTCCAACCGGGCCACTAAACTGGTCAGCAATGCCTTCGACCTCGGGTTGGTCTTGGCTCTGTCCAACCGGGCCACTAAACCGGTCAGCAATGCCTTCGACCTTGGGTTGGTCTTCGCTCCGTCCAACCGGGCCACTGAACTGGTCAGCAATGCCTTCGACCTCGGGTTGGTCTTGGCACCGTCCAACCAGGCCACTAAACCGGTCAGCAATGTCTTCGACCTCGGGTTGGTCTTCGCTCCGTCCAACCGGGCCACTGAACTGGTCAGCAATGCCTTCGACCTCGGGTTGGTCTTGGCTCCGTCCAACCGGGCCACTAAACCGGTCAGCAATGCCTTCAACCTCAGGTTGGTCTTGGCTCCGTCCAACCAGGCCACTAAACCGGTCAGCAATGCCTTCGACCTCGGGTTGGTCTTGGCTCCGTCCAACCGGGCCACTAAACTGGTCAGCAATGCCTTCAACCTCGGGTTGGTCTTGGCTCCGTCCAACCGGGCCACTAAACTGGTCAGCAATGCCTTCAACCTCGGGTTGGTCTTGGCTCCGTCCAACCAGGCCACTAAACCGGTCAGCAATGCCTTCGACCTCGGGTTGGTCTTGGCTCCGTCCAACCGGGCCACTAAACCGGTCAGCAATGCCTTCAACCTCGGGTTGGTCTTGGCTCCGTCCAACCAGGCCACTAAACCGGTCAGCAATGTCTTCGACCTCGGGTTGGTCTTGGCTCCGTCCAACCGGGGCACTAAACTGGTCAGCAATGCCTTCGACCTCGGGTTGGTCTTGGCTCCGTCCAACCGGGCCACTGAACCGGTCAGCAATGCCTTCAACCTCGGGTTGGTCTTGGCTCCGTCCAACCAGGCCACTAAACCGGTCAGCAATGCCTTCGACCTCGGGTTGGTCTTGGCACCTTCCAACCGGGCCACTAAACCGGTCAGCAATGTCTTCGACCTCGGGTTGGTCTTGGCTCCGTCCAACCGGGCCACTAAACTGGTCAGCAATGCCTTCGACCTCGGGTTGGTCTTCGCTCCGTCCAACCGGGCCACTGAACTGGTCAGCAATGCCTTCGACCTCGGGTTGGTCTTGGCACCGTCCAACCGGGCCACTAAACCGGTCAGCAATGCCTTCGACCTCGGGTTGGTCTTGGCACCTTCCAACCGGGCCACTAAACCGGTCAGCAATGTCTTCGACCTCGGGTTGGTCTTGGCTCCGTCCAACCGGGCCACTAAACTGGTCAGCAATGCCTTCGACCTCGGGTTGGTCTTGGCTCCGTCCAACCGGGCCACTAAACCGGTCAGCAATGCCTTCGACCTTGGGTTGGTCTTCGCTCCGTCCAACCGGGCCACTGAACTGGTCAGCAATGCCTTCGACCTTGGGTTGGTCTTGGCTCCGTCCAACCAGGCCACTAAACCGGTCAGCAATGTCTTCGACCTCGGGTTGGTCTTGGCACCGTCCAACCGGGCCACTAAACCGGTCAGCAATGTCTTCGACCTCGGGTTGGTCTTGGCACCGTCCAACCGGGCCACTAAACCGGTCAGCAATGTCTTCGACCTCGGGTTGGTCTTGGCTCCGTCCAACCGGGCCACTAAACTGGTCAGCAATGCCTTCGACCTCGGGTTGGTCTTGGCTCTGTCCAACCGGGCCACTAAACCGGTCAGCAATGCCTTCGACCTTGGGTTGGTCTTCGCTCCGTCCAACCGGGCCACTGAACTGGTCAGCAATGCCTTCGACCTCGGGTTGGTCTTGGCACCGTCCAACCAGGCCACTAAACCGGTCAGCAATGTCTTCGACCTCGGGTTGGTCTTCGCTCCGTCCAACCGGGCCACTGAACTGGTCAGCAATGCCTTCGACCTCGGGTTGGTCTTGGCTCCGTCCAACCGGGCCACTAAACCGGTCAGCAATGCCTTCAACCTCAGGTTGGTCTTGGCTCCGTCCAACCAGGCCACTAAACCGGTCAGCAATGCCTTCGACCTCGGGTTGGTCTTGGCTCCGTCCAACCGGGCCACTAAACTGGTCAGCAATGCCTTCAACCTCGGGTTGGTCTTGGCTCCGTCCAACCGGGCCACTAAACTGGTCAGCAATGCCTTCAACCTCGGGTTGGTCTTGGCTCCGTCCAACCAGGCCACTAAACCGGTCAGCAATGCCTTCGACCTCGGGTTGGTCTTGGCTCCGTCCAACCGGGCCACTAAACCGGTCAGCAATGCCTTCAACCTCGGGTTGGTCTTGGCTCCGTCCAACCAGGCCACTAAACCGGTCAGCAATGTCTTCGACCTCGGGTTGGTCTTGGCTCCGTCCAACCGGGCCACTAAACTGGTCAGCAATGCCTTCGACCTCGGGTTGGTCTTGGCTCCGTCCAACCGGGCCACTGAACCGGTCAGCAATGCCTTCGACCTCGGGTTGGTCTTGGCACCTTCCAACCGGGCCACTAAACCGGTCAGCAATGTCTTCGACCTCGGGTTGGTCTTGGCTCCGTCCAACCGGGCCACTAAACCGGTCAGCAATGTCTTCGACCTCGGGTTGGTCTTGGCTCCGTCCAACCGGGCCACTAAACAGGTCAGCAATGCCTTCGACCTCGGGTTGGTCTTGGCTCCGTCCAACCGGGCCACTGAACCGGTCAGCAATGCCTTCGACCTCGGGTTGGTCTTGGCACCTTCCAACCGGGCCACTAAACCGGTCAGCAATGTCTTCGACCTCGGGTTGGTCTTGGCACCTTCCAACCGGGCCACTAAACCGGTCAGCAATGTCTTCGACCTCGGGTTGGTCTTGGCTCCGTCCAACCGGGCCACTAAACCGGTCAGCAATGTCTTCGACCTCGGGTTGGTCTTGGCTCCGTCCAACCGGGCCACTAAACTGGTCAGCAATGCCTTCGACCTCGGGTTGGTCTTGGCTCCGTCCAACCGGGCCACTAAACCGGTCAGCAATGCCTTCGACCTCGGGTTGGTCTTGGCTCCGTCCAACCGGGCCACTGAACCGGTCAGCAATGCCTTCGACCTCGGGTTGGTCTTGGCACCTTCCAACCGGGCCACTAAACCGGTCAGCAATGCCTTCGACCTCGGGTTGGTCTTGGCTCCGTCCAACCGGGCCACTAAACTGGTCAGCAATGCCTTCGACCTCGGGTTGGTCTTGGCTCCGTCCAACCGGGCCACTGAACCGGTCAGCAATGCCTTCGACCTCGGGTTGGTCTTGGCACCTTCCAACCGGGCCACTAAACCGGTCAGCAATGTCTTCGACCTCGGGTTGGTCTTGGCTCCGTCCAACCGGGCCACTAAACTGGTCAGCAATGCCTTCGACCTTGGGTTGGTCTTCGCTCCGTCCAACCGGGCCACTGAACTGGTCAGCAATGCCTTCGACCTCGGGTTGGTCTTGGCACCGTCCAACCGGGCCACTAAACCGGTCAGCAATGCCTTCAACCTCGGGTTGGTCTTGGCTCCGTCCAACCAGGCCACTAAACCGGTCAGCAATGCCTTCGACCTCGGGTTGGTCTTGGCTCCGTCCAACCGGGCCACTAAACTGGTCAGCAATGCCTTCAACCTCGGGTTGGTCTTGGCTCCGTCCAACCGGGCCACTAAACTGGTCAGCAATGCCTTCAACCTCGGGTTGGTCTTGGCTCCGTCCAACCGGGCCACTAAACTGGTCAGCAATGCCTTCAACCTCGGGTTGGTCTTGGCTCCGTCCAACCAGGCCACTAAACCGGTCAGCAATGCCTTCGACCTCGGGTTGGTCTTGGCTCCGTCCAACCGGGCCACTAAACCGGTCAGCAATGCCTTCAACCTCGGGTTGGTCTTGGCTCCGTCCAACCAGGCCACTAAACCGGTCAGCAATGTCTTCGACCTCGGGTTGGTCTTGGCTCCGTCCAACCGGGCCACTAAACTGGTCAGCAATGCCTTCGACCTCGGGTTGGTCTTGGCTCCGTCCAACCGGGCCACTGAACCGGTCAGCAATGCCTTCGACCTCGGGTTGGTCTTGGCACCTTCCAACCGGGCCACTAAACCGGTCAGCAATGCCTTCGACCTCGGGTTGGTCTTGGCTCCGTCCAACCGGGCCACTAAACTGGTCAGCAATGCCTTCAACCTCGGGTTGGTCTTGGCTCCGTCCAACCAGGCCACTAAACCGGTCAGCAATGCCTTCGACCTCGGGTTGGTCTTGGCTCCGTCCAACCGGGCCACTAAACCGGTCAGCAATGCCTTCAACCTCGGGTTGGTCTTGGCTCCGTCCAACCAGGCCACTAAACCGGTCAGCAATGCCTTCGACCTCGGGTTGGTCTTGGCTCCGTCCAACCGGGCCACTAAACCGGTCAGCAATGTCTTCGACCTCGGGTTGGTCTTGGCTCCGTCCAACCGGGCCACTAAACTGGTCAGCAATGCCTTCGACCTCGGGTTGGTCTTGGCTCCGTCCAACCGGGCCACTGAACCGGTCAGCAATGCCTTCGACCTCGGGTTGGTCTTGGCACCTTCCAACCGGGCCACTAAACCGGTCAGCAATGTCTTCGACCTCGGGTTGGTCTTGGCTCCGTCCAACCGGGCCACTAAACTGGTCAGCAATGCCTTCGACCTTGGGTTGGTCTTCGCTCCGTCCAACCGGGCCACTGAACTGGTCAGCAATGCCTTCGACCTCGGGTTGGTCTTGGCACCGTCCAACCGGGCCACTAAACCGGTCAGCAATGCCTTCAACCTCGGGTTGGTCTTGGCTCCGTCCAACCGGGCCACTAAACTGGTCAGCAATGCCTTCAACCTCGGGTTGGTCTTGGCTCCGTCCAACCAGGCCACTAAACCGGTCAGCAATGCCTTCGACCTCGGGTTGGTCTTGGCTCCGTCCAACCGGGCCACTAAACCGGTCAGCAATGCCTTCGACCTCGGGTTGGTCTTGGCTCCGTCCAACCGGGCCACTAAACCGGTCAGCAATGCCTTCGACCTCGGGTTGGTCTTGGCTCCGTCCAACCAGGCCACTAAACCGGTCAGCAATGCCTTCGACCTCGGGTTGGTCTTGGCTCCGTCCAACCGGGCCACTAAACCGGTCAGCAATGTCTTCGACCTCGGGTTGGTCTTGGCTCCGTCCAACCAGGCCACTAAACCGGTCAGCAATGCCTTCAACCTCGGGTTGGTCTTGGCTCCGTCCAACCGGGCCACTAAACCGGTCAGCAATGCCTTCGACCTCGGGTTGGTCTTGGCTCCGTCCAACCAGGCCACTAAACCGGTCAGCAATGCCTTCGACCTCGGGTTGGTCTTGGCTCCGTCCAACCGGGCCACTAAACCGGTCAGCAATGTCTTCGACCTCGGGTTGGTCTTGGCTCCGTCCAACCGGGCCACTAAACCGGTCAGCAATGCCTTCGACCTCGGGTTGGTCTTGGCTCCGTCCAACCAGGCCACTAAACCGGTCAGCAATGCCTTCGACCTCGGGTTGGTCTTGGCTCCGTCCAACCGGGCCACTAAACCGGTCAGCAATGTCTTCGACCTCGGGTTGGTCTTGGCTCCGTCCAACCGGGCCACTAAACTGGTCAGCAATGCCTTCGACCTCGGGTTGGTCTTGGCTCCGTCCAACCGGGCCACTGAACCGGTCAGCAATGCCTTCGACCTCGGGTTGGTCTTGGCACCGTCCAACCGGGCCACTAAACCGGTCAGCAATGTCTTCGACCTCGGGTTGGTCTTGGCTCCGTCCAACCAGGCCACTAAACCGGTCATCAATGCCTTCGACCGGTTGCTGGGCCACAAGCCCCCCCACCACGACAAGGTGGTTCCCTAGTGGGGGGAAGAAAGGACCAACAGACGATATATATGGAGAGAAAAGGAACTATTGAAAAGGATCACTGGACTTCAAAGAAATGAACACGAAATTTTTGATTTCGTGATTCTCACCGAGTCGATCCAGATTTGCCTTTGGAATTCCTAATGCAATTTAAAAATAAAAGTTAAACGTTTTTGAAAATATCTCATTAACTAAAGTTACCGATAAATGGATACAACTTCATTCTGCGAAGTAAGGACTTATGAGATCAAAGAGTCTTGGACATCGTCTCTGGATAAGATTTTGGTGAGAAAGAATCGTGCTCTATGAACACTGCACGCGCAACCTAGCTCTAGAACTTAAATCTAAACATGACTGATGGAACGGTAATAATTTCATTTCCGGTTGAAACCCTACAAATAAGAGGAGACACAAAAACGAAGAAGCAGAATGTGTTCTTAACGAATGTTTACATATTTTGAGATTTGAGATCACCTTCTCAAGGGATTCCTCATTTGGGTGGAAGTTGTTGCCTTTAACCGCCGTGGTGACCTCTGTCGTCCGACCATTCTTAGTGCCAACGACATCTGGTGGTTTGATTTCGTTCTCTGAAAAGAAACAAATTGAAAAACAAAGTTATTTGAATTGTTACAGGATGGAAATGTGATAAGAACACACAGTCAGATCTTGGTTACCAAGTAGTCACGTGCGTTCATTGTTTGCAGTGGGGAGCAGAGCACGTTCTACACGTCACGGGGACTGATAAGGATGGCGGGAAAATGACGTATGATAAAAGGAAGTTATATCCGGAATTCTGTGGTTCTGGATCTTACAGTTTCACCTTATATTTCACGGTACAAATATTCAGAGCTCTCTAATTTCTACGTGATATTTAATTTGCGGAAATAACTCATTCGCATACAAAATATCTAATATTAAATTTACTTTAATCTTATACGATTATATAGTTTTTGCACTGTTAGCGATTTACCATATTTCTAATGAACCTCGTGATACAACACGCACGTTTTCGTCAGCAGTTGCTGTAAGTCATCATAGTATTATCCTTCAACAATGCCGCTTCTTTTTTATTTTCCTGTTTTCTTCTTCCATTTCTTCGAAGATTTTCATCTTCAGAAATCCTTCTTCATCATTAGTAACGTATCAAAAGATCATCTCAGATGATCTCTGCTTGAAATTCCTTGCATCCAAATCATGACTTCGCACAATCATTTAATTCTTTGTTTAGTTAGCTTAACTTCGTAGTAAAGACAACTGTTTTTCCTCTTGTAAAAAATCAGTGAATTGACTCGTGCCCCGTGTCCTTGAACCATCGTATTGCATCACAATAATGTAATTTGAAACTCTCCGTTTAGAAATGATAATAACAGAAGTTGAAATATTTTCGTTAACAGCACCATTTTATGGCCTTGCGTGATAATTTAATGCAAGTGTTGTAAGGTCGCTCTGCGTAAGTATTTAACGTATGCTGTCAGCGAATCCAAACTATTAAATTAAGACGCGAGCGTTATGCCATGTCGTCAAGAAGGATCCTTACATCTCGGCTTTATTCATGACGATAGTCGCCATGGAGATAACACAAGGGAAGGGATGAGAAGTCACGGATTTTACAGTTGGCTCGAGACTCTGCGTGCACGTTCGTCTGATGAAAATGCATCAGCTTAATAATAATTCAAGCGCATCCACCAGAAAATGAATTCCCTGATCAAGGACGAATCGGAAATTAAAGTGTCGGGGATGAAAAAAAACTGTTTCGTAGATTTTTCCTCAGTGTTGAGGGAGTCGCTCAGTCAGTAGCGTGATAGGCTCGCAATCTAAGCGTGGTCCCGTGTGTGGGAGAGCCATACCCTGTGCACGTTAAAGAACACACATTATGACCTTGATGGGAGGTCACCATGCGTCTCCTAACAGCTGTCTAGTGATTTCCCCCCCCAATCTTCTTTGAACCCTCGGGGTCTTTGTCACCTGACCATTTAGCCCATTGGGTGAAATAAAAGTTCCGCTCCGAGGCAAAACAACCCGACTTAGAAATCAATGTTTAAATTCAAGATTTGCCGATGTTCGATCCGGATATTTAACTGAACTTTGGGCTTATCATATTTTGAAGCGAAGCTTAATTTCAAAAGTTGAGAAACTTCGTACACGGCGTTCCATTGACGCAACATTTAAAATTTCAATTCCCTGATTTCGCTCGAGCTCGTTTTACATGTCGCAATAATTCAATACCACTTCGCACATTGGGGATAACCGGAGGCCATCTGATAGGTCATTGAATTGCCTCGAGGTCGCGCATTCGTCGCGCATTCGTTAGTGTCGGCGTTCTCACAGAGGAAGTACGCAAACGGGAATCACGAAAACGACATGGTCTTCCTTTTGGAGAGTTGTCTACTCGACTCCACCATTCTTACCGATTATCCGTCAGGAGAATCGGAGATGGCGGAGAGAGAGATGAGCTTTCAGAAAAACTTTTTGAAACAGAAATGATGTTTACACTTCTAAGAATCACGGTTGCCAGAACCTTAACTCCTTCCCATGTCGTAGACTTCATCTAGAAGAAAATTATCTCATTCGATGGATTACAAATGCCACGACCTTTTTCAGATCTACGGCTCAAAATATCCACAGGAACCAATTTGACCTCTGACCTCGAAGAAATAAATAAAATAAAAATAAATACCCCCCTCAAGCAGCACTTGCCACAGAGGTCTGACAGGAGCCTGTCAGTTTATATGCCAGAGTAGAAGATCTGAGAGATTGGCAGGACCTCAGCAGAAAAACGACACACACATCCATGCCTTACCCGGGGCTCGAACCCAGGTCCCTTTGATCAGATCCCTCGTATATAAAATTCCGTACCACTTCTGGTATCTGCAACACAAAATACCCCCAGACACCAATTTTCTCGTTTCTAGAACTCATAGATCAAGGTCTGACTTCTAATTGACCTCCGGTTTACCTTGAAATGACACGTCGGAGGTCAAATTTACAATTTTTTCCTAGATTCGGCACCTGAATTAACTCTAAGGTGCAAATTTTTTTTTGAATTAACTCAAAGGTAACAATTAATAGCTTCTAAGGTACAAATTTTTAGGGCTCTACCATTTCTGCTTCATTGTTGGAATTAGAATGATCTCGTGGCAGTTAGATAATTAACAATATCTCTCGAAACGTCAGATGACCCCCAGAGATTTCGGACATTCGGAACGAAATCGATCCCGACCCAACACATGACCACAGAAGTGCGACCACCACATCAAATTCGGTCCCAATCCGTCAAGTGTACTTCCGGCATTCCGCGGACACGAAAACTTCGCCTCTGCCTCCAATGACGTCACTACGGATGTACGAGGAACTCGCGTGCCCAGCACCCATGCGTGCGTTCATCCTTCCGTCCATTGCGAATTACGTCTATTGTTTATTTTGATAATGATGACATTCGAAACATGCTATTCAAAAATATTAAATTTTTTTGTACATTTGAAAGTGGCAGCAGATGTGAAAAATCTGATGAAACATAATTATGTTGCAACTTAGAAAACTGAACATTGATACAAAACTTTGAATTAATGAATAATGCAGTCTTTATCTGGGTTTCTAGAAGCATTAAGTTTTTGGAATTATTCAGTTTTATTTAAATTTGGGCGGATGATGTCATAAACACGTGCAATGTTTTTTCTAAAAAGCGTTTGGTCTTCGGATATAAATATCTAAGAGCGATGTCTGCGTCGTCATTTCCTCTTCGGCTGCAAACAAAATTAGGCGTTGCTATGAAGATGCTAGAGAATTGTGATGCGTGAAGAAGAAGGATCAGAAGATGATTGGAAGAGTGATTCAGCTAGAAAATTCTGACATTGCTTTTGACAAGTGGGATTGTTCCTGAATTGTATTTTAACGTCACGTTCATTAACAGAAACAAATCACGTGGAGATCGAAAATAAAACCTCTTCTGCTTTCGAGGAAACCTTTGAATTTTCATCGCATTTCATTTTAACCTTAAAGTTTTAATAATAAGAGAGGGGCTTTGTTAAAAGGAATCCACAGAAATAAATCAGCTCAACATTGCCTTAAATATTTCTAATTAATGCAAGCTCATTCCGAAGATTTTGTTCAAATTTCTGTCATCTTACGTATGAGGCAACAAATATTATTCGTCAGGAACGGCTATCATGGGAATTTTCAGACAGATTGTTTTACCCCTGAGGGGTGCTTTTTCTGAATGCAATGGGCTAAATGGCCAGGTCACAAGGACCCCGAAAGCTGAGAGAATATTGGAGGGAGCAGACCCACTGGACAGCTGTTGGGGATTCATCCAGCGTGTTCTTTAACATGCACAGAGTACGGCTTAACGTTCCTTCCGACGGACGTCGGCCTTTCCAAGCCCATCGGTGTCCCCTACTGACCGAGGGCAGGTCGGGAAGTTTTATGGAGGTGAATTTCAAACCTGGCCCAGCTGGGACTCGAACCTGGGAACTACAGATGAGGAGCCTGGCGCGCTACCAGCTGAACCACCCCAGAATAATTTTGTAATCCATTAAATCATGAAAAAGACTCAAGAGGAAGACTTTATTGTTGAAATATAACAATAAAATTGCCATAATTTGTGGATCCACGAGATACATCAGAGACGGAAGGAGAAGGCAAGACAGAGATGAGGAAATCCTTTCTCACTCGAACTCTTAATTGATTCTGATGGACTCATCCCTATGGAGACGGGGAAGACTCTCAGGTGAAGACTTTTTCATCTTGTAGTGGCGCTACAATGTCGTCTTCTGACTCCTAGGTATTTGCGTGCTATTTTCAAAAAGCTCTGATGGAAATGGCACATTCGTCGGGATTAGTGTTATTGCTTTTGATTGGGATTATGTCAACTGAATATGGCAGCACTGATGATGCTCATCACAAGACGTGAGTGGCTGTTGATGACATCAGATATTCTGGAGCATCGAATTTCTCCAATGAAATATTTAGAATCGAAATACAGCCAATAAATGAACAGTAGATAAAGAATCCAATCTTCGAATTTTTAGAAAATCGTCGTTGCCAGGATATAAATATATATTTTAGTTAGAAAGCATCGGGTAATGAGGGATAAAAAAAGGGAGGGGGGGGGGGGCTCTGCAGAAAGGGTTTATGGTGGGTCCGCAGAGAATTCGTAGAGGGGAGGTAAAGGACGCCCCGAAATACTTGGGAATGATTGTTTACAAAATTCCTGGCAATAATATATGTCTACTGATATCTCGAAGATGTGGAAATAGATTAAGACCTCGGTTTGCTCCATAAATAGAGGAAAAAATATCTATTTTGCATTTCTTAAATGGCAAAAATATAATTTGTAATGAAGAGAACAGGGTTGAGAGTATTGTCTTGAAAGAAGAAGGCCTAGTGTTTTACTGTTTACGTGTTTTCCTTTGGTGTGTCTTATTAAAATCCGTCATAAATTTATTAACACCCTTCGTACGAAGGTTTTTTGGAAACTGTGCTGCACTATGTGCAGCAGATAAGGAGAGAGATTTACTTAAATCGGCTGCAAACAAACTGTTCCTGATTTACGACCCGTCAGCGTAATCAGTAGCAGACGCAATCCCTCGTGGAGACCTGATTCCAGTTGATCCTTGTTGCACGAGGGATGATTTTTTCTCTTTCTGACAATGACGTAGGTGCAACAATGGATAACGAACACTCGCCCTCTGTCGGAAAAAGGACGTTGCCACAGTAACATCGGGGATTCATTTGCACGTGTTCGACGCACAACTCGTTCCTTTCGAAATGTTACTGATACCAGAAATCGTTTGCTTCTTTTTCAGAGGTATTTTCAAATACATGAAAGATTCTGATTTCCTTGAAAATGGAAATGTGTGTTGTTGGTCCGAGATGCACGGCGAAAAGGATGCAACATGACCCCCCCCCCACTTGACAAAGTTTGGCATTGTGGATTTTACGCTTCCTATGAAGAATGTTTCAGAATAATCCCCCCCCCCCCACTTAACAAAGTTTGGCATTGTGGATTTTACTCTTCCTATGAAGAATGTTTCAGAATAGCCCCCCCACCACACACTTGACAAAGTTTGGCATTGTGGATTTTACGCTTCCTATGAAGAATGTTTCAGAATAGCCCCCCCCCCCACTTAACAAAGTTTGGCATTGTGGATTTTACGCTTCCTATGAAGAATGTTTCAGAATAGCCCCCCCCCCCCCCACACACACACTTGACAAAGTTTGGCATTGTGGATTTTACGCTTCCTATGAAGAATGTTTCAGAATAGCTGCATTTGTTTTCCGTTAAAAATTCTGACTTTCTCCTTCTTGTGAAATTTCTGGAAAGTTTCCCTCTTTCGTGTGCACTGTTCATGTGACAGCGTATATGTTGCACGTGGGGCTGTTTTTAAGGTGGCTGACCTCTGGAGGGGCACAAGCGCACAGAATATATTATTCTCACGTGCAGCACAACGTAGAATTATGCTACTTATTTAAGTTGAAATTATTGTTATTTCAACTTAAATAAGTAGCATAATTCTATGCTACTTATTTAAGTTGAAATAATAATGTAACATTGATATATTACTATGTACACCGTCTGGACAATCGGGAGAGCCATACCCTGTGCACGTTAAAGAACACGCTGGATGACCTTGACGGGAGGCTACCATCTGTCTCCAACAGCTGTTCCAGTGGGTCCCCTCCCCCAACCTTCTCTGAGCCTTCGGGGTCCTTGTGACCTTGGCATTTAGGCCATTGTGTGCAAAAAAGCGCCGCTCAGAGGTAAAACAACCAACCAACCGTCTGGACAAATGATTATTATTATATGGTGAACACGACATTGCATGTAAAATGTCGTAATGACGTAAGCATTTTACGTCACTACGAAGTCGTATAAAGGCCACGGGGCGGAAGGCAAAGTGGGTCACTGGTAAAAAGGCTCATCCAATTGATTGACGTGTGAAAGGGGGCTCATCGTAAGAGCACGATGGGAGTCTGTAACGGAGGGGATGGAACTCAGCAGAAAATCTCGGGGTGGGGGGCAGAATATTCCAAATGTCTCGAGAATGGCAACGGTCTCAAAAAACGTCCGCCAATCGTCGCAAATGGGGGAGGAAAAATGATCTGGCAGAAGACGGCGAGAGGCATTTGTTGCCACAAGCTGAAGGTCAAATTAGAGCTGCTGCAGTTCACATTTCGATGGGATCTATGAGCAAAGAGTTGGTAATTTTGAAATTTGGGAACTATTGTATACATACGACGAAGTACATTAAGCAAGGTACGATAATTTCGCCACGCGTTGTGTTTATGTTAAAGTATTCGACCATTTTCCAAAGTGCAGGGGATTTGTGCATCCAAAGGTAACTGGAATCGTTAGGAAATTGATGCGAAACCGCGAATGGAGTTTGCCGTCTAATTGTCCATTCCGATTGCCTGAATATCAGGTAACAATTTCAACATATTTTAATAATGCGTAGCATCGCTTCTGTTTCCGACAAACAACAGCATACAAGTGCAACGCGTTTCCTAACATCCGGTCTCCTCCTTGGCATCTTTTGAATATATTCTCGGGCATCTTTTCCTAATGATGACGCCTTTAAATGAGAGCAGATGCATGGAAGTGGGGAGGGTTACCATGGGAACGGCGAAAGCCCGCTGAGCGTTTACGTTTCATTAACGACTTTCCTATGACAGTGCACATATTTCAAAAGGCATTTCTCTATTATGATCTGTGTGACGTGACGCATGGTGCAACTGAGGCAGTGCAGTGTCATTGTTTGACAATGATGGAGCATCAACACTGTGAGAGGTCATGACAATGTTGTAAACACGAACGCTAGGAAAATAAATGATCTCCATCATCTTATATGTCATCTTGTGATGTGACATTTTAACTTCCTTAAAATACCTCCGTGAATCTCACTGCCACTTTTGCTATTAGATGAACTACTTCTTTGTTTAAAAACAAACTGCTTTAATACCGAACATACTTTAAATGTAATAAGCGTGATATGATGACTTCTTTGTTTAAGAACAAACTGCTTTAATACCGAACATACTTTAAATGTAATACGCGTGATATAATGACTTCTTTGTTTAAGAACAAACTGCTTTAACACCGAACATACTTTAAAAGTAATAAGCGTGATATGATGACTTCTTTGTTTAAGAACAAACTGCTTTAATACCGAACATACTTTAAATGTAATAAGCGTGATATGATGACTTCTTTGTTTAAGAACAAACTGCTTTAATACCGAACATACTTTAAATGTAATAAGCGTGATACGATGACTTCTTTGTTTAAGAACAAACTGCTTTAATACCGAACATACTTTAAATGTAATACGCGTGATATAATGACTTCTTTGTTTAAGAACAAACTGCTTTAACACCGAACATACTTTAAAAGTAATAAGCGTGATATGATGACTTCTTTGTTTAAGAACAAACTGCTTTAATACCGAACATACTTTAAATGTAATAAGCGTGATATGATGACTTCTTTGTTTAAGAACAAACTGCTTTAATACCGAACATACTTTAAATGTAATAAGCGTGATATGATGACTTCTTTGTTTAAGAACAAACTGCTTTAATACCGAACATACTTTAAATGTAATACGCGTGATATAATGACTTCTTTGTTTAAGAACAAACTGCTTTAACACCGAACATACTTTAAAAGTAATAAGCGTGATATGATGACTTCTTTGTTTAAGAACAAACTGCTTTAATACCGAACATACTTTAAAAGTAATAAGCGTGATATGATGACTTCTTTGTTTAAGAACAAACTGCTTAATACCGAACATACTTTAAATGTAATAAGCGTGATACGATGACTTCTTTGTTTAAGAACAAACTGCTTTAACACCGAACATACTTTAAATGTAATACGCGTGATATAATGACTTCTTTGTTTAAGAACAAACTGCTTTAACACCGAATATACTTTAAATGTAATAAGCGTGATATGATGACTTCTTTGTTTAAGAACAAACTGCTTTAATACCGAACATACTTTAAATGTAATAAGCGTGATATGATGACTTCTTTGTTTAAGAACAAACTGCTTTAATACCGAACATACTTTAAATGTAATAAGCGTGATACGATGACTTCTTTGTTTAAGAACAAACTGCTTTAATACCGAACATACTTTAAATGTAATAAGCGTGATATGATGACTTCTTTGTTTAAGAACAAACTGCTTTAACACCGAATATACTTTAAATGTAATAAGCGTGATATGATGACTTCTTTGTTTAAGAACAAACTGCTTTAACACCGAACATACTTTAAAAGTAATAAGCGTGATATGATGACTTCTTTGTTTAAGAACAAACTGCTTTAATACCGAACATACTTTAAAAGTAATAAGCGTGATATGATGACTTCTTTGTTTAAGAACAAACTGCTTTAACACCGAACATACTTTAAATGTAATACGCGTGATATAATGACTTCTTTGTTTAAGAACAAACTGCTTTAACACCGAATATACTTTAAATGTAATAAGCGTGATATGATGACTTCTTTGTTTAAGAACAAACTGCTTTAATACCGAACATACTTTAAATGTAATAAGCGTGATATGATGACTTCTTTGTTTAAGAACAAACTGCTTTAATACCGAACATACTTTAAATGTAATAAGCGTGATACGATGACTTCTTTGTTTAAGAACAAACTGCTTTAATACCGAACATACTTTAAATGTAATAAGCGTGATATGATGACTTCTTTGTTTAAGAACAAACTGCTTTAATACCGAACATACTTTAAATGTAATACGCGTGATATAATGACTTCTTTGTTTAAGAACAAACTGCTTTAATACCGAACATACTTTAAATGTAATAAGCGTGATACGATGACTTCTTTGTTTAAGAAAAAACTGCTTTAATATCGAACATACTTTAAATGTAATAAGCGTGATATGATGACTTCTTTGTTTAAGAACAAACTGCTTTAATACCGAACATACTTTAAACGTAATAAGCGTGATATAATGACTTCTTTGTTTAAGAACAAACTGTTTTAACACCGAACATACTTTAAATGTAATAAACGTGATATGACTTCTTTGTTTAAGAAGAAACTGCTTTAATACCGAACATACTTTAAAAGTAATAAGCGTGATATGATGACTTTGTTTAAGAACAAACTGCTTTAAAACCGAACATACTTTAAATGTAATAAGCATGATATGATGACTTCTTTGTTTAAGAACAAACTGCTTTAATACCGAACATACTTTAAATGTAATAAGCGTGATATAATGACTTCTTTGTTTAAGAACAAACTGTTTTAACACCGAACATACTTTAAATGTAATAAGCGTGATATGATGACTTCTTTGTTTAAAAACAAACTGCTTTAACACCGAATATAAATAAATACCCCTCAAGCAGCTGCTTGCCACAGATGTCTGACAGGAGCCTGTCAGTTTATATGCCATAGTAGAAGGTCTGTGAGGATGGCAGGACCTCAGCAGAAAAACAACACACACATCCATGCCTTATCCGGGGCTCGAACCCAGGTCCCTTAGATCAGTAGTCAAGCGCGCTAACCACTCGGCTACGGGACGGCTCTCACCGAATATACTTTAAATGTAATAAGCGTGATATGATGACTTCTTTGTTTAAAAACAAACTGCTTTAACACCGAATATACTTTAAATGTAATAAGCGTAATATGATGACTTCTTTGTTTAAAAACAAACTGCTTTAATACCGAACATACTTTAAAAGTAATAAGCGTGATATGATGACTTCTTTGTTTAAAAACAAACTGCTTTAATACCGAACATACTTTAAATGTAATAAGCGTGATATGATGACTTGTTCGTTTAAGAACAAACTGCTTTAACACCGAACATACTTTAAAAGTAATAAGCGTGATATGACTTCTTTGTTTAAGAACAAACTGCTTTAATACCGAACATACTTTAAAAGCAATAAGCGTGATATGATGACTTCTTTGTTTAAAAACAATCTGCTTTAATACCGAACATACTTTAAAAGTAATAAGCGTGATATGATGACTTCTTTGTTTAAAAACAAACTGCTTTAATACCGAACATACTTTAAAAGTAATAAGCGTGATATGATGACTTCTTTGTTTAAGAACAAACTGCTTTAATACCGAACATACTTTAAAAGTAATAAGTGTGATATGATGACTTCTTTGTTTAAAAACAAACTGCTTTAATACCGAACATACTTTAAAAGTAATAAGCGTGATATGATGACTTCTTTGTTTAAGAACTAACTGCTTTAATACCGAACATACTTTAAATGTAATAAGCGTGATATGATGACTTCTTTGTTTAAGAACTAACTGCTTTAATACCGAACATACTTTAAAAGTAATAAGTGTGATATGATGACTTCTTTGTTTAAAAACAAACTGCTTTAATACCGAACATACTTTAAAAGTAATAAGCGTGATATGATGACTTCTTTGTCATCATATCACGCTTATTACATTTAAGAACAAACTGCTTTAACACCGAACATACTTTAAAAGTAATAAGCGTGATATGATGACTTCTTTGTTTAAGAACAAACTGCTTTAATACCGAACATACTTTAAATGTAATAAGCGTGATATGATGACTTCTTTGTTTAAGAACAAACTGCTTTAATACCGAACATACTTTAAATGTAATAAGCGTGATATGATGACTTTGTTTAAGAACAAACTGCTTTAATACCGAACATACTTTAAATGTAATAAGCGTGATATGATGACTTCTTTGTTTAAGAACAAACTGCTTTAATACCGAACATACTTTAAACGTAATAAGCGTGATATAATGACTTCTTTGTTTAAGAACAAACTGTTTTAACACCGAACATACTTTAAATGTAATAAACGTGATATGACTTCTTTGTTTAAGAAGAAACTGCTTTAATACCGAACATACTTTAAAAGTAATAAGCGTGATATGATGACTTTGTTTAAGAACAAACTGCTTTAAAACCGAACATACTTTAAATGTAATAAGCGTGATATGATGACTTCTTTGTTTAAGAACAAACTGCTTTAATACCGAACATACTTTAAATGTAATAAGCGTGATATAATGACTTCTTTGTTTAAGAACAAACTGTTTTAACACCGAACATACTTTAAATGTAATAAGCGTGATATGATGACTTCTTTGTTTAAAAACAAACTGCTTTAACACCGAATATAAATAAATACCCCTCAAGCAGCTGCTTGCCACAGAGGTCTGACAGGAGCCTGTCAGTTTATATGCCATAGTAGAAGGTCTGTGAGGATGGCAGGACCTCAGCAGAAAAGCAACACACACATCCATGCCTTATCCGGGGCTCGAACCCAGGTCCCTTAGATCAGTAGTCAAGCGCGCTAACCACTCGGCTATGGGACGGCTCTCACCGAATATACTTTAAATGTAATAAGCGTGATATGATGACTTCTTTGTTTAAAAACAAACTGCTTTAACACCGAATATACTTTAAATGTAATAAGCGTAATATGATGACTTCTTTGTTTAAAAACAAACTGCTTTAATACCGAACATACTTTAAAAGTAATAAGCGTGATATGATGACTTCTTTGTTTAAAAACAAACTGCTTTAATACCGAACATACTTTAAATGTAATAAGCGTGATATGATGACTTGTTCGTTTAAGAACAAACTGCTTTAACACCGAACATACTTTAAATGTAATAAGCGTGATATGATGACTTCTTTGTTTAAAAACAAACTGCTTTAACACCGAACATACTTTAAATGTAATAAGCGTGATATGATGACTTCTTTGTTTAAAAACAAACTGCTTTAATACCGAACATACTTTAAATGTAATAAGCGTGATATGATGACTTCTTTGTTTAAGAACAAACTGCTTGAACACCGAACATACTTTAAAAGTAATAAGCGTGATATGATGACTTCTTTGTTTAAAAACTATCTGCTTTAATACCGAACATACTTTAAAAGTAATAAGCGTGATATGATGACTTTGTTTAAGAACAAACTGCTTTAATACCGAACATACTTTAAAAGTAATAAGCGTGATATGATGACTTCTTTGTTTAAGAACAAACTGCTTTAATACCGAACATACTTTAAATGTAATAAGCGTGATATGATGACTTCTTTGTTTAAGAACTAACTGCTTTAATACCGAACATACTTTAAAAGTAATAAGTGTGATATGATGACTTCTTTGTTTAAAAACAAACTGCTTTAATACCGAACATACTTTAAAAGTAATAAGCGTGATATGATGACTTCTTTGTTTAAAAACAAACTGCTTTAACACCGAACATACTTCAAATGTAATAAGCGTGATATGATGACTTCTTTGTTTAAGAACAAACTGCTTTAATACCGAACATACTTTAAAAGTAATAAGCGTGATATGATGACTTCTTTGTTTAAGAACAAACTGCTTTAATACGGAACATACTTTAAAAGTAATAAGCGTGATATGATGACTTCTTTGTTTAAAAACTATCTGCTTTAATACCGAACATACTTTAAAAGTAATAAGCGTGATATGATGACTTTGTTTAAGAACAAACTGCTTTAAAACCGAACATACTTTAAATGTAATAAGCGTGATATGATGACTTCTTTGTTTAAAAACAAATTGCTTTAACACCGAATATACTTTAAATGTAATAAGCGTGATATGATGACTTCTTTGTTTAAAAACTAACTGCTGTAATACCTAACATACTTTAAAAGTAATAAGCGTGATATGATGACTTCTTTGTTTAAGAACAAACTGCTTTAATACCGAACATACTTTAAATGTAATAAGCGTGATATGATGACTTCTTTGTTTAAAAACAAATTGCTTTAACACCGAATATACTTTAAATGTAATAAGCGTGATATGATGACTTCTTTGTTTAAAAACAAACTGCTTTAATACCGAACATACTTTAAAAGTAATAAGCGTGATATGATGACTTCTTTGTTTAAGAACAAACTGCTTTAATACCGAACATACTTTAAATGTAATAAGCGTGATATGATGACTTCTTTGTTTAAGAACTAACTGCTTTAGTACCGAACATACTTTAAAAGTAATAAGCGTGATATGATGACTTCTTTGTTTAAAAACTAACTGCTTTAATACCGAACATACTTTAAAAGTAATAAGCGTGATGTGATGACTTCTTTGTTTAAAAACAAACTGCTTTAACACCGAACATACTTTAAATGTAATAAGCGTGATATGATGACTTCTTTGTTTAAAAACAAACTGCTTTAATACCGAACATACTTTAAATGTAATAAGCGTGATATGATGACTTCTTTGTTTAAGAACAAACTGCTTGAACACCGAACATACTTTAAAAGTAATAAGCGTGATATGATGACTTCTTTGTTTAAAAACTATCTGCTTTAATACCGAACATACTTTAAAAGTAATAAGCGTGATATGATGACTTTGTTTAAGAACAAACTGCTTTAATACCGAACATACTTTAAAAGTAATAAGCGTGATATGATGACTTCTTTGTTTAAGAACAAACTGCTTTAATACCGAACATACTTTAAAAGTAATAAGCGTGATATGATGACTTCTTTGTTTAAAAACAAACTGCTTTAACACCGAACATACTTTAAATGTAATAAGCGTGATATGATGACTTCTTTGTTTAAAAACTAACTGCTGTAATACCGAACATACTTTAAAAGTAATAAGCGTGATATGATGACTTCTTTGTTTAAAAACTAACTGCTTTAATACCGAACATACTTTAAAAGTAATAAGCGTGATGTGATGACTTCTTTGTTTAAAAACAAACTGCTTTAACACCGAACATACTTTAAATGTAATAAGCGTGATATGATGACTTCTTTGTTTAAAAACAAACTGCTTTAATACCGAACATACTTTAAATGTAATAAGCGTGATATGATGACTTCTTTGTTTAAGAACAAACTGCTTGAACACCGAACATACTTTAAAAGTAATAAGCGTGATATGATGACTTCTTTGTTTAAAAACTATCTGCTTTAATACCGAACATACTTTAAAAGTAATAAGCGTGATATGATGACTTTGTTTAAGAACAAACTGCTTTAATACCGAACATACTTTAAAAGTAATAAGCGTGATATGATGACTTCTTTGTTTAAGAACAAACTGCTTTAATACCGAACATACTTTAAAAGTAATAAGCGTGATATGATGACTTCTTTGTTTAAAAACAAACTGCTTTAACACCGAACATACTTTAAATGTAATAAGCGTGATATGATGACTTCTTTGTTTAAAAACTAACTGCTGTAATACCGAACATACTTTAAAAGTAATAAGCATGATATGATGACTTCTTTGTTTAAAAACTAACTAACGAAGTACATCACAAACGTCCATGCCTTACCCGGGACTCGAACCCAGGTTCCTTAGCTCAGTAGCCAAGCGCGTTGAACACTCGGCCACCAGACGACG
Source organism: Ryuthela nishihirai (assembly GCA_038380435.1). Taxonomy (NCBI): domain Eukaryota; kingdom Metazoa; phylum Arthropoda; class Arachnida; order Araneae; family Heptathelidae; genus Ryuthela; species Ryuthela nishihirai. Next base: position 98,714,016 of record JAWZYU010000006.1, read on the forward strand.
ATAACGTTATATCATTAAAGCATAAATTTGCTTCCTTATTACGATGAAGGTAGATGCTGATAGCGAGGCTATATTTTCTGGTCACATTTTTAGGTTGTGTACTCAAAATCATCAACTCATTTTTGTTTCTTCTTTTCATCAGTGTAATCTTCTTCCAAGGTTCATTCGCTCAATCTGGAACTTCTTGATTTTCCTTTCAGCAACAAAGGACAGACATCTATTATACATCGATATCCTCCAGGTAACAAAACTGCAACATACATTGACGTACATGGTCGCAAGATGATTAAATGTATTAAGTTACATGTTAATTTTAAAAATTCTGCAAAAGTACTAAAAAACATCAAACGGCTCCTCCAGTTATCGTAAAATGCGCTCCTAAACGGGATAAAATGCTCATTGAATAACTTTAGGGTCAGCTAGCACTATACGCAAATAGCCATGTGTGTTAGACAGTTTCAAAAACTAATTAGCCCGCTGTAGCTATGGTTTGCTTTACTCTTGAATTATTTAATGTGATTTAAAATGATTGTATTTCGAGTGCGCAGATAGCCCCTTACAGTTGTTTCTGTGACTGCACACCAATTTGCCACGTTCAACTTCGGCAAAATTCCGCAGTGCGACGCCACTTACGCTTGTGCGAAGCTGGCCTTCTTTGGCCCTATTCCCCGCCCTGCCCTTGGTCAATAGGGGACACCATTGGGCTATCCTAATATTTAAAATGTAGATTACTGGTATTTAATAAATATTTCGATAGATTATTTCAATTTAGAATATTGTCTAGATTACGTTACTTTATAATTTTAAAAAAATGACAAAGAAACTGGGGTTTATATCTGGAAAACCATTTGGAAGACTATCAGGTATGCGAAAATGTCTACTACAATATCAGCATCATCTAGTGCTTTTCTCAATCAACAATTCTTAATGAAAGACATCGAAAACTTCGTTTAGGGAAGCCGTAGTCAATGTTGCCCATTGAAATTCACGTAAACCAGTAATAATCTATGTTTAAAAGTGCATGCTTTAAATTTCCATGGTTACGATCTTTTCTTTCGATGACGAGCTTTCATTGCTACCTAACAACAAGTGAGGTTAAATTTATCATTTTCTTTATTTCATTAAATTCTAATAAGCATGAAACTTGTCTGAAACATTTCAGTCAGATGAATAAAAATATTTTGCTTCACGTGGTTCAATTGCTAATATTTGCACTTTGTCGTCTGTAGACAACAATCTAATTTTTATTTCATAGGTACTCTAAACTTGGGTTGTTTTACATCCGAGCTGCCCCTTTCTTCACACAATGGGGTAAATGGCCAGGTCACAAGGATCCCGAAGGCTCGCAGAAGGTTGCGGGATGTTATCTTTTGATTTTGAAAGAAGAGGTCGCATTGTGCTTAGCTTATACTCTGGAATTGTTGATTAAGAATTCGAAATTTTAGAAAAAAATTTGTAAACCTAATTTTGAGAATCGCCACTGAATGTCGCTGTTTTCAATGGGAAAAATCCAGGGGGCGTGGGTGGTCATTAAATTGTAATAAGCATCAAATTTATTTAAAAATTTATTATCAAAACACCGCGTCATGTCCCTGGTGCTCATGGGCATTTTTGAATGGAGGAGGAGGAGGAGATAGCGAATCACGTGGTATTTTGTTTTCCATAATAACCGAGATCTTGCATCACTGAACCTCTTTAGAAACGTCTCTTAAACTAAAGTTTTTCCTATCACGTGGGTTCCCTTTAAAGACAGATTTCATTGTATTAACATTTTAGTACAGTGCAATTGTCCGGTACATTCCTCTGATATTTTCATTGCCTCATGATGTATTAAAATTGAGATTGAATGGGGCATATTGGCTTCTCGGACTCCTCATTTCGTTGTCTTTCTGATTTTCGAGTTCATTTACACTTTTGCAGAATCTGGCATTCACTTTAAAGGGCCGTTTATCAAATTAGATAACTTTTCACATAAGGAAGTTTGAATCTCGCATTAATTAAACATTCAATTTTTTCATCCATTTTGAATCGCTCTGACTTTTAGGTTTGCCATGTTTTAAAAATTAGCATTCTTTATTTCTATTTGTTTACATATAACAAATTCTGTCGTTCTTTACATTTATAACCGATAACAATATCTTTTAGTCATTAAGAAATATTTTAACAAGTTCGATTGTTAACTTCTTAATATTCATCTCAATAATTTCTCAGCCATTCATCTTTAAAATCCAGCAACACGGAATCCCAAAGAGTGCCGGATTTTGAAGAGTCTGTATTTACCTTGAAAAACAGAATTTATTATGGACACCCATCCTCAAAACTGCCACAATGACGAGGCCTTTGCGGGTTATAAATAGATGAGACGTCTGCCTGCTCTAGAGCGTACCTGCGATTGTTATGATGGATGAACACTGCGACCTGAGCGAGTTCTGTCGCGGACATGGACAGGAAGATGGGGTTCTCCATATTCGTGACAATGAAACATCTAGGATTTCTCGTGCGACCATCTCGTATGTGTACCAGGACCACATCAAACTGGCAAACCCTGCACACACCAGGAAAATGTGGCCCTAACTGAGCCATTGATGCTCGAGGTGAGCACCGACTCTCTCGTATCGTAATTTCAGAACAGAGGGTCATAGTGCAGATGACAATGTCGGCATTCAACGACGGGGCAGCTGCGAAGGTTTGTGCAAAGACCTTTCACCTTATGATGGCATTGGTAGCCGATATCCACATCGTGTACCCTTGTTAACAGCACGTGACCAGGTTATGAAGCTGCGGTGGGCCAAGGAGCATCGCCAATGGGCCATGGAAGACTGAAACGGGGAGCTTTGTCTCACAAATCGTGGTTCGACACGCCAATGGGAGATCGCATGCGCGGTGTAGACCACACGAGGCCATGGACCAGGTTGGGGTGTTAAAAGCCGTTGGGAGTAGGATCTGGAGTCGTGTTTACATGGGTCACGTTGGCGGCCCATGGACCTATTGAGACCGCCGTCATCTCTCCTGTTTGGCAAAGGACTGGTTGGAAGAGCATTCCAGTGAGTTCGAAACTCTCGAATGTCCCTCTCATTCTGCGGATTCGAAGCCTATTAAGCATCCGTGGGACGAAGTGGAGCTATGCATTCAGTCCCAAAATCCATCACCTGCTATTCTCTGTGCTTTATGAATGGCTGCCCTCTTATAATAACTAATATACACTGAAAGGACATTTTATCTTTGTGTATGCTAATTTCTGATGATTCATTTTCAGAACAGTTCAACTTGTGATGAAGAGATGAAGAGGATGATTTCCTGCCCCGAGAGCAACATCATTGCATTTCGTTCGCACATTTTTGGAATTTCTGCCGCTCGAGCAATTCTCATCTACCTGACGCAGCCACCACGAGCGTTCGGTGAATCGCGAGTGCTACGTCACTTGCATTGTTTCCTTCTCGTGACGTCACCGACGGGGATCACTTATCGCGGAGCGAGCGTGGCGTTTTGAGTCAAGTGCCGTTCGGTTTTGATGCATGACCGCGTGCAGAAGGCTGATATTGGTCTGTCGTTTCTCAGACTTGCACGCGGCGGTAAACGTTTTGCTGTTGCAAGGCGGATTGTTGTAACCCAAGGTCTCAGAACTGGTCGCCAAGCGAATTCTGCATTGCCTTCTGTCTAGATAACAGGAATGGCCTCGAAACGGTACACGAATTTCCTCTGCAAAAATAACTCCCTAATACAAAGGCAGAGAAGTTTCACTTTGCAAAGAAGAAAAAATAATCGTTCCTCGAACAAAGGACGTTGGAATTACACAAGGTTCAAATACTTTGAAAAGATGTATTACAGCTGATTTTTTTTTTGGAAGGATAAACTATGTCCCACCTTTTATGCTATGGGAATGGAAAGTTAAATTCAAAGATCTCTGTTTTGAAAATTTTTTTTTTACGAAAAAAAAAGTAACTAGAGAAAAATTTCTTAATCTCGATATTTCAAAAATGTTCGCCTAATATTAAAAAAAATAGTGAAGCTGGAACTTTTAACATCAAAATCTGTTATCTGGTAAATGTTAATCTGTAATCTGGTAAATGTTAATCTGTAATCTGGTAAATGTTAATCTGTAATCTGCTTCTATGTGAACATTATTATTTTCTGTTCTTCCGTAATTTGCTGACAGAATATTCTTTGGATGTCTGTAGCATTCTTAATGTATCTGTGCAACACTTAGTATTCCACAGGCAGTTATGATATCCTTCGAATTGTTGATATCGCAACGGTTATCAAAAATATTACACCTTCTAAGAGGCACGTGCAATTCTTTTTGCTTTTATTAATTGTCTAAAAAACGATTTGTTAAATGCATTGAAAATTGGAACATTTCGAAATGAGGATTGCAACTGAAGGCAGACGATTGCTAATGAGTTAGGATGACACCATTGATTTGAATGCGTCATTAATTCACGGAATTACTGTTACGTCAGAGTGTGATTGACGATTAAGTCAATATCTCTGACGTCTCCCATGCATCGAATAATCTCTTGGGCATTTGATGCAGAGAGCGTTTCCCATTCAATTGTAATGCCACGGGTGTTGTGTTGTTATTGTGTCGAACAACAATCTGCTTTGTAAGTTTCACAGTGCACGTGGCAGAAGCCCTCTCATTTCCCCCGATTATCGCGATCGTTTCCTGTCTGCTACACAAGGACAGCGGGACACAATGGAGCGTGACTCACTCGGGAAGCGCTTTTTCGCTGACGTCACACGACGTTGAACTTGGAATGATGGGATACGAGAGTAGACATATTGCCCTATTGGAGCACCTCGCCCAAAGCCCACTCCCCGCTGTGGAAGATTAAGGGAGAAAAAAATCTCAGTTTTTTTTTCCAGAATGAATCCAAGATAAAATGGATTGAAAATAATCCTAGTTGGAGCATCAATTGCAGAAACTTTCTCAGTCTTATATATTCGTAATCAACATAATATGCACTCTCATGACACAGAATTTCGCCTCAGATTTTCACCACACTTTTCCTCTGTCTCATAGCTATGCTTTATCTCATAGCTCATACATTTGCTAAACTTTATCTCTCGGGCAGGAGGGTTGTTAATGGTAGATAGATAATTTTCATTTCAGATAATGTTTAACGTATACAAAAACGTTTGAGGTCTCACAAGAGTGATATCTGTATACAGAAAGAATTTCAATGGAAAACATCAGTCGTCACACTGAATGTAATACACGAAAAACGAAAACAACTCAAAACAAAAATTTCCAGTTATCCAGAAGTGTGAATGTCAGAAAGGAAAAAACATTCAATATCTATGTTACATATAAAGAGTTCTAGTAGTTTAATGCAAAAGAAGTTTCCACATCATCCAGTTTCAAAATGTAGTTGTTGAGAACTTCAGAAAACATGATAATTCTTCATTTTTTTTCTTTTGTTACGGTGAAAAATATCTCTAACAGAACTATTTTTCTTTAAGTAGAAATAAACTGCATTTGTCTTTTTCAGATTTATTGTTAAAAAATTACTTGTGATCCAGTTTCTAAATAATTTTAGATCACTATTTGCTTGTTTAGAAATAATCGAAGAATCAGAATCAGTATATGTCAGGCAAGTGTCGTCAGCAAAAATAGTTAATTTACCTGTTAGGTTAATGAAATCTAAATCATCAATGTAAATAATAAATAATAAGGGACCCAGAACAGATCCCTGGGGCACTCCGTATTCAACTTTAATCCAAGCACTGTATGTATCTTTTATTTTTACCTTTTCCATTCTCTTAGCTAAATAACTGCGAGACCAATTCAATGCCACTCCTCTAACTCCAGCAGCTTGTAATTTTTGATGATTTACCGTATTGAATGCTTTTTTTAATGTCCAGAAAGATTGTTAATGCATAATCACTGTTATTCATCGCTGTGTATATCGTATTTGTTACCTGTAATAATGCATCATTCGTACCCATTTTTTCTCTAAACCCAAACTGATTGCTACTGAGAAAACATTTCTTTTCCAGATATTCATGTAATTTATTTTTCACTAATTTTTCAAAAATTTTAGATATTACGGAGAGTAATGCAATAGGTCTATAATTTCCTAATTCCTTTGGGTCACCGTCTTTAAAAATAGGAACAACAGCAGCTTTTTTCAAAACATCAGGAAAAATTCCTTGCTCAATGGATAGATTAAACAGATTTACAAGTATTTCAATAAATTTTTCTCCCAACAGATGAATTATTTCTGCGGTTAAGCCATCAAAACCTGGAGATTTATTTTTTTGGTAGAAGTATAATTTGAGTCCATATATCTTTAGCTATTACCGGTGTTAAATAAAAAGAACTTACTGCAGTTGATGATTTTCTTAAGCCTCAGCATTCTTTGAACCAAATCTTTGTTCAAATTCCGGCAAAATAATCGTTGTACAAATTTACAAGGGTCATCATCATATTTAATTAACTCGTTTTTTTTTAATTGGGTGGGGATAGTTTTCTTTCTCTTTAAAATTACCACATATTTCATTTATTACATTCCACTGCTTTTTCAAGTTTTTACCTGCTTTGGAAAATTTATTAGTTAAATATTGAGTTTTTGTTTCCCAAATGACAAAATTTCTGTATCGGGAAAATGACTGTTTAAGCGATATATCTGAAGGATTATTCTTCATTTCTTTATACAGAGTGTTACGATAATTTATTAAAATTATTAATTCATTTGTCATCCACGGAATTATAAGGTACTGTTACCAGTACCTTATAATTCCGTGGATTATTTTAAAAGAGTAAGATTATAAGGAGGAAGAACGTCTATACTAACAGATTGAAAGGCAGAGAGACTATCGATTTAATTTCATCTCGTATTTTGCGAATACTAACATTTTAAGAAATTTGAGAATGTTCATTGGAGATGAGAATTGGAGAATCTTCATTCAAGAGAGAAAATATACAGGGTGATTCAGAATTCATCATCAATATTTGGTGGGGAGGTAGGTAATAAGAAACGAAGGAGATTTCACATAGGAAAGCATGGGCGCATATGCCATGTAGTAGGGCAAAATGACCCCAGTTCAATGATGGAAAGAACACATAAGAAGGAAGTGGTAAGGAAAAAACATTTATTATCTTACATGTAACATTTCTTTGCATTGGTTGTACAGACTTACAAGAGGTGCTCGAACTGCCGACCATGTGCTAGAATGCATGACTCACAACGGCGTTGCATGGACAGCCGGACACTGTGGAAGATGCCTGGCATTTCCCGGATGTTTGAGGCAGCAACTGATATACGTGCTACAAGATCCATAGCACTATCAACAGGGGTCTCGTACACCATGTTTTTCATAGCACCCCATACAAAGAAATCGATCCTTGTCGAATGACAACTGACTGCACGCGTCAAACAGCTGTGCTTCTGTATGAGAGGTGTGTACACACAGCGCCCTCTACACCACCATGCGTTCGTCTGCCCCCATACTTTCCTATGTGAAATCTCTTTCTTTTCTTATTCCCTTCCTCCCCACTAAACATTGATGATGAATTCTGAATCACCCTGTATAATAAGATTCCCAGTCATTGCACACGATAACAATTCAATAGCTTTTCATCTTCCACAACAGAATTCAGAATTTCTTCTGTATTTGTTTCGAAATGCAGTTTTAGATGAAATTTTTAGCGAATGTCAACCATGCACTTAAAGGCACCACGATATTTTTAATTATTTTGCATTTGTCACAAGTAAATTCTGATGAGTTAAACTCCAAACATTACAATTTAGATCAAGTCTTTGAAAATTTTTGTTTTAAAACCTTAGCCTAATTGTCTCAACAATTTATATATTCTTACACTTTTTCGAAAAGAATCATTTTTGCGACAACCTTTCATTTTCTTTTATCTCTTTAAATTAACGGTCGTTGATGTCTCTTTAGTGAACTGAATAATCGAATAAATTCCTCTCCGTTAACCTTTCTCAAGGACACTTTATCGGCTGACTGAAACTTTCGCGAATATCGCAGGAGCATTCCACAAATGAAACTTACTTTTTGATTGACCGCAAAAGTATTCAGAAACAACAAAGTGGAAAGTGAAGCAAGCAATCCATTGTTACTCAATTTGATCTATTATTCCGTCACCCCGATTTGTTGCAATTTGATGATTTATCGAAAACCAGCTTTCCATTTGCAAGTGTAATTCATCGTGCTTGGATTGCGAATTCCTACTTGAAACGATTTTAAATTATTAAAAAGTGCTCAAACAAATGTAAAATTGCTTCTGTATGTGAAACACACAAAACACGTCACTTAGATATTTCCACGGAATTGCGTAAAGGATTAGAACTTGAAGGATCAATTTTTAAATGCCAAATTTAATTCATTTTGATGTATTATAATTATTTGCAAGGCAAATAAATAATATTTTAGATGTATCTTCCTAACGGCAGGAAATTTTAAGTATGATTTAGATTTTAAAGGAATTTGAAATAACTATGTTCGGGACGATTTCCTCAAAAACTTTTGAAATCGGATGCAATCAAATAGCCAAGGTCGAAAAAAAATTCTACGGATTTCAATAGCATTGTGTTTGCTGAAGCGATTGATAAAGAGATAGTTATCGAACAATATTGATTGGATTTAAATTCTTATTACTTATTTCACATTGCATTCTTATATTATTGCATTTTATATCGTTTATTCAGCAGTTACTAAAAAGTTTTTCTTCCTCCGTAAAGAATGAGAAACGTGAAAATGATTGTCCCCTTACATCTCCTGAACGCGAGTGCGTAAATTAACGAGCTATGTGTCAAATGGAAGCTTGTGACGCGGGTAGTGTCGTACGCTATAGAAAAAAATTAACCCTCGATGCTTTGTTCCCCTATAAAAATCGGGAAATGTGAATATCCTTCTTCTGCCTCTTCGAACGCGAGGACCTACAGTTACGAGTTAGGTGTCAAATGAAGGCTCGTACGGTGATGAATGAAAGCTCGCACCACTATTCTCCTCCCCTGATAAAAAAGGGGGAGGAGGAGTGATTTTCCCGGGGTCAGGCTTTAAGGAGTCGTTTCTTAAGCCCTAAAGCTTGTGACGTCTCCAATGTCATGGGCTGCCTGAAACTCGACTCCAAATGGGAGGGAAAATGAGGTCGATGTTTATGAGCCATTACATGAAATGAAAGTTTCTGAAGGAAGGTGTTTTTAGTGACAAGGAAAAAATATAAATAAAAGACTTAAGAAATATCTATTGTCCTATATGCGTTATTAAAAAGTAGAAAACGAATCTAAAATATTTTGATGGTGCAAACGATCACTGAGTTGGTTATTCACTTCAAAGGAAGATGATTTACTTACTGAACAAGATGGCCGGCTCCCTCCTTTGAAGCGAATGCAGGGACTGATTGCAACACCGACAATGCTTTAGGTGTATTTTTCTACTTTTTAAAGCCCTTAGGAAGATAGTTTTTTATGAATTTTTTATTCATTTATGTATACTTTTAATTTCATACAGACACCAACAGGTAAAAAAATTCAATATTTGGTTGTACTACAGACATGGCAATATACGTCACAGTAAATAAAAGAAAAAGAAACAAAATAGCTTTCAGTTGTCGTGAACTAAAAAAAATATTAAAATGAATAAAATAATAAACAAATTATGAAATGAAAAAAAAATATTTCACGTCCGTTTATGAATAAGGTCTTTGCAAACAAGGAATCTCTTTAGCAATGTTTTAATTGTCAAAATTCGAGGACCAGATGGAACCCTAAGATATTTTGTATTAAAAATAATTCGTATTTGTTCGAAAGTTTTATTATACAGATAATAATGAAATTAATCATAAAAATAAAAGTCCGTTAATAATTCTGCAATTTCATGCGTTTTTCTTCGTCATCCAAGACGAGCATTTGGTAAACATATCAATTTCGAGATTAACATGGAGCGCTATTGTTGCGCTGCATATCTTCTGTCGCAACACTGAGGAAATGATGACGAGGCGAAAGTATTCTCCGTGACGTTACAATGCATCAAAAGCAATGAAATAAAGTTGTTTAATAAAGAGTGTTTGTTGTTCATTGGATTTTAAATGCACTTTTCAAAAAGTATTATTTAAAAATGAGAATTATCTGCGAAAAATATTTAAAGTTGTGTTGAAATATGGAAATAAGGGAACATTTTCAGTAAACGTTGAAAAATGATGAATGTGGAATCCCAGGTGCACGCTTCGGCAGGTTTCGATTAGATCGCATGGGGAAATAGTATGATAAAAAGAAGAATTAATTATTCGTGAAATGCACTTTTCGTGGAACGGAAGAAATGTTGCGAAATATACAGACGAGATTTCCCAAAGTTGGAACGAGATTCTTCGCAAACAAATCCTCCAAACATACAAATGATCGCAACAATCGAACACTCACTTGAACCTCAATCCCGTGCATCATTACACGATAGAAGAGCATGGGGAAATGTTACAGGAAGTGAAATAAAAAATCCTTTTATGTTGTCTCCCATTTTTTGTTATTGCTATAAAATGCCAAGTTGGTTTACTGTTGGGAGATTTGCACCTTTCGGGGAAAAAGTAGGTCGCGACGAAAAAAAGGTCCAGCGAATTACTGCGCTTTGAGAATTCTGAGAAATATCGAAAGATGAATTGATAATAGTAGATATCATTCAGTCTGATTTATTTATACGACACATTTTTGATTACTTTTTGGGTTTTTTGACCTGGTCATTTAATCCATTTCTTGGAGGAAAATGAGTCCAATACACGCGCCATCAGTGAAAGCATTTAATCAATACTATTTTATTAGTAGTCCGGCGGTCCACGTGGCTCCAGGAAAGAAAAAACAAGAATGAGGCTTGGCGATAATGAAAAACTTTTTTTTTTCCCAGAGAAAGGAAAGAACTTTTTTTTTTGGTTGAGAAAGGGGAAAGATTTGAACTTTACTGCATATTGAAATCATTTGAAAAATTGAATAAATTCAAGAATGATGCAGGGATTGTGATTATGCAGATGGAGTGTATTGCTAGATTGGATTGTGATTATGCAGATGGAGTGTATTGCTAGATTGGATTGTGATTATGCAGATGGAGTGTATTGCTAGATTGGATTGTGATTATGCAGATGGAGTGTATTGCTAGATTGGATTGTGATTATGCAGATGGAGTGTATTGCTAGATTGGATTGTGATTATGCAGATGGAGTGTATTGCTAGATATATTGGATTCTGTTATGCAGATGGAGTGTATTGCTAGATATATTGGATTGTGATTATGCAGATGGAGTGTATTGCTAGATATATTGGATTGTGATTATGCAGATGGAGTGTATTGCTAGATTGGATTGTGATTATGCAGATGGAGTGTATTGCTAGATTGGATTGTGATTATGCAGATGGAGTGTATTGCTAGATATATTGGATTCTGTTATGCAGATGGAGTGTATTGCTAGATATATTGGATTGTGATTATGCAGATGGAGTGTATTGCTAGATATATTGGATTGTGATTATGCAGATGGAGTGTATGCTGAATTGGATTGTGATTATGCAGATGGAGTGTATTGCTAGATATATTGGATTGTGATTATGCAGATGGAGTGTATTGTAGATATATTGGAGATGTGATTATGCAGATGGAGTGTATTGTTAGATATATTGGATTGTGATTATGCAGATAGAGTGTATTGCTAGATATATTGGATTGTGATTATGCAGATGGAGTGTATTGTTAGATATATTGGATTGTGTTATGCAGATGGAGTGTATTGCTAGATATATTGGATTGTGATTATGCAGATGGAGTGTATTGCTAGATATATTGGATTGTGATTATGCAGATGGAGTGTATGCTGAATTGGATTGTGATTATGCAGATGGAGTGTATTGCTAGATATATTGGATTGTGATTATGCAGATGGAGTGTATTGCTAGATATATTGGAGTGTGATTATGCAGATGGAGTGTATTGTTAGATATATTGGATTGTGATTATGCAGATGGAGTGTATTGCTAGATATATTGGATTGTGATTATGCAGATAGAGTGTATTGCTAGATATATTGGATTGTGTTATGCAGATGGAGTGTATTGCTAGATACATTGGATTGCGATTATGCAGATGGAGTGTATTGCTAGATATATTGGATTGTGATTATGCAGATGGAGTGTATTGCTAGATACATTGGATTGCGATTATGCAGATGGAGTGTATTGCTAGATATATTGGATTGCGATTATGCAGATGGAGTGTATTGCTAGATATATTGGATTGTGATTATGCAGATGGACTGTATTGTTAGATATATTGGATTGTGATTATGCAGATGGAGTGTATTGCTAGATATATTGGATTGTGATTATGCAGATAGAGTGTATTGCTAGATATATTGGATTGTGTTATGCAGATGGAGTGTATTGCTAGATACATTGGATTGCGATTATGCAGATGGAGTGTATTGCTAGATACATTGGATTGCGATTATGCAGATGGAGTGTATTGCTAGATACATTGGATTGCGATTATGCAGATGGAGTGTATTGCTAGATATATTGGATTGTGATTATGCAGATGGAGTGTATTGCTAGATATATTGGATTGTGATTATGCAGATGGAGTGTATTGCTAGATATATTGGATTGTGATTATGCAGATGGACTGTATTGTTAGATATATTGGATTGTGATTATGCAGATGGAGTGTATTGCTAGATATATTGGATTGTGATTATGCAGATAGAGTGTATTGCTAGATATATTGGATTGTGTTATGCAGATGGAGTGTATTGCTAGATACATTGGATTGCGATTATGCAGATGGAGTGTATTGCTAGATACATTGGATTGCGATTATGCAGATGGAGTGTATTGCTAGATACATTGGATTGCGATTATGCAGATGGAGTGTATTGCTAGATACATTGGATTGCGATTATGCAGATGGAGTGTATTGCTAGATATATTGGATTGTGATTATGCAGATGGAGTGTATTGCTAGATATATTGGATTGTGATTATGCAGATGGACTGTATTGTTAGATATATTGGATTGTGATTATGCAGATGGAGTGTATTGCTAGATATATTGGATTGTGATTATGCAGATAGAGTGTATTGCTAGATATATTGGATTGTGTTATGCAGATGGAGTGTATTGCTAGATACATTGGATTGCGATTATGCAGATGGAGTGTATTGCTAGATACATTGGATTGTGATTATGCAGATGGAGTGTATTGCTAGATACATTGGATTGCGATTATGCAGATGGAGTGTATTGCTAGATATATTGGATTGTGATTATGCAGATGGAGTGTATTGCTAGATATATTGGATTGTGTTATGCAGATGGAGTGTATTGCTAGATATATTGGATTGTGTTATGCAGATGGAGTGTATTGCTAGATATATTGGATTGTGATTATGCAGATGGAGTGTATTGTTAGATATATTGGATTGTGATTATGCAGATGGAGTGTATTGCTAGATATATTGGATTGTGATTATGCAGATGGAGTGTATTGTTAGATATATTGGATTGTGATTATGCAGATGGAGTGTATTGTTAGATATATTGGATTGTGATTATGCAGATGGAGTGTATTGCTAGATATATTGGATTGTGATTATGCAGATGGAGTGTATTGTTAGATATATTGGATTGTGATTATGCAGATGGAGTGTATTGTTAGATATATTGGATTGTGATTATGCAGATGGAGTGTATTGTTAGATATATTGGATTGTGATTATGCAGATGGAGTGTATTGCTAGATATATTGGATTGTGATTATGCAGATGGAGTGTATTGTTAGATATATTGGATTGTGATTATGCAGATGGAGTGTATTGCTAGATATATTGGATTGTGATTATGCAGATGGAGTGTATTGCTAGATATATTGGATTGTGATTATGCAGATGGAGTGTATTGCTAGATATATTGGAGTGTGATTATGCAGATGGAGTGTATTGCTAGATATATTGGATTGTGTTATGTAGATGGAGTGTATTGCTAGATATATTGGATTGTGATTATGCAGATGGAGTGTATTGCTAGATATATTGGATTGTGATTATGCAGATGGAGTGTATTGTTAGATATATTGGATTGTGATTATGCAGATGGAGTGTATTGTTAGATATATTGGATTGTGATTATGCAGATGGAGTGTATTGCTAGATATATTGGATTGTGATTTTGCAGATGGAGTGTATTGTTAGATATATTGCATTGTGATTATGCAGATGGAGTGTATTGCTAGATATATTGGATTGTGATTATGCAGATGGACTGTATTGCTAGATATATTGGATTGTGATTATGCAGTGTATTGCTAGATATATTGGATTGTGATTATGCAGTATATTGCTAGATATATTGGATTGTGATTATGCAGATGGAGAGTATTGCTAGATATATTGGATTGTGTTATGCAGATGGAGTGTATTGCTAGATATATTGGATTGTGTTATGCAGATGGAGTGTATTGCTAGATATATTGGATTGTGATTTGCAGATGGAGTGTATTGCTAGATATATTGGATTGTGATTACGCAGATGGAGTGTATTGTAAGATATATTGGATTGTGATTATGCAGATGGAGTGTATTGCTAGATATATTGGATTGTGATTATGCAGATGGACTGTATTGCTAGATATATTGGATTGTGATTATGCAGTGTATTGCTAGATATATTGGATTGTGATTATGCAGATGGAGTGTATTAGTAGATATATTGGATTGTGATTATGCAGATGGAGTGTATTGCTGCATTGGATTGTGATTATGCAGATGGAGTGTATTGCTAGATATATTGGATTGTGATTATGCATATGGAGTGTATTGCTAGATATTTTGGATTGTGATTATGCAGATGGACTGTATTGCGAGATATATTGGATTGTGATTATGCAGATGGACTGTATTGCTAGATATATTGGATTGTAATTATGCAGATGGAGGGTATTGTAGATATTTTGGATTGTGATTATGCAGATGGAGTGTAATGCTAGATATATTGGATTGTGATTATGCAGATGGAGTGTATGCTGAATTGGATTGTGATTATGCAGATGGAGTGTATTGCTAGACATATTGGATTGTGATTATGCAGATGGAGTGTATTGCTAGATATATTGGATTGTGATTATGCAGATGGAGAGTATTGCTAGATATATTGGATTGTGTTATGCAGATGGAGTGTATTGCTAGATATATTGGATTGTGTTATGCAGATGGAGTGTATTGCTAGATATATTGGATTGTGATTTGCAGATGGAGTGTATTGTTAGATATATTGGATTGTGATTATGCAGATGGAGTGTATTGCTAGATATATTGGATTGTGATTATGCAGATGGACTGTATTGCTAGATATATTGGATTGTGATTATGCAGATGGACTGTATTGCTAGATATATTGGATTGTGATTATTGCAGATGGAGTGTATTGCTAGATATATTGGATTGTGATTATGCAGATGGAGTGTATTGCTAGATATATTGGATTGTGATTATGCAGATGGAGTGTATTGCTAGATATATTGGATTGTGATTATGCAGATGGCGTGTATTGCTAGATATATTGGATTGTGATTATGCAGATGGAGTGTATGCTGAATTGGATTGTGATTATGCAGATGGAGTGTATTGTTAGATATATTGGATTGTGATTATACAGATGGAGTGTATTGCTAGATATATTGGATTGTGATTATGCAGATGGAGTGTATTGCTACATATATTGTATTGTGTTATGCAGATGGAGTGTATTGCTAGATATATTGGATTGTGATTATGCAGATGGAGTGTATTGCTAGATATATTGGATTGTGATTATGCAGATGGAGTGTATGCTGAATTGGATTGTGATTATGCAGATGGAGTGTATTACTAGATATATTGGATTGTGATTATGCAGATGGAGTGTATTGCTGCATTGGATTGTGATTATGCAGATGGACTGTATTGCTAGATATATTGGATTGTGATTATGCAGATGGACTGTATTGCTAGATATATTGGATTGTGATTATGCAGATGGACTGTATTGCTAGATATATTGGATTGTGATTATGCAGATGGAGTGTATTACTAGATATATTGGATTGTGATTATGCAGATGGAGTGTATTACTAGATATATTGGATTGTGATTATGCAGATGGAGTGTATTGCTGCATTGGATTGTGATTATGCAGATGGAGTGTATTGCTACATTGGATTGTGATTATGCAGAAGGACTGTATTGCTAGATATATTGGATTGTGATTATGCAGATGGACTGTATTGCTAGATATATTGGATTGTGATTATGCAGATGGACTGTATTGCTAGATATATTGGATTGTGATTATGCAGATGGAGTGTATTACTAGATATATTGGATTGTGATTATGCAGATGGAGTGTATTGCTGCATTGGATTGTGATTATGCAGATGGAGTGTATTGCTAGATTGGATTGTGATTATGCAGATGGACTGTATTGCTAGATATATTGGATTGTGATTATGCAGATGGACTGTATTGCTAGGTATATTGGATTGTGGTTATGCAGATGGAGTGTATTGCTGCATTGGATTGTGATTATGCAGATGGAGTGCATGCCTCATTGGATCTATAGCCTAAGTTGCATAAATCACCTGATGTAGTGAAATCTTTAATAAAGATGGGTTCTCATGATTTGAAATTTCTAGTGACACGTCGTGGCAGTAGATCTGTAATGGCTGAAACTAATCAGCACTCCCTGAAGTGTACGATTACCACCAGTATACAGTCACTTCTTTGAATGTGAATAATTACGTTTTGCGACTTTGGGCTTCTAGAGTAACATTTGGGAGTCTAATGCTGTAAATGGGGAAAATGTTATGATATTTCGTTGGATCACGTTTGACGAACCACTGCTCTAGGCCAGCACGTTTCCTTTCCTCATCACAGGACTTGTATTCCCAAAGCAAACAATCCGGATTGAAATATGGTCATTTAAACTTAAATTTGAGTGTTACAGCTTCGAAGTCACTGTAGTTCACAAAGGGACAACTACAAAAAAGTACACACACAAAAAAACATTGGATTGTTTTGCTTCTGCGCGTCATTTTTTTTTATTTTTTGTATACAATGTGCTAAATGGCCAGGTCTCAAGGATCCCAAGGAATGAGAGAAATTTAGGGTAAAGAGATCCACTGGACAGCCGTTAAGATATAGATGGTGGTTTCCCGCCAAAATCATTCAGCGTGTATATACAGGGTACGTTTTCTGTGCACATTGGTCCGTAGCTTAACTTCCCACGCAACGGATGACATCCTTTCAAAGAATGAAATGGTGACAACCTCTATCAGCAAGAGGAAAATTTTGAATGCAAGCATAGTTGGGACTCGAGAGCACGAGCTTCGCGTGATGCCAACTGAGTCAAACCCCTGCGAAAAATATTACTTCAAAGAGAGAAAAAAAGCACCAGTCCACCGTTCAGCCCCCATCCCCTAAGAAAGGTAAAAAACAAAAAACTAGAATGTCACCTCAAAGTCTCATTGGGCAATAGAAAGTTTAGCGCAAAACTTCAAACGAATAACTTGAATTATTCAGAAAAAAAAAATCATCAGGAAAGAACATTGAGAGAATGAGTTCTTCATCTGCAGCTATTTTTTTTAAAACAAAGGTCTGAAGTTTTTTTTACCCGTGCTCCTGATATTTGTACGAGGAAGAAGGAAACCTACAGATGAAGGCAAAGACTATATAATAATAAAATAATAAGAATATATAATAATTAGAATTTTTATGAGGATTAATAAATGCAGTCATTATGGAAAGTGAAGTAGAAAGATTTCGATGTTGTGATTCAGACATAATCTGTTTCACGATTTCAGGTCACATCTAAGCAGCGCGTGAATCAACTTGACTTCCAGTTTCAGCAGGATCTGTACATTTCTTAGTAACAACAGCCCTCCCGCAATTGCGACATTTTGTAGAGAAAAGTATTCGTCGCTTTTCGTGAACAATAATGTCTCTAAGAAATCTTTTTCAGCTAAGTTCTAAAGGATAAATCCTGTTCTAAACGACCCCTCGATGCGAGAGCCTGTCCGTGGTGAGGGGACCACCCTGTGAAGGTTCCGCTGGCTCGGTTACCTTCACAGGGTCCTAAACGCTCGCCCGCGTGTTTGCCGTGCGCGGAGACCCGTGTCCCTGGAAAGGAGGATCCTGGCAGTTGCTCAGGGGTCCCCGTCTTCTCTCCCCAGCTCATGACTGGTGGGGTCCCCTTTGGCCGTTTTGCCATTGGGGAGCCTGTCTGTCGCGGGGCTGGGCAGCGAATTCCGGGGCCGCTGCTATACACTGCTTTGGCCTCTGCTTCAGGTAAACGGGAGGTCCTGGGGTGGCCCCCTCAGGATCAATCGGCTGGTGGGCTGGTCCTGCTAGGGTCAACTATGCTGTTCAGTGAGTAACCTTGTCCACCGTCCGGACAACGGTTTGCGAGTTTCCCCACACATTTACTAATTTTGTAGTTTTCTTTCTTTTGTGAGGCCAGCTCTTGCCTCACACTTTATTGCTTTGTTGCTTCTTTTCTTTTGTGGGAACTCCGACGAGTTTCCCACCGTTTCTCTTTTACTTTTCCTTTTTGTTTTGTAGTGAGGGCTTGGCTCACTGGCTGTGTGGGTATGTTGCCCGGGAAGCCCTGGCGCCCAACTGGGCGTCCCCTTGTTGGACTCCATGGTGGGTGGGGACAACGGGCACTGAATTTTTTAAAACCAAACATGAGTTCTCCAACTCATCAAAATTCGATCAATGCTGCGAAGAGGGCTCGCCATGAACCCCCAACTTCTTTGTCTTTGCCTTCGTCTTCGTGTGTGTCTCCGTCTCCGAAGTTCCTGATCATCCACTCTACGGGTGATCAGGTACTTGGGGACATGTCCCCCTTTTTTATACATAAGGGTATTCAAGGTCTTGCGGGAGAACCGAAATCTGTCAAGCGCCTAAGATCCGGTGACTTGCAGGTGGAGACTGCATGCTCCAAACATTCGGAGCTTCTCTTAAAAGTTACAGCGATTGGTGGAGTGGCTGTCGAAGTCACTCCGCACAAGACGCTCAATTCCTCCCGGGGTGTGATCTCCGAGTGGGGCCTCCTCAAGGTTTCTGAGGATGAAATCCTCTCGGAGCTTTCCGCCCAGGGAGTGATCGCAGTCCACCGGGTTTCGTCACGCCAATAATGGAAAGTTAGAACCCAGCCGGGTACTTATTCTAACTTTCAATACACCACGCCTGCCTACTTCCATCAAGGCAGGATACTTACACTGTGAGGTGCGGCCATTTATCCCCAATCCTCTGCGTTGCTTTCAATGCCAGAGGTTTGGCCATGCCCGCACCGCATGCCGGGGCAAGCCCACCTGTGCTCGTTGTGGCAGTCAGGATCATATGGAACCTGACTGCACAGCAGAAAAGGCATGCTGTGTCAACTGCCGTGGTGAACATCCGGCGTACTCCCGCGACTGTCCGAAGTGGCTGGAGGAGAAAGAGGTACAACGGCTGAAGACCCTCCACAACATCAGCTATCCAGAGGCGAGAAAGCTCGCTGCACCGCCTGCCCCACCTGGCAAGGTCTCCTATGCCGGTGCGGTCGTCGGAAAGCCCGTCATTCCGATGGCTTCCGTGGCGGTGCAGACCGACATCAGCGTTCCACCAGCTGAATCTTTCTCGCCTGCTGCTAGGTACCTCTTGACGCAGGCGAAGCCGACGTCGGTGTCAATCTCGACATCGACACCGGTTTCTATTCCTGTGTCTGTGCCTTCTACTTCCACCTCCGGAAGGCCCCCTCCACCCCGCCCACAGACAGCAAGACCTACAAAACCCAAGGGGCCCCCACCGGGGCCCAAAAAGAAAATTTTACCTCCTTCGCGTTCGGCGGTCTCTGATCCATGTTGCTCGGACGACTCCGAGAACATGGACACGGACCGCCCTAATTTTCCAAAACCGTCGCTGGCGACGGTTAAAATAAATCGTAAGTCGTCCGCCACTTCTTCTAAGACCTGAGATGGCCACACTCCTTCAATGGAACTGTCGTGGATTCCAGAGGAATATTGACGACATTAAGGTCCTCCTGAGGGCACACGAACCCCTATGCGTGTGCCTTCAGGAGACATTCTTGCAGACAGCCAACAATCCCACTATCCGGCACTTTTCTCTCGTTCACCGGGATGGAGATGGTCCAGCTCACGGAGGTGTTGCCATCCTCGTGAGCAACCACTCCCCATTCCAGGTCATTCCCCTTACTACGAACTTAGAGGCGGTTGCCATCCGCCTCTTTGTGGGATTTTCGTTGACTGTCTGTTCTGTCTATCTCCCGCCCGGAAGCGTCATTTTCCGGGATGACCTTGATGACCTCGTCTCGCAGCTGCCGTCCCCCTTCCTCATCATGGGGGACTTCAACGGCCACAGTCCGCTCTGGGGCAGTGCTGACACCAACGGGAGGGGCCGGGTCTTGGAGCAGTGTCTCCTGGATCCATCGCTCTCCCTGTTGAACACCGGTGTCAGTACCTACTTTCACACCCCAACCCGCACATTCACTGCCATTGACCTAACCATCTGCTCCTCCTCGATCCTTCCACTCTTTACATGGGAGGTCGAGGACAATCCCTACGGAAGCGATCACCTCCCCGTGGTGTGTACCATCTCTCGTGGGGGGCCGTGCAGCCCTTCGCGTGTCTCCCGGTGGATTCTTGATCGGGCTGACTGGAGTGGCTTCGAGCTCTTGTCTGAGCTCGATGAGCACTCTGTCAGCCAGGAGCCCATCAATGTTGCAGTGGCGGAGTTGACGGACTGCATCGTCCATGCAGCTGCCTCTACTATTCCTCAGACCTCGACTCGGTTTCCACGGTTCCCAAAACCGTGGTGGAATCCCGACTGCACCGCAGCTCGTAAGGCTCAGAACAAGGCTTGGGGGGTGTTTCGGAGATATCCGACGTCCCCCAACCTCGAAGCATTCAAACGCGCCAGGGCGAAAGCCCGTTTCGTCCGGCGCAAGAGCCAGAAGGAATCTTGGATGAAATATACATCTACTATCACCCGCACGACCAGTTCTAAGGTCGTATGGGATAAGGTCCGGAAGATGGGTGGGAAATACACGTCCCACTCATTATCGATCCTGGAGCACAATGGACAGGCAATTGCTGAGCCTCGAGCAATTGCCGACATTCTGGGGGAGTCATTCTCCACCATCTCCTCATCTTCCTCGTACTCCCCCGAGTTTCTGGCCCAGAAGAGCAGGGCCGAACGCTCTCCGCTGTCCTTCCATTCGAATGGCCTGGAGTCTTACAACAGGCCATTCACAGCGGAGGAGCTTCGCCGTGCTCTGCACACTTCTCGTGCATCTGCTGTGGGGCCAGACAATGTCCATTATGCCATGCTCCAACATCTCTCACCATCGAGTGAGGATCGACTGCTCCGAATCTTCAACCGCATTTTCATCGAGGAGCAGTTTCCGGACTCCTGGCGGGAGGCCATCGTCTTGGACTTCCCTAAGCCAGGCAAAGATCCCAAGATTCCTTCCAATTATCGTCCAATTGCGTTGACGAGCTGCGTCTGCAAGGTGTTGGAAAGGATGGTAAATACCAGGCTGGCCTGGTATTTGGAACATCACGGCCTTCTTTCCAACACCCAGTGTGGCTTTCGCAGGCACCGGTCTACTTTAGACCACCTGATCCGCCTCGAATCGGCGATCAGGAATTCCTTTTTACGACGAGAGCACCTGGTGTCAGTTTTCTTCGACATCGAAAAAGCATACGACACGGCATGGAGATTCGGCATTCTTCGTGACCTTCACAGCTTCGGCTTGCGAGGTCACATGCCGATCTTCATCGCGAACTTTTTATCTTCTCGTGTTTTTCGAGTCCGTGTCGGCAACACTCTATCGCGGCCTTTCCCCCAAGAACAGAGGGTGCCTCAAGGCTGCGTCCTGAGTGTTACGCTTTTCGCTGTCAAGATAAATTCCATTACACGGCAACTTCCTCCGACTGTAGGCAATGCCCTCTATGTTGATGACTTTAGCATCTTTTGCTCATCGTCCAGCATGAGGGTCATTGAACGACAACTGCAAACTGCCCTGAACAATCTCTCGGTTTGGGCGACGGCCAATGGGTTCCGGTTCTCCCCACAGAAGACCGCTTGCGTGCACTTTTGCCGCAAGCGTAATCTTCATCTGGACCCCGAGCTGCGGCTCGGGGGTAACATCATTCCAGTTGTGGCGGAGACCAAGTTTCTCGGTCTCATCTTCGACCGGAAATTGACCTTTTTATCACATATCCGACATCTCAGGTCCAAGTGCACGCGAGCATTGAACATCATCAAGGTCCTCTCCTCCCTCTCTTGGGGGGCGGACCGATGTTCTTTGCTCCGCCTTTACCGTGCACTTGTCCGGTCGAAACTGGACTACGGATCCCAGGTGTATGACTCCGCCCGGGATTCGGTGGTGAATGTGCTGGACCCACTCCATCATCAGGCCCTCCGTGTGTGCACGGGGGCCTTCCGCACTTCACCGGTCCAGAGTCTCTACGTTGAGACCGATGAACCACCTTTATCTATTCGCCGTCAGCAGTTGTCCCTGCAGTATGCATCAAAATTGCGATCCCTGCCTGGCCATCCCACTTGGGACTGCGTTTTCAGTCCCAGGTGGGAAATGTTATACCAGAATCGGCCGACTGCCATTCGTCCTTTCGGTTTGCGTGTCCGAGGTTACCTCAGAGACATCAACACCAGTCTCGATAGCATCGCACAGTCGACAGCTGAGCCACTTCCACCTTGGCTCGCTGTTTCCCCTTCCTGCGATTTTTCCCTGTGCGGGACGGGGAAGGCCTTTACACCCGACTGTGTGTACCGGCAACTCTTTGCCAGCCATCGTGCTGCGCACCCGGACTTCTTGCCTGTCTTCACAGATGGCTCGAAGTCCGGCACTTCCGTGGGATCAGCCATGGTCTGCTGTGATGTAATCATTGCAGACCAGATCCCACAGCAGTGTTCCATCTTCACTGCTGAGTTGCATGCTATCAGCATTGCCTTGGACCATATAGCAGCTAAGCATCATCGTCGGTGTGTGCTTTACACCGACTCGCTTAGCTCGCTACAGGCTTTGATCTCGGTGAGGCATCGGCCTCACCCTGTTCTTACTAAGATCCGCCAGCAGCTACATCGTCTGGCAGCCACCACCACCATCCATTTCTGTTGGGTGCCCGGTCACGTCGGTATCAGGGGCAATGACTTGGCAGATGCTGCTGCCAAGTCAGCCACGCCCCTGTCCGACTCTCAGTTGCCGGTTCCATATTTGGATTTCCGGCAGCGTTTTACCATCGAGCTCCGGGCACGGTGGCAGAGATCTTGGTCGGAACAGCTTACAAACAAGCTCTTTGAGATCAAACCTCTCATCAAACCATGGCAGTCTTGTTACCGCAGGAATCGCAAGGAGGAAGTTGTACTTGCTCGGCTCCGCTTAGGTCACTCGTATGTTACTCATTCGTTTCTTCTTCGGGCGGACGACGTACCTAAGTGCGAGTTTTGTGACACCAATTTAACAATAAAACATATTTTAATTGAATGTCCTTGTTTTAACCTAGAACGCCGTTTGTATTTTAATTTTCACAATTTTACGTCCGAGCCACTTACACTCGGACATCTTTTATCTGATAGTACCATTTTATCTCCAATTTTTGCCTTTTTACAGTATACAGGATATTTTACCAGATTATAATTTTAATCATTTGTAATTTTTTCACCTTCTGCCTAGGTCATTTACACCTGGGCTAGTTTTATCCTTTGTCTCTACTGTATTTATTTATCTACACATTTGTTGTTTTACACTTTACTTTTTATTTCTGTTATATATATATATCTTGTTGGTTTTATTTTTTACCTTTTCCAGCATTTGTTTTTTAATTTTGGTTGAGGAGTATTTGTTTTTTAGCATATTTTTACCTGGTTTGGCGCATTATAGCCTCAGTAGCTCATGCGCCATAAAACTCCAAACAACCAACCAACCAACCTGTTCTAAACGAAAACTGTTTCGCAAAATTCAGTATCTTAAGCGGAAATCTCTATTCTTGATATTCCTTAATCGTATTCCACCTGAGATAGACAGAAAACAATTCTTGAGTCGAATTATCGTGTCGTGCTCATTGGTCGTCCTTCTAATCAACTCTTCGCAATGAAAGGAATTCCTGAAAATAGGACTCGTAATATGCAGTTCCCGGGTTCGAGTTCCAGGTGGGTCAGCGTTGAGAATTGTGTCCGCACAACTCCCCGCCCTACCCACTGTCAGCAGGGGACACCGACGGGCTTCGAAAGGCCGCCGTCCCTCGGATGAGACGTTAAGCCATACCCTGTGCAGGTTAAAGAGCACGCTGGATGGCCTTGACGGGAGGCTACCATCTGTCTTCCAACAGCTGTTCCAGTGAGTCCCCTCCCCCAACCATCTCTGAGCCTTTGAGGTCCTTGTGGCCTGGCTATTTAGCCCATGGTGTGCATAAAAGGTGCCGCTCAGAGGTAAAACAACCCAAATCCTGGAAATAGAGTCTCACGTGCAGAAATTATTCTCAAGAACAGATAGCTCGATTCTTATACCTTGTGCAGATTAAAATGCTGGAACATCGGATGGAGTCCATTTCTTAATTTATAAACATGCGAGAATGTCTATACATTGCCAGAATGAAGTATCTCTGGATCCATATTTGCAATTCTTAATTAATTTACGAGAAATAATTTGACTTTTCACTTATATTAATTCATCCAACAACCTACATATGCTAATGCCTTTTGATTTTTTTTATGTTGTATGAAATGTATATTATAATGTGTCGAAAATAAATTATTTTGATTGATTGATTCAGATGGCAGTTCTGAAAAATGGTAAAAAATAATATTGTTTTAAAATAAATAATTACTAGATATTGAAAAGGAAACGATATATGCATTGTGGTGAATTGTCGATCGTAGAATGCATATAGGAATAATAAATATATGCAGAAATATTGGGGGGGTGGGGGTGGAATCACTTTTTAACATTTTTGGAAAGTTCCATTCTTTTGATACGAATCAATCTATTTTGATCAAAAAAGAAACAGTTGTTGATGTAGTCGAATTATTGTCATTATTATCGCTAATGAGGTTAATTTCAGACTTCTTTTATATAAAGAAATTACGTTAAACAAGAACGAAAATTCGGACTAATGGATGATTGGGAAAATGCAAAGAATAATATTTCATTAATAGTGACTGAAAGGCAAAAAGGAATTTTTCATTAATCTATTAAAATGAAGAAAGTTGTGTTTTATCACTCCCCCTGGTGGTCAGGGAGCAAATCATTGCTACCTTGAAAAACTCTTGACGCTTTAAAGCCAAAATGGAGGATATAAATATATCGTTTAATATTTTGTCATTTCCCAAATGTTTCTGCCGCCAGAGGGTGCTCTTTAAGCTATCGGGCGATTCGGATTATTTCATCAATGCCCTAAAACGAATCTTAAATTTATCTCTATAAAGAAAAATTATATTTCTAAAGTCGGACAGAGAAGCCGACAAAATGGTAATTTCAGCTTTTTCTTTGGAAACGAGTTAAAAACGGAAATGGTTCATGTAAATTAGTTCTGATAGTTAAAACTTAGGAAACCTCTGAAAGAGAATTTGTTGAAATTAATTGAGCAGGGAAATGTTTTTTAAAGGTAAATGCACGAATCTAACTCTAACCCTGAATTATATTTAAAGTCCCCTTCCAAAATAAGATTAGGAAAATCATTAAACACCTACGAAGTTTATTAAGTGTAGCTTAAAGTAAAACAAGATGAAGAATATATTTCAAGAGCTGATTAAAACAAAATTCATTATCCAAGTTTTCGCTAAGCCTTCTTACTGATTCCAAGGATCTGTAATAGTTTAATCGTAACGGGATTGTCTCGTGAAGGAGGGAAGCGAAAAAAAAAAGGATTTTGATTGAAAAAAAAAAGAGAAAATCTGAGGAACCAGTGTGTGGGAACCTTTCTTATTAGCAATTCGGATCGTTGATATTCACTTCAAAAAAGGAAAAAAAAAGTCCACTGAGATAAAGCGACAAATTAAAAAACTTACCCTATATGAATGAAGCGTTTTTTTTTTTTGCTGGCAGAACAGAATATAAATTCAAAAATTATTCCGGGGTTACATAGAAAATGGGAATGAAAATTTCGTTTGGGGAGATGACGGAAGTTTCAAAGGAGAATTGCTGCGAAATAAAACGAGCTTCCTCCCATAAACGTCGATAACTGCATTTAAATAAAAATGAAAATGAAAATGACCTCCTCAAGCAGTTATTGCCACAGAGGTCTGACAGGAGCCTGTCAGTTTATATCACCACAGCAGAAGATCTTCAGAATTAAGTAATTTTTTGTCTAAATTTAATGAAATATAATATTACGAACGAATGTTTTTTTATTTTTCGGTAATAGTCATTGATAAACCATTAGACCTATTTCTTTGCTCGCAAACATACATCGCATTTCAGACATTTGCAAGACGTTGACTGTTAATGAAGTGGGCAACGCACGCGGATACTGATCGTGTTTTTGGGGATGAGGATGCGGAAAGAACTTTTTGCTATAAGCGTCGCAGGGCTCTAATCATTGCTTCAAAATGGCCCACTTTCGCCCAGCTAGTAGTCCATGTACAAAATATATAATATGAAATTTCGACTTAAATCATTATAAAGTCAGAGGTTCCCAAAGTTTTGGAAATTTCTGACGATGTTTGGTTTGTCATTAAGAGCGCTGACACCATCTAAATTTCAACTGAAATATTTATTTTTGCTTCCATAAGTAAAAGGGGACATTAAAATATAAAATTTAGCAAAAGGGGGCGTGTTTGATGAAAAAGGTTGAAAACGTTGATTTCGGCAAAAGAGGCAAAAAATTCCATCACGTGAGATATCGATGATAGAGTTTCCTCTCAGACCTGAACTTGATCTAGATGCAAGAGAGGACTCCTTCTTTTGGAAGCGAAAAACTCTATCGTGTCTGGAAATGTGACGAGCCTTACCTTTCGTGACGATCGTTATCCCTGACCTGCTGTACCTGTGGAGTTCGTATTCCTCCGTCGGGATGTCGATGATGAACCAAAGCCCTCCTCCGGCCATCGTGGCGACGACGACGACTACGAACGCAACCACCGGTCGTCGGCAAACAGAAGCCACGGCACCGCTGCATGTGACGTCACGCAGGTGGAGGCGGTCTCGCTTCTCGGAGCGCAACAACGTCGGCAGAAACTGTTTTCCACCGCCGAAAAGAGATGGATTAATCCCGCCTCCATGTCCCTTTCAGTGACTATTCCCGTCTCTTTGTTTCCGTTCCTCTCCGTTGACCTTACCCTTAATTTATATTAGCAGTTCCTTTCTCCAGTCGAATAATTTCTGTTTTCACTTCCATCACACATTGTTCTTACGACGTCGACATCAAATTCTCCTCCAGATGAAAGATGGAATTGCCTAGGAACTGAGGGATGCATTTTGACAATGAGCTTGAAAACAAAAGAGATTTAAGAGGTAGAAGAAAAGAAGTGTCACATGGACACATAAATAATCAGACATAGCTAACGGAAATGCAAGCAAACTATATAAATTGTTCTTCCAACTGATATATCTTTCGCAATAGATGCTGCAATACAATTTTTTTTAAGGTTCTGTTTGTGGTTGTTGCTCACCCAATGTTTCGTTCTATGTCTGACATTTGATCTCAACACTTTAGACAAACTGTTCCTAACTATAAAAGGAAAAAACCAGATGAGATTTTATTATCAGTTGTTTCCCTTGTCAGTAAACTAAGCGACAGAGAAGGCCTGTGAGGAATGCGAGGAAAAGAATTTCAGCGAAACGTTCCAGGAATAAAAATGACCAAAAGAAAAATACGAAGACGTGATGAAAAATGTCAATTTCGGATAAATATCTAAGACTGACATTCCCGATCTGAGGTAAGACGATAGGTGTAGGTAAAAAAGCATTTGGTTTTTTTACCCCTAGGTGGTGCTTTTGTTCACACATTGAAGTGAATGGCCAGGTGACAAGGTTCAGAGAATGCCGTAGGAAAAGGGACCCTCTGGATGAAGCTGAGAAGAAGACAGATGATATCTTCCAGTCCAATCCATCCAGCCCTGTTCTACGACATGCGCAATTCTGTTCTTAATCTTACCCTGTTTTCAGTGACCTGATTATTTAACCCACTGACCACAGCAACAAAAAATGATCATCAGGGGTTAAACACACCAAACGTTTTATTTTCAAGAGCTTTCTAATTGTAGACTTGAACTTAATTTCTTCCTTAAAAACAAAATTAGCTATTTATGGGGATAACGTCTGCTTTCCTTGTTCCTTTTGCTCCCCAAAACGACATTCAAATAGGAACGCGCAATTTCCTCACCCGATGTTCCCGGTAGAGAGCGAACACTGCACAGCCACGTGACTTTCGATATACACACATACACACATGTAAGAATGTGTCCGAATTAGGCGTTGCCATTTCATCCTCCAATTGAAGGGATTGTCATGACGTCATAATATGATTAATTTCCCCCTCCCCAGGAATGGAATAATCTCTGTATTCTAATCTTTGGCAGTCTTAAAGTGACAATTGAAGCCAAATGGATCTTTGGGAATTCTAAACTGGCAGCGATGTTCAAGTGTCAAATGAGGAATGAAAAGGAGATAAAATGGATGATTGTGACGACATTGAGCGATGCCCGAGTGAGTGAGTCCCATTGACGTGAAGTCAAACCGGCTTTCGTGCACGCTTGGGCTACATATACAGCGTTACATTGTCGATGAAATCATGCTTTCCAAATATGTCTCAAAGTGTCACCAACTTCATCACTGATCATTTATTATTATGTCTTAACACACATGGACCATCTCTCAGGTTATTTCAGTGAAATGCAATGATGCTTCAGAGGACTCTGTCGAAAAAGCCAATGCAATGATGCTTCAGAGGACTCTGTCGAAAAAGCCAATGCAATGATGCTTCAGAGGACTCTGTCGAAAAAGCCAATGCAATGATGCTTCAGAGGACTCTGTCGAAAAAGCCAATGCAATGATGCTTCAGAGGACTCTGTCGAAAAAGCCAATGCAATGATGCTTCAGAGGACTCTGTCGAAAAAGCAAATGCAATGATGCTTCAGAGGACTCTGTCGAAAAAGCCAATGCAATGATGCTTCAGAGGACTCTGTCGAAAAAGCCAATGCAATGATGCTTCAGAAGACTCTGTCGAAAAAGCCAATGCAATGATGCTTCAGAGGACTCTGTCGAAAAAGCCAATGCAGTGATGCTTCAGAGGACTCTGTCGAAAAAGCCAATGCAATGATGCTTCAGAGGACTCTGTCGAAAAAGCCAATGCAATGATGCTTCAGAGGACTCTGTCGAAAAAGCCAATGCAATGATGCTTCAGAGGACTCTGTTGAAAAAGCCAATGCAATGATGCTTCAGAGGACTCTGTTGAAAAAGCCAATGCAATGATGCTTCAGAGGACTCTGTTGAAAAAGCCAATGCAACCTCGTGACGTATTCGTGTCGTGCTCCAAGTTTCATCCAAGTACATGAAAACCGTTCGGATTCGTTGCTGGAATAAAAAACCTTCTACTCTGGCATATAAATTGACAGGCTCCTGTCAAACCTCTATGACAAGCAGCTGCTTGAGGGGGTATTTTTAAATTTTTGTCACACTGTGCCTTTGCTTGTGCACCTGCCTAGTTTTGGCACTGCCTAAAGGTCACGTGCGACCAGGGCTTATACCTTGGGCTTTAATAATATTAAAAAAACCAGGGGTAAAAACTAATGATCCGATAAAAGAGGTCAGAGTGTAAGAGGGTGGCGAGTACTATCGTGATGGTTAAAACACAGACGTCGTTCACAGCAATAGAATGAAATTAAAATGAGTTTGATAGTTAAGAGGGTGTCACAAAACTCGCACTTAGGGTCACCGTCCTCCCGTAGGAGGAAAGAATGAGTAATAAACGAATGATGTAAGTGGATCCGAGCAATTACAGCTTCCTCCTCGTGAAAAGAACCACGATTCGACAACAAGCTTGGTCTCAAAGAGCTTGTTGCCAAATTCATCTGACCAAGATTTCTGCCAAAGTGCCAGAAACTCGATGGAGAAACACTGCCGGAAGTCTATGCATGGAATGGGCAGTGAAGATTCAGACAGGAGTGTGGCAGACTTGGCGGCAGCATCTGCCAAGTCATTGCGCCTGGTGCTGATGAGACTGGGCGCCCAACAGAAGAGAATGGTGGTTGTGGATGCCAGGCGATGGAGCTGCTGGTGGATCTCAGAGAGAACGTGGTGGGACGATGCCTCACTGAAACCAAAGCCTGTAGCTAGCTAAGCGAGTCGAGTCCGTGAAGCATGCGAAGGGTCAGAAGGCCTCCCACCAGAGATGGATCTGGATGCCCCGTTATTGATTCGATTTGCTCGCTCCTCCCAGAGAAGTGAACTCATCAGACCTCTTTTACAAGCTGGGCGAGAATATTTTCAATGTTTTAGAAAACATTAATCTTTTGTCCATAAAATAGAGTTTAGAATTCAACAAAAAACAATTTATATGAAAATGCAGCTATTCCGAAAATGATGAGTCCCAGCTGGGTCAGCATTGAGATTTATCTCCGCAAAATTCCCCACCTGCCCACGGTCAGTAGGGGACACCGTTGGGCTTGAAAAGGCCGCCGTCCGTCGGATGGGACGTTAAGCCGTGGCCCGTGTGCGGGAGAGACATACCCTGTGCGCGTTAAAGAACACACTGAATGGCCTTGACGGGAGGCTACCATCTGTATCCCAACAGCTGTTCCAGTGGGTCCCCTCCCCCAACCTTCTCTGAGCCTTCAGGGTCCATGTGACCTGGCCATTTAGCCCATGGTGTGCAAAAAAGTGCCTCTCAGAGGTAAAACAAACCAACCGAAAATATTTTCACAGCACCTTAATTCGTAATTCACTGGATTAGAACGTAGCGTATGAACTATTTACTGTGATTGTGCAGTTGCCATTTACTGAAAACTAATCTTCTGATAATTTAGTAAATTGCATATTCAACTACAAATTTCTTTAGATTGTTTTACCTCTTAGCGGTACTTTTTGCATACAATGGGCTAAATAGCCAGGTCACAAGGATCCTCATGGCTAAAAGAAGGTTGGGGGAGGGGACCCACTGGGTGGCTGGTACGAAACAGATGGTAGTGTCGGATCAAGACCATACAGCGGGTTCTTTAACGTGCACATGGTATGGCTCTCCCGCAGACGGGGAACAAATTTCGACTTGGAGTCAATCGATGCAGCTGTTCCGGCAAACATTTCGCAGCTCACTTTCCGATACGTAATTACAATTCACTCTTGTCATCGTTCTGTGCACTTAAGTTCATAAATCGTCAGTACCATGCTTTAGAATTTTCAATGTTGCGAAAAATCATCATCCTGTATTAGCCGTAATTCCGGCCGGCGGAGACGTGTGACGTCATCGGTGGCAGAAATTGGCAGTTTTCCCGTGGTTCCGCGGCTGCTTAACCGATCGGTCCCGAATTTGGTTCGGATGGTTCCCGCTTAGTTATGACCCTCTTGGTGTGACGGATGGGGTTCCCAGCTGTCGTTGGTCGGGAGTGATCTCTAAAATAATCCGAGATTTCTGGAGACGCTGGCGTCGCCTTCCTTTTGAATGCAGTTGCAAGCTGAAATTGAAGTTATCGATCGACGTACGTTTGGCGCCAAACTTTTCGCGGGAGTTGTGCTCGAGTGGTGGAGGCTGTGAAGCAACTTATCGAAACGTTTGGCATGGGCATTACTAATTAACAACAGAGTGCGGTTAGAAAGTAACGTAGGAACTGTTTCGTCTGACAGGAAGTTGCCATTCAATGACAACTACTTTTCTCATAAATTTTATAAAATGCATTTCGACTTATAGTTTCCTTTGACGATCTGGCAACCTGGCTGCGCCACACAGAAAGGAGGAAGGAATAAGAGGAGACTGACGTCATGTGGCGAGTGATAATCACCGTTGCCAGGTCACCAGTCCAACTTGCGATCAAAGTTGGACTCGTGACAACTTAATTCCACCAACCTGCGAAGAACAGCCGACATATTTCTCTGAATCGAAGAGTAAGCGCGCGGATTCCTTCCTTGGAGAAATTTTCCTGTCAGGCCGACATATTTGCAAATAGCAATACGATAAAATTTCTATTCTTCTTCTAATTTATTTCATGGTAATTGAATTGAATAAGATTTTTGAATAAATGTTTCCTGAAATACACTTAAATTTAAAACATTGCAGGTGACCTTAATTTATACATTTATTTCAGCACATGAAATTTTGTGGTCTGACTCTATCATTGACTTGATAATAAAAAAAAAAATACCCCCTCAAGCAGCTGCTTGCCACAGAGGTCTGACAGGAGCCTGTCAGTTTATATGCCAGAGTAGAAGGTCTGAGAGGATGGCACGCCATCAGCAGAAAAACGACACATACATCCATGCCTTACCGGGGTTCGAACCCAGGTCCCGGGGATCATTAGCCAAGCGCGCTAACCACTCGGCCACGGGACGGCCATAATAAGTGTAGTTTATATTTAAATTTAAAAGTTCTATATTGTTCCATTGCAGCAGTATCCCCTGGTATCTCGTCATTCCAAATCTTAATGCCAATGTACCGTATTGATCTCTGGCCTATTGATTTCTTATAAAGGGGCAACATGATCTTGTTCTTAAGTCGAGTATCATAACTGAAAGTCTTCGTTCTTTCTAAGCAGCAGTAAAGTTCTGAGTACTCTATCATTTTATTATATTACATGCACTTACAATGTGTTTGAAAGAATTACTGAAAGATCCAAAGCCAAGTTTCTGACATCTACTTATAGACTAGAAATAAGGCAAGAGTTTTGCATACTGACAAAATGGACCCTCCCCCCCCTTAACAATAGCACCCTGATATAGTTAAGAATTAAGATTTTTCGATAATAATCAAATTTTACGAGGTTTAATCTTAATTGTTTCATCAGATGGCTTCGGAAAACGGTTCACTTTTGAATTGCTCTGCATGTTATTTTGTTTAAAAAAATCGCAGCTTTCCTGAGTACTGCTAGATTTGCATGAGATTTGGACTGGTTGTCCTTAACATATAATATTAACAGAAAATCAGATAAAAGTTTCTTACATTTACCCGTAGATACCATGGGGCGGGGGTGGCTCAGTCGGTAGCGCGCCAGGCTCGTAATCTGTAGTTCCCAGGTTCGAGTCCCAGCTGGGTCAGCGTTGAGATTTATCTCCGCAAAATTCCCCGCCCTGCCCACGGTCAGTAGGGGACACCGATGGGATTGGAAAGGCCGCCGTCCA
The DNA here is from genome assembly GCA_038380435.1 of Ryuthela nishihirai. NCBI lineage: Eukaryota > Metazoa > Arthropoda > Arachnida > Araneae > Heptathelidae > Ryuthela > Ryuthela nishihirai. The sequence continues at coordinate 98,747,337 of JAWZYU010000006.1, forward strand.
TCGGATGGGACGTTAAGCCGTGGCCCGTGTGCGGGAGAGCCATACCCTGTGCACGTTAAAGAACACGCTGGATGGCCTTGACGGGTGGCTACCATCTGTCTCCCAACAGCTGTTCCAGTGGGTCCCCTCTCCCAACCTTCTCTTAGCCTTCGGGGTCCATGTTACCTGGCCATTTAGCCCATGGTGTGCAAAAAAGTGCCGCTCAGAGGTAAAACAACCCAACCGTAGATACCATTTTTTAAACTCCGCAAAATTTCCCGCCCTACCCACGGACAGTAGGGGCACTAATGGGCATGGAAAGGCCGCCGTCCGTTGGGTGGGACGTTAAGCCGTGGCGCCGTGTGTGAGAGAATCATAACCTGTTTACGTTACGGAACACGCTGGATAACCTTGACGGGAGACTACCATCTGTCTCCCAACAGCTGTTCCAGTGGGTCCCTTCCCCCAACTTTCTCCGAGCCTTCGGAGTCCTTGTGACCTGGCCATTTAGCCCATTGTGTGAAAAAAAGTGCCGCTCAGAGGTAAAACAACACAACCCATTTTTAAAAATATATTTAACTCTGAAATATACGGATAGATGGCAGCACAAAGCAGATCGTAGATCAGTGTTTTCCAATCTATCACAGTATCTGAGTCACATCCCCCTTATATTCAGTAAAAATGGTGGCCCCCCCTTCTAAAAATGTTAAACAAAATAAGCATTAAAGTTTACTCTTTGAATTTTAAAATATGCTCTCTAGCTTGCAAAAAAGTTTAATCTGAAATTTACATAATTTATTTAGAGTCCAATTCTCTTAATATATTACATTTATTACGCAATTCGATTTGATTTTGCATTTCAAGAATATTATCAACATATTTAGGCGCAAGTGAAACGGAACAAATAAATATAAGGGAGAAACAATATTCGAAAAAAAAAAAAATCTCCACAGTTCATTAAAAAAGACTTTCGTGCAATAAATATAATCCTAAATATGCGTATAATGCTGGCATTTCTTCTCGTGAGGCGCGTTCCACCTGTGCAAGCCACTGGTTGTACATTGCACGTGTCGACTATGTTTACATCCCAAGATCCAGAAAGCTCATGGCATGATGTGTGTAGCCACGTGAAACGACAAATGCAATTCCATGTTGCTTTAAGTAGTGGAATTTTTTCCGCTTGCAATACAACCCGATTTCGAGGGTAAAACCGCTTTTACATTTCCACGTGCTTGGGGAAGGTGCCACATAATGATGGAATTTTTCCACGCGGCGCACGATTTCATGTTTATATTTGTTGTGAAAAATTTTTAATTGAATTGGAATCTTTTCTACTGAAATTCTTGTGGCAAGGAGAAATTTAGGTTTCCTAGCTCAAACGAGAAAAATTCTTTTTATTTTATCAGAAGGATTCGGAGTCTTTAGATAAAAATATTATATATTGATGATAAGTTATAAAAAGAATCCTTAGAGATTGTGGTGAACTGCACTGCAAAGCCAGATTCTGATCACGCGATCATCCCTCGGGAATTTCTTTCCTATTTTATTGCAATTAACACCGGAAGTGAAACTTCTCACACCTTAGGACGGATGCGAACGACTCCAATCAGTGACGTCATCTACGATCATTGATCAGGAGATCAAAAAAAATTCTCTCGAAATATGATCATTTGCGGAAGGGAAAGTCCCTCTCACCCCAACCGGAAATGTTTCTGCCGCCACTCTGCAGTCTCGCGGAAGGGCAAAACAATTGGGATAAATTAATAACTCAAGTGAAAAATTGTCGAATTGTTAGGGAGTGCGGAGCAGTAATTAATTTCGCATACGCAACTTTTCGCGGGAGTTGTACTCGAGTGGTGGAAAAATAATAGAAAAATAAATCCCCCTCAAGCAGCTGCTTGCCACAGAGGTCTGACAGGAGCCTGCCAGTTTATATGCCATAGTAGAAGGTCTGAGAGGATGGCAGGAACTCAGCAGAAAAACGACAGCTCTGAATGAATTGATCGAAACTTTTGGCTTACGTAATATATTTGAAAAAGGGGGTAATATATTTGGCAAATGATTAATGATTGAAATTTGTGGGATAAGGCTGTTCAATGTTCCCTTACCAGAAAATTTATTTATAATTTACGATTAATTCAATTATATTTTAATAATAATTTGCAGAATAGTTTAAAATTTATAATATTTTATGCTGTTGTAAAAAAAATTAGCAAAAAACATAAAATATTTTGTTGTTATAATTTCTACCTTTCAATTAGTCTTTAGTGATTAAAAATAAGCACCTACCATTAAAAATAAGCACCTACCATTAAAAATAAGCGGGTTTCGGTTATTTTTTTACGTATTCCCTGTATTTAATAAACGAATGGCTCTTTGCGTTTGTAATGATGTTAACGAAAAATGCTTTCAGTTCCAAATTCGATTAACATTTCAATTTGGTGAAAAAAAAGGATTATAACCAATTTTATATAAATATAAAAATTAGTTTGTCTGTCTCTTGGTTCGCCTTCTCCTTCTAGACCATGGCTCGTGAGGCGGCGGCTCTGAGCACTCAAAAAAGGGGCTCTGGACGCTTCTTGGTTCAACATTCAACTACGGAATTTTTTAACGATTTTCATCAGAAACCATGGAGATAGGAAGAGAGGGAGGTGCCCTATCGCTTGAAAATTGTAACCCAGCGCCGCCATATTGTCGCTACTTGTAATCTTGCTATTACTGTGTTAAAGAACGACAGATTGCATTGAAAAAATGGATTTGGGTAACGCGTTTGATTACAGTAATGAACTTGCGAAAAAGATCAAAAGGATAACATTTCATAGGTGAGAAGTAATGCTAAAGTTTTGCTTTGTAAATTGAAAACCTTTTCGTCATTTCAAATAATTTATGATAGTAGTGTAGTTAGGCCTAGCGGAAGGCGGTAGGAAGAGTTGCGTAATTTTCTCGGTGTTTTTGATGTAAACCGATGAAATAAAGTGTTCTTATAAATTCATAAAAAGAGAAAAAAAAATCAACAAAAAGGGGAAAATGTGATACTGATATCATTCGTCATTTCCTGTGTTTTTGATGTGCCTTACCGAAACGCTCGAGAATTTCCTGTTATGTCAATGAGAATCTAATTTCGAAGCTCTGTAATTTCTAAAATATGCATTTAATGGAAAAATTTGGTTAAAGATAAATTAAAAATCGTAATTAAATCTATTTAAATATCGATTTTAAACAATATTCGTTAAGTATTTAAAGAGTTATGGACGCTAGAATATTTCATGATAAATTATTTTCAATGTCGATGAAAATCTGTGAAGTGCTATAACTATTAAAATATGCATTTAATGGAAAAATACGACAGAGGTAAATTAAAGATCATAATCAAATCTATTTAAATCTCCATTTTTAACGATATTCATGCAATTTAATGGAAGAATATGACTGAAGATAAATAAAAGATCATAATCAAAACTATTTAAATTTCTATTTTAAACAATATTCAGTAATTAAGCCTATATTAAAGTCTGGATATTTCACAACAAAATTCCTGCTTTTTATTCCAAAGAGATTGTTTTTGTTAATATTTACATTTTTTTCTTCTATAATAGATTCGACTTATCACAGTTTACTCTGAACATCAGAAACTTGTTTAAACAATGACAGAACTTTGAAATATTATGCAGGGGGAGAGGAATTCATTCCCAATTAATTAAAAAAATGGTGTAGCTTTCATTTGATTTGTAATTTGTTATTATTAACTTTAAGTGCGAATAAACAACTGTATTTAAAAACGTAAACAAAGGAAAAACTAAAGCGGAAAAAAGTATTTTATATATATATGTTAAATATCTCTTGACCTTACAAGAGAAAAAATCGATTTAGCGGCTGCACTAGCGACCTCTGTCAAGATATAGTAAGGGCGCCTCCCCCTCTTCCTACCTCCATGTCAGAAACAATCACCAAAGCACATTAGCAGACGATAGTTTGAAATCACTGATGCCATTCAAATGTTATAAATAAATTGCGAATTTGAATAAGTTGGTCGAGAAGATCCAAACTCGAAAGTCGCACTGATGAATGGCAGAGTTTTATATAATTCTTTTCATTAGTTTATTTCATACAGTTTAATAACCTATTTTAAAATTATATGGTTTTATTTCCTTTAATGAAATAATCTGCAGTTTCCATTTTTTTTTATTTAGTGGCTCTTGACCTAATAATGATTATAATTTACGGCTCTCAAATTTTATTAGTTTACCTCTTTTTTCCTGTTTTCGGCTCTTCACTTAAAAAAGGTTATTGACCCCTGTTCTAAGCTAGGACCACCAAACTTCGTCTGCAGCTGCATCTCACCGTAAGGTTTTTCTACCCCGGAATTTTAGGTCCTCCACCGAAAATTGGCCGTGAAACATTTGTAAATTGATAACTTGGAATTATTTACTTATGAAAAATTTAGTGGGGCCGCCACACGAAATTCGAAACAGATCGGTGAAATACCTGCGGGATTACGGAGAGTGGAAATTTTCAGCTGCATGTGACGTCATCCTGGACGTGACCGAGTCTCTGTGCAGCCATTTTGAACACGCGTGCTGTTGCGAGTCATGACACGTCATCGAACGATGAGTGGAAATTCTACTGGTTAATAACATAAGAAAAAAAAAGGTAAACGATTAAAGCGCTATTCATTTCTCTCTAAGAAGAAATCAGTCGATGTCTTCGGAACTTCTTCATTCCGACTCCTATTTGACCTTGAATGAGAGACACCAGGTCTGAAAATCCTCTTTTTTCCGGGTTGTGAAACCCAAAATAGCCCAATTCAACAATTCCAGCTGTCCAGCCCCGATATATTGAATTTGACCTCTAAGTACCCGTCGCAGTCAAATTTCGGCATAATTTCTGATATCTACGACTCAAAATATCCCGAAGCAATCAATATTTAGCTCTCTAGCACCTTTAGATTTAAATTTGAACTTTGACCTCGAAGGACCATGCGGATCCGAAATTTCGTAACGTCTTCGAGATCTACAACACGAAATGCCTCCGGACACAAATTTTCACGTTTGCAGAACTCGTAGATCGGGGTTTGACTCCTATGTGACCTCCATTGGCACGTCGGAGGTCACATTTCGGTATCTTCCCGATATCTACGACCCGGATTACCCGTAGGTGAAAATTTCCAGAGCTCTACCATTTGTGCATCGTCGTTCGAATCAGCGTGACCTTCTCTAAGCCAATCAATCGTTCCCAAATGATGCGTAACGAGAATTATGCGATTGCAAAGAGCACAAAAATGCCCTCAACATTTCTAAAAAGGGTTGCGTAAATTTGGAAATAAATATATCGAAATTAATCTTGAAAATGTTTTCAGACAAGAAGACTGCAGGTTACGATCCCTCGACTAAGTGTAAACGAAAGGGAGCATTTTCATGAAATGAAGCGGAGTATCGTTATCACTGATCTAGAGCAACTCTTGTTGAATATATTGGAAGGAATAAGTTGCACATCCGGGTTATGGCTGCTTGAGGATATTTGCGTTGTGGGAATGTACAACGCGATTGCATTAAGTTCTAACTCAGCTGGCCCTCTTCTAATCTGAAAAACAGATTTAGTTTCTTATTTGGGCTTCTAAAGAAGTTTCGTATAAATGATATATTTATTAAAGTTCAATATTATATTTATATCAAATTATAATTAATATTAAAGGAAATAATTGTCAGACTGGAATGATTGATGCAAGAAGTATTCAGAGTTATTGTGGACGACGTAAACAGAACAATATTTGTCATTGGCGCAAAATACGAAATTGATTAATTACGCAATTTACGTCCTTTTCCTTTTCTGAATTAATAAGAGTTTGATGTCATATTTTTCCCCAGGCGCTCATCAGAAGAGCACGTGCTTTGAGGATGTTGTCGATCAGGTGCAATCGACTCTGCGATGACGACGAACCCAACGAAGCCAAATCAACCAATTGCAATCCGGCGAGCCCTCAGAAAAAGGAATCGGCAGCCAAGGTTAGTGTACCCATACTTAACCAAATATGAAATGTTGATCTCATTTCTGTTTAGCATTGCTTAAATTCGTAAAAGAAATAATGAAATTTCCGCAAACGAAACGTCGGAAAAGTGTGCAGAAACTTCTGAAAAGAATTCTGAATGGAAAATATTTGTGATAATTCTGAACCTCAGAAGATGGAAGACACCAATCGCGACGCCTTTTCGTTTTGCTCGAGATTTGTTACTGACATCAGGAAGCAGAATGTTATTCTGAATTTGTTCGACTAGAGTTTCGCGAGTTATTGCGGAACTAATACGTACAAAAGAATACAAAACGTTGAATTTCTGACTTTGCTTACATTCGGTCAACGACATATACCAGAGTAGTGTCATTGTGTCAAATAACGATTAAACCTTTCTTTAAAATGAATGGTAGGGCAGTGGACTAATTTGTGTAACAGTAAAACATGGCTTATTCAGTCACTTTTAGTCACTCTATGTGGAGGAGTCGAAATCGCCAATGTGAACGATAATGTTGACTAAATCTAGACTATTTTCATGGAGATCTTTAACCATTGGCTAAATTATTTCTGACGGAGGTCATGAATTGGCTCCTTTGTCGAAGTTTATTTTTGAAGTTGAATCGTTCAGACTTTCAGCTATTGACGTCATCTTATTAAAGCGGTGAACAGTTGCGTAAATTTATCATTGCAAAAAAAGACTTGAAAATTTATTAAGCATGTAACAAATATGCATTAAACAAATCGGAGAAATGATTCTTTTGCATTTATAAAGTGAAATAAAATGAGAAATCCACGATCTCCAAATAATGTCTCAATTTCATTTTTTGCACAACTACACGACATGATTTCAGATCACCCAAAAGCAAAGGTTATCAGAAAACTTGAATCTTGAATTCCAGGCTTTTAGGCATCGAGTGAGGAGCACAGGATAAAAATCGCATAGAACATTTTAAATTTGGTAGCCCCGCAATAAAAAATGAGAAAATGTTTTTCAAAATCCCTCAGATGATAATGGATCGTTTTTTTTTAATATTAACCAGGGTTTTTTTATACAGCAGAGAAAACTGGTATCTTTAGTATTAATCAATCGCAGGCTCGTAATATCCTGCAATTACAAGTGAACTTCGAAATATCGAGAACAAAACAACAACTGCCTTCTAACTAATTCTAATTTGAAAATAAACTGCCTTCTAACTAATTCTAATTTGAAAATAAACTGCCTTCTAACTAATTCTAATTTGAAAATAAACTGCCTTCTAACTAATTCTAATTTGAAAATAAACTGCCTTCTAACTAATCTAATTTGAAAATAAACTGCCTTCTAACTAATTCTAATTTGAAAATAAACTGCCTTCTAACTAATTCTAATTTGAAAATAAACTGCCTTCTAACTAATTCTAATTTGAAAATAAACTGCCTTCTAACTAATTCTAATTTGAAAATAAACTGCCTTCTAACTAATTCTAATTTGAAAATAAACTGCCTTCTAACTAATTCTAATTTGAAAATAAACTGCCTTCTAACTAATTCTAATTTGAAAATAAACTGCCTTCTAACTAATTCTAATTTGAAAATAAACTGCCTTCTAACTAATTCTAATTTGAAAATAAACTGCCTTCTAACTAATTCTAATTTGAAAATAAACTGCCTTCTAACTAATTCTAATTTGAAAATAAACTGCCTTCTAACTAATTCTAATTTGAAAATAAACTGCCTTCTAACTAATTCTAATTTGAAAGTAAACTGCCTTCTAACTAATTCTAATTTGAAAATAAACTGCCTTCTAACTAATTCTAATTTGAAAATAAACTGATTTCTAACTAATTCTAATTTGAAAATAAACTGCCTTCTAACTAATTCTAATTTGAAAGTAAACTGCCTTCTAACTAATTCTAATTTGAAAGTAAACTGATTTCTAACTAATTCTAATTTGAAAATAAACTGCCTTCTAACTAATTCTAATTTGAAAGTAAACTGCCTTCTAACTAATTCTAATTTGAAAATAAACTGCCTTCTAACTAATTCTAATTTGAAAATAAACTGCCTTCTAACTAATTTTAATTTGAAAATAAACTGCCTTCTAACTAATTCTAATTTGAAAATAAACTGCCTTCTAACTAATTCTAATTTGAAAATAAACTGCCTTCTAACTAATTCTAATTTGAAAATAAACTGCCTTCTAACTAATTCTAATTTGAAAATAAACTGCCTTCTAACTAATTCTAATTTGAAAATAAACTGCCTTCTAACTAATTCTAATTTGAAAATAAACTGCCTTCTAACTAATTCTAATTTGAAAATAAACTGCCTTCTAACTAATTCTAATTTGAAAGTAAACTGCCTTCTAACTAATTCTAATTTGAAAATAAACTGCCTTCTAACTAATTCTAATTTGAAAATAAACTGATTTCTAACTAATTCTAATTTGAAAATAAACTGCCTTCTAACTAATTCTAATTTGAAAGTAAACTGCCTTCTAACTAATTCTAATTTGAAAGTAAACTGATTTCTAACTAATTCTAATTTGAAAATAAACTGCCTTCTAACTAATTCTAATTTGAAAGTAAACTGCCTTCTAACTAATTCTAATTTGAAAATAAACTGCCTTCTAACTAATTCTAATTTGAAAATAAACTGCCTTCTAACTAATTCTAATTTGAAAATAAACTGCCTTCTAACTAATTCTAATTTGAAAATAAACTGCCTTCTAACTAATTCTAATTTGAAAATAAACTGCCTTCTAACTAATTCTAATTTGAAAATAAACTGCCTTCTAACTAATTCTAATTTGAAAATAAACTGCCTTCTAACTAATTCTAATTTGAAAATAAACTGCCTTCTAACTAATTCTAATTTGAAAATAAACTGCCTTCTAACTAATTCTAATTTGAAAGTAAACTGCGTTCTAACTAATTCTAATTTGAAAGTAAACTGCCTTCTAACTACTTCTAATTTGAAAGTAAACTGCCTTCTAACTAATTCTAATTTGAAAATAAACTGCCTTCTAACTAATTCTAATTTGAAAGTAAACTGCCTTCTAACTAATTCTAATTTGAAAGTAAACTGCCTTCTAACTAATTCTAATTTGAAAGTAAACTGCCTTCTAACTAATTCTAATTTGAAGGTAAACTGCCTTCCAACTAATTCTAATTTGAAAGTAAACTGCCTTCCAACTAATTCTAATTTGAAAGTAAACTGCCTTCTAACTAATTCTAATTTGAAAATAAACTGCCTTCTAACTAATTCTAATTTGAAAATAAACTGCCTTCTAACTAATTCTAATTTGAAAATAAACTGCCTTCTAACTAATTCTAATTTGAAAATAAACTGCCTTCTAACTAATTCTAATTTGAAAGCAAACTGCCTTCTAACTAATTCTAATTTGAAAGTAAACTGCCTTCTAACTAATTCTAATTTGAAAATAAACTGCCTTCTAACTAATTCTAATTTGAAAGTAAACTGCCTTCTAACTAATTCTAATTTGAAAATAACCTGCCTTCTAACTAATTCTAATTTGAAAGTAAACTGCCTTCTAACTAATTCTAATTTGAAAATAAACTGCCTTCTAACTAATTCTAATTTGAAAATAAACTGCCTTCTAACTAATTCTAATTTGAAAATAAACTGTCTTCTAACTAATTCTAATTTGATAGTAAACTGCCTTCTAACTGATTCTAATTTGAAAGTAAACTGCCTTCTAACTGATTCTAATTTGAAAATAAACTGCCTTCTAACTAATTCTAATTTGAAAATAAACTGTCTTCTAACTAATTCTAATTTGAAAATAAACTGCCTTCTAACTAATTCTAATTTGAAAATAAACTGCATTCTAAGTAATTCTAAATTGAAAATAAACTACCTTCTAACTAATTCTAATTTGAAAATAAACTGCCTTCTAACTAATTCAGCACAGGACTGACCTTCGCTGGTATCATGATTGCAAGGGAATAGCGATGGAATTGTTACGAACAGGAACACTTCAAGATATAATTGAATGTTCAGAGTTATTTTGTTTTTTAGTTGAAGTTGCAACTTAGAAGAAATTCTGCGATAAATAGCAGCCAACGTCCGTTAGCTTTCGTGAATGAAATTCGGATGTACAGCAATGATAAAGTTTTCAAGATTGTGGACAAAAATGATGATTTCGGTGGAATCGATGTCGTGCCAAAAAGTAGAGATTTCAGAGAAAAAACAAATTTATTACTAATAGTTTGTTAATATTCATAACTAATAAAAGAGTGTACGACAATCGAGATGAAATGAATTGATCGAACGTTTCGAATTGATATTTTTGACAGCTTAAGATGCTTTTCGTTTCTTAAAATATTTTTCATGATTTGTTCACGAGCTCTATAGGAAACCTTTCGCTGCCATAGAAACAACCAAATAAAATATTCCCCCCCCCTCCCCAATGTGAAAGTTCTTGGTCCCTGATTTAATTATTACACATTCAGAGCATGATATCTGGGGAAATTCCACCCCTTTGAAAATGCTAGTTACGATAATGGAGGCGAGAAATACTTCTAAAACTGCGGAGAAAACGCTAATATGATGGGAAATCAGTGCCCCTCCCACCCACCCACCCTTTTTTCATTTTTTCGGATTCTATAACTTTCCCTACCCTCCGTTGCTTTATTTTCTCTAGATCCGGGCCCGCAACATGGTATTCATTAAAGCAGCGAAAAATTGTTCAAGGTGTTCAAATGAAAAACCAGAAATTCTAAATTAAAAATAGACATTTCATTCGGTGGAAGGACTTATCGTACAAAGTGAACGACAAAATATTTTAAATTTCTAATCAGCGAAAGAAGCGAGGGGACCAAGATGACTTTAGAGATGAATTCTTGAAACTTTCATTCTCTCTTTTTCGCTTATTCTCTCCAAGAAAAGAATAAAAAGCGATTCCATTTTTTCCCCCTTCAGTTTTAGATCCTTTTCACTTCGGAATATTTTTTTTCATTCAGAATGCGACCACGAGAACGTTTCATTCAGTTACGTAATAAAACAGAAATACACTCTCTGAGTTCTTTCCGGAAACGGAATTCTTTCCACCATCTTTTCATTCAAAATGGAAATAAATAATGTTAAACGATAAGTTCTATAAATCTGTGAAACAGAGGACGAAATTTATTGGCATTAAAAATCATCCTCTATCTTTTTACCTATAAAAATATTTATAAGTCCTCTTAGATGAATAATAGTTTTTCCTCGATTTGAACTTCGAAATAGGTAGCAGAACGTTTTCAATAACTTTGAACTCTCGGTCTGCACGTGATTAACGCTTCCTCTTGCTATAAGACGAATCCGGAACTCCATTGCATTAATTTCGGTTACGGTCATCTTTCGTCGCGAATGTCCATTCCAAGATTAACAATGCCGTTGGTGTGCGTAACGTTGTCGTCTGCACCGCCCCCTATCGGTTGCTTCTGTTGATAGATGCGACGAATCTCGGGATCTGCGGGACCCCAGTCGGAGCAAGGTCGGAGCGCCTTCCGCAAATTCTGCAACGAACAATCAGACAGAAATAAATATGCATAAATTTAACATATATATATTAATAAATAATTTCAAAACTACCTATTTCCTTTTATGAGCTCTGAAAGGTAAAAATATTAAAACGTATCGATGGTGAAATCACTCGCTGAATTCGTATTCACTTCAAAGAGAGATTAGATCCACGGAATTTTGGCTGCTTATACACCGAGTACCCCCTTGTATAGGAATGGACCGATCTGTGGCGCTGATGATGTCTCAACGTCATTGCACGAGTGTACTGTGCACGAGAGTGCTGGCAATCAGTTTTCGCGTTACTTCGAGGAAGAATGTGTCGGCATCGTGATCTTTCCGACTTCCAACGTCGTATGATTGTACGACACGACGTTCAAATGCTCTCAATTTCTTTGTTCTCTTCAATTTCTTTCTTCTTTTTCAATGTTCTCGTCAACAGTCGCCATAGTGAACTGTTTCCGTTCTGTTGCGTCACGGGTCTACCGTGACTGACTCAACAGAGGATAAGCAGCCAGCGAAAGGTCACACGTGTGGTCGACGGCCACGTGGAGCAAAGTGTGCTCTATCTCGTAACACAGCAGTAAGTTATTAATATTATTTACAGTTATCTTTAAGCAGTGAGTAGGATATTCGAATGTCAAGACCAATATCCACGTGGACAGTGCACCGGACATTAGCTCGTGTGGGATATAACAGTCGATGTGTGTCATGGGTGCTCAACTTCGCTGGAGGCAGTGGTGTTATGGTTTGGGGACTGGTTTTGTGGCATGCCCTAGATCCACTGATCACAGTGAATGAAAAACTCAGCGGTTGCACCACTTACGCCCTTCACGATGACCTTCGGAGTAGAATGAGGCGATTTTTAATCTCCTCCCTCCCTTACTTTCAATTTCCCGTGTCTCTGATGCAGGGTAGGAAACAATTAGCCGGGAATCGGCTGTCTATGCGTTTATGGTTATTGGACATCTGGCGAGAGAGCAGTTCTTGTTGAATCCGTTCAATGAAAATGAACATTTAATATTTCTTTTACATTGGAAGACGCGGCTCATTAATATACTTGTTAGGACACAGATGGCAGCCTCCCGTCAAGGCCATCCAGCGTATTCTTTAATGTGCACAGGATATGGTTCTTACACACATGGGGCCACGGCTTAACATCGAAGGACGGTTGCCTTTACACCCCCATTGATATCCCTTACTAACTGTGGGCAGGACGGGGAATTTTGCGGAGGTAATTCTTAATGTTCCCACAGTCCCCAAATGTCGATTCTGACACAAAACCAAGTGAGCCAACTCTCTGTCATTTAGGGAATAACTTGTCTTAAGTTTGTCTTATTTGCCATTTTTTAAAACTCTTTGTAACGTTTTACGCAATGTTGTCTTACTATAATTCTTGGGATGAAATACTAACATTTTCTCACTTCCAAAAGTCGCCGTTAGGGGTCCCGATGTCAGGCATTCCTTCAAAACACAACGAATATAGCAAGCAGAAATAATTCGGTACTCGAGACTCACAAAGTGTCCAGTTGTCAGAGTCACGTACCTTTCTTTTTCTGATGAGGAAGATGAGCATCCAGAGAGGAATGAGAGCAACAGAAGCAAACATCAGCATCCATCCGATCCCCTCTGCCCACAGGGGATAAGGATCGTCTCCGTATTTGATGACGGTGTGGACACTTAAGCTGTACGCCAAGAGGAACTGCGGTGGGAAAGGAAATGAAACACAAGAAATGAAATTTGAATCTTAAAACGATTAAAATACAATAGAGATTATCAAAAGTAATTCCTTATCAGTGTGTGGAGGAGTCAATATCGCGAAGGTTATCGATGCTAAGGGTTGGGTTGTTTTACCTCTGAGCGGAACTTTTTTTGCACACCATGGGCTAAATGACCAGGTCACATGGACCCCGAAGACTCAGAGAAGGTTGGGGGAGGGGACCCACTGGAACAGCTGTTGGGAGACAGCTGGTAGCCTCCCGTCAAGGCCATCCAGCGTGTTCTTTAACGTTGAATTGTTTTACCTCTGAGCGGCACTTTTTTGCACACAATGGGCTAAATGGCCAGGTCACATGGACCCCGAAGGCTCAGAGAAGGTTGGGGGAGGGGACCCACTGGAACAGCTGTTGGGAGACAGATGGTAGCCTCCCGTCAAGGCCATCCAGCGTGTTCTTTAACGTTGGGTTGTTTTACCTCTGAGCGGCACTTTTTTGCACAAAATGGGCTAAATGGCCAGGTCACATGGACCCCGAAGGCTCAGAGAAGGTTGGGGGAGGGGACCCACTGGAACAGCTGTTGGGAGACAGATGGTAGCCTCCCGTCAAGGCCACCCAGCGTGTTCTTTAACGTTGAATTGTTTTATCTCTGAGCGGCACTTTTTTGCACACAATGGGCTAAATGGCCAGGTCACATAGACCCCGAAGGCTCAGAGAAGGTTGGTGAGGGGACCCACTGGATCAGCTGTTGGGAGACAGATGGTAGCCTCCCATCAAGGCCACCCAGCGTGTTCTTTAACGTTGGGTTGTTTTACCTCTGAGCGGCACTTCTTTGCACACAATGGGCTAAATGGCCAGGTCACATGGACCCCGAAGGCTCAGAGAAGGTTGGGGGAGGGGACCCACTGGAACAGCTGTTGGGAGACAGATGCTAGCCTCCCGTCAAGGCCACCCAGCGTGTTCTTTAACGTTGAATTGTTTTACCTTTGAACGGCACTTTTTTGCACACCATGGGCTAAATGGCCAGGTCACATGAACCCCGTAGGCTCAGAGAAGGTTGGGGGAGGGGACCCACTGGAACAGCTGTTGGGAGACAGATGGTAGCCTCCCGTCAAGGCCATCCAGCGTGTTCTTTAACGTTGGGTTGTTTTACCTCTGAGCCGCACTTTTTTGCACACAATGGGCTAAATGGCCAGGTCACATGGACCCCGAAGGCTCAGAGAAGGTTGGGTGAGGGGACCCACTGGAACAGCTGTTGGGAGACAGATGGTAGCTTCCCGTCAAGGCCACCAGCGTGTTCTTTAACGTTGAATTGTTTTACATCTGAGCGGCACTTTTTTGCACACAATGGGCTAAATGGCCAGGTCACATGGACCCCGAAGGCTCAGAGAAGGTTGGGGGAGGGGTCCCACTGGAACAGCTGTTGGGAGACAGATGGTAGCCTCCCGTCAAGGCCACCCGGCGTGTTCTTTAACGTTGAATTGTTGTACCTCTGAGCGGCACTTTTTTGCACACAATGGGCTAAATGGCCAGGTCACATGGACCCCGAAGGCTCAGAGAAGGTTGGGGGAGGGGACCCACTGGAACAGCTGTTGGGAGACAGATGGTAGCCTCCCGTCAAGGCCATCCAGCGTGTTCTTTAACGTTGGGTTGTTTTACCTCTGAGCGGCACTTTTTTGCGCACAATATGGTAAATGGCCAGGTCACATGGACCCCGAAGGCTCAGAGAAGGTTGGGGGAGGGGACCCACTGGAACAGCTGTTGGGAGACAGATGGTAGCCTCCCGTCAAGGCCATCCAGCGTGTTGTTTAAGGTGCACAGTGTATGGCTTTCCCACACACGGTGCCACGGCTTAACGTCCAATCCGATGGACGGCGGCCCTTCCAAACCCATCGGTGTCCCCTACTGACCGTGGGCAGGGCGGTGAGTTTTGCGGAGACAAATCTCAACGCTTACCCAACGCTTCCACTTTTAATCTGTATATTCTTATTTTCCCTGCATTACAGGTAAATTTTGTAAGAACTCCCCCCCCCCCCTCCGACACTTTAGCAGAGATTTTCAACAGGAAGAAATTTTCCCGAATCATTGTTGACGTCAGCGAGCACTCCTCATAGCCCGTGGCTTAGTTTCTGCGTAAGCTATCGAGATTTTTTTTCCGTTACCACAGATTTTGCCGCCCTATGGCTCCCGTGATATTCGTCAGCACGGTCCAAATTTGCTGCACAGCATCCCCCGTGTGGTCCGGTGATTTTTAAAACTCAGGTTCCCACTTGGCCCGTGGCTTCGTTTCTACACAAATTGTATCAGCTCGTGTCTAACTTTTAATCTTCATATTCTGTTGTTCCTGCACTAAAGGTTATTTAGTCCCCCCCTCACCTCGCGACATTTTATCACAGTTTGAACACGAAGAATTTCCCGGTGTTGCAAAGGCCATTGCTGACTCGGCGCGCGCGCTCTCAGAGCCTGTCGCAATCGGCCGAGATATTTATTTCGTCACTATTTGGCATTCTGTAATTCCCGACGTACTTCACCGAAAGGTCCCAAATTTCGTAGGCAGATTCCCCCTTCCCGACCCCATGTTTGGTTAAAAAATAAGGGCCCTAGCTTCAATAATGCCTTTGGAAACATTGGAATCCGGCAACGGAAGTAAATTTGCAGCAGATTTAAACGCTATTTTAACTCTTTACGTTCACAGTTAGGGAGAAGAAAATGGCAACAATAAATTTGACAGCGATTCTCGTTTCCCGTAGGAATAGCATGGTATATATTTTTGCTTCCAGTAAGTCCCCCTTTTGGGCTTTCGACCTGAAATTTGGCACTGCAATCCGGACCACAACCTGAAACATTCTCTGAAAATTTGGAGCATGTACATTGATTTCCCGATGAGTTATGGCTGCGACAGATAGACACACACCTTCTTTTATTATATAGATATCTTTAATAGATAATATTGCTAGAATAACCAACTGCTGAGATTTTCTCTTAAACATATTTTTGAATAACGCCTTTACCAATATCAGGGATCAATTATTTCAGTTGCTTTTCGTTTGTTTGCGTCAACTGCCTTTTAAGAATTCCCAAAAGAGAAATAATTTGGCAATACTAAGATCGGACATTTTACAGTACTGTGCAAATTAGTTGGGACAATAGGAAAATGCAGTAACAAAGACACAGCTAAAATATTTATTTGTTTAATAGTGTAGTTAATAGTGAATGTGACCCCCCCCCCCCCCCCCCTTAGCTTTAATTACTTCTTTCACCCTCTCAATCATTGATGCCACACATCTCCTTCACTTCAGGGTCGTGGTACACACTTTCATGACACTTTCTGTCATTTTGGTTTTCGTCGTACAATCCATCTTAGATATGCGCGCTTTAAAAATGACCCACAAATTTTCAATGGGGTTTAGATCGGGTGAATTTCCTGGCCACTCCAATAGCTTCAAATGTTGCTGGGTAAAGAAGCTCTTGGCAAGCTTAGAATTGTGGCATGGAGCCAGATCCTGTTGAAATATCCCATCACCGTTAGGAAGCAGCTTCTGCAGTGTTGGGATCATTTTCGCCTCCAGAATGCCTATGTACTTTTTGCTGTCCATCATTTCTTCAATGGGGTGAAGCGTCTGTGGCCCGGAAGTTGTGAAACATCCCCAAAACATGACATTGGGTGGTTACGAACAAGTTTAGACTCTGCAGCGGAAGGGACTTAGCGTTTCTTCGCTTGTCCCATCTAATTCGCACAGTACTGTAACATGCAAGTTGGAAATGTCTGAGCTGTGATATCGCAGCATCTAAAGATGGAACTTCACTGAATTCTCGTTCAATATTTGGGGCGGGGGTGGCTCAGTCGGTAGCGCGCCAGGCTCGTAATCTGTAGTTCTCAGGTTCGAGTCCCAGCTGGGTCAGCGTTGAGATTTATGTCTGCAAAATTACCCGCTCTGCCCACGGTCAGTAGGGGACACCGATGGGCTTGGAAAGGCCGCCGTCCGTCGGATGGGACGTTAAGCCGTGGCCCCGTGTGCGGGAGAGCCATACCCTGTGCACGTTAAAGAACACGCTGGATGGCCTTGACGGGAGGCTACCATCTGTCTCCCAACAGTTGTTCCAGTTGGTCCCCTCCCCCAACCTTCTCTGAGCCTTCGGGGTCAATGTGACCTGGCCATTTAGCCCATTGTGTGCAAAAAAGTGCCGCTCAGAGGTAAAGCAACCCAGCCCAACGTTCAATATTTCATTCTTCAACTGAAAGGAACATTATTTTTGTATAAAAAGGAAAAAAAAAAAATCGTTCTCAACTTGTCACCAGAGAAGTCAAAAAATGATGATCGTCTGCATTGCCGACAGCTAAATGTGATATTAATAAAGATGACATATATTATTTGAATTCTTTTTTATTAATGTTTTACAGAACAGAGTGAAAATTGGAATTTTGCAGGAATGTTTGCTGCAATTACTTTTTAAAGTCAAATATATATTGAATCACTTATTTGCCAAATATATGCAGGTGAATTTGTAAACAAAATCTAAGATACTGCTGACTTTGGCAATTTTTAAGTAACTTTGGAATTTTGCAAATTTTCTTGAAATCCTGCCCTTATTTTGTGGTGCAGAGTCCCTAAATTTCGGAATTGCGCATTTTAAAGGTAAAATAGGAAAGGTATTTCACTTACGATAAGCACGAGCGGTGAGACGTATTTCCAGCAAATCCTCCAATATATCCCAGGGCGAAAGCCAAGCATGAATTCCAAATCGTTGCAGAATCTGTCAGCACCTAATTTGGGGGAGGAGAGGTTTGATGAAGTTGAATTTAAAAAGAAAAATGCAGACAAGTTATTAAAAATCATGATGACTCAATGCGGCATTTAAAGTAGGCGAGATTGTTTCACAACAAAGTACAAAAAAATGAATCAAACGCTCTTTAAATCTTGAATAAGGAATCTTTCTTGCTCATCGAAGTTATGATAGCCACGGCCACATCTGAGGGGCAAAAGCAGATTTCTCCCTTAAAAATTGTCCAAAGAAATTGTCAACATTATACATTACATATATTTTGCAAAACAATTCTTTAAAAAAGATAAAGATGAATGTACTGCTCAGAATAATATCTAGAAAATACCTGAGTTGGTCGAACTCCCTTGATGCAAAAGATTAGAACCCAGTGCATGCCAGAGGAATATAGGCATTACCAAAAATAACATATTTTATTAATGAAGGTATCATGAGACTTTTCATAACTATGCTATAATGGGATATAAGTTGCTTGAAAAAATAATTATAATATTTACACTCAGTCGACCCACTCCATTTCATTTCTGATGACTTTGACTTCATCCGTGATGCGATGATTAAAAGTGTTGGATGACTTCTTTGTCTTCTTGAATGGGTTTGAAACTAAGATCTCGCGAAAACATTGCTGTTCCGCAATGTCTGACGTCAAGTAATGACAGTCAGGACATAAGAAAGGAACTCGAAACAGCTGATATTTCTTTTACAACTGTTGCATGCATATTCAGCAAGTAGGGAGACCTTCTTACAGCTATGGAAATGTTGATTTCATCTGAGGCCTTCAGGAGGTTTGAATGCAACTCACCGTATCCCCACATGATGGCGATCAGTTCACTAGTGGCAACGAAGAGTCCAGCATAGCCACCGGCGTAAGTGTCCATCAGATTGAGTATGTATTGGCCACCCTAAAAATAAAACATATACACAAGATAAGGATCATTTTATGCAATATATTCAAACGAGCAAGACTGCCACACAGGCATTTATTCGTCATGCCATTGTGCATGACCAAGAAATGCAAATCAGTCATTCTACTCAGAATGGATCCAATCTCACTGCTTTTTGGAGACGTACGGGTCAGCAGAAATAAAAACAAATTCATTTTCAAACTCTTCAGCTTAATACGCGTATATACACGGATGTGATCGCAAAATTCGAAATGTATCACTTTTTGCATTATGACGCAATCTGGTTATCTGCAAATATAATCCCGTGGCCGAGTGGTTAATGTGATTGGCTACTGATCATAAAGGATCTGGATTCGAACCCTGGATAAGGATTCGATGTATGTGTCGTTTTTTTGCCGAGGTCCTGCCATCCTCACAGACCTTCTACTATGGCGTATAAACTGACAGGCTCCTGTCAGACCTCTGTGGCAAGCAGCTGCTTGAGGAGGTATTTTATTGTATTTAAAATTACAATATAAAAAAAACTGACAGCTTTCTCTTTCAGTTAAAGTGGAGCTTTCGCAGCTGCCTGATGTTTGGGTCTTAAATTATTCTTACCTTGCAGGGAGAAATATTTGTTTTCCCTCTCAGCAGGTCAATTGGTGAAAAAATTTCGAAATTTAAAATTGAGACCAATTCATTGAATAGAAAAGTTTCCTGCTTCTTTCGGACTTAAAAATAAGCATTATTTGGATTGTTTAAATCTACTGAATTCACTTTTTAATCCTAATTGATTAATCGAATTCATCCTCGATTTGAGACTAGTATATGAAATACTCGTGCACAGTAAAGTAAGGTTACCATAAGTCCTGCAAAAGGGATAGTTACTTTGTATATCGCTGAAATTTATGTCCTCCAGCATTTTTTAAAAACACGACAATGTCCCTCTCTTCGTATCAACTCATAAGAACGAGTTTAAAATTAGAAACATCTTTCTTTTATCTTCATCATTAAATCTCTTAGCCTGTGACCAAGCCCGGATCTAGAAACAAATCCAGTGTGTGCGCGCGTGTATGTGTAAGAAATATAATCGAGCCCGAAAAATGTAAATTGGGGGAAAGTCAGATGGGATATTCAGTACAACTTTATCGCCCTCTGTTGTACAGCTGTTTAAAAATTTCTTAAATAATACTGGAAATATAAATCTATCACCCTTACTAGAACTCTGAAGGGATTATGATCGTTCAACACCATTCATTACGATCATAGTTTTGCAACATCTAAAATAGACGCGTGTTCAGTTTTGCAACATCTAAGATCCTATGGCTAGCGACTTGAACACTTTCTGATATGGCCATTGTCTGAACTTCCTCTGTATTTTTCATCTTTCTGCTTAGATTTAGGGATTTGTTTTGGCTTTTGGACTTAAAATTACCGGTTAAAAACCCCTCAGAGTATTGGCAATTATTCAAAATCACGTGATGAGTGACATTTACCAAACTTTTAGAGAGCTTGACTTCCCCTAATGAGGAGGGGGAAAATATAACCGGGGGGGATATATAAATCGCAAAGAATTTTATGCGATATGAAAGCTTCCGGCGTTGGGAATTGCAATCTACTTTATACGTCAAAGAGTTTCAGACCCCTAAAAGAGAAAGATAACATTTTTGTCGAGGAGAGGAATGGCATTGAACGATGATAATGAGTTTAATGCGAAATGAAAGCTTGCGGAGTTGCGAAATGCAATCTACTTTATACGTTGGGGAGTTTCAGACCCCGAAAAGAGGCAGATAACATTTTTGTTGAGGAGAAGAATGGCGTTGAACGATCATAATCAGTTTTATGCGAAATGAAAGCTTGCGGCGTGGGAAATTGCAATCTACTTTATACGTTAGGGAGTTTGAGACCCCTAAAAGAGGAAGATAACATTTTTGTTAAGGAGAGGAATGCTGTTGAATGATCATAATGAGTTTTATGCGATATGAAAGCTTCCGGCATTGGGAATTGCAATCTACTTTATACGTTTGGGAGTTTCAGACCCCTAAAAGAGGAAGATGACATTTTTGTCGAGGAGAGGGATGGCGTTGAACGATCGTAATGAGTTCTATGCCAAATGAAAGCATCCGGCGTGGGAGCTCCCTTTACTCTATACTCCAGGGAGTTAGAATGATTCAGAACTCCCCTGAAAGAGGATGAAATTTTCAATCAAGTGGGAGGGAGAAATCGTGATTAGTTTGCAAGGTTTTTTTAATTGGCTGAATGTGGGGAGTACCATCTACTCTATACTTTAGATATTTCCTGACCCAACGCGGAGAATTCTGCTAGTTTTCGAAAAAATTTTTCTAAAGACCTCTAGAACGGAGGGGGAAATATATTGTTTTGAAAAATCCAGTCTCCTCCTCCCCCTTTTATATTTTTCTGACTCAGATATATTTCTTCTTTCCTCCCTCGATTTTTCCCCCAGATATTTGTAACTGAAATTAATCTGTATCCTGCAGATGAGCTTTGTTGGTCATCAACAGCGATTTGACGATTGCTTCTAAGATAAAGACAACATTAAATTTGTTTGTCAAAGGAACGTAGTCATGGAGACAGTGACTTCTTCTTATGATCTTCTTCCACCAGTTATAAGAAACTCTCGGCAGTCTGCAATGAACGTTGGAATAAAGATGAAAACGAACTCCCCGAAGATCATCCCTCTTTTATGCACTTTGCAAACGAGTAAACATTTGATCGCCCTCTTTCATTCACGTGCCATTGATGGTTTCCGCAGCCGTAAAACATTTTATATCTTACAGATGTCGTCGGCATAAAATAGCGACTGATGTTTTCCTTTTAACGCTTTGTGAGGCACAACTAACGATTCACGGAGAAGTGCAATTCTGCTGAGAATTCCTTATCGAAGGATTTGATAAGGTGGATTCGAAACCACCAAACTTTTCTCGTAACTGATTTTAAAATCGATGTTCTCGCTCTTTCTTCTGATATACATGGGATCGACATATCTTTCGATCCTAGTTTTACTGATAGCGATCCTTTTTGGGGTCGCTAAGAGATTTTAAAGTGGTCGCATACTCAAAAATATTCCCGAAGCTCACATTCTTTCGAAGAACTGAAGGAACAATTTAAATACTGTCATGGAAAAACTTCTGATAGTCTTCCTCTTATTGAATATTATTCTTTGATTTGTTATTCTCTAAATTCATTACATTTCGCAGAAGTACTTTTTTTAATTTCATTAACAATTCAATACCGAAAAATCAGGGGCGGGAGTGGCTCAGTCGGTAGCGCGCCAGGCTCGTAATCTGTAGTTCCCAGGTTCGAGTCCCAGCTGGGTCAGCGTTGAGATTTATCTCCGCAATAATTCCCCGCCCTGCCCACGGTCAGTAGGGGACACCGATGGGCTTGAAATAGGCCGCCGTCCGTCGGATGGGACGTTAAGCCGTGGCCCGGTGTGTGGGAGAGCCATACCCTGTGCACGTTAAAGAACACGCTGGATGGCCTTGACGGGAGGCTACCATCTGTCTCCCAACAGCTGTTCCAGTGGGTCCCCTCCCCCAACCTTCTCTGAGCCTTCGGGGTCCATGTGACCTGGCCATTTAGCCCACAGTGTGCAAAAAAGTGCCGTTCAGAGGTAAAACAATCCAAACAACCGAAAAATCAACGGACACTTTTCTGTTATGTGAAGTTAAATTCAAATCTTCTCTATTTATGAATCCATCCGAAAATTAACAAATAATAGAAATGATGTTCGAAGTCTGAAAACGATCATTTTAATTGTCATCATTGCAGCACAGGAATCTGCAAAGACTTCCTCTGTTGTTTGACTGGTGAGAAACAATTGTGACTGATCCGATATTTTTAAAATGAATTTCAACTAAAAGTTTTAGTTTGATTTGAGAAAGGGGATACTAACCTGAGTGACACATGGAAGACCCAACAGAAAGAAGATCATGCAAGTGATGAAAGTGATGATCACTTTGTGCCGTTTCAAGTGAGGATAATTATCGTAGATGACGGTATAAAAAGTTTCCAAGTAGGAAAACTGAAAGAAATCAAAACGTATATCCAAAATTAATCATTTGCATATACAGACACAAAATCGGGACAGTTTTTTTTATAACGTAGATTCATATCAACCTGAAAAACTATCTTAGTTGAATCTGATGCGAAAGAGTTTAAAGGACTCACCTCACTGTCTACAGCCAAAAGGAACAGCATGAAGAAAAATAGCACCGACCACAGTTGAGGAACCCAGAGTCGGGCCAAAGCCTCGGGATACGTCACAAAGGCTAAACCTTGACCTGAAATGAAAAATATTTCACTCATTACCATATTGAGAAAATGAAAAAAGCATTATTCAATAACACAAAGTGCAGAAAAGTTTATTTATTAAAATCAAATATCGATTAAGCTTGTCAGCGTTATAATCTTACAATATTGAAAAATCTTAAACACTCGCAGAGTTTGCTGCGGTGCGGGAGTCAACTAATTCGGTGGCGCTGCTGTTGCCTGGTTCGAGTCCCAGCTATGCCTGCTTCGAGACTTAATTCCTGTTTTGGAAAAGGGAATGGAGATAGCCTCTCTTGCGCAAAAGATCCATTCCCAGGACAAGTTAAAGGACACGTGAGATAGCCTTAATAGCAGACTTCCATTTTGTCTCTTAATAGCTACGCGGTAGATCTCTGTTCTCTTATGCTTTGGGGTCCTTGTGACCTGGAGATTTTGCTTCAATACCATGCAGCCAAGTTTCAGCAACAGAATCATATCAATGATTGTGTGCTATCCTGAAACATTTCTTAAGTGTTTAGCTGAGATATTTTAGGAACCGTCTAGTTGGTCATAAGAACCAAGTATACCTGATTCGCTTTCTTTTTAATTCAACATTCGAAGTCAATTCTTATCGCAGTATTGAACATGTTATTAATTAGGAAGCTGTCGATATCAGTTTTCGATAAAAAGAATGATCTTCTCTTGTCTAGAAGAGTTAATCTTCCTGCCTTCAATTTCCTCGTGATTTCCTGTCACTGTGAAATTCCAGAAAACTCCTCCTCCATTTGGAATTCAATTTGGTGACTGATATTTCAGTTCTCCATCGGTGAATGCAGAAGTGTAAAGTTGTCGCACAACATGGGACGTTGTGACTCCCAATTCTGAAATGCTTTCAAAAAGCACTGCAGGTGACTTTCTCTGCAGTGCTTTAAGTCTCGGATGTATACGATCACTGAATTTGTGAATTTCTAATCTTGGAATTAGGCAATGCGTCTGAAACAGATATCCCCTTTCAAGCTATGTTGATATTCTGCTAAATTTTCAGTTGACTTGCCCTCAGTTTCCATTAACTTCGTTTGCTAACCGGTTCTGATCTTTATCCCACAGTTCGTTGCATTTCAACTGTCGTTTCGTCTGCCATCATGTCGACAGATTGTATTTAACGAGAGCTTCTAACGGATTGAATTGTTCACTCTGAAAAATGGTTCACTGATTGTGGAAGTATGATTTCTAAGCGGATTTTTTTACCACGAAATGCAATTTCCTGTTCGATCCTTGAGTCAGAAGTCCAAATTACAAATCGGATCCGAACTTTGCTGCATCCTCTTTCTGAATTGAATTTATTTCTCATTCCATGAGAGAAAACTTCAGAGCTTCTACTTGGCTCCTAAATGCTACAGCAGTAATAGAAGTATTTAAGCACACTTAAAAAAAATTAATATACTCCTGAAGCAACCACTTGCGAAGATGTCTGATAGGAGGCTGTCAGACATCAGATTATTTTTTAATATGGCATAGATGAGATATTAAAGGAAGGTGAGACCTCAGCAAAAAGACATCACTAGCATCCTTATCTGGTGCTCGAATCCAGGTCCATTTGACCCCTCGATGCGAGAGCCTGTCCGTGGTGAGGGGACCACCCTGTGAAGGTTCCGCTGGCTCGGCTACCTTCACAGGGTCCTAAACGCTCGCCCGCGTGTTTGCCGTACGCGGAGACCCGTGTCCCGGGAAAGGAGGATCCTGGTAGTTGCTCGGGGGTCCCCGTCTTCCCTCCTCAGCTCATGACTGGCGTGGTCCCCATTGGCCGTCTTGCCATTGGGGAGCCTGTCCGTCGCGGGGCTGGGCAGCGGATTCCGGGGCCTCTGCTATACACTGCTTTGGCCTCTGCTTCCGGTAAACGGGAGCTCCTGGGGAGGCCCCCCCAGGAGCAATCGGCTGGTGGGCAGGTCCTGCTAGGGTCAACTGTGCAGAGCGGTGAGTAACCTTGCCCACGGTCCGGGTACAGGTTTACAAGTTTCCTCACAACTTATTTTCATTTTGCAGTTATCCTTTCTTTGTGAGGCCAGTTTGGCCAATCACAATTTTGTTATTTTACGCTTTGTTTCATTTGTGTAGAACGTTTTTGTTCTGCACACTTCTCTTTTTATTTTCCTTCTATTTCTTTGTGAGGGCTTGGCTCACTGTCTGTGTGGGTATAGTGCCTGCGTAGCCCTGGCGCCCGACTGGGCGTCCCCTTGTTGGGCTCCGTGGAGGGTGGGGACAGCGGGCACTGAACCACACAACAAAAAACATGAGAGAGAATAATGAAAATAATGCGATCGCCGCCAACAAGAGGGCTCGACATGAGCCCCATCTTCCTCGTTGTCAAAGTTATCTCTGCCGTCGTCTTCTGTGTCTGTGTCTTCGTTCCCAAAGTTCCTGCCCCCTCGGTGTGAGCGCCTGTACGTGGTGAGGGGGACCACCCTGTGAAGGTTCCCGCTGGCTCGGTTACCTTCACAGGGTCCTAAACGCTCGCCCGCGTGTTTGCCGTGCGCGGAGACCCGTGTCCCGGGAAAGGAGGATCCTGGTAGTTGCTCGGGGGTCCCCGTCTTCTCTCCTCAGCTCATGACTGGCGTGGTCCCCATTGGCCGTCTTGCCATTGGGGAGCCTGTCCGTCGCGGGGCTGGGCAGCGGATTCCGGGGCCTCTGCTATACACTGCTTTGGCCTCTGCTTCCGGTAAACGGGAGCTCCTGGGGTGGCCCCCCCAGGAGCAATCGGCTGGTGGGCAGGTCCTGCTAGGGTCAACCGTGCAGAGCGGTGAGTAACCTTGCCCACGGTCCGGGTACAGGTTTACAAGTTTCCTCACAGATTATTTTCGTTTTGTAGTTATCCTTTCTTTGTGCGGCCAGTTTGGCCAGTCACAATTTTCTTATTTTACGCTTTGTTTGATTTGTGTAGAATGTTTTATTCTGCACATTTCTCTTTTTATTTTCCTTATATTTCTTTGTGAGGGCTTGGCTCACTGTCTGTGTGGGTATAGTGCCTGCGTAGCCCTGGCGCCCGACTGGGCGTCCCCTTGTTGGGCTCCGTGGAGGGTGGGGACAGCGGGCACTGAACCACACAACAAAAATCATGAGAGAGAGTGAAGAAATTAATACGATCGCCGCCAACAAGAGGGCTCGACATGAGCCCCCATCTTCCTCGTGGTCTAAGTTATCTCTGCCGTCGTCTTCTTTGTCTGTGTCTTCGTTCCCAAAGTTCCTGATCATCCACTCCACGGGTGATCAGGTGCTTGGGGACATGTCCCCTTTTTTTGTGAACAAAGGTTTGAAAGGTCTTGCGGGAGAACCGAAATCCGTAAAGCGCTTACGATCTGGCGACTTACAAGTTGAGACCGCTTGTTCCAAACACTCGGAACTACTCCTGAAAGTCAAGGAAATTGGTGGGGTGGCTGTCGAAGTCACTCCCCATAAAACTTTGAATTCCTCTCGGGGTGTGATTACCGAGTGGGGCCTCCTCAAAGTCACTGAGGAGGAGATCCTCTCGGAGCTCACACCTCAAGGAGTAACAGCGGTCCACCGGGTTTCAACACGCCGTGATGGGAAATTAACACCCACCCGGGTGCTAATCGTGACATTCAACACGCCACGCCTGCCTTCTTCCATCAAGGCAGGTTACTTACATTGTGAGGTACGGCCGTATATACCGAACCCTCTGCGCTGTTTTCAGTGTCAGATATACGGTCATGCCCGCACAGCATGCAGGGGCAAGCCCACCTGTGCTCGCTGTGGCAGTAAGGATCATCTCGATCCTGACTGCACAGCTGAAAAGGCATGCTGTGTGAACTGCAGTGGCGAACATCCGGCGTACTCCCGCGACTGTCCGAAGTGGAAAGAGGAAAAGGAGGTACAACGCCTCAAAGTCATAAATAACATCTCTTATGCTGAGGCGAGAAAGCTTGCTGCACCGCCTGCCCCGCCTGGCAAGGTTTCCTATGCCAGTGCAGTCATTGGAAAGCCCATCGTTCCAATGACTTCGGTTGCGGTGCAGACAGACATCAGTGTACCACCTACTGAGTCTTTCTCGCCAGCTGCGAAGTACCTCCTTACGCAGGCGAGACCGAGGGTGGTGTCGACTTCGACATCAACCCCGGTTTCCATTCCTGCAGTTCAGCCTTCCACCTCCACCGGAAGGCCTCCTCCTTCCCGACCTCAGACAGCAAGACCTTCCAAACCGAATGGGCCCCCACCGGGGCCTAAAAAGAAAATAACAGCTCCGCAAAGGGCGGTCACCGATCCATGCCCCTCGGACGATTCCGAGGACATGGATACCGACCGCCCCCTATTCACTAAACCGTCCTCTGCGGCGGTTAAGTTGAATAGAAACACGTCGTCCGCCCACTCTTCTAAGTCCTGAGATGGCCACACTCCTACAATGGAATTGTCGTGGATTCCAGAGGAATCTAGACGACATCAAGGCCCTCCTACAGGCACACCAGCCCATCTGTGTGTGCCTGCAGGAGACATACTTGCAGCCAGTCACAGATCCCATGATCCGGCATTTTTCACTGGTTCGCCGGGACCGGGATGGAGATGGTCCAGCTCGCGGGGGTGTCGCCATCCTCGTGAGCAACCATTCTCCATTCCAGGTCGTAAACCTCACCACCAATTTAGAGGCGGTAGCCATCCGTCTCTTCGTGGGGTTCTCGCTGACTGTCTGCTCTGTATATCTTCCCCCTGGGAGCATCGTCTTCCAGGAAGAACTTGATGATCTCGTCTCGCAGCTGCCGTCCCCCTTCCTCATTATGGGGGACCTCAACGGACACAGTCCACTTTGGGGCAGTGCTGACACCAACGGGAGGGGTGGGGTCCTGGAGCAGTGGCTCCTGGATCCTTCTCTCTCCCTGCTGAACACCGGTGTCAGTACTTACTTTCACTCCCCAACCCGCACTTTCACTGCCATTGACCTCACCATCTGCTCCTCCTCGATCCTTCCACTCTTTACATGGGAGGTCGAGGACAACCCGTACGGAAGCGATCACCTCCCCGTGGTGTGCACCATCTCCCGTGGGGGGCCTTGCAGCCCTTCACGCGTCTCACGGTGGAGGCTCGATCGTGCTGACTGGGGTGGTTTCGAGCTGCTCTCTGAGCTCGACGACCACTCTGTCAGCCAGGAGCCAATCAATGTGGCAGTAGCGGAGATAACAGACTGTATCGTAGATGCAGCTGCATCAACGATTCCTCAAACTTCTACACGGTTTCCTCGCTTTCCGAAACCGTGGTGGAATCCAGAATGCACCGCAGCTCGTAAGGCTCAGAACAAGGCTTGGGGGGTGTTTCGGAGATATCCGACGTCCCCCAACCTTGAACTTTTCAAACGCGCCAGGGCGAAAGCACGTTTCGTCCGACGCCAGAGCCAAAAGGAATCTTGGATGAAGTATACGTCATCCATCACCCGCACGACTAGTTCTAAGGTCGTGTGGGATAAAGTTCGGAAGATGAGTGGGAACTACACGTCCCACTCGTAATCGATCCTGGAGCACAATGGACAGGCAATTGCTGATCCCAAAGCAATTGCCGACACTCTGGGGGAGTCCTTCTCTTCCATCTCTTCGTCTTCCTCTTACTCCCCCGAGTTTCTGGCCCAGAAGGGCAGGGCGGAGCGCTCTCCGCTGTCTTTCCACTCGAATGGCCTGGAGTCTTACAACAGGCCATTCACAGCGGAGGAGCTTCGTCTTGCTCTGCACTCTTCTCGTGCCTCTGCTGTAGGGCCGGACAATGTCCATTATGCCATGCTCCAACATCTTTCACCATCGAGTAAGGATCGGCTGCTCCATCTCTTCAATCGCATTTTTCTCGAGGAGCAGTTTCCGGACTCCTGGCGGGAGGCCATCGTCTTGGCCTTCCCCAAGCCAGGCAAAGATCCCAAGATTCCTTCCAATTATCGTCCTATCGCATTGACGAGCTGCGTGTGCAAGGTGTTGGAAAGAATGGTAAATGCCAGACTCATCTGGTATTTAGAACATCACAACCTTCTTTCCAACACCCAGTGTGGCTTTCGCAGGCACCGGTCTACTTTAGACCACCTGATCCGCCTCGAATCGGCGATCAGGAATTCCTTTTTACGTCGAGAGCACCTGGTGTCCATTTTCTTCGACATCGAAAAAGCGTACGACACGGCTTGGAGATTCGGCATTCTTCGTGACCTCCACAGTTTCGGCTTGAGAGGTCACATGCCGATCTTCATCTCCAACTTCTTATCGACACGCTCTTTTCGTGTCCGTGTCGGTAACACTCTGTCGCGGCCGTACCCCCAAGAACAGGGGGTGCCACAAGGCTGCGTTCTGAGTGTTACGCTTTTCGCTGTCAAGATTAATTCTATAACTAGACAACTTCCTCCATCAGTAGGCAATGCCCTCTATGTTGATGACTTTAGCATCTTTTGCTCTTCGTCCAGCATGAGGGTCATTGAAAGACAACTGCAAATTGCCCTGAACAATCTTTCGGTTTGGGCGACGGCAAACGGGTTTCGGTTCTCCCCACAGAAGACCGCTTGTGTGCACTTTTGCCACAAGCGTAATCTTCATCTGGATCCCGAGCTGCGGCTCGGGGGTAACATCATTCCAGTTGTGGCGGAGACCACGTTTCTCGGTCTCATATTCGATCGGAAATTGACCTTTTTACCACACATACGTCATCTCCGGTCCAAGTGCACGCGGGCATTGAACATCGTCAAGGTCCTCTCCTCCCTCTCTTGGGGGGCGGACCGATGTTCTTTGCTCCGCCTGTACCGTGCACTTGTCCGATCGAAACTGGACTACGGATCCCAGGTGTACGACTCGACCCGGGATTCGGTGGTGAAGGTGCTGGATCCCCTCCATCACCAGGCTCTCCGTGTTTGCACGGGAGCCTTCCGCACCTCACCGGTCCAGAGTCTTTACGTTGAGACCGACGAACCTTCCTTATCTCTTCGCCGTCAGCAGTTGTCCCTACAATATGCGTCTAAATTGCGATCCCTGCCTGGCCATCCCACTTGGGACTGCGTTTTCAGTCCGAAGTGGGAAATGCTTTACACTAATCGGCCGACTGCCATTCGTCCTTTTGGTTTGCGTGTCCGAGGCTACCTCAGAGACATCAACACCAGTCTCGATAGCGTTGCACAGTCGACAGCTGAGCCACTTCCACCTTGGCTCGCTGTTTCCCCTTCCTGCGATTTTTCCCTGTGCAGGACCGGGAAGGCCTTTACACCCGACTGTGTGTACCGGCAACTCTTTGCCAGCCATCGTGCTGAGCACCCGGACTTCTTGCCTGTCTTTACAGATGGCTCGAAGTCCGGCACTTCGGTGGGATCGGCCATGGTCTGCTGTGATGTAATCATTGCAGACCAGATCCCACTGCAGTGTTCCATCTTCACCGCAGAGTTGCACGCTATCAGCCTCGCCTTGGACCACGTGGCGACTAAGCATCATCGTCGGTGTGTGCTTTACACCGACTCGCTTAGCTCGCTACAGGCTTTGATCTCGGTGAGGCATCGGCCTCACCCTGTTCTTACTAAGATCCGCCAGCAGCTATATCGTCTGGCAGCCACCACCACCATCCATTTCTGTTGGGTGCCCGGTCACGTCGGTATCAGGGGCAATGACTTGGCAGATGCTGCTGCCAAGTCAGCCACGCCCCTGTCCGACTCTCCGTTGCCGGTTCCATATCTGGATTTCCGGCAGCGTTTTACCATCGAGCTCCGGGCACAGTGGCAGAGATCTTGGTCGGAACAGCTCACTAACAAACTCTTTGAGATCAAACCTATCATCAAACCATGGCAGTCTTGTTACCGCAGGAATCGCAAGGAGGAAGTTGTACTTGCTCGGCTCCGCTTAGGTCACTCCTATATTACTCATTCGTTTCTTCTACGGGCGGACGATGTACCTAAGTGCGAGTTTTGTGACACCATTTTAACAATCGAACATATTTTAATCTCATGCTCTGCTTTTAACTTTGAACGGCGTGTGATTTTTAATTTCCATAATTTTATGTCCGAGCCTCTTACACTCGGACATCTTTTATCTGATCATTGCATTTTATCTTCAGTTTTCACCTTTTTGAAATATTGTGGATATTTTAACCGAATTTGATTTTACCTTGCCTTTATGTATTATTTACCCCAGGTCTCTTACACCTGGGATTGTTTTATTTAATAATTCTACAGTTGTTTTACTCTGTTCATATACACTTGTTTTTTGTTATTTTATCACTTTACAATGTTGAAAATGTATTTTAACTTTTGGTTATGGGGATCTATGATTTTTATCTTTTATATTGTCTTTTGTTTGGCGCATTATGGCCTTGTTGCCGATGCGCCATTAACCCCCAAACAACCAACCAACCAACCAGTCTCGATAGCATTGCACAGTCGACAGCTGAGCCACTACCACCTTGGCTCGCTGTTTCCCCTTCCTGCGATTTCTCCCTGTGCAGGACCGGGAAGGCCTTTACACCCGACTGTGTGTACCGGCAACTCTTTGCCAGCCATCGTGCTGAGCACCCGGACTTCTTGCCTGTCTTTACAGATGGCTCGAAGTCCGGCACTTCGGTGGGATCTACCATGGTCTGCTGTGATGTAATCATTGCAGACCAGATCCCACTGCAGTGTTCCATCTTCACTGCAGAGTTGCACGCTATCAGCCTCGCCTTGGACCACGTGGCGACTAAGCATCATCGTCGGTGTGTGCTTTACACCGACTCGCTTAGCTCGCTACAGGCTTTGATCTCGGTGAGGCATCGTCCTCACCCAGTTCTTACTAAGATCCGCCAGCAGCTACATCGTCTGGCAGCCACCACCACCATCCATTTCTGTTGGGTGCCCGGTCACGTCGGAATCAGGGGCAATGATTTGGCAGATTCTGCTGCTAGGTCAGCCACGCCCCTGTCCGACTCTCCGTTGCCGGTTCCCTATCTGGATTTCCGGCAGCGTTTTACCATCGAGCTCCGGGCACAGTGGCAGAGATCTTGGTCAGAACAGCTTACGAACAAGCTCTTTGAGATCAAACCTATCATCAAACCATGGCAGTCTTGTTACCGCAGGAATCGCAAGGAGGAAGTTGTACTTGCTCGGCTCCGCTTAGGTCACTCGTTTATTACTCATTCGTTTCTTTTACGGGCGGACGACGTACCTAAGTGCGAGTTTTGTGACACCATTTTAACTATTAAACATATTTTAATCGAATGTCCGTGTTTTAATTTCGAACGTCAATGTTATTTTAGCTTTCATAATTTTATGTCCGAGCCTCTTACACTCGGACATCTTTTATCTGATCATTGCATTTTATCTCCAGTTTTTAACTTTTTGAAATATTGTGGATATTTTAAACGAATTTGATTTTACCGTAATTTATGCATTATTTACCCCAGGTCTCTTACACCTGGGATTATATTATTTAATATTTCTACACTTGTTTTACTCTGTTCCTATACACTTGTTTTCTGTTGTTTTACCACTTTTTAATGTTGAAACTGTATTTTAACTTTTGGTTACGGGGTTCGATGTCTTTTATCTTTTATATTATCTTTTGTTTGGCGCATTATGGCCTTGTTGCTGATGCGCCATTAAACCCCAAACAACCAATCAACCAACCAAAGTTCCTGATCATCCACTCCACGGGTGATCAGGTACTTGGGAACATGTCCCCTTTTTTCGTTAATAAAGGTTTGAAAGGTCTTGCGGGAGAGCCGAAATCCGTCAAGCGCTTAAGATCTGGCGACTTGCAGGTTCAGACCGCTTGTTCGAAACATTCTGAACTGCTCCTGAAAGTCAAAGAAATTGTTGGGGTGGCTGTCGAAGTCACTCCCCATAAAACTTTGAATTCCTCTCGGGGTGTGATCACCGAGTGGAGCCTCCTCAAAGTCACTGAGGAGGAGATCCTCTCGGAGCTCACACCTCAAGGAGTAACAGCGGTCCACCGGGTTTCGACACGCCGTGATGGAAAATTAACACCCACCTGGGTGTTGATTGTGACATTCAATACGCCACGCCTGCCTTCTTACATCAAGGCAGGTTATTTACATTGTGAGGTTCGGCCGTATATCCCAAACCCTCTGCGCTGTTTTCAGTGTCAGATATACGGTCATGCCCGCACAGCATGCAGGGGCAAGCCCACCTGTGCTCGCTGTGGCAGTAAGGATCATCTCGATCCTGACTGCACAGCAGAAAAGGCATGCTGTGTGAACTGTAGTGGCGAACATCCGGCGTACTCCCGTGACTGTCCGAAGTGGACGGAGGAAAAGGAGGTACAACGCCTCAAAGTCGTGAACAACATCTCGTATGCTGAAGCGAGAAAGCTGGCTGCACCGCCCGCCCCACCTGGCAAGGTTTCCTATGCCAGTGCAGTCATTGGAAAGCCCATCGTTCCAATGACTTCGGTTGCGGTGCAGACTGACATCAGTGTACCACCTACTGAGTCTTTCTCGCCAGCTGCGAAGTACATCCTCACGCAGGCGAGACCGAGGGTGGTGTCGACTTCGACATCAACCCCGGTTTCCATTCCTGCAGCTCAGCCTTCCACCTCCACCGGAAGGTCTCCTCCTCCCCGTCCTCAGACAGCAAGACCTTCAAAACCTAAGGGGCTCCAAAAAGAAAATCACCGCACCTCAAAGGGCGGTCACCGATCCATGCCCCTCGGACGATTCCGAGGACATGGATACTGACGGTCCCCTATTCAGTAAACCGTCCTCCGCGGCGGTTAAGCTGAATAGAAACTTGTCGTCCGCCCACTCTTCTAAGTCCTGAGATGGCCACACTTCTACAATGAAATTGTCGTGGATTCCAGAGGAATCTTGACGACATCAAGGCCCTCCTTCAGGCACACCAGCCCATCTGTGTGTGCCTGCAGGAGACATACTTGCAGCCAGTCACAGATCCCACGATCCGGCACTTTTCACTGGTTCGCCGGGACCGGGATGGAGATGGTCCAGCTCGCGGGGGTGTTGCCATCCTCGTGAGCAACCATTCTCCATTCCAGGTCGTACCCCTCACCACCAATTTGGAGGCGGTAGCCATCCGTCTCTTCGTGGGGTTCTCGCTGACTGTCTGCTCTGTATATCTTCCACCTGGGAGCATCGTCTTCCAGGAAGACCTTGATGATCTCGTCTCGCAGCTGCCGTCCCCCTTCCTCATTATGGGGGACCTCAACGGACACAGTCCACTTTGGGGCAGTGCTGACACCAACGGGAGGGGCGGGGTCCTGGAGCAGTTGCTCCTGGATCCTTCTCTCTCCCTGTTGAACACCGGTGTCAGTACTTACTTTCACTCCCCAACCCGCTCTTTCACTGCCATTGACCTCACCATCTGCTCCTCCTCGATCCTTCCACTCTTTACATGGGAGGTCGAGGACAACCCTTATGGAAGCGATCACCTCCCCGTGGTGTGCACCATCTCCCGTGGGGGGCCTTGCAGCCCTTCACGCATCTCGCGGTGGAGGCTCGATCGCACTGACTGGGGTGGTTTCGAGCTGCTCTCAGAGCTCGGCGACCACTCTGTCAGCCAGGAGCCAATCAATGTGGCAGTAGCGGAGATAACGGACTGTATCGTGGATGCAGCTGCATCAACGATTCCTCAAACTTCTACACGGTTTCCTCGCTTTCCGAAACCGTGGTGGAATCCAGAATGCACCGCAGCTCGTAAGGCTCAGAACAAGGCTTGGGGGGTGTTTCGGAGATATCCGACGTCCCCCAACCTTTAAAATTTCAAACGCGCCAGGGCGAAAGCACGTTTCATCCGACGCCAGAGCCAGAAGGAATCTTGGATCAAGTATACATCTTCCATCACCCGCACGACTAGTTTTAAGGTCGTGTGGGATAAAGTCCGGAAGATGAGTGGGAACTACACCTCCCACTCGTTATCGATCCTGGAGCACAATGGACAGGCAATTGCTGATCCCAAAGCAATTGCCGACACTCTGGGGGAGTCCTTCTCTTCTATCTCTTCGTCTTCCTCTTACTCCCCCGAGTTTCTGGCCCAGAAGGGCAGGGCGGAGCGCTCTCCGCTGTCTTTCCACTCGAATGGCCTGGAGCCTTACAACAGGCCATTCACAGCGGAGGAGCTTCGCCTTGCTCTGCACTCTTCTCGTGGCTCTGCTGTAGGGCTGGACAATGTCCATTATGCCATGCTCCAACATCTTTCACCATCGAGTAAGGATTGGCTGCTCCATCTCTTCAATCGCATTTTTCTCGAGGAGCAGTTTCCGGACTCCTGGCGGGAGGCCATCGTCTTGGCCTTCCCCAAGCCAGGCAAAGATCCCAAGATTCCTTCCAATTATCGTCCCATCGCATTGACGAGCTGCGTGTGCAAGGTGTTGGAAAGAATGGTAAATGCCAGACTCATCTGGTATTTAGAACATCACAACCTTCTTTCCAACACCCAGTGTGGCTTTCGCAGGCAACGGTCAACTCTTGACCATCTGATACGCCTCGAATCGGCTATCAGAAATTCCTTTTTAAGAAGAGAGCACCTGGTGTCAATTTTCTTCGACATCGAAAAAGCGTACGACACGGCTTGGAGATTCGGCATTCTTCGTGACCTCCACAGCTTCGGCTTGAGAGGTCACATGCCGATCTTCATCTCCAACTTCTTATCGACACGTTCTTTTCGTGTCCGTGTCGGTAACACTCTCTCGCGGCCATACCCCCAAGAACAGGGGGTGCCACAAGGCTGCGTTCTGAGTGTTACGCTTTTCGCTGTCAAGATTAATTCTATAACTAGACAACTTCCTCCATCAGTAGGCAATGCCCTCTATGTTGATGACTTTAGCATCTTTTGCTCATCGTCCAGTATGAGGGTCATTGAACGACAACTGCAAATTGCCCTGAACAATCTTTCGGTTTGGGCGACGGCAAATGGGTTTCAGTTCTCCCCACAGAAGACCGCTTGTGTGCACTTTTGCCACAAGCGTAATCTTCACCTGGATCCCGAGCTGCGGCTCGGGGGTAACATCATTCCAGTTGTGGCGGAGACCAAGTTTCTCGGTCTCATATTCGATCGGAAATTGACCTTTTTACCTCACATACGTCATCTCAGGTCCAAGTGCACACGGGCATTGAACATCGTCAAGGTCCTCTCCTCCCTCTCTTGGGGGGCGGACCGATGTTCTTTGCTCCGCCTGTACCGTGCACTTGTCCGATCGAAACTGGACTATGGATCCCTGGTGTACGACCCGGCATTTGATTCGGTGGTGAAGGTGCTGGACCCCCTCCATCATCAGGCCCTCCGTGTTTGCATGGGAGCCTTCCACACCTCACCGGTCCAGAGTCTTTATGTTGAGACCGACGAACCATCTTTATCTCTTCGCCGTCAGCAGTTGTCCCTACAATATGTTTCTAAATTGCGATCCCTGCCTGGCCATCCCACTTGGGACTGCGTTTTCAGTCCGAAGTGGGAAATGCTTTACAATAATCGGCCGACTGCCATTCGTCCTTTTGGTTTGCGAGTCCGAGGCTACCTCAGAGACATCAACACCAGTCTCGATAGCGTTGCACAGTCGACAGCTGAGCCACTTCCACCATGGCTCGCTGTTTCCCCTTCCTGTGATTTTTCCTTGTGCAGGACGGGGAAGGCCTTTACACCTGACTGTGTGTACCGGCAACTCTTTGCCAGCCATTGTGCTGAGCACCCGGACTTCTTGCCTGTCTTTACAGATGGCTCGAAGTCCGGCACTTCGGTGGGATCAGCCATGGTCTGCTGTGATGTAATCATTGCAGACCAGATCCCACTGCAGTGTTCCATCTTCACTGCAGAGTTGCATGCTATCAGACTCGCCTTGGACCACGTGGCGACTAAGCATCATCGTCGGTGTGTGCTTTACACCGACTCGCTTAGCTCGCTACAGGCTTTGATCTCGGTGAGGCATCGGCCTCACCCTGTTCTTACTAAGATCCGCCAGCAGCTACATCGTCTGGCAGCCACCACCACCATCCATTTCTGTTGGGTGCCCGGTCACGTCGGAATCAGGGGTAATGATTTGGCAGATTCTGCTGCCAGGTCAGCCACGCCCCTGTCCGATTCTCCATTGCTGGTTCCCTATCTGGATTTCCGGCAACGTTTTACCACCGAGCTACGGGCACAGTGGCAGAGATCTTGGTCGGAACAGCTTATAAACAAGCTCTTTGAGATCAAACCATGGCAGTCTTGTTACCGCAGGAATCGCAAGGAGGAAGTTGTACTTGCTCGGCTCCGCTTAGGTCACTCGTATATTACTCATTCGTTTCTTCTTCGGGCGGATGATGTACCTAAGTGCGAGTTTTGTGACACCATTTTAACAATCAAACATATTTTAATTGAATGTCCATGTTTTAACCTAGAACGTCGTTTGTATTTTAATTTTCACAATTTTACGTCCGAGCCACTTACACTCGGACATTTTTTATCTGATAGTACCATTTTATCTCCAATTTTTGCCTTTTTACAGTATACAGGATATTTTACCAGATTATAATTTTAATCATTTGTAATTTTTTCACCTTCTGCCTAGGTCATTTACACCTGGGCTAGTTTTATCCTTTGTCTCTACTGTATTTATTTATCTACACATTTGTTGTTTTACAAGTTACTTTTTATTTCTGGTATATATATATATCTTGTTGGTTTTAATTTTTCCTTTTCCAGCATTTGTTTTTTAATTTTGGTTTAGGAGTATTTGTTTTTAGCATATTTTTACCTTGTTTGGCGCATTATAGCCTGAGTAGCTCATGCGCCATAAAACTCCAAACAACCAACCAACCAACCAGGTCCATTTGACCAGTAAGCAAGCGCTCTCACCTAGAGCAGGGGGTACGCCGTGAGAGCTCAAAAGTCGCTAGATGTAGTAACAAAGTTGCTAAGTTTGAAACACTGCTATGCAAAAATGTAATTTCTTGTGTTTATCGAAATATGTAATTTATGAATACGAAATTTTATGTGTATATATATTATTTTATTCCCATTGGTATACTATAACTATAGTTTTATCTATCTAAACAAGGGGTATGTCAGTTACACATTTCCAGGGGATACGTAAAGCATAAAAGGTTGAGAACCACTGACCTAGAAGATTACTGGCTAGAATATATAAGAAAGTTTAATATAGGGAAATAATTTATGAAACAATGAATGATTTTAGCTGGAACACATTAACGATATTTTCTTTTAATTTTAATTAATATCCCATATAGTATAATTAAGCGATTCAAAAGTTAATTCTTTAAAAATGCATTTTAAATTCGTGTTGCTGTATTTGTTCGAACGTATTGCAAAAGTTGAAACTTGGAAAACTATGAAAGGTAAATGGAACAGGAATTCTTGTCCCCATGGAAAAAAAAAAAGATGGCCCGCTTATCTCTAACGAGAAAAAGTGGAAAGTGGAGAGAAATGTTATTGGATGTGTTTCTATGTAACGTACTGTTAGCACATGGCTGCAAGTAAGGATTTTTTCTTTCTTCACTCACCTCCTTTGGCCACTTTACTGATGTCGATGCTCATCTCCAAGGACATGTGACCAAGGACGGCGAAAATAACTACACCGGACATAAGACTGGTCAGGAAGTCGAGAAGACTGACAAACATGGCGTCTCTGAAAAGTAAGAGGGAATAAACGAAAATAGTAATACCTTTACGAAAAGAATTCCGTATGGTGTGTGAATCTAGTAATTGATAGAACTAAAACAAGATCTCTGATTCCAGTGGGACATCTCGATTTCTTTGAAATGTTGAAGGTTACTTACAAGACTCAGGTTCTGGAGGAAGTTGTTTTGTTGGCGCTCAAACTCTGAGATAGAAGGTTTCGCTCTTGAAGTTCAAATCGCGAAAAGTGTTATGCAAATTGCTTGGAAACACACGATAAGAGAAAGATAAAAAAAATTATATTCTTTTAAAACAAAGAGGGTTCAGTTGTTTCACCCCTGAGCCACACCTTTTTGTACACAATTGGCTAAATGGCCAGGTCACAAGGATCCCGAGGGCTCAGAGAAGGTTTGGGGGAAGGGACCCATTGGATAGCTGTTGAGAGACAGATGGCAACTTCCCGTCAAGGCCATCTAGCTTATCCTTTTTAGGTGCACAGGGTATGGTTCTCCAGCACACAGAGCCACGGCTTAACGTCGCATCCGACGGAGGCTGCCTTTCGATGCCCATCGGTGTTAAAAGAAATACACAGTCGTACAGAATAATATGACCACCCCCCAATCCCATTATTAGGTAGGTGGTGATATTATTCTAATATGACTGTATACCTATAATGGACTAATAATGCGAATGGCTTCGATCAAAACAAAAAATAAAGATAAAATAATAATAATAAACGACAGTTTTCACCTCGTGCAACTACTTAATAGTAAGAGTAAATTCTGTAAAAGAAAGTAAAAGGTCCTTCTTAGAAGTCCCGAAGGCAAATGTTGGTTTGCAAAAAGTTATTCAATTATTTTTAATTAAAGTAATTGAAGAGTGAGTTTCTGATTAATTAATGAAATTTAAATCATAATCACTCCTAATAATTCAAATGAATAACAATAACTAGTTCTTTACCTACCATTGAAAGAAACGGAAGAAATCCGAATCCTTCCTTTGAAAAATACGTAATATGGTAACCTGGTTATTCCGCAAATTGCTGATGCGCCGAAGTTGAACTAGGTTTCATTGAATTAATGCTTTCGCGAAGGAAAACAAGAAGAGATTTTTTGATCGTTGTTGTTTTTGAGCAGATAAATGAAATGAAGAGTTTTCTTTCGTAGCACTTACTTGTAGAGCCTGTTTTCGAATTTGTTATAACTTGCGTACATGATGAGACATCCCCAGCCGATGCTGAGTGAGAAGAGAAGTTGCTCTGCCGCTGCCCGCCACACCTGTGAAGAGAAGAAATCCATTTGAAAAGAATTCTCATTCCTCGAAAAGATTTAAATCAAATTAACAATTTAAGAATATTTATTTATTCGGATTAAGAAATGCAAAAGTGATATTCTTATTGAAAATAATGGTGTACCACAGGGGTCAGTCTTAGGACCTGTTATACCTGTCAATTGGTTTTTAAGATATTTTTCGTAATATTTACTGCGCAGATGATACTGCAACTTTATGGAATGCAGGCAATTGAATAAGAATGAAGAAGTTAATGGCATTAAATATCTTGAAGTGACAACTTAAATGCGATATACACAGGAAGCTTCTGAGTTGAAAAACATTAAGTTGTATTCATTTCAATATGTTACTTGAGAAAAATTGATTCTGGCTAAACCACAGTTTGTGAGGTTTCAACCAACTGTTCAATATGCAAAGTAAATTAAGAGTGAACTTATTTGCCTTCATTAAAAATTTATTAGGTATTAGGGAAAAGATATTGAACTATTGAGGTTATTATGTAATTGAGGTTATTTATAATTATTGAGGTTACTATATAATTGAGGTTGTTTATAATTATTGAGGTTATTATATAATTGAGGTTGTTTATAATTATTGAGGTTTATAACAAAACTTAACGAAAGAGAATATTTTTTCATCGAAATTTTATGCTTTGCGATCAATGAAAAGCTATTTCACGGCTATTGGGGAATTGAAAAATGTTGTGAACATCCTCTTGAGTGAAATTCTTTTCAGAGGATTTTGGGACGCGGTTCATCTCGTGCAACCCAAACACGGTTGTCGATCTACACGGAACGTCTGCTAACCGTCAGGGGCCATTAAGTTCAAACATTGCCAACATGTCCTTGCAAGAGTCGACTCTGGCCCTGTTTTGTTGTTTTGTTAGTTTGTGGGGTACCCATTTGGAACATATCTTTCGGAATTTTAAACCTGGGTCAATAATTGCTATTACACTGCTAATCGATACACTGGCATGTAAATGTATTATTTGAACGGTGATGTGTGGCTTTTCCTTATGAAGCACATGAACAGCAGCGATGGTTCTCTCGTTCGATCTTCCTGCACGAGGGAGGTCTTTGAATTTCAGCATCCATCCCGTAACAATGCCATGTGAACAGGCATAATTCCCATGTACTTGTGATAAATCGACATGAATATAATTGATGATTTCTTATCAATTGTATTCATTGAAGATTCTGCCATTCGATAGAAATCGAATGCAGATTTAGTCTCGCGGATTCCATTTCCTCCGAAGTCTTCAATCCCACGATCTGTGAGTGCTTACTCTATTCAATGAAGTCTTAACCCTGTTAAGCATTTGCTCATCAGTGTTAGATGTAATTCATTGTTTAGGGTTTTTAAAAATCATGGCAAAATAATTTTAGTGTAATGAATAGTTTATAAATAAACCGTTTCCTCTCTCTCTAGATTTGCAAGCGAGAGTTTTCTGTCAGTATTTCAGTAGGAATTATCAGCTCATTCCTTGATCAGAGTTCTCCTTTTCACCTACAATCTGTGCGAATAGGTGGCGTTGATATGTGACTTGACGCCTGAAGTGGAAAGAGTCGATTTCTCGTGCGTCGCAATCCGTAAGATATATCGAAATTGTGACGGATGCAGTAAGAGATGGGGGAATTAGAGATAAGCACTTATATCCTTGCAAACTGGAATCACTGAGAATTGTGGTTTCTTTGTAGCATTAAAAGGAATGTTTTTCAAGGAAATAACTCATGCTGGGTGGGCAGGGCTCGCTACATCAGGCCATCTTCTAGGGTGAGTGATGATAAAAACATTAAAAGACGGTTTATTCAATCATGTAGACAACACGAAGGTGACGTGTATATGATGCAATATTTCCTTGAAAGGAAGGTACGGAAATGAATTTTAACAGCGCTCGTGGCACTATAAGTACAAGAGTTACATATTTGCTAAATATGTTCATTATTATTTACATTTTTGACCGTGGCAAAGTTTTGAATGAAAAGGAGAAACATGTACAATGCAGTAATGGCACTTGCATTACCAGAGAATGAAATGAATTTCTTGTAAAGAGATCAATTTCTGAATCCAGTGTGATGCTTCATAGTGTATCAGCACCGATTCCGTCTGAGTTGTAAATTGAAATTTCTCTTACCTTAACTTCGAGCAGCTTAGTCCAGTCAGGAATGAAAAAGTATTTTATCCCTTCGATGGCCCCGCTTAAGGTGCAGCCGTAGACGACCAGAGTTACTAGGATGACGTAAGGAAAAGTAGCAGTGAAGTAAACGATCTAGAAAGAAAAAATGTCTTATAAATTAGGTTTAAGATTACAGTAAAAATCTTTGACATTTTCTGAACAAAGAAATTCCCACAGGAATGTACTTAATGGTAAAAGTGATGTTGAAACTAAACGATACATCACAGAGTGTGTCTCATTTAAATCTAAGTGTTCGAATTGAAAGAATGAGATCTTCAGAATGAGAAAAAAAAAAACGGAAGCAGAAAACGCAAATGCATATTAAAATATTGAAGAATCGATATGATGTGATGTCGAGGTACATCTCATTTCCCTACGCACATCTGTCCTAAGGAAAATCTTCTGCATTTCGTTTGACATTAGGGCAAAATGATGAAGTTGGCTTGTTTTACACCTGAGCGGCACTTCTTTTGCACACAATGGGATAAATGGACAAGTCACAAGGACCCCGAGGGCTCAGCGAAGATTGGGTGAGGGAATCCACTGGACAGCTGTTGGGAGATCCCGTCCAGGCCATCCAGCATGTTCTTCAACACGCACGAGGTATGGTTCTTCCTGACACAGGTTCTCAACTTGTTCCAACCGACGGACGGCGACCTTTCCAAACCCAACGGTATCCCCTAGTGAACATGAGAGGGAGTTTTGGGAGATAAATCTTAGTGCTGGCCCGAATGGGACTCGAATCTGGGAACTGCAGATTATGCGCCTGGCGCGCTACCGACTGAGTCTCCCCGCCCGACAACTCGATGAAACCAACGTAAGTTCACCTTGCAAAAATGGGCTACTGTGCAGTATTGGGTCCTCAGCCGCCATGTGGTACTTTTCTCCAGGATGTTTCCCCAGGACTGTAACGTTGAGTTGCAATATGATATCCATCCGCATGTTCCAATGTTTATGACTGATATATGCTGTTTAGAATAGTCCTCTGTAATGAGATTGTTTTCGGGGCTTTTCTTAAGTTGGTTCTTTACCGATGAGTGTTTTTAAGGAAATTTACTTTTGATATTTATTATAGGGGCTTTTTTTAAGTGCGAAACGAGGTTTCATTATTTAGCTATAAGCGTTGTTAATGAAATCTTTTGATGAGATTATTTACTTTTGGAGTTTTTTTTCAGTATGGAACAATGAGTTATTCTTTAGCGATTAAAGCTGTTAATGAAATCTAGTTTCGAGGAGAATATTAACTTTTGGGACTTTTTTTAAGTGCAGAAAGGAGGTTTATTCTTTAGCGATAAGAGTTGTTAATAAAATGAAATTTGGATGAAATTGTTTAATTTTCGGGAGGTTTTTTAAGTGCGAAACGAGGGTTCATTTTGTAGCGATAAGCGTTGTTAATAAAACCTTGTTGTGATGATATATTTATATATA
The DNA here is from genome assembly GCA_038380435.1 of Ryuthela nishihirai. Classification (NCBI taxonomy): domain Eukaryota; kingdom Metazoa; phylum Arthropoda; class Arachnida; order Araneae; family Heptathelidae; genus Ryuthela; species Ryuthela nishihirai. Next base: position 98,790,937 of record JAWZYU010000006.1, read on the forward strand.
TCTCATATTTCTATATATCCTTTAAATTATATATATATATATCCTCAATACGCAACTTAAGGTAGATGCGGAACGGACTACTTTTACCATTCAGACTTTTTTTCACCGTGGTGAAATAAAAGAAGATGGCGGCTGAGGACCCAGTACTGCACTTCTGCCCAAAAATTCTGCTTTAAAGAATCTTCGTCTGCATCACCTACGTAAAAATCAATGACCTGGTGCCCAAGATGAGTCTGCTCATCTAAAATGAAAAGCACGAACTTTCTGTGACCTTGCTTACAAAGAAACCGAGTATCCCTTGAGCAGCAAACTTGACTACAGAGAACCAAATTATTTCAAAAGAAAACAGTCTTTGAGTGTGCCACGGATTCCATCTTCTCTTGTTGTGTGCGTAGGGATATCTGAGATTATTTGGAGAAAGGAAAATTCTCGGAGGGAAGGATCCACTCACCTTCCCTGACGACTTGATCCCTTTCATGAGGCCGAGAAAGACGACGATCCAGCAGACGAGGAGCGTGAGCGCGAGATCCCATTTCACTGTGCCAATATGGTTAATATTTGGGGTAAGCTGGAGCACGTGTTTCCTGAAAAAACATTAACAGCAAATTGAGGAAAATAATATGCAAATCCATAGAAAATTAATTTGAAAATATAGATCATGGAATTAATCTTTTATTAGGAAAATTTAGGAGTTAAGGAAAAAAATTATTTTTTCTTTTCAAGAGGTTGTTTTACCTCTGAGCGGCACTTTTCTGCACACAATGGGCTAAATGGCCAGGTCACAAGTAGTCAGCGAAGGAGACCCGCTGGACAAACGGAAGCCTCCAGTCAAAGTCATCTAGCGTGTTGTTTAACGTGCACAGGGTATGGATGTGCTGCACACGGCACACGTCTTTGCATCCCACCCGAAGGATGGTGGCTTGAAAAGTCCATCGAATCCCTCCTTCTGATTTGAGGGCGGATGGGGGTTTGGAGGAGATAAATCTCAACTTTGAGCAAGGTGGGATTCAAACCTGGAAACTGCAGATTACGAGCCTGGCTCGGTATTCACTGAACCAGCCCCTCCTCAAAAGTTGGGAGCTGCCAGAGCGCCATCTATCGGTCTGGAATGTGCAACAGTGGTAAATAAAAAGACAGTTAAGCAAAAGAAGAATTCTTTATTTTTAGCTTTATTTTATTAATTTTTAATTTAATCTCAGATGTCGGAATAAAACTGATTTAAATTTGTGAACCTCGGATTATGTAATGAGATAAGCTCACCAGACAAAAAAATTAGTCACCTACCGCACATAAGAGGGTTACCTTCATTTCGTCAGCAACAGAGGGTCAACCACACATGGTAGTAGTGTTTCGTTCCGTGAAACATGGGTCGCGCCAAAGATGTGCCTGAGTGGCAAAAAGGTGATATTGCGTTTGACCGAGCCAAAGGGCATAATGTACAAGAAGTTGCTGCCTTTGCAGGTGTGTCGAAACTTACTGTCCAAAGGGTCTTCCAGCAGTGGCGTACATCGCAGTCCACCGCTAATCGTCGCCAGAACTGTGGCAGAAAGACTGTGCTTACACATTGTGGTGGTCCCTATTGGTCACGCACTGTCAGGGCAAACCGCTTTGCAACGAGGCAGGAATTGTTCCAGTCAGTCAATGCAGACCTACAACAAGCTGTTTCCGAATGAACACTCCAATGGGAACTGCATGCCGTGGATATCTGGAGCAGAGTACCGGGAAAGAGACCCATGTTAACAGCTCTGCACAAGGCTGCACGGCTACAGTGGGCGCGGCGCCACATCGATGATCGGATGAGTCACGTTTTTGCTTGTATTCGAATGATGCGAGGCGAGGGTACATCATAAGCCGCATGAAGCCTTCCATGCGGACTGTTTGCAAGCTTCTGTTCAAGCTGAAGGAGGCTCTATGATGTTCTGGGGGTGTTTCACATACGAGGAAATGGGTCCTTTGGTTGCGGTGACATCACACTTGAACCATAAGGAGGAGAACCATCCTCTCTGCGCTCCTCTATGTGGAGGTATTGGACGACCACATGTTGTCTTTTCTACATCATCTTCTCTATATGGAGGTATTGGACGACCACATGTTGCCTTTTGTGCAGCATCTCCACAGTGAACACCAGAAGGATACCCTAGTCTTCCAAGACGACAATTATCGCGTGCACAGGACTCGAAGTGTATTGTATTGGCACGACGAGCATTCCGAAGCCTTCGAACATCTCGACTGGCCCGTCAAATCCCCGGATTAGAATCCCATAGAAAATTTGTGGGCTATTTGTGGCAATAAGTGAAGCGCCGTCCCAGTCATCCTTCCAATCTGGTCGAACTGAGGCATTTGCTGCTGGAAGAGTGAATGAATATTGATTGCACTACATCCACACACTGGTCACATCCATGCCAAACAGGATTTCGGCTGTTATTCGGTCTCACGGAGGCGTTACGCGCTATTAGGTGACATTCTGCTAGGGGTGACCAATTTTTTGTCTGGTGAGCTTATAATCGTATTCAAAACTATAGGTTGATAGTTGAAAATTACAAGTCAAAATCAGGGATTCGAACTCTGACCGTGGAATGAATCAAGTTGCTTTGATGTTTCCATCTCTTAGCAGCCCCTTTTTTGGACAATCTATTTTGACCCCCAAGGACTCAGAGATAAGTAGGGAGAAAGGATCCAATGGAAAGCTGTTAGAAGAGAGATGACAGCATCCCATCACCTAGCATGCTCTGTAATGTGCACAGTGTATGATATCCCTTTCCGGGGGTCCACAGTGTATGATTGCCCTTCCTCCACTTAACAGGCTATTCGCATACAGGCACAATGTGGGCATGAAGTTAACAATCTGAAGTGTTTGCGACTGAATCAATCCTCGCCAAGATTTCAGGATTTATACTTTGGTTTTAAAAATAATTCATCATGTTTATCAAGGTTTGTGGAATTCCTTAATGCGATGTGATGACTCTCATTGAAGACACAAAAATTAGGTTGGGTTGTTTTACCTCTAAGCGGCACTTTTTTGCACACCATGTGCTAAATGGCCAGGTCACATGGACCCCGAAGGCTCAGAGAAGATTGGGAGAAGGGACCCACTGGAACAGTTATTGGGAGACAGATGGTAGCCTCCCGTCAAGGCCATCCAGCGTGTTCTTTAACGTGCACAGGGTATGGCTCTCCCGCACACGGGGCCACGGCTTAACGTCCCATCCGACAGACGGCGGCCTTTTTGCCCATCGGTGTCCCCTACTGACCGTGGGCAGGGCGGGGAATTTTGCGGAGATAAATCTCAATGCTGACCCAGCTGGGACTCGAACCTGGGAACTACAGATTACGAGCCTGGCGCACTACCGACTGAGCCACCACCGCCCCCAAGACACAAAAATACTCACTCCCAGAATTGCTCAGACGCTGTCTGTGTTGCGTTGTGGCATGACCGCAAGGTAACGCTGTAAACGTCTTCTGGCACCAAGGCACTCGTCTCCATCCACGTGACATTCAGTAAACGATGATTTGGTTCACTTTGGTTCCATTTGTTGGCGAATGCTAATGTCAATTCTTTGAAGGCATCCTTGCACAAGGTCTGAAAGAGAAAAATCTTTAAAGAAATCTTTGCACAAGATCAGAAAGAGAGAAATCTTTATAGGTATCCTTGCACAAGATCTGAAAGAGAGAAATCTTTAAAGAAATCCTTGCACAAGATCTGAAAGGGAGAAATCTTTAAAGGAATCCTTGCACAAGGTCTGAAAAAGAAATCTTTAAAGCAATCTTTGCCCAAGATCTGAAAGAGAAAAATTTTGTAGGCATCCTTGCACAAGATCTGAAAGAGAGAAATCTTTAAAGGAATCCTTGCACAAGATCTGAAAGAGAGAAATCTTTATAGGCATCCTTGCACAAATTCTGAAAGAAAGTTTTAAAGAAATATTTATAGGCATCCTTGCCCAAGGTCTGAAAGAGAGAAATTTTTGTAGGCATCCTTGCACAAGATCTGAAATAGAGAAATCTTTATAGGCATCCTTGCACAAGATCTGAAAGAGAGAAATCTTTAAGGGAATCCTTGCACAAGGTCTGAAAAAAAATTTTAAAGGAATCTTTGCCCAAGATCTGAAAGAGAGAAATTTTTGTAGGCATCCTTGCACAAGATCTGAAAGAGAGAAATCTTTGAAGGAATCCTTGAACAAGGTCTGAAAAAAATTTTTAAAGGAATCTTTGCCCAAGATCTGAAAGAGAGAAATTTTTGTAGGCATCCTTGCAGGAGATCTGAAAGAAACAAATCGTTGAGGGCATCCTTGAGCGAGATCTTAAAGGAAGAAATCCGTGCATAAAGTCTGAAATATTAAAATTTATTATCAAACACTCCATGGCGGGAAAGGGGGTGATAATACCACAACCCCCTTCGCAGTGGTAAATGCCCACTGTGGCAGACGCCCTGTATGAAATGTATTTTGCTGCTAAACGACTTTCTGGTTTGAAAAAACCATAATTGGGCAAATCACATTTAAATGAGGACTGATTAGAAAATGGGGTTTCGTGGGAATCATCATTAGCAACGTTGAAGTTTTTTACGTGTTCTTCGTATCTTTAAATCGTTTGGTCTCGTTTTTCAGAAATTTTGTGCTTTCTATTCCAAACAAGGCTTCACATTGCTTATAGAACCAATTTTAATGAAATTAGAAAAAAGTCTGTTACTTGAATACTCTATTCCTTACTTCCAGTGCATTGGCTTCAGAAATAATTTCCTGTAAAGAATTTCTGACCCATTAGGATCTGCGTTTGTTCCTCGAAAAGTCTTTTAGGCTTCAGAAACATATTTTCTACAGATGTTGGGGGACATTTGAGACTCAGATACTTTCCCCTCATTAAACTGAAACATATCACTCCCATTAGAAATTTCTGGGTACATCCCTTATTAACATCATCACAACATGATGACTTTAAGTTGACGAGATGGGTTTTAAATAACTTTCTGTGAATCATAAAGAAGTGATTCCTGTCTTCCTTTCACCAGAGAATGCTAATCACCACATCCGTCTTAATGAGCACTGTGCAGCTTAATCTGCTGCTTCTTGCAGTTCCATTATCCGGAAAATCGAAGAGGAATCTTTCAAAGCTTTGAATGTTCCACAAGTTCGTAGGAAACCTTGGTGCCACGTGATTAGATATGTGTAAGCCATTGGGGAGGATATAATGGTTCATCGCTCAGCGATGGCTGACTCTCTTTTACGAACAGGTTGTCAGCGAAGTATTTTACTTTTCAATCTCCTTTTGGTCAGAGCAACAAGCGGGTAATTTGCAGTTCCCAGGTTCGAGTCCCAACTATGGCAGCATTCAGATTTATCTCTGCTAAGCCCCAACCTTAACCTCGGCGTGAAAGGGAACACTTGATGATCGTGGATAGGCTGTCGTCTGTCGGATGAAGACACTAAAACCGTGTCTCTCTCTGCACCAGAGCCATATCCTATTTCCATGTTCAACAATTCACTGGATGTCCTTGATGGGAGGTTTCCATCTCTCTACTAGCAGATGGGATGTCTTTGACGGGAGTGTATCCATCTCTCTACCAGCAGCTGCCCAGTGAGTCCCTTTCTTTCCTGAGGTATTAGGGTCCTTGTCACCTCACCATTTACCACATTGTGTGCAAAAGAAAAAGGCCTCTCAGAGGGAGAACAACCCGTCCTATTTTGTTCTTCAAACAATTTTAAAATGACTATTTTATCACGATGTGGTCAAAGAGTGTTCTGACTATGGATTAAAAAAAAGTGTTTTTTTTTTTTCACGGAGTCTCCTGTTTTTTAAGCGTGAATCAGGCTTTTGTTTTTTCGCTATTCCACCTTTTTTTTTTGCGGTTGTGATTTTTTTCGCATTTGTATGAAATGTTTTTACGATCATCGTCAATTTGATTAATTTAATTATTCATCTGAAATTTGCAACTGAATTTTGTTCATGAAACAATCCTGGTCTTTAAAACTAGAAATTAGGATATTTACATAATACGACAATTAAATAAACGAATAAATAGTCCTATACTTTTGCGAAGCTGTAGTGTTTCAATAACCTTTCTATTCCTAAGAGAGGCCTGCAGACTCACCTGATTTTCCTTTCTGACGTAACAGTTGGAGTCCGCCCCCCACCAGGTGTAGCACTCTTTCCAAGGGACTTGCGCGCGGAAGGACTGACCGATATAGTAGAGGGTGTAGCACATGATGACGTTATAGTAGATGGCCACAAGGACTGACATCACAACCATGGCGAACCCAACACCTGACGAAAGAATGAAAGATCACCTGAGATTAAAGCAAAAGCTTCTTAAGTTACTTCTTAGTAATCATAACCACGATATATGTAAGTAACTGACAGGTAATATTCATAATTTGATTTACTTCTGTGGACATTCAAGTGCAAAAGTTTGGTTACAAACGCAAGCTGAAGAATTCACGTTGCCAATATGGAAATCTCGTTTTGAAAGAGGATGAAATTTTTCACTCATCGACTTTTGCAGCCTTCAAAAATTTAATAAAGAAAATAATATGTCACTAATTTAAGAATACAAAAGTGCAAAAATATGACTAATATATGCTTATCAACTAGATTTTATTCGTTGTCACTTTCTGGCAATAGACGCATTCGTTTGCGTAAGACTGGCATTAAATCCCTTTCATCGCTTGAAACATTTTGGCCGTCGCGTTCATACTCCGATGGTGAAATGCTCTCTGTGGCATGGGGAACCAAATTATCACTTGTTTCCAGTGTATCTGAAGTTTCATTAGTTTTGGCAACGAACTCTGTAATCAATCGTTGAGATCCTGCTCTGACTAGATCTTTGTATAATTCTTGAAAACGCGCCATACATGACTTCAGTTCACATTTAAACAGCTCAGCTCGTTCGACATGTGTAAGAAAATGACTTTCCAATTTACTAGCCATTTGAAGCCCCTTTAATTAAACCTGCAGTGAATTGAACCTCTTCATCACCATCACTTTTTTCTTTTTCATCAGAGGTCTCAAGAACAACTTCTATGATTTCATCTTCGCCAAGAGCTTTGTCAACCAGCAATTCATCAATATCTGCAATCGATAAATCATCGAATACTTCTCCACCAACTGCATGTGGTAAAGTGAGGATATTAGGATATTCCCTCGTATTAGGGGGTACAGAATCTTTGCTTTTTAGGGGCGAGATTGGCTCAGTCGGTAGCGCGCCAGGTTCGTAATCTGCAGTTCCCAGGTTCGAGTCCCAGCTGGGTCAGCGTTGAGATTTATCTCCGCAAAATTCCTCGCTCTGCCCACGGTCAGTAGGGGACACCGATGGGCTTAGAAAGGCCGCCGTCCCTCGGATGCGACGTTAAGCCACACCCTGTGTACGTTAAAGAACCCGCTGGATGGTCTTGAACGGGAAGGCTACCATCTGTCTCTCAACAGCCGTTCCAGTCGGCCCCGTCCCCCAACCTTCTCTGAGCCTTCGGGGTCCATGTGACCTGGCCATTTAGCCCATGGTGTGCAAAAAAGTGCCACTCAGAGGTAAAACAACCCAATAACTTTGCTTTTTACACATTCTGGCCAAATAGCTTTCCTGCATGCGTTTAAAGTTGTTGGTTTTAATTCTGATAATATCAATCCAGCATGTCTGATACAATCGAAATAGAAAATTTCTTCAACGCATCAATAACTGTTAGTGTTCTATCCTTATCGTTTATCCAAAATGCATTGGAATGTTCGTCTTACGTAGTAAGTTTTAAATGCGGCAATTATACCCCCGTCTAGTGGTTGTATTAAGGATGTCGTATTAGGCGGCAGAAAACAAAATTGCACATTTGGGCGTTCCCAAACACGATGGCCTGGCGCATTGTCTATAATCAATAGAACTTTAATTTCGAGATTTTTTTCCCCTTCAAATAGCGTTAAACTTCTAGAACAAAACATTTATGGAACCATTCATTAAAAATTTCTTTTGTAGCCCAGGCTTTTTCGTTTGCCATCCAATACACTGGCAATTTGTTCAAATCTACACCTTTCATTGACCGTGGTCTTAGGGATCGATTGATGAGCAGCGGTTTTAACATACGATCTCCTGAAGCCTTGCTGCAAAATAAAAAGGTCACACGTTCATTAGCTGCTTTAAAGCCACCAACTGTTTTTTGTGATTTTGCTACGTAATTCTACTCGGCATTTTTTTTCCAAAAAAGACCAGTTTCATGTGCATTCCAAACTTGATCAGGTGTGTATCCACCATCTTCAATGATTTGGGCCAATTTTGGACAAAATTCTTTAGCAACCGGCTCATCTGCAGATGCAACAATACCTTTTATCTTTACATTATGAAATGCGTGTCTTTGAAGAATCCAAACCAACCTGTACTTGCAGAAAATTCATAATTTTTGTTTAACTGAGCTGATGTGGTTGATTCCATTTCTTGTATCTGGTTATATATTCATAATGCCATCTGTTTGATAGTATTTCCATCTAGAGGTATTCTTTTTTGTGAGTTGTCTTCTATCCACATTACTAGTGCCTTTTCTATCTTCACTTTAACAATAACTCTCGTGTATGATGATGACTTAGTGCTCAATTTTGTTTCAGAAAGCACAGATTTTTTAATAGCATCTTCATTTTTCTTGACGATTCTTACGGTAGCTTCGTTCAAACCAAAATATTTATCTATGGATGTTGAACCTTCTGCAGTTGCATGATGATCTAAAATTTGGATCTTAGTATCCAAAGATATAGCTCTCCTTTTCTGCTTTTGTGTAGTTGAATTATCCGACATCGTGGTAAGGCTTACGAAAAATACTTGAATTGTAGTTACTAAATCAGATGATGAAAAATTGTAAATTACCTATCAGCAAAATTTAATAAATTTAGCAGCAAACAAAACTTCAAAAAACGGAACAAAATTTTTTCTGATTTCTTCTATTAAACATCTAAACACTTCTAACTTTAAACACGAAATGAGAGACCGAGATTAACGGGTATTTTATGTATTGAAGATAAAATTGAGGGGAATTCTCGGAACTCAATGTTGCCACTTTATTCCGAATGAAGAAGTTTTTGTGCAATTTTTCCATAAAATAGAGAACAAAAGAGAGAAAACTTGTTGTGTAGTTATGTTAGTTTAGTTTTTATTTTGGGGGTTTTAGAGCACAAAATGTGCTTCTATAGTACAATTTCAAAGTTAAAACTACTTCGAAAAATGTGACCATAAAAGCGGTATTTTTGTTATAAATGTAAATTCTAGGAATTTTTTCTTGAATAGGAATATTTTTTAAGAATTAAATTCAAATGGATTTTTTTAAAAAGGCATCGTTTGAACCGTGTTAGATCAAAATAAATCGTGTAAAAACAGAACTGGAATATTTTTCCAAACCGTGTTAAATGAAAATCGTGTAAAAACAGAATTAGGTGTATTTATAAAACAAAAAGTATTTATTTTTTATTCCTTAAAGCGAAAAATGTTGCTTTGTTCCCCCCCCCCTCTGAGGAAAGGTGATGGACAGTTGCTGTCAGTGGAATTTCTTTCGGCATTTCTAACACCGAATTTCCAAATTTGAACCTTGAACAGATCGCCTGAAACATTCGTCAAACGTTTCGCCTCTTCCATAATTTGTGCACTGATACTTAATGTTTTGTGTGGTAGAAAACGGACAGGCATACAAAGATTGAAGGATAAGCAAGGTAAGGTTATAGAAGGGGAGGATTCTGTCATGGCTAGGTGGGCTGAGCATTTCAGTGATGTTCTAAACAATGTAGTTAGTTCTACTCCCATTGTTTGCAATGATGATAGATGCATTGGTGGCTTTAATGTTGGCCCTATAACACAATCTGAAGTTATTTTGGCTGTTTGTAAACTTAAACTTCATAAATCCCCAGGGTAGATGAAATTACTACGGAAATGCTTAGAGCTGGGAATGTTTCGGTTACCACTTGGATGACTGAAATTCTGAATATCTTTTATGATAAAGGCATGGTTCCTAAGGATTTTACCAGAGCTATTGTTATCCCTATTTTCAAAAAGGTGATCGCAGTTCTTGTGATAACTATAGGGGTATCAGCCTACTCTTTGTTCCAGGTAAAGCTCTTTCCATGATTGTGCTTAATAGAATTAAGAATCTGGTTGACAGTCAATTGCGTGATGAGCAATGTGGATTCAGAAGTGGTAGGGGATGTGTGGATCAGATATTTTCACTTAGGCAGATTCTTGAGAAATGTTTAGAATTTCAGAAACCTTTGGTTGCTAGCTTTGTTGATTTCAAAAAGGCTTTCGACTCTGTTGATCGTCATAATTTGTGGTTGATTGTGAGATCATATGGTATACCAGACAAGTTAGTTAACATAATGAAAGCTCTCTATAATAACACTGAGTCGTGTGTGAGAGTTGGTAAGGCTTGTACCAATTGGTTTAACATTACTTCTGGTGTTCGACAAGGGTGCATTTTGTCTCCTTTTCTCTTTAGCTTGGTTATTGATTATGTTATGCGAAATTCACTTCAAGGGAAAGATTTTGGCCTTAAATGGGCTGGAGATACGAAAATTTCTGATTTAGATTATGCTGATGATTTAGCCCTTTTGGCAAATGATGTTGATGAGATGAACTCTTTCATTCGAGCTGTTGATGAGACTGGTAGTAGAATAGGTTTGGTTATAAACAGAGAGAAAACTAAAGTGATGAAAATTGGTCAGGCAGGCTGTGATTCAGTTAATCTGAAGGGTTGCAGTCTTGAGCAGGTGTCACAGTTTAATTATCTTGGGAGCTATGTAACAGATAATGGTGATGTGCGGCATGAGATTAACGGACGAATAGGGATTGCTGCCGGGACTTTTAAGAACCTATGGAGAGTGTGGAGAAATAGGCGTATACACCTAAAGACTAAAATTAGACTGTATAATAGTTTGGTTCTTTCTAGGGTTAGTTATGGTAGTGAAACTTGGACACTTTGTAAACAAGATAACAGGAAACTAGATGCTTTTGATTCCAGATTCTTACGCAGTATCTTGGGCATTAGGTGGTTCAACTTTGTAACTAATGATGAGATTAGGCAAAGGAGTTTGCAACCTCCTTTAAGCAGCATATTTTGCAGAGAGAGACTCCGTTGGTTTGGCCATGTTGCCCGTATGAATAATTATAGATTGGCGAATAGGGTTATGAACAGTGTGCCTAAAGGCCTCAGAAAGAAGGGGAGACCTAGGATGCGGTGGAACAACAGGACCTTGTTAGAATTGGTGTGCAGTGGCCAGATGTAGTAGATGTAGCTCAGGATAGACTTGCTTGGAGACCTAAATTGCACGGTCTGGTTGGACCTCCGTAGCCCATGGCTGCTTGAGGATGATGATGATGATGATGATGATGACGATTGTAAATTAAAATTATTTAAGTATTTGGAAAATGGGAATTGCAATATTTCCATAGCAACAATCCAACCAATAGATATGGCCAATTTTTCTTTTGAAATAAAACAGATACGTTTCCCACTCTATTTGACGACGAACGTAAGTGCGAGTTTGGTGACGCCATTTTAACCTTTAAACATATTTTAATCGCTTTTACTGCTTTTACCATTGAACGTCGTTTATATTTTAATTTCCATGATTTTATGGGCCGAGCATCTTACAGTCGGCCATCTTTTATCTGATGACTCTTTTTTTTTATCCATCTGTCTTTGCCTTTTTACGTTATACAGGTTATTTTAGCAGATTGTGATTTTATGACTTTATCCTTTTCACTTTTATCATCCTGGGTCTTTTACACCCGAGTTCGTTTTACCTTTTTCTACTTTCGTCTTTATTAGCTTTACACTTTTACTGTTTTTGTGTTTAACTTTGGTTGTGGGTCGAACGTCTTTTAGCTCCTTTTTTGTCTATGTTTGGCGCAATATAGACCTCGTTGCCCTTGCTCCATAAAACCCCAAACAACCAATTTACCACCCTCCTGAGTGTAAGGGGAAGGGGAACTTATTCCTGTCAATGCAAACCTCATGAATTTCACATTCAAATCATTAAACCTCCAAATTTCTAGCATAAATACATCGTTCGCAATATCCGTTAAAATGTTTCAATTTAAAAATTTTTTCCACTTTTAGAGGGCTTAGTTTTAGCTTTTCACTAGCTTTCTTTCTCGTGATGTCGGGGGGGGGGGAGAAGTTGAAACCTTAGAACTCGCATTTTCAATCCAATGTTATTGCCACGCGCTTTCTAGTTTGGGTCGCGGGGGGACTCCAGGTCAAGGTATGATCGAAAATGGACTTGCATTGTGTAGATCTATATCGCTGACCATGAATTTATGGCTGCTGTAAGGATCCCGCTTGAAGAACAAGTAAACCACAGAGATTTTGGCTGAAATTCCCCCTTTCGCACATACACTTAGCTGTGCACCAATTGCAAAGTATTATCAAAATGCTCTTAATGTAGAACATATTGATCCTAACAAAAACGTTGAATTTGTAGAGACGAGCAGACGACAAAGTGAAAATTTTATCTAGTTTTTCTTGATTGCGAGATAAAACGTAGATTACTGAAACAGGTTTGTGTCGATTTTAGGAAATATTTATACGTAGATAAGACATAGTATGATTACAAATATGTATAAGAATTAAGATTGGAAGAGGATATTTGTGCAATTTATCATAGTGAAGGTACGAAAGTAACTCTAAGAAGATTAATGAAAAACTCGGCTTAATAAAGGTTGCAATAGCACCTGACAGCAATACAAGACGAAGGCATGAAAATAAATGGCAAGTGGGGCTTTTGGTTCCTCTAAAGGCAGTAAAATCCACTGGTGCGAAAGGTTATAGGGGTTTCTGTGGAGATGTCTGAAGACGGGTGATTGATTTGGACTGAATGGATCTGCTGCTGGAGTGAGTAAAGATATTTCTGATCTTGGTACAGTGAACTGCCTTGGGAAAGGCAGAAACAGTCGTCGATTTCAACAGAGATATTCATTCCGGAAACAACTTGGACAAAATCTGCTTCATCACTTCCTTTAGCGGAGAAAAACGATGAGTCAAAATTATCTTTGTTTTGATACGAATGAGACTGCAGATGGATGCTGCATCATGCCTTGTGCATTTCTTATGATTAGGAATTGCTTATCAGGGAAAATTTCTGCTGAAGACAGAAGGAAAACAAACTAGTCATTTGGCATCCAGAGTCATGTGGCTGCTCATAAAACCTGAAGATTTTTCTTTAAGTTTTATTCAGAAATATTTCATTTCTTGGAGAGTTTCGCCATCATCTTAATCTCTCTTCATTTAGATTATCTTAAAGCGAAATTCTTGCTTTTTCCATTTCCGATTTCGGAACAAAGTATTTCATTTAGTGTTCCCAGCATTCATTTCTCTCAGGAAGTCTTGAACTTGTGGCAGAGCGAGCTCTTCTACAGCTCAGGCTTTGGAAAATTCCTGAATATAGCAGTTTAGAAAATGACCTTGTGCATAGTTTGGCAATTGACCTCTTTTGCAATCCCTGATCTGTATGCAATAGGTCTCATTTGTAACATTCAATCGCTGAATTCAACAATTCTTAAATATTGCAAAGAGTAATTCTGTATCATAATAGATGTCTGTGTGTCTGACTGTGGCAGCCATAACTCATCGGGAAATCAACGTACACGCTCCAAATTTTCAGAGCATGTTTCTGGTTTTGGTCCGGATTGCAGTGCGAAATTTCTGGTCGAAAGCCCAAAAGGGGGGCTTACTAAAAGCAAAAATATTTACCATTCTATTCCTACGAGAAACGAGAATCGCTGTAAAACCTATTGTTGCCATTTACTGCTCCCTAACTCTGAAAGTAAAGGGTTAAAATATCATTTAAATCTTCTGCGGTTGCCAGATTCCCCACATTTCCAAAGGCATTATTTCGGCATTCCATTGCAGCTAGGCACTTGATTTTCTAGCCAAACATGAGGTCGGGCAGGGGGAACTCGCCTACGATATTCGAGTCCTCTCAGTGAAATACGTCGGGAATTACAGAATGCCAAAATCTGACGAAATAAATATTTCGATCGTTTGCCGCGTGCTCTGAGAGAGAGCGCCGAGTCAGCAATGACCTTTGCAACACGGGGAAATTCTTCGTGTTCATACTGTGTGAAATGTCGCGGGATGGTGTTGGAAATACTCACAAAACTTAACCATTAGTGCAGGAAACAACAGAATATGCAGGTTAAAATGAGACACGAGTTGTCGCAATTTGTGTAGAAACGAAGCCAGGGGCCAAGTGAGATGCTGATTTTTAAACCAATCACTGGGGCACACGGGGGACGCTGTGCATGAAATATGGCTCCCGTGATGACGAATATCACGGGAGCCATAGGGCGGCGAAATCTGTAGTAAGGAAATAAAAATCTCGATAGCTTACCAGAAACTAAGCCACTGGCTAAGGAGAGAGCTCGCTGACGTCATCAACTATCCACGCCAACACCGCGCAAATTTCTTCCTGTTGAAAATCTGTGCTAAAGTGCCGGGGGTGGAGGTACCTACAAAATTTACCTTTAATGGAGTGAAAATAAGAATATATAGATTAAAAGTAACACCCGGGCAGCGCCGGGTACGTTCAGCTAGTATTTACAATAATTGTGAGGCAGTACACACTTTTGGTAACCGTAGACAATGATCTTCTCCACTGGTTTGGCTGTTTATATATTTCCTCCACGTGCATCCAGTTCGACTCCTACAGGTCTTTGCCTATTGAAATCGTCTCTTGGATCCCCGTTAAGGAGATGTTACGAAAAACAACTTCTCATAAAAATAAAGTAAAAATTACTTCCTTTGGCAAGTTTCTAACTTTGTAAGTAATCAATGTTCTTTGAGTGATTTTTATTTTACTATCGATTTCATTTTGAGATCCCGGAGTCAAGGCTGAGAATTGAACTGGAAAGGTCAACTCTTTCTTCACGAAATGTGTTTTTTTTTTGCCATCTGGTGGCAGGATCGAAAACGTCGTTCAACTTTTGTACCTAGAGATTACCCCTCGATGCGAGAGCCTGTCCGTGGTGAGGGGACCACCCTGTGAAGGTTCCGCTGGCTCGGTTACCTTCACAGGGTCCTAAACGCTCGCCCGCGTGTTTGCCGTGCGCGGAGACCCGTGTCCCTGGAAAGGAGGATCCTGGCAGTTGCTCAGGGGTCCCCGTCTTCTCTCCCCAGCTCATGACTGGTGGGGTCCCCTTTGGCCGTTTTGCCATTGGGGAGCCTGTCTGTCGCGGGGCTGGGCAGCGAATTCCGGGGCCGCTGCTATACACTGCTTTGGCCTCTGCTTCAGGTAAACGGGAGCTCCTGGGGTGGCCCCCCCAGGAGCAATCGGCTGGTGGGCAGGTCCTGCTAGGGTCAACCGTGCAGAGCGGTGAGTAACCTTGCCCACGGTCCGGGTACAGGTTTACAAGTTTCCTCACAACTTATTTTCATTTTGTCGTTATCTTTTCTTTGTGAGGCCAGTTTGGCCATTCACGATTTTCTTATTTTACGCTTTGTTTCATTTGTGTAGAACGTTTTTGTTCTGCACATTTCTCTTTTTATTTTCTTTGTATTTATTTGTGAGGGCTTGGCTCACTGTCTGTGTGGGTATAGTGCCTGCGTAGCCCTGGCGCCCGACTGGGCGTCCCCTTGTTGGGCTCCGTGGAGGGTGGGGACAGCGGGCACTGAACCACACTAAAATAAACATGAGAGAGAGTGAGGAAAATTCGATCATTGCAAACAAGAGGGCTCGACATGAACCCCCGTCTTCTTCGTCTACGTTATCACTGCCGTCTTCTTCTGTGTCTGTGTCTTCGTTCCCAAAGTTCCTGATCATCCACTCCACGGGTGATCAGGTACTTGGGGACATGTCCCCATTTTTTGTCAATAAAGGTTTGAAAGGTCTTGCGGGAGAGCCGAAATCCGTCAAGCGCTTAAGATCTGGCGACTTGCAGGTTGAGACCGCTTGTTCGAAACATTCTGAACTGCTCCTGAAAGTCAAAGAAATTGGTGGGGTGGCTGTCGAAGTCACTCCCCATAAAACTTTGAATTCCTCTCGGGGTGTGATCACCGAGTGGGGCCTCCTCAAAGTCACTGAGGAGGAAATCCTCTTGGAGCTCACACCTCAAGGAGTAACAGCGGTCCACCGGGTTTCGACACGCCGTGATGGGAAATTAACACCCACCCGGGTGTTGATTGTGACATTCAATACGCCACGCCTGCCTTCTTACATCAAGGCAGGTTATTTACATTGTGAGGTTCGGCCGTATATCCCAAACCCTCTGCGCTGTTTTCAGTGTCAGATATACGGTCATGCCCGCACAGCATGCAGGGGCAAGCCCACCTGTGCTCGCTGTGGCAGTAAGGATCATCTCGATCCTGACTGCACAGCAGAAAAGGCATGCTGTGTTAACTGTAGTGGCGAACATCCGGCGTACTCCCGCGACTGTCCGAAGTGGAAGGAGGAAAAGGAGGTGCAACGCCTCAAAGTAATCAACAACATCTCGTATGCTGAAGCGAGAAAGCTTGCTGCACCGCCCGCCCCACCTGGCAAGGTTTCCTATGCCAGTGCAGTCATTGGAAAGTCCATCGTTCCAATGACTTCGGTTGCGGTGCAGACCGACATCAGTGTACCACCTACTGAGTCTTTCTCGCCAGCTGCGAAGTACCTCCTCACGCAGGCGAGACCGAGGGTGGTGTCGACTTCGACATCAACCCCGGTTTCCATTCCTGCAACACAGCCTTCCACCTCCACCGGAAGGCCTCCTCCTCCCCGTCCTCAGACAGCAAGACCTTCAAAACCGAAGGGGCCCCCACCGGGGCCGAAAAAGAAAATAACAGCGCCACAAAGAGCGGTCACCGATCCATGTCCCTCGGACGATTCCGAGGACATGGATACCAACCGCCCCCTATTCACTAAACCGTCCTCTGCGGCGGTGAAGTTGAATAGGAATTCGTCGTCCGCCCACTCTTCTAAGTCCTGAGATGGCCACACTCCTACAATGGAATTGTCGTGGATTCCAGAGGAATCTTGACGACATCAAGGCCCTCCTTCAGGCACACCAGCCCATCTGTGTGTGCCTGCAGGAGACGTACTTGCAGCCAGTCACAGATCCCACGATCCGGCACTTTTCACTAGTTCGCCGGGACCGGGATGGAGATGGTCCAGCTCGCGGGGGTGTCGCCATCCTCGTGAGCAACCATTCTCCATTCCAGGTCGTACCCCTCACTACCAACTTAGAGGCGGTAGCCATCCGTCTCTTCGTGGGGTTCTCGCTGACTGTCTGCTCTGTATATCTCCCACCTGGGAGCATCGTCTTCCAGGAAGACCTTGATGATCTCGTCTCGCAGCTGCCGTCCCCCTTCCTCATTATGGGGGACCTCAACGGACACAGTCCACTTTGGGGCATTGCTGACACCAACGGGAGGGGCGGGGTCCTGGAGCAGTGGCTCCTGGATCCTTCTCTCTCCCTGTTGAACACCGGTGTCAGTACTTACTTTCACTCCCCAACCCGCTCTTTCACTGCCATTGATCTCACCATCTGCTCCTCCTCGATCCTTCCACTCTTTACATGGGAGGTCGAGGACAACCCTTATGGAAGCGATCACCTCCCCGTGGTGTGCACCATCTCGCGTGGGGGGCCTTGCAGCCCTTCACGCGTCTCGCGGTGGAGGCTCGATCGGGCTGACTGGGGTGGTTTCGAGCTGCTCTCTGAGCTCGACGACCACTCTGTCAGCCAGGAGCCAATCAATGTGGCAGTAGCGGAGATAACGGACTGTATCGTAGATGCAGCTGCATCAACGATTCCTCAAACTTCTACACGGTTTCCTCGCTTTCCGAAACCGTGGTGGAATCCAGAATGCACCGCAGCTCGTAAGGCTCAGAACAAGGCTTGGGGGGTGTTTCGGAGATATCCGACTTCCCCCAACCTGGAAAATTTCAAACGCGCCAGGGCGAAAGCACGTTTCGTCCGACGCCAGAGCCAGAAGGAATCTTGGATCAAGTATACGTCATCCATCACCCGCACGACTAGTTCTAAGGTCGTGTGGGATAAAGTCCGGAAGATGAGTGGGAACTACACGTCCCACTCGTTATCGATCCTGGAGCACAATGGACAGGCAATTGCTGATCCCAAAGCAATTGCCGATACTCTGGGGGAGTCGTTCTCCTCCATCTCTTCTTCTTCTTCTTACTCCCCCGAGTTTCTGGCCCAGAAGGGCAGGGCGGAACGCTCTCCGCTGTCTTTCCACTCGAATGGCCTGGAGCCTTACAACAGGCCATTCACAGCGGAGGAGCTTCGCCTTGCTCTGCACTCTTCTCGTGCCTCTGCTGTCGGGCCGGACAATGTCCATTATGCCATGCTCCAACATCTTTCACCATCGAGTAAGGATCGGCTGCTCCATCTCTTCAATCGCATTTTTGTCGAGGAGCAGTTTCCGGACTCCTGGCGGGAGGCCATCGTCTTGGCTTTCCCCAAGCCAGGCAAAGATCCCAAGATTCCTTCCAATTATCGTCCAATCGCATTGACGAGCTGCGTGTGCAAGGTGTTGGAAAGAATGGTAAATGCCAGACTCGTCTGGTATTTAGAACATCACGGCCTGCTTTCCAACACCCAGTGTGGCTTTCGCAGGCAACGGTCAACTCTTGATCATCTGATACGCCTCGAATCGGCTATCAGAAATTCTTTTTTAAGAAGCGAGCACCTGGTGTCAATTTTCTTCGACATCGAAAAAGCGTACGACACGGCTTGGAGATTCGGCATTCTTCGTGACCTCCACAGTTTCGGCTTAAGAGGTCACATGCCGATCTTCATCTCCAACTTCTTATCGACACGCTCTTTTCGTGTCCGTGTCGGTAACACTCTGTCGCAGCCGTACCCCCAAGAACAGGGGGTGCCACAAGGCTGCGTTCTGAGTGTTACGCTTTTCGCTGTCAAGATTAATTCTATAACTAGACAACTTCCTCCATCAGTAGGCAATGCCCTCTATGTTGATGACTTTAGCATCTTTTGCTCATCTTCCAGCATGAGGGTCATTGAAAGACAACTGCAAATTGCCCTGAACAATCTTTCGGTTTGGGCGACGGCAAACGGGTTTCGGTTCTCCCCACAGAAGACCGCTTGTGTGCACTTTTGCCACAAGCGTAATCTTCATCTGGATCCCGAGCTGCGGCTCGGGGGTAACATCATTCCAGTTGTGGCGGAGACCAAGTTTCTCGGTCTCATATTCGATCGGAAATTGACCTTTTTCCCACACATACGTCATCTCAGGTCCAAGTGCACGCGGGCATTGAACATCGTCAAGGTCCTCTCCTCCCTCTCTTGGGGGGCGGACCGATGTTCTTTGCTCCGCCTGTACCGTGCACTTGTCCGATCGAAACTGGACTACGGATCCCAGGTGTACGACTCGGCCCGGGATTCGGTGGTGAAGGTGCTGGACCCCCTCCATCATCAGGCCCTCCGTGTTTGCACGGGAGCCTTCCGCACCTCACCGGTCCAGAGTCTTTACGTTGAGACCGACGAACCATCTTTATCTGTTCGCCGTCAGCAGTTGTCCCTACAATATGCTTCTAAATTGCGATCCCTGCCTGGCCATCCCACTTGGGACTGCGTTTTCAGTCCGAAGTGGGAAATTCTTTACACTAATCGGCCGACTGCCATTCGTCCTTTTGGTTTGCGTGTCCGAGGCTTCCTCAGAGACATCAACACCAGTCTCGATAGCGTTGCACAGTCGACAGCTGAGCCACTTCCACCATGGCTCGCTGTTTCCCCTTCCTGTGATTTTTCCTTGTGCAGGACGGGGAAGGCCTTTACACCCGACTGTGTGTACCTGCAACTCTTTGCCAGCCATCGTGCTGAGCACCCGGACTTCTTGCCTGTCTTTACAGATGGCTCGAAGTCCGGCACTTCGGTGGGATCGGCCATGGTCTGCTGTGATGTAATCATTGCAGACCAGATCCCACTGCAGTGTTCCATCTTCACTGCAGAGTTGCACGCTATCAGCCTCGCCTTGGACCACGTGGCGACTAAGCATCATCGTCGGTGTGTGCTTTACACCGACTCGCTTAGCTCGCTACAGGCTTTGATCTCGGTGAGGCATCGGCCTCACCCTGTTCTTACTAAGATCCGCCAGCAACTACATCGTCTGGCAGCCACCACCACCATCCATTTCTGTTGGGTGCCCGGTCACGTCGGGATTAGGGGCAACGACTTGGCAGATGCTGCTGCCAAGTCAGCCACGCCCCTGTCCGACTCTCCGTTGCCGGTTCCCTATCTGGATTTCCGGCAGCGTTTTACCACCGAGCTCCGGGCACAGTGGCAGAGATCTTGGTCAGAACAGCTTACAAACAAGCTCTTTGAGATCAAACCTATCGTCAAACCATGGCAGTCTTGTTACCGCAGGAATCGCAAGGAGGAAGTTGTACTTGCTCGGCTCCGCTTGGGTCATTCGTTTATTACTCATTCGTTTCTTTTACGGGCGGACGACGAACCCAAGTGCGAGTTTTGTGACACCATTTTAACAATTAAACACATTTTAATTGATTGCTGTTGTTTTACCTTTGAAAGACGTATGTTTTTTAACTTTCATGATTTTACGTCCGAGCCCCTTACACTCGGACATCTTTTATCCGACCATTGTACTTTTACCTCTCTCTTTCAATTTTTACGATTTACTGGATATTTTAATCGCATATAGTTTTTACTCTTCAGCTTTTTACATCTATGATTATACTACCTTATACATTGTTTGTGTATCCCAGGTCATTTACACCTGGTATTCTATTGTTTTCTGTTGTATTTTTACACTTGTTCTTTGTTGTTTTACCTTTTTACAATTTTGCTAATTTCTTTTAAATGTGGTTGCGGGTTTACATGTCTTTTATCTTTTATATTGTCTTTTGTTTGGCGCATTATGGCCTAGTCGCCGATGCGCCATAAAACCCAAAACAACCAAACCAAACCTAGAGATTATAAAAAAGGAAAAGTTTACCTTTTGCAAGAGGGAAACATCTCCACACTCTAACTGGTCCGAGACTGGAGAATTGGCCAATTGCCAGCTCCATGAAGTACAAAGGTTTGCCGACGAGGAGGAGGAGGACGACGTACGCTAACAAAAAAGCTCCTGAAAAAATCAAACAAGATTTCAGAAAGAGGTTTCCATTATTACTTGAATGATTTGTAAAAGATGTGAAAATAGCGAGAATGGATTTTTAATAAGAGTAGTTGAAGTATCAAAGAGAAAGGCAACACTCGTGTAATATGAGCAGATTTCTGTTGCAAATGTAAGTCAAGAGAGAAATTATTGTCTGCATAATTGTTAGGGTTCAATAACAAACCATAAATATTTCATTGCTAATTGGAAGCACTCAGGAACATTTTTAGAAAGAAAAAAAAATAGATTATTTCTAACCGGTAGGCAATTAAGAAGTAGTGCTGAATCTTGTCTAACCTAACCTTTGTCTCTAGGTTATGGAGGTTTGTATTTAAGAAGTATAGATAATAGAGGTGTGAGTTTTAGGTTTATATAATATAGAGTTTGGTAGTTAAGGATTCTTGCTTATACAGTAGATACTTGTATTTAAGAATTACAGATAATAGAGGTTTATGTTTAAGGATTATGTTCTAGAAATTTGTAATTAAGAACTATAGAGAATCATCATCATCCTTAAGCAGTCATGGGCTACGGAGGTCCAACCACACCGCGCAGTTTAATTCTCCAAACATATCTGTCCTGAGCTGCATCCGGCCACTGCACACCAATTCTAACAAGGTCCTGTTTGACATTGTCTGCCCACCGCATCCTAGGTCTCCCCCTCCTTCTGAGGCCTCTGGGCACACTGTTCATAACCCTATTCGCCAATCTATAATTATCCATACGTGCAACATGGTCAAACCAGCGGAGTCTCTTTCTGCACAATATGCTGCTTAAAGGAGGTTGCAGACTCCTTTGCCTAACCTCATCATTAGTTACAAAGTTAAACCACCTAATACCCAAGATACTGCGTAAGCATCTAGAATCAAAAGCATCTAGTTTCCTGTTATCTTGTTTACACAGCATCCAAGTTTCACTACTATAACTAACACTAGAGAGAACCAAACTATTATACAGTCTAATTTTAGTCTTTAGGTGTATTCGCCTATTTCTCCACAATCTCCATAGATTCTTAAAAGTCCCGGCAGCAATACCTATTCGTCTGTTAATCTCATGCCGCACATCACCAGTATCAGTTACACAGCTTCCAAGTGACATCTGCTCAAGAATGCAACCATTAAGATTAACTGAATCACAACCTGCCTGACCAATTTTCATCACTTTTGTTTTCTCTCTGTTTATAACCAAACCTACTCTACTACCAGTCTCATCAACAGCTCGAATGAAAGAGTTCATCTCATCAACATCATTTGCCAAAAGGGCTAAATCATCAGCATAATCTAAATCAGAAAGTTTCGTATCTCCAGCCCATTTAAGGCCAAAATCTTTCCCTTGAAGTGAATTTCGCATAACATAATCAATAACCAAACTAAAGAGAAAAGGAGACAAAATGCACCCTTGTCGAACACCAGAAGTAATGCTAAACCAATTGCTACAAGACTTACCAACTCTAACACAGGACTCAGTGTTATAGTATATAGAGAGCTTTCATTATGTTAACTAACTTGTCTGGTATACCATATGATCTGACAATCAACCACAAATTATGACGATCAACAGAGTCGAAAGCCTTTTTAAAATCAACAAAGTTAGCAACCAAAGGTTTCTGAAACTCTAAACATTTCTCAAGAATCTGCCTAAGTGTAAATATCTGATCTACACATCCCCTACCACTTCTGAATCCACATTGCTCATCACGCAATTGACTGTCAACCAGATTCTTAATTCTATTAAGCACAATCATGGAAAGAACTTTACCTGGAACAGAGAGTAGGCTGATACCCCTATAGTTATCACAAGAACTGCGATCACCTTTTTTGAAAATAGGGATAATAATTGCTCTGGTAAAATCCTTAGGAACCATGCCTTTATCATAAAAGATATTCAAAATTTCAGTCATCCAAGTGGTAACCAAAACATTCCCAGCTCTGAGCATTTCTGTAGTAATTTCATCTACCCCTGGGGATTTATGAAGTTTAAGTTTAGAAATAGCCAAAATAACTTCAGATTGTGTTATAGGGCCAACGTTAAAGCCGCCAATGCATCTATCATCATTACAAACAATGGGAGTAGAACTAACCACATTGTTTAGAACATCACTGAAATGCTCAGCCCACCTAGCCATGATAGAATCCTTCCCTTCTGTAACCTTACCTTGTTTATCCTGTAATCCTTATATGCCTGTCCGTTTTCTACCACAAAAAACATTAATTATCTGGTACAGCTCTCTGCTGTTGTGCTGTCTAACTGCTTCCTCGGCTTTGTCAGCCAAACCATCAAGCCAAAGATTCTTATCAGCAGCTAACTGATCTTTTACACGTTTATTAAGTTCTCTGTAATGCTTTCTATTAGGACTAGTAGGGTATTGATTAAGGACATTCTTGCAGTTCTTTCTTTCCGAAATAAGCTCAAGAGCCTTATCACTCAGATAATTCTGTCTCTTCTGCTCCTTTTTTCCTAAAAGAGTACTGTTAGTTTCCAAAAAAGCCTGTTTGAAATGACCCCATTCTTCCTCAACTTCAGTATTAAGGAAACCATGACTATAATAATGACTAAGTTACCTATCATGGTAAGCTTTAGCCATAACTGGGTCATTCAGAGCTTCAGTATTATAAGTACATTTTTTAAATTTAGAACAACACTTTTTAAGTTTAAGTTGCAAGACACTTTTAACAAGGTAATGGTCAGATCGAATTTCAGCTCCTCTATATGCCCCGATATTTCTAACAGAACTAGCCCATTTGCTGTTAATTAATATATAATTAATCATATTCCTATGCAGCCCATCAGGTTAAACCCATGTGTATTTATGTATGTCGCGTTGTTTGTAATATGTGTTAGTTATTCTGAATCCATTAAGTTTACTTACCTGTAGGAGATGTTGCCCATTGCCATTGCAGCTACCAATACCAAAAGGGCCTATTACTCCTCCCCAAAGGTCAGAGTCAGTACCAACTTTGGCATTGAAGTCACTTAGAACAAGTGTAATATCTCCTTTCTTGACAGAATTCAAAATATCCTGAAGTTGTCCGTAAAACCTATCCTTAACATCCTCATCAGCATCCTCAGTGTGGGCATAACAGCAGATAACATTGAAGTCTTTAATGCGTGTCTGAAATTTTGCTGTAAGAAACCTTTCATTAATGCACTCATATCCTAGAAGAGCATCACTAGCATGTCTGCTGAGCAGCAGACCCACGCCTTGGTGATGCTTTCCATCCTCCCTCCCTGTAAAGAGAAACTTTACCTGTCCATCTGGTATCTTGCAAGCCTAGAATATCTAGATTATAGCGCTGGAATTCCTGCATGAGGACATCAAGAGAATAATCTCTATGTAATGTCCTAACGTTGCACGTTCCTGCAGAGAGAAAATGATTAGTAGGATTTTTAAAGAAATTAGGTTTATTGAGATTGGTAGGGCCAACAATATCAAACAGCCCCCTGATCGCAGGCATGGGGCAAAGACCTGTTCCTCCTCTGCTAAAGGCTGAAGTCACCGATGCTGGTAGGAACTTCAGGCACCACCTTTTCAAGTGGACTTTTTCAAGAGCCACATGGCCTGCCTGAGACACATTACTCCAGTTTAGGCTTGACGATGCCCAACTAGCTAAGTAAGGTTCAGGTACCTGCGATGGCCTCTGATTAGGATTATCCACCAGCTGATATAAGGTATCCCATGCCTCTGTTCACTTAGGGCTGGCAACCCAGAAGCAAACAGAAAACACAGCAGCAGATTCTCCCTCAACAGAGGCCCACCAGTGCAGCAAGTCCAGGATCCATAATCAAACTCAAATCGATAAACAAGTCCAGTCTAATAAGTATAAATGGTCAGCACCAGGACCCTGTGAAGTTGACCACTCCTCAGCAGGTTTGAAAAAAAAAGAAGAAAAAAGTGGCCATAGATGACCAGATCAGTGGACCATACTGAACTGGCAGCCCTCCCCTTCCAAAAGAGAATATCTCTTTTGAAAGGTACTAACGGCCTGCACCACGAGAAGGCGGGGTCGGACATTAGGTGCTAGACCTGGCCGGTTCTATGCATTATCACTAGGGATTGGTACACAGCTCTCCTTCCAGTTTACGCCTAGCTACCATTTACATAGAGAATAGACTTATTTAATTTTATTTAAGTAGTATAGATTATGGAGATTTGTAATTAAGGACTCTAGGTTATAGAAGTTTCTATTTAAGATTAACATGTTATAGGGATTACTATTTCAAGATTATATGTAATAGAGATTTGAATTTAAGGACTATATATTTATTTAATGAGGGGTTATTATAGAATCCCTCTTCAGATAACGATTGTTACGTAGTAGCAGTGTAAGTGGATTCTTACCTCCGCCATTCTGGTAGGCCAGGTAGGGAAACCTCCAGACGTTTCCAATTCCCACCGAGAGTCCAATGCACGAGAGAAGGAACTCTGCTTTGCTTCCCCATGTGTCTCGATCGGTTAAAGCTCCATCCTTTGGCTCAACTCTGATCTCCACTGAAGAACGCACCTAAAGGATTCAGAGAGAAAAAAGTATAGAAATAACTTTTCACATTATATGAAAAATGATACCTTGAAGAAACGCGTACCAAGAAACAGTTGAAAGTGAAGGAGGGTTAAAGATGATTTACGGGTTTTAAGGACACCTGAAGTATCCTATTGATAGAAGAGATCGTGCAACATCCTATGACAGCCGAGCCAATAGAGGAGACGACGATTCCCAAAGCAATAGGTGAATAAGATCAGTGGAGAAGATGAGGAAGGAAGGAGGCACTGAAGATGAAAGTGACGTTCAGCAGAGGCAAGGTTTTTCTATTTGTGTACATAATCGGAGATGGAAAATGTTACAGAAAAAAGAAATGATGTCGGTCAGAATAATCGGAATCGAACAGAAAATGGTTAGAATTAAACACCTCGCTTGGAAATTTTATCGTTTCTCTTGTTAATCTGCTCAAATTATTAGAAGATGAAATTGGTTTTTAACTCTGAGTTGGTTCTATTCTGCTCAACAGTTGTTTCAAAATGGTGAAAAATCACTGTTGAGCAAGAGACTGTCTCGATGCCAATCGAGGTAGAGGAATGGAAAACGAGAAAACCTTTGGCATTCAGATATAAGGATTTTAAAGTTGAAATGAATTTTGAGACGTGTCTGCAATTTTCCGTTTGTAAAAATTGAATTTAGTGATTATTTTCATAGCTTTATATTGAACTTTTTTTCACAATATATGCATGTGTTCAAATTCAGTCAATATATGCATGTGTTCAAATCCGGATTTTGTTCACTAATCATACCTAGACACCTTATGGCAGTAGAAGTCGGAATATCAGTATTATATTTGTTTCATCTTACCATTTTATTCATCTCTACTACACCAAGCAAAGCACATCGTTAATGCTTGTTTTTAATCTCCTTCTCGAGAGCTGAGGTGGAATTGCAGGTAAAGTGAAGAGAGCCGTCTGCGCATATAATAATATATTTTATATTGCGCCGTCTGCGCATATAAAAGTACACGTAACATTGAAAGAGATCATTTACAAAGTTATTAAGCAGATCGTTAGCAGAAAGATTGAAGAAGACAATTAGAAAAAGAAAAAAAAGGAGGAGATCACGAGCACTTTCATCAACACTTTTGTTGAAGGATATCATTAGCAAAAAGATTAAGGGGAATCAATATAGAGGAAAAATTGTTTATCGGATGGAATCGGAACCGACGACCTCGTGACATGTCATCAGGAGGATATTATTGTCTCACTTATTTATTTTTTCATCATTTCAACAAGATTAAAGGAAAGTTGGCTAAGAATGGCTTTTAGGGAACATCCCGATTAATTTTAAGGGTTAGTGAACCCTTAAAAATGATCTCGTTAATGATCAAATAAATTATCCCGTAATAGTAATTAAGGGATAATTTATTTGATAATTAACGAGATCATTTTTTGCGAAGAAACACCTAAATAAGAGATTAAAATTATAGTTGAGTAAATACATTTTCAATTGAATGATAAAATTGTCTCTGCAACTTTTCCTAAAACTCTGCCTAAAGGTTGTGCCACTGAAATTGATGGTAATTCCAGAGAGTGAGAAGAATTTCGCACTTGAGATTTCGGTGATAAATTAACAATGCCGAAGTCGCAGATGAGATTCGAAATTGTGATTTTGCTGAAGATCTAGAAATATTATTTTCCTTTGAGTAAGAATAAATATGAATGTGTCTTGAGTTTCTTTGTCTCTGCCAAAAAAAATGGAAACTGCAAAATTTTACATAAATAACTACAAATATCTGAGGAGTTTCGTGTACATAGAAAAAAAATAAAGACCTTTGCATTAAGAATTATCTGGGCTTTCTCCTAGAGTTTCGCATCCCCCAAGATTATTTTGAAGAACATGGACTGAATGAGCGGTTTAATTAACTCTCCTGAATGCAAAGGGTTTAAATATGCAGCTAATGAAAGTTCACCAACCAGGAAAACTGAAAATGAGGTCAGCGTAGCAGACAACGAGGCTGAGCTTACCTTGTCATCGTGTGCGACCACCATTCCCGCGCAGCGGAGACGCGAATCAGCGAAAGACCTGGCGAAGACGTTGGGGGAAGTCAGCTTGGGATCTCGATGCTGAAATGTACTTTGAGGAAAGAACTGCACCGAAAACTTGGCTTTGAAACGAGTAGTCCGTGATGAAAACGGAATTGGATTGGTCGGTGTCGATGACGTCACGCGCGGTGTGTTTTGCTTTGTCACGTGCTGAGCTGTCGTTACAACTTGGTCGTTCTATATGGCTGAGAAAACAGAATCACGTACGTTCTGGGAAACGCACACCTGATGACATAATGCACGCAATCGACTCGATTCGCTTCCTACCTGATTCAGCATCGACGAGCCTTTTGTCTTTGCACTGGATGACGTCAATCTCAAAATCTGAATCCAAGGATAAGAACTTTAATTTATTCTGATTTGTTTTTGCTTTTGATGATGAGATTTAAGTGTTACCTAAATCATTTTGTGTCCCAATCGATGGAAAGAATAAAATTTCTCTTCAGAATCGGAGAATTACAATCACACAACTTGGGCCTTGGCAATGCAAACTCATCACCACATTCATTGGGCTGCCTCACTCCGTGTAGGTTCAGGGCATCAATTCTTTCAATTGCATTAAAATGAGATTACGATAATTCCTTTTCAGTTTAAAATAGTTTTAAAAACGTTTATAAAAAAGCGAGTATGTTTTTGAAGATTCACATTCTTTTAATATTTAGACCAATTAGCAATTGTGCACTTTTAAAGCTGAAGGATGTTTTAAGATATTCACTTGGATGAACACAGAACTTTATTAGACACCATTGTTGAATTATGTGAAATTCAGTTTTCCAGTCTTCAGAGAAAGCATCTCTTCAGAGCAGCTTAGACGTGCAGTTCGAGATTACTTGTTTCGTGGTTTATCACAGAACTTTTAAGGTCTTATGCTCGATTCGTTTTGCTTTTTTTATTTCACTATATCACAAAATGGTCCAGTTGTGGAATGGGAGTTTTTCTTTAATAATATCCTTTTCTCTTTCTTAATAATAGCGTTTATTTCCACAACACTCCATATTTTCTGTTAAAAATGCAGCGTTCAGTTTTCTTCTTACCTAGCTTCCTATTGCTTTTGGTTTTGACATTTGAATTTCAATTTTCTTTAGTGCGCTTGGCTACTGATCTGAGGGACATGGAGATATGAAAATGATTTTTCGAGCCCCAGTTAAGGCATGGATGTTTGCATTGTTTATCTGCTGAGATCTCACCATCCTCACAGACTTTCTACTGTGGCGTATAAAATGATAGGCTCCTGTCACACCTCTTATGACAAGCAGCTGCTAGAGAAGGCATTTTTTTTTAATTTTTTCTTTTACCTATCTTGTTATTGCTTTTTAGCTTTGACATTTGTCTGTCGGTCGGTTTATGGATTTGACAAGAGGTTGTTCCACGATATCTTTTGAACGCGATGGAGCACCTTAATGATTTATGTGCCAAATGAAAGCCTGTGATGCGGGAAAGGTCATAGGCTATAAAAAATTGACACCCCCGTGCTTTCTTCCTTCCTAAAAGGGAAATGCGAGAAATTTGTTCCGTTATATCTCAAGAATGAGAATGCCAAAAGAAAGCTTCTGACGCGGGGAATGTCGTGGGCTATTAGAAATTATCCTCCATGCTTTCTTCTTCCTAAAGAAGGTGTGAAAATGATTGTTCCTCTGTATCTCCTGAACGCGAGTGCGGAAAGTAACGAGCTATGTGTCAAATAAAAGATCGTGACACGGGGAATGTCGTGGGCTATTAGAAATTGTCCTCCATGCTTTCTTCTTCCCTAAAGAAGGTGTGAAATGATTGTTCCTCTATATCTCCTGAACGCGAGTGCGGAAAGTAACGAGCTATGTGTGAATAAAAGCTCGTGACGCGGGGAGTGCCTTACCCATCCTGCTGTAGGTGATGGGCTTGGAAATATCACCCTCCGGGGGAGGGGGACGTTACAATGTGGCCTAGTGTGCAAGAGAGCACTGGCACGTTAAAGAACACGCTGAATGGCCTTGACAGAGGGAGCCATCTGTCTGCTAATGGCTGTCTAATGGGTTCCCCCTCCAACCTGCTGCGAGACTTTGGTATCCTTTTGACCACGTGATTAACCCCAGTATCCTCTCAGAAAAAGCGAAAAAAGTCTCAGTTAAAGGTAAAACAACCCAACCCTGGGAAACATCATCCAGTAATTTAAGGCATTAACAAGGGTTGAGGTTTGAACAAACACCTGACGTACTGAATTCCATAGCCTCGTCTTTGATGCGAGATCCGCTGCGCATAAGGACATAATCAGAAACAGTCAGCGCACACACGCCCTTTCTCTCTTGCCTTGTATGCCAGAAAGAATGCCATAATTGTTCTTTAGGGAGGTCGGAATCTGTTCTATGGAGCGAAAAATCTCGTTACACCCTTTTTCGATCGTATGGTCCGGGGTTGCGGCACACATTTGTTTCACAAGGTATGACGTAGATATGACCTTTGCTGATTGTGCCGGGAAATATGAGTGTTGAATCCTACCTTAACATTTTTGAGAATTCCATGTTCTCTAAGACGTGGCAGACCTTTGGTACAGACCACAGACGCTGACTCCACGGGGGCAAAAGTGCTTTTTCGATCCAGTGTTATAAAAAAATAATAAAAAAAAATACCCCCTCAAGCAGCTGCTTGCCACAGAGGTCTGACAGGTGCCTGTCAGTTTATATGCCACAGTAGGAGATCTGAGAGGATGGCAGGACCTCAGCAGAAAAACGACACAAACAGCCATGCATTACCCGGGGCTCGAACCCAGGTCCCTTAGATCAGTAGCCAAGCGTGCTAACCACTCGGCCACGTGACGCACCAGTGTTATAAACTGAATAATAATAATAAAGTTTATTGACCATGTATAACATGTGCAACATTTATTTTAACTCATAAATAATGAGTTAAAATATATATCCACAAATCAGTATGAACAAATATATATAATTGAACATAAATAAAAACCACGTTTGTAAAATATTTACTGTGAAATGAAATGCATTAAAATAGAAGCCATGTAAGACAACCAATGAGCTTTATGCCCTTACAGGTTGTCAAATTACATTATTATTTTTTATCGATATTCATTTTCATTCAAAGGTTTAATAGTTTTAAAAAATAATAATTTCAGATTTATTCATTAATGACATGATATGAGGTAATGTTCAGTCATTTAACTTCAGTCACTAAACAGTGGAAAAAATGACTAATATTGTTTATGTTTAATAATCTTTGCCTAATTTTCATTTTAAAGATATTTTTATTTTTTTCTTAAACTTTTCGGTAATTTATTAAAATTTTGTGGAGCTAGAATCATGAAATGTTTATGTTTAATAAACTTTCTTGAAAAAGGTGCCTACATTTGAAGACGTGTGTAAACAATATTAATAACTAGAGATATAAAACTTTGAACATGAGAGAAATATTTAATTAAATATTTTGTCCGATATTTCTGCGTTACAGTCCTCATCAAAACGGTAATTTTTTGTATCATTTTTCGTTAAAAGTTAAGTAAATATTTGGTATAACAAGTGACGTAGTCGAGCGATAAAAAATTACCGGTGGGGGATGAGGCAAGAGACTAGATTTCCGTTGCAATCTAACGATTTTCATTCTCTTTCAGAGGATGCTAAAATTTTTCTCGAAAAATGCTGAAATGTACAAACTTTGAGTTAGTTTTACCTCCGTTACCCTTAATTCTCAAGGGGGTGGTGGATGCATGGCCCTCTTACGCATCCCTAGATATAACCATTCTGCCCTCGTGGTGAGAGTTAAAAAATTGGTGACTACGGTACAGACCCATGTTTGTTTCAACAGCATAATGCCCTATGCCATACCGAGGGTGTTGTTGCACAGTGGTTCGTGGACATGAGGGTAAAACAATTGGAGTGGCTGGTGCTCAGTCCCAATTTGAACCTGTAATCTATGAAATGAATTGTAACTTGGTTTGGGAGCCAGACTACTAACATGTCCCACATCAGTAGCCGAATTGGTCACTGTTCTGCAGGAGAAAGGGCGGATTATACCCACTGCAGTTTATCGTTCATTGGTGGAAAACAAATCCAGGAGAGTGGAGTGCATCATACAGGTCAAAGGGACACGTTGTTGCCACCAAGTAAATGTAATCTCCAAGTTGTTACGAATAAAACGATACAGAACATACTGTTGCATCCGTAAGGTTTCTACGGGATGTAATAATGTTGAAGACTTGTCGTTCGTGCTATGATGCTATTTATCCTCGGTTAACAATGGCATCGTGCTGGGGCATATTGAAGTTCAAATATTAACTAACTGCCCTGTACAACCAGTATTATATCAAAGGTACATAGATGATATGTTTTTGATTTGGCCATTTCCCGAGCTTAATTACTTCTTCAGTTTATTAATGCCCTCGATTAAATTCACAAACGAAGAGGAGAATAATTCGCTGCCGCGTTTCAGATTAAGATTTGCGCTGTTGCTCTAGCATCACAGATTCTTACAATACAATGAAAATGTCCTGCACTGCAAACGGATTTGCGGTGAGTAAAGCAGGCGTTGAGAGAATTTTCTGATCTGTCCGCTTTTACTTTCAAGTCATCAAGGAAGACAGGCGAGACAGAAGCGTCAATAAAATGCATCGCAGTCCGTAGATAAGAGGTTACGAAAGTTTCCCTCCATCATCTATCCGTAAGATCTCTCCTTGAATAAAAAAACTTCATCCATCTTTTTATCTTTTAAGATTTTATGGCTTTCTTGAAAAAATGAGGCCATTGACAATATGGCGAATGGATTGTTTGCCTCAGATAAGGAACAAATATTCTCTTACCATCTTTAAATCACATGACTAAAAGTAATAGAACTCTGAAATGAAGGAACTGCATGTGCAGCTGAAGTACGAGCACTTCTTATGAGCAACTGAGTCTATTTGCTGTGTTATTCTGTTGAAATATAAATTTCTGTTAAAATATTGTTTTGAATTCAAAGAGATGGAAACTTAGCGTGAGTTCATAAATGGCATATATGTATACCACTAAAGTATGAATGATGCAATTTATTGCAATGACACAATATTATTATAAATTAATCAATTTCATCTAAACACAAGTATTTCTATTCCTCTTAGCATAAAGACAAACCACTTTGTATTGAATCTCATTTGTGACACTAATTAACCTTAACAATACTTTATACGTTACACATGTGAAACGTAAAACATTGATCTCCCCTGACAGAGGGCCCAATAACAAACTTTACTGTTGATTCGTTTTCTCCACCGGAACTAGGCTTCATCTTAAATCAAATAAGAGCAGTCTTTTTACATAGCATTACACAACACTAATTTAATACACTCTATCCTTAACATAACTTTGCAACTAATGATGAGGTTTGGCAAAGGAGTCTGCAACCTCCTTTAAGCAGCATATTGTGCAGAGAGAGACTGCCTCATCCTTAGTGTTTTAATGGCACAGGCTATAGTTATCCTGCACACAAGGCTAAAATTTTACTTCCCATTTAACTGACATCGGCCTTCCCAATCCCCTCAGTATCATCTTTTCTCCCCGAGGGCAGGGTAGATATTATCTATATACCCTCGTCAAACAGATGCTTCCCATAGAGGTCGGACAGGAGTTTTTCAGTTTAATACGCCATAGTAGATGGGATTTGTGAGGATGGCTGGTCCTCAGCAGAAGAACAACACAAACATCCATGCGTTATCCAGGGCTCTAAACTTAGGTCCCTTTGATCAGTCCAGGTTCCAGTCCCAGCTGGGTCAGCTTTGCGATATATCTCCGCAAAATTCCCCGCCCTGCCCACGGTCAGTAGGGGACACCGATGGGCTTGGAAAGGCCGCCGTCCGTCGGATGGGACGTTAAGCCGTGGCCCCGTGTGCGGGAGAGCCATACCCTGTGCACATTAAAGAACACGCTGGATGCCTTGACGGGAGGCAACCATCTGTCTCCCAAAAGCTGTTCCAGTGGGTCCCCTCCCCAACCTTCTCTGAGCCTTCGGGGTCCATGTGACCTGGCCATTTAGCCCATGGTGTTCAAAAAAGTGCCGCTCAGAGGTAAAACAACCCAACCCTTTGATCAGTAGACAAACATGTTAATAAATAATAATAAATTTTTTAGTTTTTTTTTAATCTACTTTTAGTGTTCCAAATGCAACTCTATCTATTTTTAATTCCAAATACAAATGTTTTGGATTTCAAAGCAGGTAGAGAAGTCTGAGATATGAATAAGACAAGATCAAGATTGCAAAGATAAATATAAGTGGAGAGAGAGAGTTGATCTGTACCACACAACCTGAACTTGGGAGGGTGAAAAGAATGAAAATGTGTATCATTATTTATGAATTACATTGGAAAGTAATTCAGTTAGTGATTCAATTAAGCAAATGACTAAAGCAGAGAGGAGGGAAAAGGACAAGAGCATGGCCCATGCCTAAAGCCACTAACCATGACAGAGTGTATGTTGGAGGGGGGAGAGTCAACGTGTACCAACCTAAGACCAGAGCCCACGGAAAACAGAATGGGTGGATAACAATACAAATTTGTGCGCACAAAACAGACCAATATTACGGGCCCCCTGGGTACGTCCCTGTCTCTCTCGTTACACATGAAGCGAGTCAAAAGTTGTTGATGTCTCCATCTTCTATTATTATTTGCTTAGTTAAACCACCGACACTTCAGCTTCTAGAATAATAGTCAACAGGAAATACCCCCTCGGTGTGAGCGCCTGTACGCGGTGAGGGGGACCACCCTGTGAAGGTTCCGCTGGCTCGGTTACCTTTGCAGAGTCCTAAACGCTCGCCCGCATGTTTGCCGTGCGCGGAGACCCGTGTCCCGGGAAACGAGGATCCTGGTAGTTGCTCGGGGGTCCCTGTCTTCTCTCCTCAGCTCATGACTGGCGTGGTCCCCATTGGCCGTCTTGCCATTGGGGAGCCTGTCTGTCGCGGGGCTGGGCAGCGGATTCCGGGGCCTCTGCTATACACTGCTTTGGCCTCTGCTTCCGGTAAACGGGAGCTCCTGGGGTGGCCCCCCCAGGAGCAATCGGCTGGTGGGCAGGTCCTGCTAGGGTCAACCTTGCAGAGCGGTGAGTAACCTTGCCCACGGTCCGGGTACAGGTTTACAAGTTTCCTCACAGATTATTTTCCTTTTGTCGTTATCCTTTCTTTGTGCAGCCAGTTTGGCAGTCACAATATTCTTATTTTTGCGCTTTGTTTCATTTGTGTAGAACGTTTTTGTTCTGCACATTTCTCTTTTTATTTACTTTCTATTTATTTGTGAGGGCTTGGCTCACTGTCTGTGTGGGTATAGTGCCTGCGTAGCCCTGGCGCCCGACTGGGCGTCCCCTTGTTGGGCTCCGTGGAGGGTGGGGACAGCGGGCACTGAACCACACAAAAACAAACATGCGAGAGAATGAAGAAAATAATGCGATCGCCGCCAACAAGAGGGCTCGACGTGAGCCCCCATCTTCCTCGTCTACGTTATCTCTGCCGTCGTCTTCTGTGTCTGTGTCTTCGTTCCCAAAGTTCCTGATCATCCACTCCACGGGTGATCAGGTACTTGGGGACATGTCCCCTTTTTTCGTTAATAAAGGTTTGAAAGGTCTTGCGGGAGAACCGAAATCCGTAAAGCGCTTACGATCTGGCGACTTACAAGTTGAGACCGCTTGTTCAAAACACTCCGAACTACTCCTGAAAGTCAAAGAAATTGGTGGGGTGGCTGTCGAAGTCACTCCCCATAAAACTTTGAATTCCTCTCGGGGTGTGATCAGCGAGTGGGGCCTCCTCAAAATCACTGAGGAGGAGATCCTCTCGGAGCTCACACCTCAAGGAGTAACAGCGGTCCACCGGGTTTCAACACGCCGTGATGGGAAATTAACACCCACCCGGGTGCTAATCGTGACATTCAACACGCCACGCCTGCCTTCTTCCATCAAGGCAGGTTATTTACATTGTGACGTACGGCCGTATATACCGAACCCTCTGCGCTGTTTTCAGTGTCAGATATACGGTCATGCCCGCACAGCATGCAGGGGCAATCCCACCTGTGCTCGCTGTGGCAGTGAGGATCATCTCGATCCTGACTGCACAGCAGAAAAGGCATGCTGTGTGAACTGTAGTGGCGAACATCCGGCGTACTCCCGCGACTGTCCGAAGTGGAAAGAGGAAAAGGAGGTACAACGCCTCAAAGTCATAAATAACATCTCTAATGCAGAGGCGAGAAAGCTTGCTGCACCGCCTGCCCCGCCTGGCAAGGTTTCCTATGCTAGTGCAGTCATTGGAAAGCCCATCGTTCCAATGACTTCGGTTGCGGTGCAGACTGACATCAGTGTACCACCTACTGAGTCTTTCTCGCCAGCTGCGAAGTACCTCCTCACGCAGGCGAGACCGAGGGTGGTGTCGACTTCGACATCAACCCCGGTTTCCATTCCTGCAACTCAGCCTTCCACCTCCACCGGAAGGCCTCCTCCTTCCCGTCCTCAGACAGCAAGACCTTCCAAACCGAAGGGGCCCCCACCGGGGCCTAAAAGGAAAATCATCACTCCTCCTCAAAGGGCGGTCACCGATCCATGTCCCTCGGACGATTCCGAGGACATGGATACCGACCGCCCCCTATTCACTAAACCGTCCTCCGCGGCGGTTAAGTTGAATAGAAACACGTCGTCCGCCCACTCTTCTAAGTCCTGAGATGGCCACACTCCTACAATGGAATTGCCGTGGATTCCAGAGGAATCTTGACGACATCAAGGCCCTCCTTCAGGCACACCAGCCCATCTGTGTGTGCCTGCAAGAGACGTACTTGCAGCCAGTCACAGATCCCACGATCCGGCACTTTTCACTAGTTCGCCGGGACCGGGATGGAGATGGTCCAGCTCGCGGGGGTGTCGCCATCCTCGTGAGCAACCATTCTCCATTCCAGGTCGTACCCCTCACCACCAACTTAGAGGCGGTAGCCATCCGTCTCTTCGTGGGGTTCTCGCTGACTGTCTGCTCTGTATATCTTCCACCTGGGAGCATCGTCTTCCAGGAAGACCTTGATGATCTCGTCTCGCAGCTGCCGTCCCCCTTCCTCATTATGGGGGACCTCAACGGACACAGTCCACTATGGGGCAGTGCTGACACCAACGGGAGGGGTGGGGACCAATATGAGACCAAGTTTCTCGGTCTCATATTCGATCGGAAATTGACCTTTTTACCTCACATACGTCATCTCAGGTCCAAGTGCACGCGGGCATTGAACATCGTCAAGGTCCTCTCCTCCCTCTCTTGGGGGGCGGACCGATGTTCCTTGCTCCGCCTGTACCGTGCGCTTGTCCGATCGAAACTGGACTACGGATCCCAGGTGTACGACTCGGCCCGGGATTCGGTGGTGCAGGTGCTGGACCCCCTCCATCATCAGGCCCTCCGTGTCTGCACGGGAGCCTTCCGCACCTCACCGGTCCAGAGTCTTTACGTTGAGACCGACGAACCATCTTTATCTGTTCGCCGTCAGCAGTTGTCCCTACAATATGCGTCTAAATTGCGATCCCTGCCTGGCCATCCCACTTGGGACTGCGTTTTCAGTCCGAAGTGGGAAATGCTTTACACTAATCGGCCGACTGCCATTCGTCCATTTGGTTTGCGAGTCCGAGGCTACCTCAGAGACATCAACACCAGTCTCGATAGCGTTGCACAGTCGACAGCTGAGCCACTTCCACCATGGCTCGCTGTTTCCCCTTCCTGCGATTTTTCTCTGTGTAGGACGGGGAAGGCCTTTACACCCGACTGTGTGTACCAGCAACTCTTTGCCAGCCATCGTGCTGAGCACCCGGACTTCTTGCCTGTCTTCACAGATGGCTCGAAGTCCGGCACATCAGTGGGATCGGCCATGGTCTGCTGTGATGTAATCATTGCAGACCAGATCCCACTGCAGTGTTCCATCTTTACTGCAGAGTTACACGCTATCAGCCTCGCCTTGGACCACGTGGCGACTAAGCATCATCGTCGGTGTGTGCTTTACACCGACTCGCTTAGCTCGCTACAGGCTTTGATCTCGGTGAGGCATCGGCCTCACCCAGTTCTTACTAAGATCCGCCAGCAGCTACATCGTCTGGCAGCCACAACCACAATCCATTTCTGTTGGGTGCCCGGTCACGTCGGAATCAGGAGTAATGATTTGGCAGATTCTGCTGCCAAGTCAGCCACGCCCCTGTCCGACTCTCCGTTGCCGGTTCCCTATCTGGATTTCCGGCAGCGTTTTACCACCGAGCTCCGGGCACAGTGGCAGAGATCTTGGTCGGAACAGCTTACGAACAAGCTCTTTGAGATCAAACCTATCATCAAACCATGGCAGTCTTGTTACCGCAGGAATCGCAAGGAGGAAGTTGTACTTGCTCGGCTCCGCTTAGGTCACTCGTATATTACTCATTCGTTTCTTCTTCGGGCGGACGACGTACCTAAGTGCGAGTTTTGTGACACCATTTTAACAATAAAACATATTTTAATTGAATGTCCCTGTTTTAACCTAGAACGTCGTTTGTATTTTAATTTTCACAATTTTACGTCCGAGCCACTTACACTCGGACATCTTTTATCTGATAGTACCATTTTATCTCCAATTTTTGCCTTTTTACAGTATACAGGATATTTTACCAGATTATAATTTTAATCATTTGTAATTTTTTCACCTTCTGCCTAGGTCATTTACACCTGGGCTAGTTTTATCCTTTGTCTCTACTGTATTTATTTATCTACACATTTGTTGTTTTACACTTTACTTTTTATTTCTGTTATATATATATATCTTGTTGGTTTTATTTTTTACCTTTTCCAGCATTTGTTTTTTAATTTTGGTTGAGGAGTATTTGTTTTTTAGCATATTTTTACCTGGTTTGGCGCATTATAGCCTCAGTAGCTCATGCGCCATAAAACTCCAAACAACCAACCAACCAACCAACCGCGGCGGTTAAACTGAATAGAAATTTGTCGTCCGCCCACTCTTCTAAGTCCTGAGATGGCCACACTCCTACAATGGAATTGTCGTGGATTCCAGAGGAATCTAGACGACATCAAGGCCCTCCTTCAGGCACACCAGCCCATCTGTGTGTGCCTGCAGGAGACATACTTGCAGCCAGTCACAGATCCCACGATCCGGCACTTTTCACTGGTTCGCCGGGACCGGGATGGAGATGGTCCAGCTCGCGGTGGTGTCGCCATCCTCTTGAACAACCATTCTCCATTCCAGGTCGTAAACCTCACCACCAACTTAGAGCCCCCTCGGTGTGAGCGCCTGTACGCGGTGAGGGGGACCACCCTGTGAAGGTTCCGCTGGCTCGGCTACCTTCGCAGAGTCCTAAACGCTCGCCCACGTGTTTGCCGTGCGTGGAGACCCGTGTCCCTGGAAAGGAGGATCCTGGTAGTTGCTCGGGGGCCCCCGTCTTCTCTCCTCAGCTCATGACTGGCGTGGTCCCCATTGGCCGTCTTGCCATTGGGGAGCCTGTCTGTCGCGGGGTTGGGCAGCGGATTCTGGGGCCTCTGTTATACACTGCTTTGGCCTCTGCTTCCGGTAAACGGGAGCTCCTGGGGTGGCCCCCCCAGGAGCAATCGGCTGGTGGGCAGGTCCTGCTAGGTCAACCGTGCAGAGCGGTGAGTAACCTTGCCCACGGTCCGGGTACAGGTTTACAAGATTCCTCACAGATTATTTTCCTTTTGTCGTTATCTTTTCTTTGTGCAGCCAGTTTGGCAGTCACAATATTCTTATTTTTGCGCTTTGTTTCATTTGTGTAGAACGTTTTTGTTCTGCACATTTCTCTTTTTATTTACTTTCTATTTATTTGTGAGGGCTTGGCTCACTGTCTGTGTGGGTATAGTGCCTGCGTAGCCCTGGCGCCCGACTGGGCGTCCCCTTGTTGGGCTCCGTGGAGGGTGGGGACAGCGGGCACTGAACCACACTAAAAAAACCATGAGAGAGAGTGATGAAAATAATGCGATCGCCGCCAACAAGAGGGCTCGACATGAGCCCCCATCTTCCTCGTTGTCAAAGTTATCTCTGCCGTTGTCTTCTCTGTCTGTGTCTTCGTTCCCAAAGTTCCTGATCATCCACTCCACGGGTGATCAGGTACTTGGGGACATGTCCCCTTTTTTCGTTAATAAAGGTTTGAAAGGTCTTGCGGGAGAGCCGAAATCCGTCAAGCGCTTAAGATCTGGCGACTTGCAGGTTGAGACCGCTTGTTCGAAACATTCTGAACTGCTCCTGAAAGTTAAAGCAATTGGTGGGGTGGCTGTCGAAGTCACTCCCCATAAAACTTTGAATTCCTCTCGGGGTGTGATTACCGAGTGGGGCCTCCTCAAAGTCACTGAGGAGGAGATCCTCTCGGAGCTCACACCTCAAGGAGTAACAGCGGTCCACCGTGTTTCAACACACCGTGATGGGAAATTAACACCCACCCGGGTGCTAATCGTGACATTCAACACGCCACGCCTGCCTTCTTCCATCAAGGCAGGTTACTTACATTGTGAGGTACGGCCGTATATACCGAACCCTCTGCGCTGTTTTCAGTGTCAGATATACGGTCATGCCCGCACAGCATGCAGGGGCAAGCCCACCTTTGCTCGCTGTGGCAGTAAGGATCATCTCGATCCTGACTGCACAGCAGAAAAGGCATGCTGTGTGAACTGTAGTGGCGAACATCCGGCGTACTCCCGCGACTGTCCGAAGTGGAAAGAGGAAAAGGAGGTACAACGCCTCAAAGTCGTGAATAACATCTCGTATGCTGAGGCGAGAAAGCTTGCTGCACCGCCCGCCCCACCTGGCAAGGTTTCCTATGCCAGTGCAGTCATTGGAAAGCCCATCGTTCCAATGACTTCGGTTGCGGTGCAGACAGACATCAGTGTACCACCTACTGAGTCTTTCTCGCCAGCTGCGAAGTACCTCCTTACGCAGGCGAGACCGAGGGTGGTGTCAACTTCGACATCAACCCCGGTTTCCATTCCTGCAGTTCAGCCTTCCACCGCCACCGGAAGGCCTCCTCGTTCCCGACCTCAGACAGCAAGACCTTCCAAACCGAAGGGGCCCCCACCGGGGCCTAAAAAGAAAATAACAGCTCCACAAAGGGCGGTCACCGATCCATGCCACTCGGACGATTCCGAGGACATGGATACCGACCGCCCCCTATTCACTAAACCGTCCTCTGCGGCGGTTAAGTTGAATAGAAACACGTCGTCCGCCCACTCTTCTAAGTCCTGAGATGGCCACACTCCTACAATGGAATTGTCGTGGATTCCAGAGGAATCTAGACGACATCAAGGCCCTCCTTCAGGCACACCAGCCCATCTGTGTGTGCCTGCAGGAGACATACTTGCAGCCAGTCACAGATCCCACGATCCGGCACTTTTCACTAGTTCGCCGGGACCGGGATGGAGATTGTCCGGCTCGCGGGGGTGTCGCCATCCTCGTGAGCAACCATTCTCCATTCCAGGTCGTACCCCTCACCACGAACTTCGAGGCGGTAGCCATCCGTCTCTTCGTGGGGTTCTCGCTGACTGTCTGCTCTGTATATCTTCCACCTGGGAGCATCGTCTTCCAGGAAGACCTTGATGATCTCGTCTCGCAGCTGCCGTCCCCCTTCCTCATTATGGGGGACCTCAACGGACACAGTCCAATTTGGGCCAGTGCTGACACCAACGGGAGGGGCGGGGTCCTGGAGCAGTGGCTCCTGGATCCTTCTCTCTCCCTGTTGAACACCGGTGTCAGTACTTACTTTCACTCCCCAACCCGCTCTTTCACTGCCATTGACCTCACCATCTGCTCCTCCTCGATCCTTCCACTCTTTACATGGGAGGTCGAGGACAACCCTTATGGACGCGATCACCTCCCCGTGGTGTGCACCATCTCTCGTGGGGGGCCTTGCAGCCCTTCACGCGTCTCGCGGTGGAGGCTCGATCGGGCTGACTGGGGTGGTTTCGAGCTGCTCTCTGAGCTCGATGACCACTCTGTCAGCCAGGAGCCAATCAATGTGGCAGTAGCGGAGATAACGGACTGTATCGTAGATGCAGCTGCATCAACAATTCCTCAAACTTCTACACGGTTTCCTCGCTTTCCGAAACCGTGGTGGAATCCAGATTGCACCGCAGCTCGTAAGGCTCAGAACAAGGCTTGGGGGGTGTTTCGGAGATATCCGACAACCCCCAACCTCGAAAATTTCAAACGCGCCAGGGCGAAAGCTCGTTTCGTCCGACGCCAGAGCCAGAAGGAATCTTGGATCAAGTATACATCTTCTATCACCCGCACGACTACTTCTAAGGTCGTGTGGGATAAAGTCCGGAAGATGAGTGGGAACTACACGTCCCACTCGTTATCGATCCTGGAGCACAATTGACAGGCAATTGCTGATCCCAAAGCAATTGCCGACACTCTGGGGGAGTCATTCTCTTCCATCTCTTCGTCTTCCTCTTACTCCCCCGAGTTTCTGGCCCAGAAGGGCAGGGCGGAGCACTCTCCGCTGTCTTTCCACTCGAATGGCCTGGAGCCTTACAACAGGCCATTCACAGCGGAGGAGCTTCGCCTTGCTCTGCACTCTTCTCGTGCCTCTGCTGTAGGGCCGGACAATGTCCATTATGCCATGCTCCAACATCTCTCACCATCGAGTAAGGATCGGCTGCTCCATCTCTTCAATCGCATTTTTCTCGAGGAGCAGTTTCCGGACTCCTGGCGGGAGGCCATCGTCTTGGCCTTCCCCAAGCCAGGCAAAGATCCCAAGATTCCTTCCAATTATCGTCCCATCGCATTGACGAGCTGCGTGTGCAAGATGTTGGAAAGAATGGTAACTGCCAGACTCATCTGGTATTTAGAACATCACAACCTTCTTTCCAACAACCAGTGTGGCTTTCGCAGGCAACGGTCAACTCTTGACCATCTGATACGCCTCGAATCGGCTATCAGAAATTCATTTTTAAGAAGAGAGCACCTGGTGTCAATTTTCTTCGACATCGAAAAAGCGTACGACACGGCTTGGAGATTCGGCATTCTTCGTGACCTCCACAGCTTCGGCTTGAGAGATCACATGCTGATCTTCATCTCCAACTTCTTATCGACACGTTCTTTTCGTGTCCGTGTCGGTAACACTCTGTCGCGGCCATACCCCCAAGAACAGGGGGTGCCACAAGGCTGCGTTCTGAGTGTTACGCTTTTCGCTGTCAAGATTAATTCTATAACTAGACAACTTCCTCCATCAGTAGGCAATGCCCTCTATGTTGATGACTTTAGCATCTTTTGCTCATCGTCCAGCATGAGGGTCATTGAAAGACAACTGCAAATTGCCCTGAACAATCTTTCGGTTTGGGCGACGGCAAACGGGTTTCGGTTCTCCCCACAGAAGACCGCTTGTGTGCACTTTTGCCACAAGCGTAATCTTCATCTGGATCCCGAGCTGCTGCTCGGGGGTAACATCATTCCAGTTGTGGCGGAGACCAAGTTTCTCGGTCTCATATTCGATCGGAAATTGACCTTTTTACCACACATACGTCATCTCAGGTCCAAGTGCACGCGGGCATTGAACATCGTCAAGGTCCTCTCCTCCCTTTCTTGGGGGGCGGACCGATGTTCTTTGCTCCGCCTGTACCGTGCACTTGTCCGATCGAAACTGGACTACGGATCCCAGGTGTACGACTCGGCCCGGGATTCGGTGGTGAAGGTGCTGGACCTCCTCCATCATCAGGCCCTCCGTGTTTGCACGGGAGCCTTCCGCACCTCACCGGTCCAGAGTCTTTACGTTGAGACCGACGAACCTTCTTTATCTCTTCGCCGTCAGCAGTTGTCCCTACAATATGCGTCTAAATTGCGATCCCTGCCTGGCCATCCCACTTGGGACTGCGTTTTCAGTCCGAAGTGGGAAATGCTTTACAATAATCGGCCGACTGCCATTCGTCCTTTTGGTTTGCATGTCCGAGGCTACCTCAGAGACATCAACACCAGTCTCGATAGCGTTGCACAGTCGACAGCTGAGCCACTTCCACCTTTGCTCGCTGTTTCCCCTTCCTGCGATTTTTCCCTGTGCAGGACGGGGAAGGCCTTTACACCCGACTGTGTGTACCGGCAACTCTTTGCCAGCCATCGTGCTGAGCACCCAGACTTCTTGCCTGTCTTTACAGATGGCTCGAAGTCCGGCACTTCAGTGGGATCGGCCATGGTCTGCTGTGATGTAATCATTGCAGACCAGATCCCACTGCAGTGTTCCATCTTCACCGCAGAGTTGCACGCTATCAGCCTCGCCTTGGACCACGTGGCGTCTAAGCATCATCGTCGGTGTGTGCTTTACACCGACTCGCTTAGCTCGCTACAGGCTTTGATCTCGGTGAGGCATTGGCCTCACCCTGTTCTTACTAAGATCCGCCAGCAGCTACATCGTCTGGCAGCCACCACCACAATCCATTTCTGTTGGGTGCCCGGTCACGTCGGAATCAGGGGTAATGATCTGGCAGATTCTGCTGCCAGGTCAGCCCCGCCCCTGTCCGACTCTCCGTTGCCGGTTCCATATCTGGATTTCCGGCAGCGTTTTACCACCGAGCTCCGGGCACAGTGGCAGAGGTCTTGGTCAGAACAGCTTACAAACAAGCTCTTTGAGATCAAACCTATCGTCAAACCATGGCAGTCTTGTTACCGCAGGAATCGCAAGGAGGAAGTTGTACGTGCTCGGCTCCGCTTGGGTCATTCGTTTATTACTCATTCATTTCTTTTACGGGCGGACGACGA
This sequence comes from Ryuthela nishihirai, assembly GCA_038380435.1. NCBI lineage: Eukaryota > Metazoa > Arthropoda > Arachnida > Araneae > Heptathelidae > Ryuthela > Ryuthela nishihirai. The sequence continues at coordinate 98,835,293 of JAWZYU010000006.1, forward strand.
ACCCAAGTGCGAGTTTTGTGACACCATTTTAACAATCAAACACATTTTAATCTCATGTCCATGTTTTCATTTTGAACGGCGTTTGTTTTTTAATTTTCACGATTTTATGTCCGAGCCCCTTACACTCGGACATCTTTTATCCGACTACTGTACTTTTACCTCTCTCTTTCAATTTTTACGATTTACTGGATATTTTAATCGAATTTGATCTACTATTTATACTGGATATTTTAATCACATTATTTACCCCAGGTCTCTTACACCTGGGATTTTTTTTTTATATAATATTTCTACAGTTGTTTTACTCTGTTTATATGCACCTGTTTTTGTTATTTTACCCATTTATAATGTTGAAAATATATTTTTAATTTTGGGTGCGGGTTTCTATATCTTTTATCTTTTATATCGTCTTTTGTTTGGCGCATTATGGCCTTGTTGCCGATGCGCCATTAAACCCCAAACAACCGAACCAAACCAAACCAACTTAGAGGCGGTAGCCATCCGTCTCTTCGTGGGGTTCTCGCTGACTGTCTGCTCTGTATATCTTCCCCCTGGGAGCATCGTCTTCCAGGAAGACCTTGATGATCTCGTCTCGCAGCTGCCGTCCCCCTTCCTCATTATGGGGGACCTCAACGGACACAGTCCACTTTGGGGCAGTGCTGACACCAACGGGAGGGGTGGGGTCCTAGAGCAGTGGCTCCTGGATCCTTCTCTCTCCCTGTTGAACACCGGTGTCAGTACTTACTTTCACTCCCCAACCCGCACTTTCACTGCCATTGACCTCACCATCTGCTCCTCCTCGATCCTTCCACTCTTTACATGGAAGGTCGAGGACAACCCTTACGGAAGCGATCACCTCCCCGTGGTGTGCACCATCTCCCGTGGGGGGCCTTGCAGCCCTTCACGCGTTTCACGGTGGAGGCTGGATCGGGCTGACTGGGGTGGTTTCGAGCTGCTCTCTGAGCTCGACGACCACTCCGTCAGCCAGGAGCCAATCAATGTGGCAGTAGCGGAGATAATGGACTGTATCGTAGATGCAGCTGCATCAACAATTCCTCAAACTTCTGCACGGTTTCCTCGCTTTCCGAAACCGTGGTGTAATCCAGATTGCACCGCAGCTCGTAAGGCTCAGAACAAGGCTTGGGGGGTGTTTCGGAGATATCCGACAACCCCCAACCTCGAGAACTTCAAATGCGCCAGGGCGAAAGCTCGTTTCGTCTGACGCCAGAGCGAAAGCTCGTTTCGTCTGACGCCAGAGCCAGAAGGAATCTTGGATCAAGTATACGTCATCCATAACCCGCACGACTAGTTCCAAGGTCGTATGGGATAAAGTCCGGAAGATGAGTGGGAACTACACGTCCCACTCGTTATCGATCCTTTAGCACAATGGACAGGCAATTGCTGATCCCAAAGCAATTGCCGACACTCTGGGGGAGTCCTTCTCTTCCATCTCTTCGTCTTCCTCTTACTCCCCCGAGTTTCTGGCCCAGAAGGGCAGGGCGGAGCGCTCTCCGCTGTCTTTCCACTCGAATGGCCTGGAGCCTTACAACAGGCCATTCACAGCGGAGGAGCTTCGCCTTGCTCTGCACTCTTCTCGTGCCTCTGCTGTAGGGCCGGACAATGTCCATTATGCCATGCTCCAACATCTGTCACCATCGAGTAAGGATCGGCTGCTCCATCTCTTCAATCGCATTTTTCTCGAGGAGCAGTTTCCGGACTCCTGGCGGGAGGCCATCGTCTTGGCCTTCCCCAAGCCAGGGAAAGATCCCAAGATTCCTTCTAATTATCGTCCCATCTCATTGACGAGCTGCGTGTGCAAGGTGTTGGAAAGAATGGTAAATGCCAGACTCATCTGGTATTTAGAACATCACAACCTTCTTTCCAACACCCAGTGTGGCTTTCGCAGGCAAAGGTCAACTCTTGACCATCTGATACGCCTCGAATCGGCTATCAGAAATTCATTTTTAAGAAGAGAGCACCTGGTGTCAATTTTCCTCGACATCGAAAAAGCGTACGACACGGCTTGGAGATTCGGCATTCTTCGTGACCTCCACAGCTTCGGTTTGAGAGGTCACATGCCGATCTTCATCTCCAACTTTTTATCGACACGCTCTTTTCGTGTCCGTGTCGGTAACACTCTGTCGCGGCCGTACCCCCAAGAACAGGGGGTGCCACAAGGCTGCGTTCTGAGTGTTACGCTTTTCGCTGTCAAGATTAATTCTATAACTAGACAACTTCGTCCATCAGTAGGCAATGTCCTCTATGTTGATGACTTTAGCATCTTTTGCTCATCTTCCAGCATGAGGGTCATTGAAAGACAACTGCAAATTGCCCTGAACAATCTTTCGATTTGGGCGACGGCAAACGGGTTTCGGTTCTCCCCACAAAAGACCGCTTGTGTGCACTTTTGCCACAAGCGTAATCTTCACCTGGATCCCGAGCTGCGGCTCGGGGGTAACATCATTCCAGTTGTGGCAGAGACCAAGTTTCTCGGTCTCATATTCGATCGGATTTTGACCTTTTTATCACACATACGTCATCTCAGGTCCAAGTGCACGCGGGCATTGAACATTGTCAAGGTCCTCTCCTCCCTTTCTTCGGGGGCGGACCGATGTTCTTTGCTCCGCCTGTACCGTGCACTTGTCCGATCGAAACTGGACTACGGATCCCAGGTGTACGACTCGGCCCGGGATTCGGTGGTGAAGGTGCTGGACCCCCTCCATCATCAGGCCCTCCGTGTTTGCACGGGAGCCTTCTGCACTTCACCGGTCCAGAGTCTTTATGTTGAGACCGATGAACCGTCTTTATCTCTTCGCCGTCAGCAGTTGTCCCTACAATATGCGTCTAAATTGCGATCCCTGCCTGGCCATCCCACTTGGGACTGCGTTTTCAGTCCGAAGTGGGAAATGCTTTACACAAATCGGCCGACTGCCATTCGTCCTTTTGGTTTGCGTGTCCGAGGCTACCTCAGAGACATCAACACCAGTCTCGATAGCGTTGCACAGTCGACAGCTGAGCCACTTCCACCATGGCTCGCTGTTTCCCCTTCCTGTGATTTTTCGCTGTGCAGGATGGGGAAGGCCTTTACACCCGACTGTGTGTACCGGCAACTCTTTGCCAGCCATCGTGCTGAGTACCCGGACTTCTTGCCTGTCTTCACAGATGGCTCGAAGTCCGGCACATCGGTGGGATCGGCCATGGTCTGCTGTGATGTAATCATTGCAGACCAGATCCCACTGCAGTGTTCCATCTTCACTGCAGAGTTGCACGCTATCAGCCCTGCCTTGGACCACGTGGCGACTAAGCATCATCGTCGGTGTGTGCTTTACACCGACTCGCTTAGCTCGCTACAGGCTTTGATCTCGGTGAGGCATCGGCCTCACCCTGTTCTTACTAAGATCCGCCAGCAGCTACATCGTCTGGCAGCCACCACCACCATCCATTTCTGTTGGGTGCCCGGTCACGTCGGTATCAGGGGCAATGACTTGGCAGATGCTGCTGCCAAGTCAGCCACGCCCCTGTCCGACTCTCCGTTGCCGGTTCCCTATCTGGATTTTCGGCAGCGTTTTGCCACCGAGCTCCGGGCACGGTGGCAGAGATCTTGGTCAGAACAGCTTACGAACAAGCTCTTTGAGATCAAACCTATCATCAAACCATGGCAGTCTTGTTACCGCAGGAATCGCAAGGAGGAAGTTGTACTTGCTCGGCTCTGCTTGGGTCATTCGTTTATTACACATTCGTTTCTTTTACGGGCGGACGACGAACCCAAGTGTGAGTTTTGTGACACCTTTTTAACGATCAAACACATTTTAATTTCATGTCATTGTTTTAACATCGAACGTTGTATGTTTTTTAACTTTCACGATTTTACGTCCGAGCCCCTTACACTCGGACATCTTTTATCAGATCATTGTTGTTTTAACGCTGTTTTTCAATTTTTAAAATTTACTGGATATTTTAATCGAATTTGATATACTGTTTATACTGTATGTTTTAATCGCATTATTTGCCCCAGGTCTCTTACACCTGGGATTATTTTATTTGGTATTTCTACAGTAGTTTTACTCTGTTTATATGCACCTGTTTTTTGTTGTTTTACCCATTTACACTGTTGAAAATGTATTTTAAATTCTGTTTGCGGGTTTCTATGTCTTTTATCTTTTATTTTGTCTTTTGTTTGGCGCATTATGGCCTTGTTGCCGATGCGCCATTAAACCCCAAACAACCAAACAACCAAACCAACAGGAAATATTTTCTCGTTGTCGCATTACAGCGCGACAACAAATGAGCTGCAGCAGCATTAAGAGGAAAACGAATAAAATTTTAAGATAAAATCAAATAGAAGCTTTTGTTTTCTGAATTTCTTTTTCTATTTTTTCTTTTGATCCATAATTCAATCCTCTCATCAAATAGTTACGTACTGTGTCGGCCAATACACTTAATAATACGGCTTTGGTTGAAGTAAATGTTTTCATAATTAAATAACGCTATAAATTTGAATCTGAAAACACCGTCCGGTCACCGAAGTTAAGCAGCTTTGGGCGCGTTTGGTACCTTGGAGGGTGACCACTTGGGAACACTGCGTGCAGTAGGGAAAAAAACTGCTTAGGGCCCGCCATCCTCACAGATCCCTCTATTATGGCGTATTTAACTGACAGGCTCCTGTCAGACCTCTGTGGCAAGCATCTGCTTGAGGAGGTATTTATTTTTATTTTATTTATTAATGCGGTTATTTTAAATTGTTCTTTTGATGGCGAACTTGTATCGTAAATAAAAAGTATCATTAATTTCTTTTGTTATTTCAATTATTAAGTAGCCTCACTTGAGAACCGCTGATCTAGAATAAAAGACGTTAAGTTTCTTGCTATCTTTTCACAAAAGAATTATTTTTTATTTTATAATTTGTTTATTGCAGAGCTCCAAACATGCCAGTCGTACAGTATAGGAACTAAATACCCCAACTTTGCTGTTAGGAAAATAAGATCCCCCCCTTCCCCCACCCGAAATTTTAGGATGATTATGTAATAATAGATAAAAATTGAACTTATAAAAGTTAACTGTTCTGTGTATTAATTTCTTTTCAAATCATTTATTATTATATTACGTGAAATTATATGTTTTATGGGAATTAAAATTATGCATCTACATCTATATTTTTTCAGTTCCACCAATTTTTAATAGTTTTGCAAACCATTCTTCCGCTAAATATTCTGCTATGAATTCTTTTCTAAAAATTAAATATTCCCTCAAGCAGTTGTAGTTGCCCTCAAGCAGATTACGAGCCTGCCGGACTATCGACTAAACCACCCGCCTCTCTCGCCGAAGAAACAATGGATATGCATACGTTATCGTATGTCAGTAATAAAATTATTATCTAATATCTGAATATTTCAATTATTTTTATTTCAACACAAATTGAAAAAAAAGAGATTCCCCCCCCCGATAATTATTCATCTAATGGAGTTATTTTTAACTTGAAAAAAGTCGTACCCTATGTATAGATGTGTCTTTCTACTGCGGTCTCGCCTTCCTCACAAATTTTGTCTATAGCGTATTATACTCACAGGTTTCTGTCAGACTTCTCTGAGAAGGAGATGTTTGAGAGATAATTTATTTTTATTTTCATTTCATTCTATAAACTGATTATTTTCCTAAGAAACCGAATTCAGTTTCGTAAATTGAAACAGATATTTGCTCTCAGTGAAACATTTTAGAGTCGAAAAGCCATTTTACTGACTACATCTTTTCTCTAGAAACTACCCTTCAGATTGTCACTAGAAAGCAACCAGTTGATGAGAATGTGACCTTCAGCTGCGGGAAATAATTGAGGTGCGACTTTGGCTGGCATTGTGCATGGAGCGAATATCTGTGCTTTGCAGTGGTCAGCATGATGCATATTACCATTCTCTGTAACCCACTAGTAGTTTATTACCAACCTGCGAATCCCCCTTTGCACAGTGCTTTCCCCCCCCTATGTCGCAATCGACCGGAAATTGACCTGTGTTGGTCTACGTTGCCTTCTGAACTCTGGGTCCTATGTTACAATCAACAGGAAATTGCCACCAGTGTCGCAACTGTCATGGTATTAATAATTCATAATTAATAATTCATAATTAATAATTCACAATTAATAATTCATAATTAAAAATTCCTCCCCCTTTTAACCCCTGGTGCTATCTAGTTTTTAACTCTAATTTTAAGTTCTCCTTCTCGAATAGTCTCGATTTTTCTTTATTTCAGACTAACCTTTTATTTTAAAACCTCGATTTTGCAAACCCCCTGGTTGAGCTATATTTTAAGCCCCCTTCTCGAATAGTCTCGATTTTTCTTTATTTCAGACTAACCTTTTCTTTTAAAACCTCGATTTTGCAAACCCCCTGGTTGAGCTATATTTTAAGTCCTCCTTCTCGAATAGTCTCGATTTTTCTTTATTTCAGACTAACCTTTTATTTTAAAACCTCGATTTTGCAAACCCCCTGGTTGACCTATATTTTAAGCCCTACCTATATTTTAAGTCATGGATTTTGCAAACCACCTGGTTGACCTATATTTCAGACTAGCCTTTTATTTTAAAATCTCGTTTTTGCAAACCCCCTGGTTGAGCTATATTTTAAGTCCTCCTTCTCGAATAGTCTCGATTTTTCTTTATTTCAGACTAACCTTTTATTTTAAAACCTGGATTTTGGAGACCTTCCTGGTTGACCTATATTTTAAGCCCTACCTATATTTTAAGTCCCCTCCTTCCCTCGGATTACAAGTCTCAGAATAATTCCGCAGAAAAGGATGACACAAGTCTCAATTGTAAAAATCAACTCTCAAAGTTGTATTCTTATTAATTAAAACTCTTTCTATTAAAAGTTACCTCTATTAAAAATCTTTTGCTATTCATTTTACCAGGACTGTTAAACAATTCCCTTTTATTAAAACTACTTCGGTATTTATTTTTTCCAACCCCGTTAATCGATTCCCGAGTAAATAAAAACTCTCACTCACCTTTATTAACAAATCATCCAGCGCTCGTAATAAATCAGTTTAATCGGGGAAAAAAAAATCATTCCATCACTAGCGTACCTCCACGTTAATTTCAGGAAAAAGCCTCATCGGATCCAAGGTCCACGTATTTTACTAGAAGAATGACACAGTAACTGTTTCACAGAAAAATTAATAAAATTTGGTTTAAATTATTCGTAGGACTTGTATATAAGATCTACCTTGCAATAGACGTTCAACAGGCTAAAAGTTTTCCAAGTCCGTTATCAGTGTATCGGAAATCGTACGTTTCCTATAGACATCCTTCAGATCGTTTATTAGGGGGTAGCAACAGCACTTTCGACACATCACACGATATGGTGCAATCCTTTATCAGCTGGAAGGTAAAAAGGTCAAATGTCCAGCGCTTCACTGTGTTTGCATTTGACACTGATAAGGTTTAAAAACAGATGATTCCTAGAATCCACATTGCGCAGCGGTCAAAGTCCAGTGGGGGAGGGGGTATATAAACACCGACTTCTCAGCGACTGTCACTGTGTTCTTCATCTGTCAGTTTGCCACCTGTCAACCCTGCTCGCTCTCCTTCTCTACCTGCTAGTCCTGCTTGCTCGTCGATCCTTCTCTACCTGAGATGTCCACTATGCGAGAATTTTCCCGTGCTGGATCCTCAACTGATACCAGGTAAGGGCGGGGGTGGCTCAGTCGGTAGCGCGCCAGGCTCGTAATCTGTAGTTCCCAGGTTCGAGTCCCAGCTGGATCAGCATTGAGATTTATCTCCGCAAAATTCCCCGCCCTGCCCACGGTCAGTAGGGGACACCGATGAGCTTGGAAAGGCCGCCGTCCGTCGGATGGGACATTAAGCCGTGGCCCCGTGTGCGGGAGAGCCATACCCTGTGCACGTTAAAGAACACGCTGGATGGCCTTGACGGGAGGCTACCATCTGTCTCCCAACAGCTGTTCCAGTGGGTCCCCTCCCCCAACATTCTCTGAGCCTTCGGGGTCCATGTGACCTGGCCATTTAGCCCATGGTGTGCAAAAAAGTGCCGCTCAGAGGTAAAACAACCCAACCCAGATACCAGGTAAATGAAATTTTATTTAATGTTGTCCTTAAAATGCTCAACTGAATCACTTACTAACGTACAATATAGAGTTTTATATGTTTCTAACTAGAAAAGTTGTTCTAAATGATAATTTTCAAATTTTAGTTAGTTTTTTTTGATCAAGCTAGCAAAGTGTGCTTTTATTACAACTGTTCAATATAGATTTTTATATTTGTTTCTACCCTGTCATTTTATTCTAAAACGATAATTTTTCAAACTTTAGTTAAATATTAGATTTTTTGATCAAGCTAGTCAAGTATGCTTTTATTACAACATAACTGTTCTAAGATAAAAATCATGTAAAGTACTGCATATTCTGAGACTAAATTATCTATCCAGGTCTGATGCTGGTCCTTCCACTGATGTCGACTGCTTCGAAGAGCTACTCACGGCAGTGCGCACTCTAGAGGCGGCAGCCAAAAGACCTTCCACTCCTGAGCTTTCTATACATCCAAAGCGCCTTTGCCTTCTCAAGATGGCAGGGAATTAAGGCAAAGGACATCGAAACTTTCCCTCAAGAAGCGTCGTCAGTCCACTGTCGCAGCGGGTATGGGAAATCCCTACGTCCCCGTCGTACCTTCAACTGCAACCAGGTAAATGAAATTTTATTTAATATTGTCCTTAAGGCGCTCAATTGAATCACTTACTAACGTACAATATAGATTTGTTTCTGTTTTTCTACCCTGTAAAGGCGTTTTATTCTAAACGATAATTTTCAAACTTTAGTTAGATTTTTTGTTCAAACTAGTAAAGTGTGGTTTTATTACAACTGTTCAGTTCAATATAGATTTTTCTAACTAGTAAAGTCATTTTATTCTAAATGATAATTTTCAAACTTTAGTTAAATATTAGTTTTTTTTTTTGATCAAGCTAGCAATGTTGCCTTTTCATTTTCTGTTCTAAGATAAAAACACGTACAGTACTGCATATTCTGAGACCGAATTATCTTTCTAGGTCTCACAATGCAACCACCGATCTCATTAACGCAGGCACCGTGATGGATGCGGCTATCAAGAGAGTTTCAACCGGCGCTGCTGGCTCCTCCTCCGACGCTCCTGCCTCATCTGACGTCACGTCCTTGTTCTCTGCTGATACCTCCGTCGCTACCGGGTAAATGAAATTTTATTTAATGCTGTCCTTAATGTGTTCAACTGAATCACTTACTAACGCACAACATAGAGTTTTATATTTGTTTCTACCCTGTCATTTTATTCTAAATGATAATTTTCAAACTTTAGTTAATTTTTTGATCAAGCTCTGCGAAGTAAATGTAATTTTATTTAATGGTGTCCTTAAGGTGCTCAACTGAACCGTTTACTAACGTTCAATATAGATTTTTATATTTGTTTATACCAAGTCATTTTATTCTAAATGATAATTTTCAAACTTCAGTTACTTAGTTTTTTTGATCAAGTTAGCAAACTGAAGCATGTTACCTTTTCATTTTCTGTTCTAAGATAAAAAAAAAACATGTAAAGTACTGCATATTCTGCCCCTCGATGCGAGAGCCTGTCCGTGGTGAGGGGACCACCCTGTGAAGGTTCCGCTGGCTCGGTTACCTTCACAGGGTCCTAAACGCTCGCCCGCGTGTTTGCCGTGCGCGGAGACCCGTGTCCCTGGAAAGGAGGATCCTGGCAGTTGCTCAGGGGTCCCCGTCTTCTCTCCCCAGCTCATGACTGGTGGGGTCCCCTTTGGCCGTTTTGCCATTGGGGACCCCACCAGGGCCATTGGGGAGCCTGTCTGTCGCGGGGCTGGGCAGCGACTTCCGGGGCCGCTGCTATACACTGCTTTGGCCTCTGCTTCAGGTAAACGGGAGGTCCTGGGGTTGCCCCCTCAGGATCAATCGGCTGGTGGGCTGGTCCTGCTAGGGTCAACTATGCTGTTCAGTGAGTAACCTTGTCCACCGTCCGGACAACGGTTTGCGAGTTTCCCCACACATTTACTAGTTTGTAGTTTTCTTTCTTTTGTGAGGCCAGCTCTTGCCTCACACTTTATTGCTTTGTTGCTTCTTTTCTTTTGTGGGAACTCCGTCGAGTTTCCCACCATTTCTCTTTTACTTTTCCTTTTTGTTTTGTAGTGAGGGCTTGGCTCACTGGCTGTGTGGGTATGGTGCCCGGGCAGCCCTGGCGCCCAACTGGGCGTCCCCTTGTTGGACTCCATGGTGGGTGGGGACAACGGGCACTGAAATTTTTAAAAACAAACATGAGTTCTCCAACTCCTATAAATCCGATCAATGCCGCCAAGAGGGCTCGCCATGAACCCCCAACTTCTTTGCCTTCGTCTTCGTGTGTGTCTCCGTCTCCGAAGTTCCTGATCATCCACTCTACGGGTGATCAGGTACTTGGGGACATGTCCCCCTTTTTTATACACAAGGGTATTCAAGGTCTTGCGGGAGAACCGAAATCTGTCAAGCGCCTAAGATCCGGTGACTTGCAGGTGGAGACTGCATGCTCCAAACATTCGGAGCTTCTGTTAAAGGTTACAGCGATTGGTGGAGTGGCTGTCGAAGTCACTCCGCACAAGACGCTCAATTCCTCCCGGGGTGTGATCTCCGAGTGGGGCCTCCTCAAGGTTTCTGAGGAGGAAATCCTCTCAGAGCTTTCCGCCCAGGGAGTGATCGCAGTCCACCGAGTTTCATCACGCCGTAATGGAAAGTTAGAACCCAGCCGGGTACTTATTCTAACTTTCAATACACCACGCCTGCCTACTTCCATCAAGGCAGGATACTTACACTGTGAGGTGCGGCCATTTATCCCCAATCCTCTGCGTTGCTTTCAATGCCAGAGGTTTGGCCATGCCCGCACCGCATGCCGGGGCAAGCCCACCTGTGCTTGTTGTGGCAGTCAGGATCACCTTGAACCTGACTGCACAGAAGATAAGGCATGCTGTGTAAACTGCCGTGGTGAACATCCGGCGTACTCCCGCGACTGTCTGAAGTGGCTGGAGGAGAAAGAGGTACAGTGCCTGAAGACCCTCCACAACATCAGTTATCCAGAGGCGAGAAAGCTCGCTGCACCGCCTGCCCCTCCTGGCAAGGTCTCCTATGCCGGTGCGGTGGTCGGAAAGCCCGTCGTTAAGATGGCTTCCGTGGCGGTGCAGACCGACATCAGCGTTCCACCAGCTGAATCTTTCTCGCCTGCTGCCAAGTACCTCTTGACGCAGGCGAAGCCGACGTTGGTGTCAACCTCGACATCGACACCGGTTTCTATTCCTGTGTGTGTGCCTTCCACTTCCACCTCTGGAAGGCCCCCTCCTCCCCGCCCACAGACAGCAAGACCTACGAAACCCAAGGGGCCCCCGCCGGGGCCCAAAAAGAAAATTTTACCTCCTTGTTCGGCGGTCTCTGATCCGTGTTGCTCGGACGACTCCGAGGACATGGACACTGACCGCCCTAATTTTCCTAAACCGTCGCTGGCGACGGTTAAAATAAATCGCAAGTCGTCCGCCACTTCCAAGACCTGAGATGGCCACACTCCTTCAATGGAACTGTCGTGGATTCCAGAGGAATATTGATGACATCAAGGTCCTCCTGAGGGCACACCAACCCCTTTGCGTGTGCCTTCAGGAGACATTCTTGCAGACAGCCAACAATCCCACTATCCGGCACTTTTCTCTCGTTCGCCGGGACCGGGATGGAGATGGTCCAGCTCACGGGGGTGTTGCCATCCTCGTGAGCAACCATTCTCCATTCCAGGTCATTCCCCTCACCACATATTTAGAGGCGGTTGCCATCCGCCTCTTTGTGGGATTTTCGTTGACTGTCTGTTCTGTCTATCTCCCACCCGGAAGCATCGTTTTCCGGGATGACCTTGATGACCTCGTCTCGCAGCTGCCGTCCCCCTTCCTCATCATGGGGGACTTCAACGGCCACAGTCCGCTCTGGGGCAGTGCTGACACCAACGGGAGGGGCCGGGTCTTGGAGCAGTGTCTCCTGGATCCATCGCTCTCCCTGTTGAACACCGGTGTCAGTACCTACTTTCACACCCCAACCCGCACATTCACTGCCATTGACCTCACCATCTGCTCCTCCTCGATCCTTCCACTCTTTACATGGGAGGTCGAGGACAATCCCTACGGAAGCGATCACCTCCCCGTGGTGTGTACCATCTCTCGTGGGGGGCCTTGCAGCCCTTCGCGTGTCTCCCGGTGGAGGCTTGATCGGGCTGATTGGAGTGGCTTCGAGCTCTTGTCTGAGCTCGATGAGCACTCTGTCAGCCAGGAGCCCATCAATGTCGCAGTGGCGGAGTTGACGGACTGTATCGTCCATGCAGCTGCCTCTACTATTCCTCAGACCTCGACTCGGTTTCCACGGTTCCCAAAACCGTGGTGGAATCCCGACTGCACCGCAGCTCGTAAGGCTCAGAACAAGGCTTGGGGGGTGTTTCGGAGATATCCGACGTCCCCCAACCTCGAAGCATTCAAACGCGCCAGGGCGAAAGCCCGTTTCGTCCGGCGCCAGAGCCAGAAGGAATCTTGGATGAAATATACCACTTCTATCACCCGCACGACCAGTTCTAAGGTCGTGTGGGATAAGGTCCGGAAGATGGGTGGGAAATACACGTCCCACTCATTATCGATCCTGGAGCACAATGGACAGGCAATTGCTGAACCTCGAGCAATTGCCGACATTCTGGGGGAGTCATTCTCCACCATCTCTTCCCTGTCCTCCTACTCCCCCGAGTTTCTGGCCCAGAAGAGCAGGGCCGAACGCTCTCCGCTGTCCTTCCATTGGAATGGCCTGGAGTCTTACAACAGGCCATTCACAGCGGAGGAGCTTCGCCGTGCTCTGCACACTTCTCGTGCATCTGCTGTGGGGCCAGACAATGTCCATTATGCCATGCTCCAACATCTCTCACCATCGAGTAAGGATCGACTGCTCCGACTCTTCAACCGTATTTTCATCAAGGAGCAGTTTCCGGACTCCTGGAGGGAGGCCATCGTCTTGGCCTTCCCTAAGCCAGGCAAAGATCCCAAGATTCCTTCCAATTATCGTCCAATTGCGTTGACGAGCTGCGTCTGCAAGGTGTTGGAAAGGATGGTAAATACCAGGCTGGCCTGGTATTTGGAACATCACGGCCTTCTTTCCAACACCCAGTGTGGCTTTCGCAGGCACCGGTCTACTTTAGACCACCTGATCCGCCTCGAATCGGCGATCAGGAATTCTTTTTTACGACGAGAGCACCTGGTGTCAGTTTTCTTCGACATCGAAAAAGCATACGACACGGCATGGAGATTCGGCATTCTTCGTGACCTTCACAGCTTCGGCTTGCGAGGTCACATGCCGATCTTCATTGCGAACTTTTTATCTTCTCATGTTTTTCGAGTCCGTGTCGGCAACACTCTATCGCGGCCTTTCCCCCAAGAACAGGGGGTGCCTCAAGGCTGCGTCCTGAGTGTTACGCTTTTCGCTGTCAAGATAAATTCCATTACACGGCAACTTCCTCCGACTGTAGGCAATGCCCTCTATGTTGACGACTTTAGCATCTTTTGCTCATCGTCCAGCATGAGGGTCATTGAACGACAACTGCAAACTGCCCTGAACAATCTCTCAGTTTGGGCGACAGCCAATGGGTTCCGGTTCTCCCCACAGAAGACCGCTTGTGTGCACTTTTGCCGCAAGCGTAATCTTCATCTGGACCCCGAGCTGCGGCTCGGGGGTACAGTCGCTCAAAAAAGTATCCGAACGCTATGGTTGATTATAGAATTCAGAAAAAATATCTGGCAACGATTTTTTTTAGAAATTAGTGATCTGCAACCTTCGTGTCACGTGACACGAAGGTTGGCAGATCACTAATTTCTAAAAAAAATCGTTGCCAGATATTATTTCTGAATTCTGTAATCAACCATAGTGTTCGGTTACTTTTTTGAGCGGCTGTACCATCATTCCAGTTGTGGCGGAGACCAAGTTTCTCGGTCTCATCTTCGACCGGAAATTGACCTTTTTATCACATATCCGACATCTCAGGTCCAAGTGCACGCGGGCATTGAACATCATCAAGGTCCTCTCCTCCCTCTCTTGGGGGGCGGACCGATGTTCTTTGCTCCGCCTTTACCGTGCACTTGTCCGGTCGAAACTGGACTACGGATCCCAGGTGTATGACTCCGCCCGGGATTCGGTGGTGAAGGTGCTGGACCCACTCCATCATCAGGCCCTCCGTGTTTGCACGGGGGCCTTCCGCACTTCGCCGGTCCAGAGTCTCTACGTTGAGACCGATGAACCATCTTTATCTATTCGCCGTCAGCAGTTGTCCCTGCAGTATGCATCAAAATTGCGATCCCTGCCAGGCCATCCCACTTGGGACTGCGTTTTCAGTCCCAGGTGGGAAATGTTATACCAGAATCGGCCGACTGCCATTCGTCCTTTCGGTTTGCGTGTCCGAGGCTACCTCAGAGACATCAACACCAGTCTCGATAGCATCGCACAGTCGACAGCTGAGCCACTTCCACCTTGGCTCGCTGTTTCCCCTTCCTGCGATTTTTCCCTGTGCAGGACGGGGAAGGCCTTTACACCTGACAGTGTGTACTGGCAACTCTTTGCCAGCCATCGTGCTGAGCACCCGGACTTCTTGCCTGTCTTCACAGATGGCTCGAAGTCCGGCACTTCGGTGGGATCAGCCATGGTCTGCTGTGATGTAATCATTGCAGACCAGATCCCACAGCAGTGTTCCATCTTCACTGCTGAGTTGCATGCTATCAGCATTGCCTTGGATCATATAGCAGCTAAGCACCATCGTCGGTGTGTGCTTTACACCGACTCGCTTAGCTCGCTACAGGCTTTGATCTCGGTGAGGCATCAGCCTCACCCTGTTCTCTCCAAGATCCGCCAGCAGCTCCATCGTCTGGCAGCCACCACCACGATTCTCTTCTGTTGGGTGCCCGGTCATGTCGGAATCAGGGGCAATGATTTGGCAGATTCTGCTGCCAGGTCAGCCACGCCCCTGTCCGACTCTCCGTTGCCGGTTCCATATGTGGATTTCCGGCAGCGTTTCACCATCGAGCTCCGGGCACAGTGGCAGAGATCTTGGTCGGAACAGCTTACCAACAAGCTCTTTGAGATCAAACCTATCGTCAAACCGTGGCAGTCTTGTTACCGCAGGAATCGTAAGGAGGAAGTTGTCCTTGCTCGGCTCCGCTTAGGTCACTCGTTTTTAACTCACTCTTTTCTACTTAAGGCGGACGCAGTACCTAAGTGCGAGTTTTGTGACACCATTTTAACCGTTAAACATATTTTACTTCATTGTCTCGCTTTTAACCTTGAACGCAAAATGTATTTTAGCTTCCACAATTTTATGGCTGAGCCTCTTACACTCAGCCATCTTTTATCTGATGAATCGTTTTTAACTCCTGTTTTCGACTTTTTACGTTTTACAGGTTATTTTACACGTCTTTGATTTTTACCCTGTTTCCTGGTTTTTACTCTTGTTTGTGGTTTTAAACAGGTCCTATACACCCATTTTTATTGTTAACTTCTACACTTGTTACTTTTTAGTCTTTTTACTTGTCGTTTTGTGCCGTTTTGTTTGTGTTCATTTTAATTTTGGTTGTGGGTTATGCGACTTTTATCCCTTTTTATCGTTTGTTTGGCGCAATATAGCCTTAGTTGGTGTTGCGCCAATAAACCCCAAACAACCAACCAACTGCATATTCTGAGACTAAATTATCTA
Organism: Ryuthela nishihirai; assembly: GCA_038380435.1. Classification (NCBI taxonomy): domain Eukaryota; kingdom Metazoa; phylum Arthropoda; class Arachnida; order Araneae; family Heptathelidae; genus Ryuthela; species Ryuthela nishihirai. The sequence continues at coordinate 98,851,047 of JAWZYU010000006.1, forward strand.
TCCAGGTCTATCCCTTCCACTGGTGTCGGACCCTCCAGCGTTTGTGTTCCCGACATAAGGACACCATTCACTATCGCCGCTGGTACCTCCACCGCTACCAGGTAAATGCAATTTTATTTAATGTTACCCTTAAGGTGCTCAACTGAATCACTTACTAATGTACAATATAGAGTTTTATATTTGTTTCTACCCTGTCATTTTCAAACTTTAGTTAGATTTTTGCTCAAGCTAGCAAAGTGTGCTTTTATTACAACTGTTCAGTTCAATGTATTTGTTTCTACCCTGTCATTTTTATTCTAAATGATAATTTTCAAACTTTAGTTAGATTTTTTGATCAAGTTAGCAAACTGAAGCATATTGGTTTTTCATTTTCTGTTCTAAGATAAAAAACATGTAAAGTACTGCATATTCTGAAAAATAAATTATCTCTCTAGGTCCGCATTCTCCAACGTTCCTGTCAGTGGATTCTCCAACGTTCCTGTCAGCTCTACAGAGTCTCCCCACTACAATGTGTTGCACACTCGGCGGTACAACTCGAAAAAATTCAAGACAGAATTCGTCTCCACGAGTGTGCGACTTGGAGGTATGGAGAATGTGGAACCTTATAATTTCCTCCCGGCCCTACATGACCTGCATGAGAAAATGTTGACCGACGTCGTCCCCACAGGGGAGTATAGCCATGTTCAGCTATGTTTACGCTCTCGGGATTTGAAAACCCCCGTCAACTTTGCTCTAATTCGGTGTAATGCCCTGACGGGGGAGAGATTCATGGCTGCACTCGACAAAGTAGTGCAGTCAAATGAGTCTCTCAATCCCGGGAGCGAGCTGGAGTTTGACTTTGTCTGTGCTGACCTGGACAGGGTCAGTAGCGGTGGCGATGGAAGGCGCACAGGTCCCGAGACTCGTCGCGTCGCTGACATCCAGTCTTTCATCAACAATAAGAAGGCTCTCACAAAAATTGTAAATCGTGACAACCTGTGTTTAGCAAGAGCTCTCGTCATCGCACGAGAGCTCTGCATGAAAAATAAAGGGTTGGCAAACAACTACACCAAAATTGCCTGTTATCACTACCCTTTACAATGCCAGGAAGCCCGTCAACTTCACTTGGATGCGGGTATTCCTGAGGGTCCTTGTGGACTCCCGGAAGTACGTCTCTTCCAAGCTCACCTGACACAGTTCAGGATTGTGTATTCTGCTGACGATGCCTTTCTTCCCATCTTCATTGGTCCCGAAGGCGGGGACAACCTTTATTTGTTGTTTAGTGCAGGGCATTACGACGTGATTACTAAACCGTCGGGGTTTTTCGGGGTTAGGCAGTTCTGCCATAAGTGTCTAAAGGGGTTAAATACAGAGGGCCACGTTTGCAAGGGAACCTGCAACAGGTGCCTGTCAGTCGATGTGCCTCACGCAGGGGAGCTGTTGCTTTGCACAGTATGCTGTGTGTATTTACGTGGGGCTGAATGCTTTCAGGCGCACCTGCTGAAGGCATGTCAGACACGGCATCGCTGTGTTAAGTGCATTAGCATTTACGACCCCCTGAAAAAGCGCGTTTGCAAGGCTGACACCTTAAAATTCGTCGAGCCCTGCAAAATTGACCCTGTCGGTCAGACTTACCTCTACTTTGACGTAGAGACTGTGCAGTGTGCTGACGGGTTGCTAAAACCGATACTATGTGTGGTCACATACCAAGTGGACGACGAGTGGGTCTATGCTTCATTCCCGGAAACGGACGCCTTTATGGATTGGATTCTGGCTGAAGAACGTCCTGGGGTTCAACGATTCAAGGACGTCACAGTCTTTGCACATAATCTGAAAGGCTTTGACGGCATGTTCATAATTACTTACCTGTACAGAAAATTTTTAAAACCGGATCTCGTGTTTGATGGATCCAAGATTTTAGGTATCTTTTTACCTGGCCTTAAAATAAGGTTCATCGACACGTTGTCCTTTATTCAGGATCCTCTTCGATCATTCACGAAGACCTTCAACTTGGAGACAGTGAAAGGCTTTTTCCCCTTTAAATTCGTGAAGCAGGAAAATCTACAGTATGCAGGACCCATCCCTGATCGGCTTTTTTTCCAGCCGGAAGACATGGATCCTGAAACTCTGTCAGCATTCAACGAGTGGTATGCCTCAGCAAGTCTTGAACCCTGGGATTTTCAACAACAGCTTCTGTATTACTGCAAGGCAGATACAGAGTTGTTGCTGCAAGGCGCCCAAGCTTTCCGCGAGGAATTTTTAAATCTCACAGGCGTAGACCCATTTGCGCGTGACCTGACTATTGCCAGCGCTTGTCTTCGAATTTTCCGTGGGAAGTTTGTGCAAAAGAATACCCTCGGTGTGTGTCCCGCCCAAGGGTATTCGGCGAGTAACGACCGGCAGTCCTTGAAAGCTCTCGCATGGTTAGAGTATGAGGCTTCCAAGGACAACATCGAAATTCAAACTGCGCGATCACCCGGAGGTGAGTATAAGATAGGGCAGTACAAATTGGATGGCGTGTGCCACAGTACCCGTTGTTATTACGAATTTTTAGGTTGTTACTATCATTGCTGCTTGAAATGTTTCAACCCTGAAAAAATAGATCAGCGCACGAGAAAGCCATTTGGTTTGCTAAACACCCGAACCATGGATTGTCTTGAGACCTTGAAAGTGCTGATGAACGGGTACACATGCAAAATCATGTGGGAGCACGAATTCGACGAGTTGATGCGCAAAAACCAGTCCGTCGCATTAATTTATAAATCCGTCGAGCCTATCAGGCGTATAGGGGCCCGTGACTACCTCTACGGAGGGCGCGTGGAGGTGTTTGCCATCTTTGCATCGGCGGACCTAGGATGTAGCCTTACTTACGTTGATTACAACAGCCTGTACCCTTATGTTTGCAAGAAAGCTCCATTCGGTAAAGGTCACCCGGTTCGGATCACCTCTGATTTCGCCACGGACCTCGACTACTATTTTGGCATTGCACACACCACACTGTTATCCCCCGACGATTTGTTCATCCCTGTACTGCCCTACAGGTGTAATGGGAAGCTGCTTTTCCCCCTTTGCAGGAGCTGTGCAGATGGTCATCTGGCACCCCCTTGTCAGCACACCGTGAACCAGCGCGCATTGACAGGATCTAGGCCAACGTTCGAAATTTATGCTGCGATGCGTGCTGGATACAAACTTCTTCCATTCCACGACGTGTGGCATTTCAATACCATCCTGCAATATGATCCCGCAACAAAAAAGGGAGGTGTCTATGCTGGGTACATAGATACTTTTCTGGGGCTGAAGCAGCGCTACTCTGGGTTTCCCCCTGACGTGCAGACCGAGGAGCAAAAGGAAGCCTTCTGTGAGGCCTTCTTCCAGGCGGAGGGGGTTCGGATCCTCCCCTCGGAAGTTGAAAAAAAAACCTTAAGCGTACACTTTCCAAGGTCTCGCTTAATTCGTCATGGGGGAAGCATGCGCAGAACATGAGTCGAACCCAGACAACCATTGTGAGTTGTCCTGTCAAGTACATGGAGCTCTTGACGGACGCATCGCTAGTCATCACCGACGGCGCTGTTATCAGTGATCAGGCCGTGCTTGTCACGCACAAGCCGGCGGAGTCTGCCACACCAGCGAACACCCGTGGAAGCCTGATTCTCGCCGCAATGGTGACGAGTCACGCCAGACTAAAACTGTACGAGCTTCTATCAAAATTAGACAGTCGTGCAATGTATTCTGACACGGATTCAGTAATTTATACAACGTCTCCTCGCGACACCTACACACCACCACAACATCCCTTTCTCGGAGGTCTCGTAGATGAAATTTCTTCAAAGTACGGCTCCAGTGTACACATCACTGACTATGTCAGCGCCGGAGCCAAAAGTTATGCCCTTTGGCTGAGCAACGGGGATGAAATTCTTCGCGCCAAGGGCATATCACTCACGAAGAAAAACCGGTGCACATACAATTTTGAACTTCTAAAATCCATGGTGCTAGGGAACTCCCCAACCAGTGAGACCTTCGAAGTCCCTTTCAATGTAATTCGTAATAAAGTGGATGGGTCACTTACGAATAAGCCCATGGTGAAAAGGTTTAAGGCTAACCTAGATAAGCGGTATCTCAGCCCGGGTTCGACTCTCACTGTACCTTATGGTTACGATGACCTGGGACTGGATACCCTTATCCAACTCATGGATGAGTAAATGTACAGTTTTCAACTTATTTATTTCAAATTACACCTTTATTTATTTCATTGTACAGTTTTCAACTTATTTATTTCATATTACACCTTTATTTATTACATTGTACAGTTTTCAACTTATTTATTACACCTTTATTTATTTCATTGTATACCTTTATTTATTATTTCACTGTACGCCTTTTATTTCAATGTCCTTAATGGATCTTAATCATTATTTCAGTGTCGTTAATGGACCTTTTTTAAATTATTTCAGTATCCTTAATGGATCTTAATCATTATTTCAGTGCCCTTAGGGGACTTTAATTATTATTTCAGTGTCCTTAGTGGACTTTAAATATTTCAATGTTCCTACTTTAATTATTTCAGTGTCCTTAGGGGACTTTAATTATTATTTCAGTGTCCTTAGTGGACTTTATCACGCGTAATGCTCTTGCACTCGGCGGCGTCAGCAGTTTTTGAAGCTTGTATTTTTGAAACCTACAATATGTTACTGTCCAGCATTGGATATGTCATGTGAAACCAACAGTGGATATGTCATGTGAAACCAACAGTGGATATGTCATGTGAAACCAACAGTGGATCTGTCATGTGAATTTTTTAATAAAAAAGGTTTCAAAAAATCCGTCTCTTTATTTCTCAGCACTGGAAGACACTATGGTGGGAGAAAGCAAGAGGTAACTTTGTTTTTAAGGTGCTCCATAAGTCTTATCAGTGATCTGCACAGTGCGCTGCTCCCCTCCAAGTCTCGCTGCTGCAACAGCATTCTCATTACCCCGACACTAACGCCCTCTGCTGTACTACTGAGTGTAGCAGCGTGCGTACATCTGAGCGCAGATCACTTCCGGATGTCAAGCATTGAAAGAACCATCAGTGTGAAAACATTGAATGGGAAGAGACGTAAAAATGGCAAAAGGCAAATTATCAGTTTTACTTTCTTTTATTGGATACAGATTTTTAATACATGGTTTTTTAACACAAGTCTTCAAGCACACAAGTCTTGGAAAGTTTTTTACAGATATTTTCAATACACCGTCCACTCGGATAATTTTCTTTTCTTACTTCGGATGGGAACAGCAATGTCTTTTGGGGGCTGCTCTTCAGCTATATGATTTCTGGGAATGTTGACTTTTACTTCCTGTGGAGTGTCAAGCTGTTTTGAGAATAACAAATAATTTTTCAAAGCAGTCAGATACTTTTCAGACTTATCGTCAGCATCACCAGACTCTAATATTTTCTTCATCTCTGAGTCTAAATCATATACTTTTTTTCTTATGTTTCTCCTCTGCACTGCTTTCACTGAAATCGTTTTTTAAATAACGAGACCAGCAGGGGGAGGGCAGCAGTCAATAGTGGTATAATGAACCCTGAACTACGCTGCAGGAGATGCTTCTTGTGGCGTAAAGATGCACGTTTGGACGCTAGACTCCTTATGACCGTCTTGTGCTGGCGTAAATTCTTTAATACTCGATGGGAGACAGGTATATTGCCTTTTAAGAAATTGGAACACACTTCACATAGAGCATACGTCTTGGGGTCGGAGATGTGCTTCATCAGAGCTGCACGCTGCTTTCCCCCTAGCTTTGGCAAGCACTGAAGGAACGGGCCTTGAGATTTAACTTTCATTTGGAACGTAAAGTATTTCGGGTTCTTCTGATGGAAGAATCTTTGCACGGAGCCTTTCAGTATCTAACGTTCTGGGATGAAGGTCAACACACAAATAGCCACAGGTTGCTTGTGTAGCTAACCTATAAGCATCCGTCAGGAGTTTAGATTGATGGGGGTATACTTGTTTCGCCAGGTGAGTTATTTGTGAAGCATCCCGACAGTTGCGAAATAAAAACATGTAGTGAGCATTGAGTGGTATAGTCCTCGAATGTCTTCCCTTTAAAAACAGATTTTGTAATATCAGGACAATCGTGATATTTTTATGATGACCACCACGAATAAACAATTGTGATATGCGTTCGCTGGCTACAGACTGTTCCATCAAGTCATCCAGTACCAGAAGTGTAGGTCTGAGGGGATCAAATTCCAGATCCGTAGGTAGTCCTTCATAAAATTCCACCGTTTTCTTGAAGGGTTCAAAGGCAGGCTGCCACTCCCCGTAGCAGTAAACGACAGGTTGGGGTGGGGGTTCGAATACTTGAGCTGCTTCTCTGATGAGTTTCAGAGTGAAAGTCGTCTTTCCACACTGTGAAGGAGCAGCAATTATAATATTCGAAGGAGTTCGGAGAGCCATCGGAACACCATGCAGTCGTTAAAGTCTACTCGACACGTGTAATCACGATGCAGTACTGTGGGAAGAGTCGAACCACACGCTCTTTTAAACAGTAAATACAGACAGTGAGCACCGCAAGTGTCTCCCAGGGGGTTCTGCAGAGGTATTGAAGGATGTAAGACGTGACGTATGCTTAGTCGACTGTAGTATTCTTGCATGGCAACATCGGGACTCATACCTAGGGGGTCAAAGTGATCCACGTGCATTCCTTTCTTGTAAACTGCTATCCAGTGGGCTCCAGGCATGGAGGACGGATCGGTATTGTAGATAAACAAGGCTTCTGATTGGGTGATTCTGCTAGGTAGTCTGTCACGGGGGAACACTCTGAGACTTGTGTGTAACATCGAAAGGATGGATTCTAGCTGATAGGTATTCATGAGCTGTAGTCAAACAGGACTTTACGATCCAATGGGATTTCCAACAAATTCTGCTATTTGGCATACAGGATCACAGTGACCGATGTGGGTAGTGGCCTGGCAAACTTTATTTCGACTCTCACACTCCCACTCTTTATTAAAGAAAACACTTGATTGCATTCACGTTGCTCGGGAGTCAATTGGAACCCGAACAATTTAAAACCTTTTCCATAGGCTTTTTGCGATAAGTTAATACCACTATCGGATTTCCAGGCATCCACAGTTTCCAATAATCCTTGGTAACAGCGGAGATAGCGCCCATTCGCAAAGTCGGGGTTGTAGGACTGGTGATCGCTATCAATGTGAAGGCTGATGTAGTTTAAGTCGAAATGTTGGAAGTTGAAGGGATTTTTTTCGTACGATCCATTCAGGCTGGTACTTTCCACCATACTCAGTACCAGAGGCACAGGGAACTGACCGAGAAATAAATTGTCATGGTTCACACTCGTCAGACCTCCCCCCACGCCCCCCTCGATGCGAGAGCCTGTCCGTGGTGAGGGGACCACCCTGTGAAGGTTCCGCAGGCTCGGTTACCTTCACAGGGTCCTAAACGCTCGCCCGCGTGTTTGCCGTGCGCGGAGACCCGTGTCCCTGGAAAAGAGGATCCTGGCAGTTGCTCAGGGGTCCCCGTCTTCTCTCCCCAGCTCATGACTGGTGGGGTCCCCTTTGGCCGTTTTGCCATTGGGAAGCCTGTCTGTCGCGGGGCTGGGCAGCGACTTCCGGGGCCGCTGCTATACACTGCTTTGGCCTCTGCTTCAGGTAAAGGGGAGGTCCTGGGGCGGCCCCCTCAGGATCAATCGGCTGGTGGGCTGGTCCTGCTAGGGTCAACTATGCTGCTCAGTGAGTAACCTTGTCCACCGTCCGGACAACGGTTTGCGAGTTTCCCCACACATTTACTAGTTTTGTAGTTTTCTTTCTTTTGTGAGGCCAGCTCTTGCCTCACACTTTATTGCTTTGTTGCTTCTTTTCTTTTGTGGGAACTCCGACGAGTTTCCCACCATTTCTCTTTTACTTTTCCTTTTTGTTTTGTAGTGAGGGCTTGGCTCACTGGCTGTGTGGGTATGGTGCCCGGGCAGCCCTGGCACCCAACCGGGCGTCCCCTTGTTGGACTCCATGGTGGGTGGGGACAACGAGCACTGAATTTTTTAAACACAACCATGAGTACACCTACTCATAATTCTTCGAACAATGCCGCGAAGAGGGCGCGCCATGAACCCCCAACTTCTCTGTCTTTGCCTTCGTCTTTGTGTGTGTCTCCGTCTCCGAAGTTCCTGATCATCCACTCAACGGGTGATCAGGTTCTTGGGGACATGTAACCCTTTTTTATAAACAAGGGTATTCAAGGTCTTGCGGGAGAGCCGAAATCTGTCAAGCGCCTAAGATCTGGTGACTTGCAGGTGGAGACTGCATGCTCCAGCACTCGGAGCTTTTATTAAAGGTTACAGCGATTGGTGGAGTGGCAGTCGAAGTCACTCCACACAAAACGTTCAATTCCTCCCGGGGTGTGATCTCCGAGTGGGGCCTCCTCAAGGTTTCTGAGGAGGAAATCCTCTCGGAGCTTTCAGCCCAGGGGGTGATCGCAGTCCACCGGGTTTCGTCACGCCGTAATGGAAAGTTAGAGCCCACCAGGGTACTAATCCTAACTTTCAACACACCACGCCTGCCTACTTCCATCAAGGCAGGATACTTACACTGCGAGGTGCGGCCATTTATCCCCAACCCTCTGCGTTGCTTTCAATGCCAGAGGTTTGGCCATGCCCGCACCGCATGCCGGGGCAAGCCCACCTGTGCTCGTTGTGGCAGTCAGGATCATCTCGAACCTGACTGCACAGCAGAAAAGGCATGCTGTGTAAACTGCCGTGGTGAACATCCGGCGTACTCCCGCGACTGTCCGAAGTGGCTGGAGGAGAAAGAGGTACAGCGCCTCAAGACCCTTCATAACATCAGCTATCCAGAGGCGAGAAAGCTCGCTGCACCGCCTGCCCCACCTGGCAAGGTCTCCTATGCCGGTGCGGTTGCCGGAAAGCCCATCGTTAAGATGGCTTCTGTGGCGGTGCAGACCGACATCAGCGTTCCACCTGCTGAATCTTTCTCGCCTGCTGCCAAGTACCTCTTGATGCAGGCGAAGCCGACGTCGGTGTCCATCTCGACATCGACACCGGTTTCTATTCCTGTGTCTGTGCCTTCCACGTCCACCTCTGGAAGGCCCCCTCCACCCCGCCCACAGACAGCAAGACCTACGAAACCCAAGGGGCCCCCGCCGGGGCCCAAAAAGAAAATTTTACCTCCTCGTTCGGCGGTCTCTGATCCGTGTTGCTCGGACGACTCCGAGGACATGAACACCGACCGCCCCATTTTTCCAAAACCGTTGCTGGCGACGGTTAAAATAAATCGAAAGTCGTCCGCCAATTCTTCAAAGACCTGAGATGGGCACACTCCTTCAATGGAACTGTCGTGGATTCCAGAGGAATATTGACGACATCAAGGTCCTCCTGAGGGCACACGAACCCCTCTGCGTGTGCCTTCAGGAGACATTCTTACAGACAGCCAACAATCCCACTATCCGGCACTTTTCTCTCGTTCGCCGGGACCGGGATGGAGATGGTCCAGCTCACGGAGGTGTTGCCATCCTCGTGAGCAACCATTCTCCATTCCAGGTCATTCCAATCTCCACACACTTAGAGGCGGTAGCCATCCGCCTCTTTGTGGGATTTTCGTTGACTGTCTGTTCTGTCTATCTCCCACCCGGAAGCATCGTTTTCCGGGACGACCTTGATGACCTCGTCTCGCAGCTGCCGTCTGCCTTCCTCATCATGGGGGATTTCAATGGACACAGTCCACTGTGGGGTAGTGCTGACACCAACGGGAGGGGCCGGGTCCTGGAGCAGTGTCTCCTGGATCCATCGCTCTCCCTGTTGAACACCGGTGTCACTACCTACTTTCACTCCCCAACCCGCACATTCACTGCCATTGACCTCACCATCTGCTCCTCCTCGATCCTTCCACTCTTTACATGGGAGGTCGAGGACAATCCCTATGGAAGCGATCACCTCCCCGTGGTGTGCACCATCTCTTGTGGGGGGCCTTGCAACCCTTCGCGTGTCTCCCGGTGGAGGCTTGATCGGGCTGACTGGAGTGGCTTCGAGCTCTTGTCTGAGCTCGATGAGCACTCTGTCAGCCAGGAGCCCATCAATGTTGCAGTGACGGAGTTGACGGACTGTATCGTCCATGCAGCTGCCTCTACTATTCCTCAGACCTCGACTCGGTTTCCACGGTTCCCAAAGCCGTGGTGGAATCCCGACTGCACCGCAGCTCATAAGGCTCAGAATACGGCTTGGGGGGTGTTTCGGAGATATCCGACGTCCCCCAACCTAGAAGCATTCAAGCGCGCCAGGGCGAAAGCCCATTTCGTTCGGCGCCAGAGCCAGAAGGAATATTGGATGAAATATACATCTTCTATCACCCGCACGACCAGCTCTAAGGTCGTGTGGGATAAAGTCCGGAAGATGAGTGGGAAGTACACGTCCCACTCATTATCGATCCTGGAGCAAAATGGACAGGCAATTGCTGATCCTAAAGCAATTGCCGACACTCTGGGGGAGTCATTCTCCTCCATCTTCTCCTCTTCCTCATACTCCGCCGAGTTTCTGGCCCAGAAGAGAAGGGCCGAACGCTCTCCGCTGTCCTTCCATTCGAATGGCCTGGAGTCTTACAATAGGCCATTCACAGCGGAGGAGCTTCGCCATGCTCTGCACACTTCTCGTGCATCTGCTGTTGGGCCAGACAATGTCCATTATGCCATGCTCCAACATCTCTCACCATCGAGTAAGGATCGACTGCTCCGACTCTTCAACCGTCTTTATATCGAGGAGCAGTTTCCGGACTCCTGGCGGGAGGCCATCGTCTTGGCCTTCCCTAAGCCAGGGAAAGATCCCAAGATTCCTTCAAATTATCGTCCAATTGTGTTGACGAGCTGCGTCTGCAAGGTGTTGGAAAGGATGGTAAATACCAGGCTGGCCTGGTATTTGGAACATCACGGCCTTCTTTCCAACACCCAGTGTGGCTTTCGCAGGCACCGGTCTACCTTAGACCACCTGATCCGCCTCGAATCGGCGATCAGGATTTCCTTTTTACGTAGAGAGCACCTGGTGTCCATTTTCTTCGACATCGAAAAAGCGTACGACACGGCATGGAGATTCGGCATTCTTCGTGACCTTCACAGCTTCGGCATTCTTCGTGACCTTCACAGCTTCGGCTTGCGAGGTCACATGCCGATCTTCATTGCAAACTTTTTATCTTCTCGTATTTTTCGAGTTCGTGTCGGCAACACTCTGTCGCGGCCTTTCCCCCAAGAACAGGGGGTGCCTCAAGGCTGCGTCCTGAGTGTTACGCTTTTCGCTGTCAAGATCAATTCCATTACACGGCAACTTCCTCCGACTGTAGGCAATGCCCTCTATGTTGATGACTTTAGCATCTTTTGCTCATCGTCCAGCATGAGGGTCATTGAACGACAACTGCAAACTGCCCTGAACAATCTCTCGGTTTGGGCGATGGCGAATGGGTTCCGGTTCTCCCCACAGAAGACCGCTTGCGTGCACTTTTGCCGCAAGCGTAATCTTCATCTGGACCCCGAGCTGCGGCTCGGGGGTAACATCATTCCAGTTGTGGCGGAGACCAAGTTTCTCGGTCTCATCTTCGACCGGAAATTGACCTTTTTACCACATATTCGACATCTCAGGTCCAAGTGCACGCGGGCATTGAACATCATCAAGGTCCTCTCCTCCCTCTCTTGGGGGGCGGACCGATGTTCTTTGCTCCGCCTTTACCGTGCACTTGTCCGGTCGAAACTGGACTACGGATCCCAGGTGTATGACTCCGCCCGGGATTCGGTGGTGAAGGTGCTGGACCCCCTCCATCATCAGGCCCTCCGTGTGTGCACGGGGGCCTTCCGCACTTCACCGGTCCAGAGTCTCTACGTTGAGACCGATGAACCATCTTTATCTATTCGCCGTCAGCAGTTGTCCCTGCAGTATGCTTCAAAATTGCGATCCCTGCCAGGCCATCCCACTTGGGACTGCGTTTTCAGTCCCAGGTGGGAAATGTTATACCAGAATCGGCCGACTGCCATTCGTCCTTTCGGTTTGCGTGTCCGAGGTTACCTGCGAGACATTAACACCAGTCTCGATAGCATCGCACAGTCGACAGCTGAGCCACTTCCACCTTGGCTCGCTGTTTCCCCTTCCTGCGATTTTTCCCCCCTCGGTGTGAGCGCCTGTACGTGGTGAGGGGGACCACCCTGTGAAGGTTCCCGCTGGCTCGGTTACCTTCGCAGGGTCCTAAACGCTCGCCCGCGTGTTTGCCGTGCGCGGAGACCCGTGTCCCGGGAAAGGAGGATCCTGGTAGTTGCTCGGGGGTCCCCGTCTTCTCTCCTCAGCTCATGACTGGCGTGGTCCCCATTGGCCGTCTTGCCATTGGGGAGCCTGTCCGTCGCGGGGCTGGGCAGCGGATTCCGGGGCCTCTGCTATACACTGCTTTGGCCTCTGCTTCCGGTAAACGGGAGCTCCTGGGGTGGCCCCCCCAGGAGCAATCGGCTGGTGGGCAGGTCCTGCTAGGGTCAACCGTGCAGAGCGGTGAGTAACCTTGCCCACGGTCCGGGTACAGGTTTACAAGTTTCCTCACAGATTATTTTCGTTTTGTAGTTATCCTTTCTTTGTGCGGCCAGTTTGGCCAGTCACAATTTTCTTATTTTACGCTTTGTTTGATTTGTGTAGAATGTTTTATTCTGCACATTTCTCTTTTTATTTTCCTTATATTTCTTTGTGAGGGCTTGGCTCACTGTCTGTGTGGGTATAGTGCCTGCGTAGCCCTGGCGCCCGACTGGGCGTCCCCTTGTTGGGCTCCGTGGAGGGTGGGGACAGCGGGCACTGAACCACACAAAACCAAACATGCGAGTGAATGATGAAAATGCGATCACCGCCAACAAGAGGGCTCGACATGAACCCCCGTCTTCGTCCTTGTCTCCGTTATCTCTGCCATCGTCTTCTGTGTCTGTGTCTTCGTTCCCAAAGTTCTTGATCATCCACTCCACGGGTGATCAGGTGCTTGGGGACATGTCCCCTTTTTTCGTCAACAAAGGTTTAAAAGGTCTTGCGGGAGAGCCGAAATCTGTCAAGCGCTTACGATCTGGCGACTTGCAGGTTGAGACCGCTTGTTCAAAACACTCCGAACTGCTCCTGAAAGTAAAAGATATTGGTGGGGTGGCTGTCGAAGTCACTCCCCATAAAACTTTGAATTCCTCTCGGGGTGTGATCACCGAGTGGGGCCTCCTCAAAGTCACTGAGGAGGAAATCCTCTCGGAGCTCGCATCTCAAGGAGTAACAGCGGTCCACCGGGTTTCGACACGCCGTGATGGGAAATTGACACCCACCAGGGTGTTGATTGTGACATTTAACACGCCACGCCTGCCTTCTTCCATCAAGGCAGGTTACTTACATTGTGAGGTTCGGCCGTATATCCCAAACCCTCTGCGCTGTTTTCAGTGTCAGATATACGGTCATGCCCGCACAGCATGCAGGGGCAAGCCCACCTGTGCTCGCTGTGGCAGTAAGGATCATCTCGATCCTGACTGCACAGCAGAAAAGGCATGCTGTGTGAACTGTAGTGGCGAACATCCGGCGTACTCCCGTGACTGTCCGAAGTGGAAGGAGGAAAAGGAGGTACAACGCCTCAAAGTCGTGAACAACATCTCGTATGCTGAAGCGAGAAAGCTGGCTGCACCGCCCGCCCCACCTGGCAAGGTTTCCTATGCCAATGCGGTCATTGGAAAGCCCATCGTTCCAATGACTTCGGTTGCGGTGCAGACTGACATCAGTGTACCACCTACTGAGTCTTTCTCGCCAGCTGCGAAGTACCTCCTGACGCAGGCGAGACCGAGGGTGGTGTCGACTTCGACATCAACCCCGGTTTACATTCCTGCAGCTCAGCCTTCCACCTCCACCGGAAGGCCTCCTCCTCCCCGTCCTCAGACAGCAAGACCTTCCAAACCGAAGGGGCCCCCACCGGGGCCTAAAAAGAAACTTATCACTCCTTCTCAAAGGGCGGTCACCGATCCATGCCCCTCGGACGATTCCGAGGACATGGATACCGACCGCCCCCTATTCACTAAACCGTCCTCTGCGACGGTTAAGTTGAATAGGAACACGTCGTCCGCCCACTCTTCTAAGTCCTGAGATGGCCACACTCGTACAATGGAATTGTCGTGGATTCCAGAGGAATCTTGACGACATCAAGGCCCTCCTTCAGGCACACCAGCCCATCTGTGTGTGTCTGCAGGAGACATACTTGCAGCCAGTCACAGATCCCACAATCCGGCACTTTTCACTAGTTCGCCGGGACCGGGATGGAGATGGTCCAGCTCGCGGGGGTGTCGCCATCCTCGTGAGCAACCATTCTCCATTCCAGGTCGTACCCCTCACCACCAACATGGAGGCGGTAGCCATCCGTCTCTTCGTGGGGTTCTCACTGACTGTCTGCTCTGTATATCTTCCACCTGGGAGCATCGTCTTCCAGGAAGACCTTGATGATCTCGTCTCGCAGCTGCCGTCCCCCTTCCTCATTATGGGGGACCTCAACGGACACAGTCCACTTTGGGGCAGTGCTGACACCAACGGGAGGGGCGGGGTCCTGTAGCAGTGGCTCCTGGATCCTTCTCTCTCCCTGTTGAACACCGGTGTCAGCACTTACTTTCACTCCCCAACCCGCACTTTCACTGCCATTGATCTCACCATCTGCTCCTCCTCGATCCTTCCACTCTTTACATGGGAGGTCGAGGACCACCCGTATGGAAGCGATCACCTCCCCGTGGTGTGCACCATCTCCCGTGGGGGGCCTTGCAGCCCTTCACGCGTCTCACGGTGGAGGCTCGATCGGGCTGACTGGGGTGGTTTCGAGCTGCTCTCTGAGCTCGGCGACCACTCCGTCAGCCAGGAGCCAATCAATGTCGCAGTAGCGGAGATAACGGACTGTATCGTAGATGCAGCTGCATCAACTATTCCTCAAACTTCTACATGGTTTCCTCGCTTTCCGAAACCGTGGTGGAATCCAGATTGCACCGCAGCTCGTAAGGCTCAGAACAAGGCTTGGGGGGTGTTTCAGAGATATCCGACAACCCCCAACCTCGAAAATTTCAAACGCGCCAGGGCGAAAGCTCGTTTCGTCCGACGCCAGAGCCAGAAGGAATCCTGGATCAAGTATATATCTTCTATCACCCGCACGACTACTTCTAAGGTCGTGTGGGATAAAGTCCGGAAGATGAGTGGGAACTACACGTCCCACTCATTATCAATCCTGGAGCACAATGGACAGGCAATTGCTGATCCCAAAGCAATTGCCGACACTCTGGGGGAGTCATTCTCTTCCATCTCTTCGTCTTCCTCTTACTCCCCCGAGTTTCTGGCCCAGAAGGGCAGGGCGGAGCGCTCTCCGCTGTCTTTCCACTCGAATGGCCTGGAGCCTTACAACAGGCCATTCACAGCGGAGGAGCTTCGCTTTGCTCTGCACTCTTCTCGTGCCTCTGCTGTAGGGCCGGACAATGTCCATTATGCCATGCTCCAACATCTTTCACCATTGAGTAAGGATCGGCTGCTCCATCTCTTCAATCGCATTTTTCTCGAGGAGCAGTTTCCGGACTCCTGGCGGGAGGCCATCGTCTTGGCCTTCCCCAAGCCAGGCAAAGATCCCAAGATTCCTTCCAATTATCGTCCCATCGCATTGACGAGCTGCGTGTGCAAGGTGTTGGAAAGAATGGTAAATGCCAGACTCATCTGGTATTTAGAACATCACAACCTTCTTTCCAACACCCAGTGTGGCTTTCGCAGGCAACGGTCAACTCTTGACCATCTGATACGCCTCGAATCGGCTATCAGAAATTCATTTTTAAGAAGAGAGCACCTGGTGTCAATTTTCTTCGACATCAAAAAAGCGTACGACACGGCTTGGAGATTCGGCAATCTTCGTGACCTACACAGCTTCGGCTTGAGAGGTCACATGCCGATCTTCATCTCTAACTTCTTATCGACACGCTCTTTTCGTGTCCGTGTCGGTAACACTCTGTCGCGGCCGTACCCCCAAGAACAGGGGGTGCCACAAGGCTGCATTCTGAGTGTTACGCTTTTCGCTGTCAAGATTAATTCTATAACTAGACAACTTCCTCCATCAGTAGGCAATGCCCTCTATGTTGATGACTTTAGCATCTTTTGCTCTTGATGACTCCAGCATGAGGGTCATTGAAAGACAACTGCAAATTGCCCTGAACAATCTTTCGGTTTGGGCGACGGCAAACGGGTTTCGGTTCTCCCCACAGAAGACCGCTTGTGTGCACTTTTGCCACAATCGTAATCTTCATCTGGATCCCGAGCTGCGGCTCGGGGGTAACATCATTCCAGTTGTGGCGGAGACGAAGTTTCTTGGTCTCATATTCGATCGGAAATTGACCTTTTTACCACACATACGTCATCTCAGGTCCAAGTGCACGCAGGCATTGAACATCGTCAAGGTCCTCTCCTCCCTCTCTTGGGGGGCGGACCGATGTTCTTTGCACCGCCTGTACCGTGCACTTGTCCGATCGAAACTGGACTACGGATCCAAGGAGTACGACTCGGCCCGGGATTCGGTGGTGAAGGTGCTGGATCCCCTCCATCATCAGGCTCTCCGTGTTTGCACGGGAGCCTTCTGCACCTCACCGGTCCAGAGTCTTTACGTTGAGACCGACGAACCTTCTTTATCTCTTCGCCGTCAGCAGTTGTCCCTACAATATGCGTCTAAATTGCGATCCCTGCCTGGCCATCCCACTTGGGACTGCGTTTTCAGTCCGAAGTGGGAAATGCTTTACAATAATCGGCCGACTGCCATTCGTCCTTTTGGTTTGCGTGTCCGAGGCTACCTCAGAGACATCAACACCAGTCTCGATAGCGTTGCACAGTCGACAGCTGAGCCACTTCCACCTTGGCTCGCTGTTTCCCCTTCCTGCGATTTTTCCCTGTGCAGGACCGGGAAGGCCTTTACACCCGACTGTGTGTACCGGCAACTCTTTGCCAGCCATCGTGCTGAGCACCCGGACTTCTTGCCTGTCTTTACAGATGGCTCGAAGTCCGGCACTTTAGTGGGATCAGCCATGGTCTGCTGTGATGTAATCATTGCAGACCAGATCCCACTGCAGTGTTCCATCTTCACTGCAGAGTTGCACGCTATCAGTCTCACCTTGGACCACGTAGCGACTAAGCATCATCGTCGGTGTGTGCTTTACACCGACTCGCTTAGCTCGCTACAGGCTTTGATCTCGGTGAGGCATCGGCCTCACCCTGTTCTTACTAAGATCCACCAGCAACTACATCGTCTGGCAGCCACCACCACCATCCATTTCTGTTGGGTGCCCGGTCACGTCGGGATTAGGGGCAACGACTTGGCAGATGCTGCTGCCAAGTCAGCCACGCCCCTATCCCGCTCTCCGTTGCCGGTTCCATATCTGGATTTCCGGCAGCGTTTTACCACCGAGCTCCGGGCACAGTGGCAGAGATCTTGGTCAGAACAGCTTACAAACACGCTCTTTGAGATCAAACCTATCGTCAAACCATGGCAGTCTTGTTACCGCAGGAATCGCAAGGAGGAAGTTGTACTTGCTCGGCTCCGCTTGGGTCATTCGTTTATTACACATTCATTTCTTTTACGGGCGGACGACGAACCCAAGTGCGAGTTTTGTGACACCATTTTAACAATCAAACACATTTTAGTCGAATGCGAAGCTTTTAATAATGAACGAAAATTGTATTTTACCTTTCATGATTTTGCGTCCGAGCCTCTTACACTCGGACATCTTTTAACCGATGATAGCTTTTTACCCTCAGTTTTTTCCTTTTTAAAATATTGTGGTTATTTTAATAGATTTTGATTTTACCTAATATTTTGTATAGCCCAGGTCTTTTACACCTGGGATTGATTTAACTTATATTTTTGACGTGGATATTTTACTGGATTTTGATTTTACCACCTTATACATTGTATATATTTTCCAGGTCACTTACACCTGATATTCTTTGTTTTACTTTGTATTTTTACACTTGTTCTTTGTTGTTTTACTTTTTTACAATTAGCTCATTTGTTTTTAAATTTGGTTGCGGGTTGCACGTCTTTTATCTTTTATGTTGTCTTTTGTTTGGCGCATTATGGCCCAGTTGCCAATGCGCCATAAAACCCAAAACAACCAACCAATCTGGTTATGTTTCTGTGTGTTTTTAACTTTGGTTGTGGGTTCAATGACTTTTATCAATTTATATCTTTTTGTTTGGCGCAATATATCCCTGTTGCTCTTGCGCCAAAAAAAACCCCAAACAACCAACCAACCGGACTCCTGGCGGGAGGCCATCGTCTTGGCCTTCCCTAAGCCAGGGAAAGATCCCAAGATTCCTTCAAATTATCGTCCAATTGTGTTGACGAGCTGCGTCTGCAAGGTGTTGGAAAGGATGGTAAATACCAGGCTGGCGTGGTATTTGGAACATCACGGCCTTCTTTCCAACACCCAGTGTGGCTTTCGCAGGCACCGGTCTATCTTAGACCACCTGATCCGCCTCGAATCGGCGATCAGGAATTCCTTTTTACGTAGAGAGCACCTGGTGTCCATTTTCTTCGACATCGAAAAAGCGTACGACACGGCATGGAGATTCGGCATTCTTCGTGACCTTCACAGCTTCGGCTTGCGAGGTCACATGCCGATCTTCATTGCAAACTTTTTATCTTGTCGTATTTTTCGAGTTCGTGTCGGCAACACTCTGTCGCGGCCTTTCCCCCAAGAACAGGGGGTGCCTCAAGGCTGCGTCCTGAGTGTTACGCTTTTCGCTGTCAAGATCAATTCCATTACACGGCAACTTCCTCCGACTGTAGGCAATGCCCTCTATGTTGATGACTTTAGCATCTTTTGCTCATCGTCCAGCATGAGGGTCATTGAACGACAACTGCAAACTGCCCTGAACAATCTCTCGGTTTGGGCGACGGCGAATGGGTTCCGGTTCTCCCCACAGAAGACCGCTTGTGTGCACTTTTGCCGCAAGCGTAATCTTCATCTGGACCCCGAGCTGCGGCTCGGGGGTAACATCATTCCAGTTGTGGCGGAGACCAAGTTTCTCGGTCTCATCTTCGACCGGAAATTGACCTTTTTACCACATATTCGACATCTCAGGTCCAAGTGCACGCGGGCATTGAACATCATCAAGGTCCTCTCCTCCCTCTCTTGGGGGGCGGACCGATGTTCTTTGCTCCGCCTTTACGGTGCACTTGTCCGGTCGAAACTGGACTACGGATCCCAGGTGTATGACTCCGCCCGGGATTCGGTGGTGAAGGTGCTGGACCCCCTTCATCATCAGGCCCTCCGTGTGTGCACGGGGGCCTTCCGCACTTCACCGGTCCAGAGTCTCTACGTTGAGACCGATGAACCATCTTTATCTATTCGCCGTCAGCAGTTGTCCCTGCAGTATGCTTCAAAATTGCGATCCCTGCCAGGCCATCCCACTTGGGACTGCGTTTTCAGTCCCAGGTGGGAAATGTTATACCAGAATCGGCTGACTGCCATTCATACTTTCGGTTTGCGTGTCCGAGGTTACCTGCGAGACATCAACACCAGTCTCGATAGCATCGCACAGTCGACAGCTGAGCCACTTCCACCTTGGCTCGCTGTTTCCCCTTCCTGCGATTTTTCCCTGTGCAGGACGGGGAAGGCCTTTACACCCGACTGTGTGTACCGGCAACTCTTTGCCAGCCATCGTGCTGTGCACCCGGACTTCTTGCCTGTCTTCACAGATGGCTCGAAATCCGGCACTTCAGTGGGATCAGCCATGGTCTGCTGTGATGTAATCATTGCAGACCAGATCCCACAGCAGTGTTCCATCTTCACTGCTGAGTTGCATGCTATCAGCATTGTCTTGGACCATATAGCAGCTAAGCATCATCGTCAGTGTGTGCTTTACACCGACTCGCTTAGCTCGCTACAGGCTTTGATCTCAGTGAGGCATCGGCCTCACCCTGTTCTCTCCAAGATCCGCCAGCAGCTCCATCGTCTGGCAGCCACCACCACGATTCTCTTCTGTTGGGTGCCCGGTCATGTCGGGATCAGGGGCAATGACTTGGCAGATGCTGCTGCCAAGTCAGCCACGCCCCTGTCCGACTCTCCGTTGCCGGTTCCATATGTGGATTTCCGGCAGCGTTTCACCATCGAGCTCCGGGCACAGTGGCAGAGATCTTGGTCTGAACAGGTTGCTAACAAGCTCTTCGAGATCAAGCCCATTGTCAAACCGTGGCAGTCTTGTTTTCGCAGGAATCGTAAGGAGGAAGTTGTCCTTGCTCGGCTCCGCTTAGGTCACTCGTTTTTAACTCACTCTTTTCTACTTAAGGCAGACGCAGTACCTAAGTGCGAGTTTTGTGACACCATTTTAACTGTTAAACATATTTTAATTCATTGTCTTGCTTTTAATCTTGAACGCAGAATGTATTTTACCTTCCACAATTTTATGGCTGAGCCTCTTACACTCAGCCATCTTTTATCTGATGAATCGTTTTTAACTCCTGTTTTCGACTTTTTACGTTTTACTGGTTATTTTACACGTATTTGATTTTTACCCTGTTTCCTGGTTTTACTCTTGTTTGTGGTTTTAAATAGGTCCTATACACCCATTTTTATTGTTAACTTCTACACTTGTTGTTACTTTTTAGTCTTTTTACTTGTCGTTTTGTGCCGTTTTGTTTGTGTTCATTTTAATTTTGGTTGTGGGTTATGCGACTTTTATCCCTTTTTATCGTTTGTTTGGCGCAATATAGCCCTAGTTGCTGTTGCGCCAATAAACCCCAAACAACCAACCAACTCGTCAGACCTGAAGCGATGGAAAACATACGTAAATCCGTTCTTCGCAGAGGGTACTTGGCACTCTCTGAACTCAGCAGGCGAGGGTGTGCAAGGATCACCCCCGAAGTGGGTTTGACTTTACGCACGAAAAATTCAGCTTCGTGTATCTGTACTTTGTAAGAAGGGTCCGCTTCATCTGTCATGAGACAGAATTCGGGTTTGGATCTCAGCAAACGCAGTCTCAGGTCGACTTGATTAAGTAGGTAACGATCTTGATTAAACAGGTCAGCGTGGATCCACGAGATGAGTTCGATACCTGTTGGTTTGACGTACCCCTTGCGCTGATGCCATCCCTCGTTCTCCCGACTGGTCAGTTCCATTTTACCAGGGGTGTCGAGGTACCAGAGCGAGGTGCCAAGCTGGCTTCATGTGGCATCAGTACCGTAATTCAATAGAGTCTCCAGGTACGCCCTGTAGGGGTACAGGGTGTGAGAAACACTCACTAGGTGATCGTTGAGGAAGACGTCTACCTGGCTGAAGAGGGCGTGGAAGAAATGATTGTAGGGGGCAATCACTTCCGACGGTGGTGTACCATCGGATTTTACAATTTTGAAGACGAGGCGTAGGTGACATCGGGATAGATCAATGTAATCGTCCGTCCCCTTCACGATGAATTCGAGTGGTTCATTACCTTCCAGGGAGGCCACAGGTAAATAATTGACATAGCAGCCTCTTTCTAATTGTGAGACAGTGGGAGGGATCAGAAACAGGTCCATTTCTGAATTGGCACAGTCGCCAGAATCAGCGTGAATTTTCTGAATGCTCATGATGAAAAAACGTCCTGCACAGTACAGTGTCTCTTCACTTTATGAACCTTGGGATGCTGACGGCAGCGTTTTATTCCTTTCCCTCCCTGCAGCTTTGAACTGGCACGTTGTAATAGGTCAGCGCCCGCTTCACGGAGACCCGCTTTGGCTGCAGATTTGAAATTTTGCCCCTGGGACATCTCTGAAACGAACCATAGCCCGCCCTTACGTAGGGTAGTCAGAGCAGGTCATACTAGAGGGCTGATGAAACGTCCGATAGTGGCAAAGATGCTTCCCAACCCATCACCTCTCTGATAACGAGGACCACGGAACACACCCTTCGCCGTTTGGCTCTTGTAGTAGCTCACGTAGGCATCTGCAGAAGGGGGAACGAATTTAACCCTCATGGCGGAAATGTAACTTGACTAAAACTTTACCGAATTTAAAATGCAGAGGTTCTCCGGTGTCAGTACGAAGGAAGATTTTCACACTCTCCAAACGTTTCCTTGCAAGGGGGTAGTAATCAGGTTGCTGATATACTGCAACAATGGCTTCGTTATTACTGGTTCTGACGGCGGGGTTCACGATACGCAACAGTTCGCCATGAGTATCACCTAACAACTGAGGCGCAATCTGGTCTGAATACAAATAAATACCATACATTTCTCTGTTCATATCGATGGGATAGTCACCCAGGACTTTATTCAGCGGTATATCTAATTTAGTTATTCCTAGCATGTCTCCTAATCCGGGGTTCGATCAAGGAAATTTAATGTAATGCGACTTGTCTGCATCCATCAATACGGTGTGATCTGCCTGTTGCTTGAAACGGTAAGCTTTTCTCAGCCTGTAGGGTAACATCTGGTTCATTGCATCGAATAATGATTCGGCAGTTTCGTATCGTCCGTGGAGCACCTTTCGTTCTTGGAAACTACCTGGAGGGATCACGTAGAAATAACACTCGTCATCTATGTCGAACGTTGGTGTATTGCAAAGTTTTCTGGCAAATCGTTGGTGGAAGGGTTTGTCAACTTCACCCTCCCCGATACACAGAAGTTTACCAAAATTCGTTTTAGGAAACATCAAACCATATCCCTCACTCGGTTTGAATACCCAGTAACCGCTGTTATAGGAAACTATTATTTCTTTTGGGAGTTGGGTGGTGAGGAGAGAAAACAGTTCCATTCGAGTTATTTTACCCAGTTTAAGTTTGATTTTCCTGTATTCTTCTGTGGGGGCATAATATTCATATGTGTCATTAGAACCGTCCACATTGTACCAGCTCACGGGTAAGTGAACTTCTGCTAGTCCCACTTTCCATTTTCCACTCAGTCTTAGGGGTTGTGCTAGACGAACCGTGAAATCAGTCTGCGAATTGTTTGGGTAAATATTCTGACTAGCCGTGGAGGGTATGGTCAGGTAGAAACCATCCATTTTTTAGGGATCCAGGTAGGTTTAGGATAACCACGGAATTTGACCAATGCCTTGTGACCTTTACGCTCGATTATTTTCTCGACCGTGTAAAGTTCGGTTTCAGTCACTTTTTGAAGTTCCGATTTATAGAATGTACCTTTCAACACTTCTCCCTCAGAATCCCGTATGACGTACACAGGGGGTTGTCGCTGCAACACCTTGTCGACTATAAATATTTCTTCGGTCCACAAATGCGTTCCTGCCTTCTTGAAGGGTACTTTTACACTGGCTAATCGAACCGTGTCCCCCACTTTAAATGCCGGTTTTTCTTTTACTACAGTCGGATTGCCATAGAGTCGAACCCACACAACGTCTTCGTTGCGTAAGGTCACGTCCTTGGAAGCCATATCATGTGCGCTGTGAACGGTGGCATTGTATCCCCGTACAACACGCGGTAGCATGTCCAGGTAGCAGTAGGTGTTATTGCGTGTATAATATCTCCCCAGTCTCTCGCGTAGGGTGCGATTCCATCTCTCCACCAATGCGGCTTTTTTGTCAGAGTAGGTGGCAAAGAACCGAATACCTTTCTTTTTCCGGAATTTCTGGTACACTCTGTTGGTGAATTCCGTACCCTGATCTGTATTTAAATTCATTGGGGACCGACCCTTGGAAAGGATTTTTTTGAACGCCAACACCATTTCTTTCCCTGTTTTAGCCTTCATGGCCACCGCCCACCCGTACATCGAGAATACATCGATGACTGTTAATATGTAGCGATACCCGTCATTGAAGCGAGTTAGATTTTTCACGACCATGAGATCGGCTTGCCATTGTTTGTCTAACCCTGTGACGTATACTTTGTTACGGGGGAACTTTCTGCGAACAGGTTTATGTAGCGTGTAGGCAGGTTGCTTTTCTAACCATTCACGGATGAGTTTCAGTGGCAGTCCCGTATTCTCAGCTTACTTTTTTACACTACCGAATCCTCTTTCGGGGTCGAAATAATTGGACTCCAAAGTTTTGTTTTCCGCTGCACCCAGACGTCGTACCCCACCAGGTTTTGCCATTGATGTAGTGAAAGTGTAACACCTGTCACTGTAGGAATGTCTCCTATATACTGTCTGATGTCAACTGTTAAGTTACACACAGGAATTTTGTATTCGTCGTCTAAGGCTTTTGACTCTCCACACTGAATATTTTTACTAGGAGCTACAATTTCTAATACAAGCACTGCTATCGTTAACACTGTCACGATTACACTACCCACACTAGCTAACACCTTCTTTCTCCTATCCATACCAAGACTAAAATGACATTGGATGAAAAGACAGATACATTATATAAGGTTACAATTATTTATTTAATTTATACATTTCATTTTTTGCCTCGTCGACAATAGCGTTATATTTTAGAGTGCAAACAAAACCAGAATCTACAAAATTCAACAGACCTCGTTTCCAGGCTGTATCCACAAATACCTGTGCTAGAGAGTTAATGTTCAAGTCACCAGACCACCCTACGATAGTCGGTATTTTTTCTTCGGGTTGTAGTCCATCTAACGGTATCACACGCATAAGTTCTTGCTGAAAAATATTCACCAACAGTGGGTAAACACAATCGGGGGCGTCGAAAACAGGCCCCAGCAGGAAAGGTCGAACGGATTCTGAATGTTCCATATTAGCTGTACGGAGTTGGTGATCTTTGGGGGTCCCGCACACGCTATGCACAATGCGCATCACTTCGTCTACGTGGATAGCCAGCGTGAACCACTGCGAAGCATTCAGTGTTATACAACGTCTCACAACACGGAACTGTAGAGTTCTTTGGTCTGCTGATTCTTTGAAGTCGACACAACGTTCACCATCCACAGTTCGATACATGTAGACACGTAAACCATGCATCACGTACCATGTCTGTTGATTGGGGCCGATTTTCACTTGATCCTCAATGTGGGGGACCGTGGCACACAAAGCATCCCATTCAGGTATGGAGAGGCTAACCCCTGCAGGTATAGGGTAGATGAGTTCACCATTTTCATATTTCTTGTATCTGCATACGTGCACAGAAAACTTATTTTTGAACAGTGTAGGTACAACGTAAACATCTTCACCAAGACACCACGCATCTGGATTGCTAGGCTGCATCGTGTACAATGTGGCACACAGCGCTCGCTCCCTATTTAACTAGAGAGCCGCGCCACCTGGGACGACCAATCAGGAACGATCTGATAAGCGAGTGTTTGTTGGGACATGTTCTCGACGACGATCGATCCATCCGAAGAAAGCAGCTGTTTCGGCTAAAGAGCAGTGGACGTCCTCTCCGGTGTGATATCCGCACTCAAACTCGGAAACTTTTGGGAGATCACAATATTTGGGGCAGCCGTAAAATTCGAGATTAACACTGGGCAGATTTAATTGTTCCAAGAGATTTCTTCCCACAGTACCTCCTTTGTAACCCACCACAGTAGCTTCTTCAGTACGTGCAAGTTTGAAAGCATATTTCACGATGTTAGGAACGTGATCTAACGACCACACCTTTTCACGAGGCAGAGGACGAAAGGGTAGCCTAGCACATGCTGAAGATTGAAACGGTAGACACCACATTTCCCATTCAGAGTTGCATATCCAAGTTCGCGCACTAGGAAACAACCATTTACACGGAAACCGTCGAGATCTAGAACCATACAGATGTTTTGCATGGTTGCACTAGTTCGAGTGTCTGGAGACAAAAACACTTGACGTCTTCACACAGGCTACAGACGTCTCTGTCGTTTACGTCTCAGAGCCTGAACGACGTTCTACGGTAGTCCCGGGGGCCACGTTTCGGGTGGCTTCATCACCAGAGGTCCACGTAGGTGGTGGCGGCGTAGTGTCCTCCACGACAACAGCCCGTAGCACAGGACCACCAAGCCTAGGTCGCGGCAACATCTTAATAGTGACGGCCGTAGGTGACGGCGGCAGCACAGTCACAGGTCGACGTAGCAATCGACGAATACGTGTTCGAAAGTGTTGTGGATCACTCTCGTAGCCGGAGTCTACATCACTCGTCCAATTATGACCAAAATCCAAGTTGTCGTCGTCCATAACGTGTGGCTCAGAATAAATGTCAAACCTTTTTCAGCGGTTATATACAGCCAGAACCGTGGCCTTGGGGTATTTCAAGGTCATTGGAAAATTACGAGTCAATTTCCGGTCGATTGTGACATAGGGATCAATATCCGGTCGATTACAACACAGGGGCCAGAGTTCAGAAGGCAACGTGGACCAACACGGGCCAATTTCCGGTCGATTGCGACATAGGGGGTCCAAGTCAAGAAGGCAACGTGGACGATTGCGACATAGGGGGGAAAGCACTGTGCAAAGGGGTTTTCGTAGAGTGCCACTAAACTACTGACTCCATACAGTGACTACGCCAATCGTCCACAGAAGGTCAGTAGGGGACACCGATGGAAAGGCCGACGTCTGTCAGATGGGACGTTAAGCCGTGGCTCCGTGTGCGAGAGAGCCATACCCTGTGCACGTTAAAACAGCGTTGAGACTGATATTTTGGTGAATAATTCGATATTTTCGAAGTTCTATCCACCTA
Source organism: Ryuthela nishihirai (assembly GCA_038380435.1). Classification (NCBI taxonomy): domain Eukaryota; kingdom Metazoa; phylum Arthropoda; class Arachnida; order Araneae; family Heptathelidae; genus Ryuthela; species Ryuthela nishihirai. Next base: position 98,877,607 of record JAWZYU010000006.1, read on the forward strand.
AAGTATACTTTATCCATAGAATCTCATTCCATAATACTGGTTGATGAATATAAAGCATATGATTGTAAATCTGATTGTAAATCAGATTTGTGAATTGTGAATTGTGAATTTGTGAATCTGATTGTAAATTCAAAAGTTATTATACACCACATTGCTTTTACCTACGTTTCATGCGCGTAAAAACATCGCTAAAAATAACTATTTTGATACAGAAATCGGTTTTTTCCATAATCCTATGCAGTGAAAATATTTTTAAGGCATAGAACATTTTATATTACACCTTGATGGAAATTAACCATCAGATTGTCACTCAGACTGTAAATTGAAAAGTTGTTAGCACAGGAATAACTTTTAGCTCCGTTTTAGGCGTTTAAAACAGCGTAGAAACTGATATTTTGGTGAATTATTCGATATTTTCGAAATTCTATGCACCTAAACTGTACTTTAGCCATAGAATCTCATTATATAATAATAGTTGATGAATATACAGCATTAGGTTGTGAATCTGACTGTAAATTCAAAAGTTATTACCCACCACATAGCTTTTTGCTACATTTTATGTGCGGGAAAACAGCACAGAAATAGCTATTTTGACACATAAATCGATTTTTTTCAAAATTCTATGCTGTGAAAATATTTTTATGGCATAGAATATTATTTTATATTATGCAAGGGTGGAAATAAACTATCAGATTGTCACTCGAACTGTAAATTCAAAACTAGTTAGCACAGGAATAGCTTTTAGCTCTGTTTTACGCGTTGAATACAGCGTTGAAACTGATATTTTGGTGAATAATTCGATATTTTCGAAATTCTATCCACCTAAAGTATAATTTACCGAATAGAATCTCATTATATAATACTGGTTGATAAATATAAAGCATTAGGTTGTGATTCTAACTGTAAATTCAAAAAATCATTACACACCACATAGTTTTTACCTATGTTTTATGCGTAGAAAATAGCGTAAAATAGGTATTTTTACATATGAATCGATTTTTTTTTTAAATTCTATGTAGTAAAAATGTTTTCAAGGCATAGAATGTCACTCTGTATCAGGGCTCGATGGAAACAAACCATCAGATTCTCACTCTCACCGTAAACTGAACAGTTGTTACCACAAGAATAGCTTTTAGCTCTGTTTTACGCGTTTAAAACAGCGTCGAAACTGATATTTTGGTGAATAATTCGTTATTTTCGAAATTCTATGCACCTAAGGTATACTTTAGCCATAGAATCTCATTCCATAATACTAGTTGATGAATATAAAGCATTAGGTTGTGAATCTGACTGTAAATTCAAAAGTGATTACACACCAAATATAGTTTGCGTATATTTTATGCGCGGAAAACAGCGCTAAAAGAGCTATTTGGATTCATTAATCGATTTTTTTCAAAATTCTGTGCTGTGAAAATATTTTTAAGGCATAGAATATTTTTTATATTACGCCTGGATGGAAATAAACCATCAGATTGTCACTCAAACTGTAAATTCAAGTGTTGTTAGCACAGGAATAGCTTTTAGCTCTGTTTTAGGGGTTTAAAACGTTTAGGCCCCACAGAGTCAGAGAACAAACGAAACAGTGTATTAAGCACTTTCCCGCCCACACAATAGCGGTTTAATCGCGACAAACAGACCCTTTCTACATGTAAAAGAAAAATTAATTGAACACACCCTTCCAGTGGGAAAAGCGTCCCCTAGCGGTTGAATAGTGTGGAAAAGGGTTGCCCTAAAGTGACCCTGAAGTCTGAAAACTCTAGGTCTCATAGAAGGAGAGCATAGGTCAAAAAACAGATTCTGAAAATGGACCAAAAAGAACACAAAAAGACATTTTACCCAGAAAGGTAAAACAGGACCTTTCTACTGTCCAAAGTAGAGTCACGTGAGCTAAATATTCATACTCAAGACATTCATCACTTGACGGATTCGTTCTCACTTGGTATCCGCCCATGCTCATCCGGGGCGTTTCATGAGCATTTCATGATAATTCAGTCCACTGAGTCACGTGACCTGAAGATTCGTACTCAGGAGATTCATCACTTTACAGATTCGTTCTCACTTGGCCTTTGCTAATTCTGGGTGTTTTAAATAATGCGGCAGGCGGTGTAGTGTATAGCTAAATACATTAAGAATACCTTAAAAAGGCGATTCGAAAAAAATGGAAAAGTACAATGTACCGGCTATTACATACAATTCCATAATAGCTGATACACCATACTTTCCTAAGGGCCAAAACACTTCGACTAGCGCCCACCAGAGTTGCCTACGCTCGATCCCAGGCTGCCAAATGCCCAGGACCTGCACAGGCACCACTGGTTACTTCGAGGGTTAGATCACTACTCCGTGTGGCCGTGGCATAGAGATCGCGAACTCCCCCGCACCACTGGTTACTTCGAGGGCTAGATCACTACTCCGTGTGGCCGTGGCATAGAGATCGCGAACTCCCCCCCCCCCCCACGAAACACGACAGGAACGAAACAGGTTGTGGGAAAGGTTTACAATTTGCCCGAACAGGCAATTTGCTTATATAGTAGGAATTCAAAGCTTGTATAAAGTAGCGGTAGCTAATATTTTCAAAATTTAGTCGTAAATATTAAGGAATCTGGCAACGCAAAAAATCTGACCAGTGGTCATCCGTTAAAGGTCATCGAGATCTAATTATATAGCAAATTTCATACAGATCGGTCCAGTAGTTTTTTTTTTTAAAGCATTCAAATTTCTCATAGAAATTACATTAAGGAAACCACCTCAATTTTTTCTTTAGAAACCGAGGGAGAACAACCTTTCAAAGCGAAACAGGAAACCTGATGAATGACGTTCGCGGACAAATGAGGTTCGTCACCCTTTGAATTATGGGTAAAGGGTTATAAAGAGTGCCGTGTGCAAAATCGATATTTTACTAATGTTAAAGTATAGGGAAAAGCTCGATCGAAAAGCTAATGTTATCCTATAGAGATTAGGCCTACCGAAAAATCGTTATAAAGCTCGAACAGTTACAGATAGCGGGTTCGGACCACGTGATTCCGCATGACGTCAAATTACTTGACTCCCATATCGAGGACGAGGCTCTAAAATCAATATTTAAAAAGTTTGAAATGAATTTTAAAACGTTAAAATCTCGAAAATCGCAGGTGCTGGGTGGAATCCGGGTTCGGAATCGGATGCGTCTCGACGAGACCTTTGAGAAAAGGGGTCATATCATACGGCTATCTCTGATATTTAAGAAGTGAGCATCAGCCAATCAGGATTCAGCATTTCAAAATTCTGGAATCCCATTGGTGGTAGAGGTAGATTTAAATTTCGCGCTCTTTTTTCAATGTAAAGGAATTCCTAGGATAAGAACGCACTTATAATTTTCAACGAATAAGAATAACTTCACCGTTCTCACTGGGCTTAAAAAAATAAGGGGCGTGTCATGATGATTCGGAACACTGATTCCTGTCTTATTAGAAAAATGGACCGTTTAAAGTATTTAAATAGATTTAAAACTTCAAACTTCTTATACATTTTAAATAATCAATATTCCAGGTAGGTATTTCAATAATTATTTTTAACCAATCAGATTTAATCCTTAAGATTCCAACGGATTCTATTGGATGCTTATTTTCACCTCGAAAGTACTCTATTCTGCACTCTCCGACATACGAAGTACATTGCACGTAAGATCTGCGCATACCTATGACGTTCTCCATAAATATCCATATAAGGACAGATCGATGACGTCATACATAACTAGCCAATCAGCGTAGAGCTTAGGAATGATGTCTTGGTATAGTTATCCTAATATATACTCCATAAACCCTGATATCAGAATACCTATGACGTCACTCATAAATAGCCATATAAGGATATATCGATGATGTCATAAGATATGACGTAACACCTTTTGATTGACAGCATTATATAGTTATCCTAATATATATCCCATCAGAACACCTATGCGCATTAGATCTTTGCATATCTATGACGTTATCCCTAACTTGCCTACAACGACAGGTCAATGACGTCATCGAGATATCACGTGACATCTGATGATTGACATGTGTATAGTTATTCTAATATATACCCCAATGCAAGATTGATGCACATACCGATGGCGTTATCCAGTACTTGCCATATAAGGATAGCTTATGACGTCACACTTAATTAACCAGACAGCTTGATCACGTGATTCAAATCGACCAATCGTTTCAAACCGTAAGAATATACTTATCCTAATAAATACTCCATAGGATTAACATGGCTAATGCTTTGAGATACGGACAATGCTTTCTTACACGGAGAGTCAGGCAAATTTTTTTTACAAGTCCAGCCGCCCACCCCTACGATGGCACCATACTTTCTCTATGGACGTCGAGACTTGAACGCAACCCATGCTATCCTGTAGGTAATCTGGGTCAAACAGTCACTAAGTCTAGCCATGAAATAATTCAATTAATTAATTATTTATTTATCTACTACTCTTATTCTGCACATATAAGGATTGGCATTCTTCATGTCTTCAACAAGATCGATTCCTACAAGGACATAGCAATGTATTATGACACCTCTTTTAAACAATTTTAGCGCGTTTATTATAATAGTTTCATTCTCTTATCTTTGATAACTATTAACGCAAAATAGAGATAGACTTTTTTAATACTTTCAGTAAAGATAAAAGACTTTTTTAACATATCGGATTTTCACTAAGCCTAATACAATGAAACATAGTGAAGGATTCTAAACAGCTAGATAAGCTTAGCAGCCCTACCGTTCGGTTTCCCAAACAGAAGGACAGGATCAATCTTCTATTAGGTACTAACAGCTTGCACCACGAGAAGGCGGGGTAGGACATTCCCATAAACTTCTTGAACTCTTCGGCAATCTGAGATTCCACGACAGAAGATGAATTTGCTTCCCTTAGTATTTCCAGCAAATGGTTGTTTTCCATTATACCGCTGAGGACAGGCAAGATGTGCTCATCGAAGGTGAGTGGCTGTGGATAATCTTTCAGTGTTCGTGTAATGGCTTGGCGAGTGAATATCTGCACTGATGTTATGCCCAATGTCCGCAGCTGGACAGTTACTGCTCTAATACGACCGCGCAATTTTTTGGAAGTCAGTTCTGGAGGCCTGTGACTGAAGCCGACGCCAATCCTTTTTCTAGCAGTACTGTCGATTTCTGTGAATAGTGTGAAATCTGTTAGAATGGCACTATCAGAGGTGGCATCAATAAGGATGTTCTCTTCTTTCACATCCATGTGGCACAAACCGCAGCTGTGGAGACAGCTGAGAGCTTTCAAAACATCCCCCATGTACTTTTTTTTTCTTACAAAACAATACGGATCAGTAAAAAACTCCCAATCGTGAATCGTATAGAAGATGTCCCTCTTCATCAGCGGCATTAGAAATGCTCGACTCTCTCCTATAAGTGACAAAGTATCGTAGAGGGGAATGATGTTAGGGTGGTTAAGATGTGGCCAGTAGAGATCCTCGCCTGGGGAAGGGCACACCAAAACGTTTACTGCATCTCTTCCTCTCCTTTATGTCGAACATTTCCACAACTGCTCCAAACCCTCCTTCACCCAGGCGGCGTAAATACAGAAAGTCCGGATGACTTTTCAGACGTTCTATAGAAGCATAAATGACTTTACGCATTTCGGTACGCATTTTAGTCGCTATAAGATCAACTAAATAGGTTACTTACCTCTGCATGTGTTCATGAGAACTGAAATTCTTCTTCAGTTTAACCGCCAAATCGAACGATGCGTCTTTTGATCAACGACAAGTATTTGTTTACGCTACAGACATTGTTTACGCTGTGATTGTTCTATCGACATCACCTTCGATGCCAGATATCGGTGGATTTATAAATTAAAAATAATGAACCAAATTTATTCCACTAAAATAAATCATTATTTAATAAGTATTTACACCAGCCAAAAAATTCTGTTTCCCGAAAGCATAAATAAAACATATTTTATTGCTAGATAAATTGAATAATGGACAGACTTTTTAAATTGTTTAACGATGTTCTTCGACAAAGAAGCATCAAGCGCAAAAAAGTTTATTTTTACGAAGTATAAAACTCAGTAGAAATATAATGAGACCAAGGGCAGTCAGGAAAAATGGACAAAATTAGGAAACTTCTGATACAATACAGGAGGCACCTTTATTTTTAAACAACTCTTTTGATGTAGTGAACAATGAGGACACTTCAAAAAACTAGGGCTTAAATCATCAAAAATAGATAGGAATGACTTAACGCGGTGGTGGTGGGGTTCCGATGTGCCCTATGCAGCTCTCTCTCTCATCTCGGCTGGAATTTTATACGAGGGGCATTCGAAGCGTTCTTGCTACCCCTAAGCCCATTTCTCTTCCCATATGCATAAGTAATTAATGAATAACATAATAAATAATTAATAAAGCCATTGCATTTACCTCAAGAGAGCTTTTACTTCCTTCAAAGTACTCCCCTCCAGCATATATGCAAAGTTGCAGACGCCAATGCGGGCGGGTTTTGGGAAGCAATATGTCCCTGTATGGCAAGTACTGGAGAACGTCAGCGATATGTGCAGATTGCATGTGCAGTAGTTGCGTATTACGTCATAGATATGCGCATATGTATTCTGATGGGATATATATTAGGATAACTATACAATGCTGTCGATCAAAAGGTGTCACGTGATATCAGGATGACGTCATCAACATGTCCTTATATGGCAAGTAATGAATAACTTTGTAGCTATGCGCAGATTGAATACGCCATGAGATTTCTATGTCAGAGAGTGCAGAACAGAGTAGTTCCGAGCTGAAATTAGGTATCCAATAGAATCCGTTGGCATCTTAAAGTTTAAATCTGATGGGTTAAAAATAATTATTCAATTATCTTTTTTAAATGTGGAAGATTTAAAATATATGAAAAGTTTAAAGTTTAAAATATATTTAAATATTTTAATTAGTCCATTTGGTGACTCCCATGATTCCCTATTCTGAAGCATAGGAAATACTAGTAGTAAGTCACTGACAGTTAGGAGCCATTTTAACCCTTTATTAATCTGCTTCCTGAGCTGTGATTGGTTAAAAATATTTATTTATCTATCAAGTTAGGGATAAAATCTCTATCCCTTCACTCCTCCTAGTAAGAAAATAATCCGTGGTACGAATTTTCATGAAACGCCAATCATTTTTTTAAGCCCATTGAGAACGAATCAGTCCAGTTATTCTCATTGGTTGAAAATTATAAGTGCGTTCTTATCCTAGGAATTCCTTTCATTGAAAAAAGTACGCGAATTTTAAATCTACCACGTAGAACAAATGGGATTGCAGAATTTTCAAATGCTGAATCCTGATTGGCTGATGTTCACTTCTTAACCCTTTCGCTACCATACCGGCCCGTCGGCCATAGAGAAGGTAGGTTGAACGGGTGAACTCTCCCCTCTTTGTGCATCTCCCGCTCAGAGGGTTCAAACGAGAATCAATTAACGTCTAATTGATAAACTGCCTGCATCCCTCCAGGCAAAAGGGGGACTCTAAGAGTCGACTGCAGAATGTGGTGTGTTTATTGCCTTCTTGAAACTTGCATTTCAGCAAAAAGCAAAGGAAACGTGGAATAATTTTTTCTGATTTGCAGGGGAGAGAAAAAAGTGTTAGAACCGATCAATAAATTCATGCATTGATAGGTTCTCAACAAAAAGTAGAAATTGTTAAATGTTTGATCAAGAGGGTATCAAATTCATCATCATCATCATCATCCTCAAGCAGCCATGGGCTGCGGAGGTCCAACCAGACCACGCAGTTTAATTCTCCAAGCATATCTGTCCTGAGCTACATCTGCTGCATCCAGCCACTGCACACCAATTCTAACAAGGTCCTGTTTGACATTGTCAGCCCACCGCATCCTAGGTCTGCCCCTCCTTCTGATGCCTCTAGGCACTTCATAACCCTATTCACCAATCTATAATTATCCATACAGGCAACATGGCCAAACCAGCGGAGTCTCTCTCTGCACAATATGCTGCTTAAAGGAGGTTGCAGACTCCTTTGCCTAACCTCATCATTTGTTACAAAGTTAAACCACCTAATACCCAAGATGCTGCCTAAGCATCTAGAATCAAAAGCATCTGGTTTCCTGTTATCTTGTTTACACACCGTCCAAGTTTCACTACCATAACTAAAAATAGAAAGAACCAAACTATTATACAGTCTAATTTTAGTCTATAGGTGTACACGCCTATTTCTCCACACTCTCCATAGATTCTTAAAAGTCCCGGCAGCAATACCTATTCGTCTGTTATTCTCATGCCACACATCACCAGTATCAGTTACTTAGCTCCCAAGGTAATTAAACTGTGACACCTGATCAAGACTGCAACCATTCAGATTAACTGAATCACAACCTGTCTGACCAATTTTCATCACTTTAGGTTTTTCTCTGTTTACAACCAAACCTACTCTACTACCAGTCTCATCAACAGCTCGAATGAGAGAGTTCATCTCATCAACATCATTTGCCAAAAGGGCTAAATCATCAGCATAATCGAAATCAGAAATCTTCGTATCTCCAGCCCATTTAAGGCCAAAATCTTTCCCTTGAAGTGAATTTCGCATAACATAATCAACAACCAAACTAAAGCGTAAAGGAAACAAATTGCACCCTTGTCGAACACCAGACGTAATGCTAAACCAATTGCTACAAGACTTACCAACTCTCACACATGACTCAGTGTTATTATAGAGAGCTTTCATTATGTTAACTAACTTGTCTGGTATACCATATGATATCACAATCAACCACAAATTATGACGATCAACAGAGTCGAAAGCCTTTTTGAAATCAACAAAGCTAGCAACCAAAGGTTTCTGAAACTCTAAACATTTCTCAAGAATCTGCCTAAGTGAAAATATCTGATCCACACATCCCCTACCACTTCTGAATCCACATTGCTCATCACGCAATTGACTGTCAACCAGATTCTTAATTCTATTAAGCACAATTGTGCAAAGAACTTTACCTGGAACAGAGAGTAGGCTAATACCCCTATAGTTATCACAAGAACTGCGATCACCTTTTTTGAAAATAGGGATAACAATAGCTCTGGTAAAATCCTTAGGAACCATGCCTTTATCATAAAAGATATTCAAAATTTCAGTCTTCCAAGTGGTAACCAAAACATTCCCAGCTCTAAGCATTTCTGTAGTAATTTCATCTACTCCTGGGAATTTATGAAGTTTAAGTTTAGAGATAGCCAAAATAACTTCAGATTGTGTTATAGGCCACCAATGCATCTATCATCATTACAAACAATGGGAGTAGAACTAACCACATTGTTTAGAACATCATTAAAATGCTCAGCCCACCTAGCCATGACAGAATCCTCACCATCTATAACCTTACCTTGTTTATCCTGCAATCCTTGTATGCCTGTCCGTTTTCTACCACGTAAAACATTAACTATCTGGTACAGCTCTCTGCTGTTGTGCTGCCTAACTGCTTCCTCAGCTTTGTCAGCCAAGCTATCAAGCCAAAGATTTTTATCAGTAGCTAACTGATCCTTTACACGTTTATTAAGCTCTCTGTAATCCTTTCTATTAGGACTAGTAGGGTACTGATTAAGGACGTTCCTACAGTTCCTTCTTTCTGAAATAAGCTCAAGTGCCTTATCACTTAAATACTTCTGCCTCCTCTGTTCCTTTTTTCCTGAAAGAGTACTGTTAGTTTCCAAAAAAGCCTGTTTAAAATGGACCCAATCATCCTCAACTTCAGTATTAAGGAAACCATGACTGTCATAATGATTAAGTAACCTATCACGGTAAGCTTTAGCTATAACTGGGTCTTTCAGAGCTTCAGTATTAAAGATAAATTTTTTAACCCTAGCACAACACTTTTTAAGTTTAAGTTGCAAGACACTTTTAACAAGGTAATGGTCAGATCCAATATCAGCTCCCCTATATGCCCTGGTATTTCTAACAGAACTAGCCCATTTGCTGTTAATTAATATATAATCAATCATATTCCTATGCAGCCCATCAGGTGAAACCCACGTGTATTTATGTATGTCGCGATGTTTGTAATATGTGTTAGTTATTCTGAAACCATTGAGTTTACTTACCTGAAGGAGACGTTGCCCATTGCCATTGCAACTACCAATACCAAAAGAGCCTATTACTCCTCCCCAAAGATCAGAGTCGGTACCAACTTTGGCATTGAAGTCACCAAGAACAAGGGTAATATCTCCTTTCTGGACAGAATTCAAAATATCCTGAAGTTGTCCGTAAAACCTATCCTTCTCGTTCTCATCAGCATCCTCAGTGGGGGCATAACAGCAGATAACATTCAAGTTTTTAATGCTTGTCTGAAATTTTGCTGTAAGAAACCTTTCATTAATGCACTCATATCCTAGAAGAGCATCACTAGCATGTCTGCTGAGCAGCAGACCCAAGCCTTGGTGATGCTTTCCATCCTCCCTCCCTGTAAAGAGAAATTTAAAGTTATTTTTAAGTATCTCACCTTTACCTGTCCATCTGGTCTCTTGCAAGCATAGAATATCTAGGTTATAGCGCTGGAATTCCTGCATGAGGACTTCAAGAGAATAATCTCTATGTAATGTCCTCACGTTCCACGTTCCTGCCGAAAGAAAATGATTAGTAGGATTTTTAAAGAAATTAGGTTTATTGAGATTGGTAGGGCCAACAATATCAAACAGCCCCCTGATCGCAGGCATGGGGCAAAGACCCGTTCCTCCTCCGCTAAAGGCTGAAGTCACCAATGCTGGTAGGAACTTCAGGCACCACCTTTTCAAGTGGACTTTTTCAAGAGCCATATGGCCTGCCTGAGACACATTACTCCAGTTTAGGCTTGACGATGCCTAACTAGCTAAGTAAGGTTCAGGTACCTGCGATGGCCTCTGATTAGGATTATCCTCCAGCTGATATAAGGTATCCCATGCCTCTGTTCACTTAGAGCTGGCAACCCAGAAGCAAAAAGAAAACACAGCGGCAGACTCTCCCTCAACAGAGGCCCACCAGTGCAGCAAGTCCAGGATCAATAATCAAGCTCAAATCCATAAACAAGTCCAGTCTAGTAGGTATAAATTGTCAGCACCAGTCAGACCTCTGTGGCAAGAAGCTGTTTGAGAATGTATATTTTTTAAGGAAACTCTTTAAATACTAATAATGATGAAATACTAATAATGATGAAAACCTGTGAAGTTGACCACTCCTCAGCAGGGTTGAAAAAAAAGAAAAAAGTGGCCATAGATGACCAGATCAGTAGGCCATACTGAACTGGCAGCCCTCCCCTTCCGTTCCCTTCCAAAAGAGAATATCTCTTTTGAAAGGTACTAACGGCATGCACCACGAGAAGGCGGGGTCGGACATTAGGTGCTAGACCTGGCCGGTTCTGTGCATCATCACTAGGGATTGGTACACAGCTCTCCTTCCAGTTTACGCCTAGCTACCATTTCATTCATCGTTAACGATATTTGAAGAGACTTTTATATTATTCTAGAATCATGTTATTTTAGCTAACTGTTTTCTATGTTCACTTTTCTGGAAAATGTTTATGAATTGCAATTCTGCTATATAGTGTTTAAGTTTTTAAATGTGTAACTATCAATTGTCAACTGTCCATGTTACCTCATACCTTTTACCCCAATGAGTGGAAAAAAATAAGTATACGTTTTGATCAAAATTGAAGAATTGTCAGTTTTTTTATAATTTTTTTATCTATAACTGTAACGAAATCTAAGTTCAATTTTCATCATTATTAGTATTTAAAGAGTTTCCTTAAAAAATATACATTCTCAAACAGCTGCTTGCCACAGAGGTCTGACAAGACTCTGTCAGTTTACATAGTCATATCAGAATAATATGACCACCCCCCATTCCCATTATTAGGTAGGTGGTCATATCATTCTAATGCCACTGTATATGTTCCATAATATAAGTCTGAGGGTGGCAGGACCTCACCTAAAAAATAAGACAAGCATCCAGATCTTGAACCCAAGTCCCTTAGATCAATATTCAAGCTATCTTTTAATAATTTACAATAGCTCCAGTGTTAATCGCAATATTTTATCACAAATAAAGTGAATCGTAATAAGCAAATTTTAATCATGATCAAAGATTTATTATACCATTTGAGTAAAATTAGTATACGTTTTAGAATTCCGACTAAAGAACAGATAATGATTTTTGTTAGATTTTTCAACAACACACTGCTATTGTTATATTGTAATATACCTTTTGGTTTTAGAAACACGAGAATGAATAATATAGATAATACCTGTAAGTGTTTCCGCCACCTAGCTGTCCCGTCGCCAAGTGGTTAGCGTTCTTGGCTACTGATCTAAGGGACCTGGGTTCGAGCCGTGGTTAAGGCATGGCTGTAATGGCTCAGATCTTCTACTTTGGCATAATAAATTGACAGGTTCCTGTCAGACCTCTGTGGCAAGCAGCTGCTTGAGGGGCTATTTATTTTTTGATAAAGACATTTTTCCTGATTTTACTAGAACAATTATTAATTTTTTTAAAAATTGATTACGATTTTCGTGATAACTGTAGGGGTATCAGCCTGATTTTTCTTCAAGTAAAGTTAGCTGCATGATTGTGCCTAATAGAAATAATCTGATTGATGAACAACTGCGTGATCAGCCGTGACCTTCGAGACTCAAGGCCTTTGAAGTCTAAAGTGACGTCACATCCTGTGGATCTACAGTACTTCCTGCGTACGTAGTACTACCGTCGCAAATCGAGCATTTACTTTTTTTTATAAGATCGGGAGGGCATTTTTGTTTGATAATGTGCTCAAAACTGTTGACATAGTATGATTATATTGTATATATGTACATCAGTGTAATATTTCTATGAAAAACCTTAAAATAAGGAAGACGTTGACACTAAAGTAGATCTTGATTTGTAGTTGTGCTAAATTGATGACTCAAAATGTAATCGTCGTTTAACGTTCTCTGAACATGTAGAACGACATATAAATTACCAGGAGCGTCAAAATCGGTTGCACGTATAATTACAACGACACAATATGTTTAAAAATAAAGTTAAATGCAAATAATTACTCGGTTATATATTAACAAAAATAAAATAATTTCCTTCACATATTTTTCGCGATAAATGCTGTCAATTACTGATCCAGTTGTTTGTACCATCAATAATATAATCGTGGCATATAAATTGTTATGGAAAATTAGTGTGTTTTATTAAAAAGAGAAAAAAACACACAAAAATTATTCAGAACAATTTTATTGCAAATGTGAATAATGGCAAATGTGAACTAAAAATTAATGATATACTGTAATAGCTTTAGCTGTAACAATTTCAGTTAGTTATGATTTAATTTCAATGCTTTTCCTTAGTGATTAGACTGAATTAATAGGAATATTGAGCTGTATTTTTTTCTGAACTCTCATTAAATTTGAATAATATTTGGACATGGATACAACCTTCCAATGGGATACATATTCAAAAACTAACAGGAAAAGTGCATCTAAACTTTAGAAACTACAATTTACTGCAAGCACACACGCACATATATATTTTGGTTTATAAAGCTACCTTTAAATCTGTGACTAAAGATTTGACAATAAATCGCTTAACTAACCTCCCAAATGTAAAGAAAATAGTCTCTAATCAATCTTCGATTGTTAAAAAAATAATTCTATGCACCCCGGTAAAGAAAGATTAAATCATTTAGGCATACATCTTTCCAGATATAAGCTAGTGGTGTAAGACCACTAAACTAACAGACTCTGCCTTTTTTCCACTAATATAACTTATTAGTTTAGTGGCCTTAGAACACTGTGGCATGTACCTGGAGAGATATGGTCCAAATCCCACAAGCCAGAAAAACTGTTTGTCACAAAACTATTAATATCAAAGCCAACAGTTAATTCTGTGGATACTATTTATTGAAGGTAGACAACTTTCTCTTTTTGGCACTAAGACATTTTTTCTTATTTCCTAAATTCTCTAACAAACAATCATTTTTTATCTTGCAAAAATTGTTTAAAAATACATTTGTTGAACACCAGATAATAATTAAAGATAATAATCCCCCCAACAAACACACAAGCAGCTACGGGGTGTCAAGATGCTAGATCGACGAATACTGACGTCAGAACGTGTGACGTTACCAGTGAAAAGGCCTTGAGTCTCGATGGTTACTGATCAGCAGTATGGATTCAAAAGCGGTAGAGGATATGTAGATAAGATTTTATCAATTAGTAAGATTCCTGAGAAATATAGAGTTTTTGAAACCTTTGGTTACTAGCCTTTCAGATTTCAAAAATGCTTTTGAGTCTGGTGATCGTTGTGATTTGTGATTAATGGTGAGGACGTATTCCATAACACACAAGTGATTAACATAGTGAAAGTTCTCTGCGAAGCCATTGAGTAACGTTTCAGATTTGCTGGCACTTTAGGTACAAAATCCTTCATATATCCCTAAATGGCTCCCTCCAAGATTAAGACACATCGCCCGTCTGTGGTTCAAGTATACAAAGAATTGTTCTGGCTGGTATTATGGTTAAGGTGCTTGGTTACGGATCAAAGTGACATAGGTTTGGCCCCAAGGTAAGACATGAATGTCTGTGTTGTCTTTCTTTTGAGGGCTAGCCTTCCTCGTAGATCTTCTCTATGGCTTGTTAAAAGATTCCCATCACACCTTTCTTTGCAATCATCTGCTTGAAAGTTATTTCATTATTTCTTTAATAGACTTTCTAAGCCATATTGATGAACTTTCCTTTTACCCCAATGAGTGGACGAGGTGGCTCAGTCATTAGTGCACCAGACTTAATCTGCAGCTCCAAGGTTAGAGTGCCAGCTGCGTCAATATTGAGATTTATCTCTGCAAAACTCCCTACCCTGCCCCCCCCTCGGTGTGAGCGCCTGTACGCGGTGAAGGGGACCACCCTGTGAAGGTTCCGCTGGCTCGGCTACCTTCGCAGGGTCCTAAACGCTCGCCCACGTGTTTGCCGTGCGTGGAGACCCGTGTCCCGGGAAAGGAGGATCCTGGTAGTTGCTCGGGGGTCCCCGTCTTCTCTCCTCAGCTCATGACTGGCGTGGTCCCCATTGGCCGTCTTGCCATTGGGGAGCCTGTCTGTCGCGGGGCTGGGCAGCGGATTCTCTGCTATACACTGCTTTGGCCTCTGCTTCCGGTAAACGGGAGCTCCTGGGGTGGCCCCCCCAGGAGCAATCGGCTGGTGGGCAGGTCCTGCTAGGGTCAACCGTGCAGAGCGGTGAGTAACCTTGCCCACGGTCCGGGTACAGGTTTACAAGTTTCCTCACAGATTATTTTCCTTTTGTCGTTATCTTTTCTTTGTGCAGCCAGTTTGGCAGTCACAATATTCTTATTTTTGCGCTTTGTTTCATTTGTGTAGAACGTTTTTGTTCTGCACATTTCTCTTTTTATTTACTTTCTATTTATTTGTGAGGGCTTGGCTTACTGTCTGTGTGGGTATAGTGCCTGCGTAGCCCTGGCGCCCGACTGGGCGTCCCCTTGTTGGGCTCCGTGGAGGGTGGGGACAGCGGGCACTGAACCACACTAAAAAAACCATGAGAGAGAGTGATGAAAATAATGCGATCGCCGCCAACAAGAGGGCTCGACATGAGCCCCCATCTTCCTCGTTGTCAAAGTTATCTCTGCCGTTGTCTTCTGTGTCTGTGTCTTCGTTCCCAAAGTTCCTGATCATCCACTCCGTGGGTGATCAGGTGCTTGGGGACATGTCCCCTTTTTTCGTTAATAAAGGATTGAAAGGTCTTGCGGGAGAACCGAAATCCGTAAAGCGCTTACGATCTGGCGACTTACAAGTTGAGACCGCTTGTTCCAAACACTCGGAACTACTCCTGAAAGTCAAGGAAATTGGTGGGGTGGCTGTCGAAGTCACTCCCCATAAAACTTTGAATTCCTCTCGGGGTGTGATTACCGAGTGGGGCCTCCTCAAAGTCACTGAGGAGGAGATCCTCTCGGAGCTCACACCTCAAGGAGTAACAGCGGTCCACCGTGTTTCAACACGCCGTGATGGGAAATTAACACCCACCCGGGTGCTAATCGTGACATTCAACACGCCACGCCTGCCTTCTTCCATCAAGGCAGGTTACTTACATTGTGAGGTACGGCCGTATATACCGAACCCTCTGCGCTGTTTTCAGTGTCAGATATACGGTCATGCCCGCACAGCATGCAGGGGCAAGCCCACCTGTGCTCGCTGTGGCAGTAAGGATCATCTCGATCCTGACTGCACAGCAGAAAAGGCATGCTGTGTGAACTGTAGTGGCGAACATCCGGCGTACTCCCGCGACTGTCCGAAGTGGAAAGAGGAAAAGGAGGTACAACGCCTCAAAGTCGTGAATAACATCTCGTATGCTGAGGCGAGAAAGCTTGCTGCACCGCCCGCCCCACCTGGCAAGGTTTCCTATGCCAGTGCAGTCATTGGAAAGCCCATCGTTCCAATGACTTCGGTTGCGGTGCAGACAGACATCAGTGTACCACCTACTGAGTGTTTCTCGCCAGCTGCGAAGTACCTCCTTACACAGGCGAGACCGAGGGTGGTGTCGACTTCGACATCAACCCCGGTTTCCATTCCTGCAGCTCAGCCTTCCACCTCCACCGGAAGGCCTCCTCCTTCCCGTCCTCAGACAGCAAGACCTTCGAAACCGAAGGGGCCCCCACTGGAGCCTAAAAAGAAAATAACAGCTCCACAAAGGGCGGTCACCGATCCATGCCCCTCGGACGATTCCGAGGACATGGATACCGACCGCCCCCTATTCACTAAACCGTCCTCTGCGGCGGTTAAGTTGAATAGAAACACGTCGTCCGCCCACTCTTTTAAGTCCTGAGATGGCCACACTCCTACAATGGAATTGTCGTGGATTCCAGAGGAATCATGACGACATCAAGGCCCTCCTTCAGGCACACCAGCCCATCTGTGTGTGCCTGCAGGAGACATACTTGCAGCCAGTCACAGATCCCACGATCCGGCACTTTTCACTAGTTCACCGGGACCGGGATGGAGATGGTCCAGCTCGCGGAGGTGTCGCCATCCTCGTGAGCAACCATTCTCCATTCCAGGTCGTACCACTCACCATCAACTTAGAGGCGGTAGCCATCCGTCTCTTCGTGGGGTTCTCGCTGACTGTCTGCTCTGTATATCTTCCACCTGGGAGCATCGTCTTCCAGGAAGACCTTGATGATCTCGTCTCGCAGCTGCCGTCCCCCTTCCTCATTATGGGGGACCTCAACGGACACAGTCCACTTTGGGGCAGTGCTGACACCAACGGGAGGGGTGGGGTCCTGGAGCAGTGGCTCTTGGATCCTTCTGTCTCCCTGTTGAACACCGGTGTCAGTACTTACTTTCACTCCCCAACCCGCACTTTCACTGCCATTGACCTCACCATCTGCTCCTCCTCGATCCTTCCACTCTTTACATGGGAGGTCGAGGACAACCCTTATGGAAGCGATCACCTCCCCGTGGTGTGCGCCATCTCCCGTGGGGGGCCTTGCAGCCCTTCACGCGTCTCATGGTGGAGGCTCGATCGGGCTGACTGGGGTGGTTTCGAGCTGCTCTCTGAGCTCGACGACCACTCTGTCAGCCAGGAGCCAATCAATGTGGCAGTAGCGGAGATAACGGACTGTATCGTAGATGCAGCTGCATCAACAATACCTCAAACTTCTACACGGTTTCCTCGCTTTCCGAAACCGTGGTGGAATCCAGAATGCACCGCAGCTCGTAAGGCTCAGAACAAGGCTTGGGGGGTGTTTCGGAGATATCCGACGTCCCCCAACCTTGAAAATTTCAAACGCGCCAGGGCGAAAGCACGTTTCGTCCGACGCCAGAGCCAGAAGGAATCTTGGATCAAGTATACGTCATCCATCACCCGCGCGACTAGTTCTAAGGTCGTGTGGGATAAAGTCTCGAAGATGAGTGGGAACTACACGTCCCACTCGTTATCGATCCTGGAGCACAATGGACAGGCAATTGCTGATCCCAAAGCAATTGCCGACACTCTGGGGGAGTCATTCTCTTCCATCTCTTCCTCTTCTTCTTACTCCCCCGAGTTTCTGGCCCAGAAGGGCAGGGTGGAGCGCTCTCCGCTGTCTTTCCACTCGAATGGCCTGGAGCCTTACAACAGGCCATTCACAGCGGAGGAGCTTCGCCTTGCTCTGCACTCTTCTCGTGCCTCTGCTGTAGGGCCGGACAATGTCCATTATGCCATGCTCCAACATCTTTCACCATCGAGTAAGGATCGGCTGCTCCATCTCTTCAATCGCATTTTTCTCGAGGATCAGTTTCCGGACTCCTGGCGGGAGGCCATCGTCTTGGCCTTCCCCAAGCCAGGGAAAGATCCCAAGATTCCTTCCAATTATCGTCCCATCGCATTGACGAGCTGCGTGTGCAAGGTGTTGGAAAGAATGGTAAATGCCAGACTCATCTGGTATTTAGAACACCACAACCTTCTTTCCAACACCCAGTGTGGCTTTCGCAGGCAACGGTCAACTCTTGACCACCTGATACGCCTCGAATCGGCTATCAGAAATTCATTTTTACGTAGAGAGCACCTGGTGTCAATTTTCTTCGACATCGAAAAAGCGTACGACACGGCTTGGAGATTCGGCATTCTTCGTGACCTCCACAGCTTCGGCTTGAGAGGTCACATGCCGATCTTCATCTCCAACTTCTTATCGACACGCTCTTTTCGTGTCCGTGTCGGTAACATTCTGTCGCGGCCGTACCCCCAAGAACAGGGGGTGCCACAAGGCTGCGTTCTGAGTGTTACGCTTTTCGCTGTGAAGATTAATTCTATAACTAGACAACTTCCTCCATCAGTAGGCAATGCCCTCTATGTTGATGACTTTAGCATCTTTTGCTCTTCGTCCAGCATGAGGGTCATTGAAAGACAACTGCAAATTGCCCTGAACAATCTATCGGTTTGGGCGACGGCAAACGGGTTTCGGTTCTCCCCACAGAAGACCGCTTGTGTGCACTTTTGCCACAAGCGTAATCTTCACCTGGATCCCGAGCTGCGGCTCGGGGGTAACATCATTCCAGTTGTGGCGGAGACCAAGTTTCTCGGTCTCATATTCGATCGGAAATTGACCTTTTTACCACACATACATCATCTCAGGTCCAAGTGCACGCGGGCATTGAACATCGTCAAGGTCCTCTCCTCCCTTTCTTGGGGGGCGGACCGATGTTCTTTGCTCCGCCTGTACCGTGCACTTGTCCGATCGAAACTGGACTACGGATCCCAGGTGTACCACTCGGCCCGGGATTCGGTGGTGAAGGTGCTGGACCCCCTCCATCATCAGGCTCTCCGTGTTTGCACGGGAGCCTTCCGCACTTCACCGGTCCAGAGTCTTTACGTTGAGACCGACGAACCGTCTTTATCTCTTCGCCGTCAGCAGTTGTCCCTACAATATGCTTCTAAATTGCAATCCCTGCCTGGCCATCCCACTTGGGACTGCGTTTTCAGTCCGAAGTGGGAAATGCTTTACAATAATCGGCCGACTGCCATTCGTCCTTTTGGTTTGCGTGTCCGAGGCTACCTCAGAGACATCAACACCAGTCTCGATAGCGTTGCACAGTCGACAGCTGAGCCACTTCCACCTTGGCTCGCTGTTTCCCCTTCCTGCGATTTTTCCCTGTGCAGGACGGGGAAGGCCTTTACACCCGACTGCGTGTACCGGCAACTCTTTGCCAGCCATCGTGCTGAGCACCCGGACTTCTTGCCTGTCTTTACAGATGGCTCGAAGTCCGGCACTTCGGTGGGATCAGCCATGGTCTGCTGTGATGTAATCATTGCAGACCAGATCCCACTGCAGTGTTCCATCTTCACCGCAGAGTTGCACGCTATCAGCCTCGCCTTGGACCACGTGGCGACTAAGCATCATCGTCGGTGTGTGCTTTACACCGACTCGCTTAGCTCGCTACAGGCTTTGATCTCGGTGAGGCATCGGCCTCACCCAGTTCTTACTAAGATCCGCCAGCAGCTACATCGTCTGGCAGCCACAACCACAATCCATTTCTGTTGGGTGCCCGGTCACGTCGGAATCAGGGGTAATGATTTGGCAGATTCTGCTGCCAAGTCAGCCACGCCCCTGTCCGACTCTCGTTGCCAGTTCCCTATCTGGATTTCCGGCAGCGTTTTACCACCGAGCTCCGGGCACAGTGGCAGAGATCTTGGTCGGAACAGCTTACGAACAAGCTCTTTGAGATCAAACCTATCGTCAAACCATGGCAGTCTTGTTACCGCAGGAATCGCAAGGAGGAAGTTGTACTTGCTCGGCTCCGCTTAGGTCACTCGTTTATTACTCATTCGTTTCTTTTACGGGCGGACGACGTACCTAAGTGCGAGTTTTGTGACACCATTTTAACTATTAAACATATTTTAATCGAATGTCCGTGTTTTAATTTCGAACGTCAATGTTATTTTAGCTTTCATAATTTTATGTCCGAGCCTCTTACACTCGGACATCTTTTATCTGATCATTGCATTTTATCTCCAGTTTTTAACTTTTTGAAATATTGTGGATATTTTAAACGAATTTGGTTTTACCGTAATTTATGCATTATTTACCCCAGGTCTCTTACACCTGGAATTATATTATTTAATATTTCTACACTTGTTTTACTCTGTTCCTATACACTTGTTTTCTGTTGTTTTACCACTTTTCAATGTTGAAACTGTATTTGAACCTTTGGTTACGGGGTTCGATGTCTTTTATCTTTTATATTATCTTTTGTTTGGCGCATTATGGCCTTGTTGCCGATGCGCCATTAAACCCCAAACAACCAACCAACCAACCAACCAATCGGTGTGTGCTTTACACCGACTCGCTTAGCTCGCTACAGACTTTGATCTCGGTGAGGCATCGGCCTCACCCTGTTCTTACTAAGATCCGCCAGCAGCTACATCGTCTGGCAGCCACCACCACCATCCATTTCTGTTGGGTGCCCGGTCACGTCGGAATCAGGGGCAATGATTTGGCAGATTCTGCTGCTAGGTCAGCCAAGCCCCTGTCCGACTCTCCGTTGCCGGTTCCCTATCTGGATTTCCTGCAGCGTTTTACCACCGAGCTCCGGGCACAGTGGCAGAGATCTTGGTCGGAACAGCTTACGAACAAGCTCTTTGAGATCAAGCCTATCGTCAAACCATGGCAGTCTTGTTACCGCAGGAATCGCAAGGAGGAAGTTGTACTTGCTCGGCTCCGCTTAGGTCACTCGTTTATTACTCATTCGTTTCTTTTACGGGCGGACGATGTACCTAAATGCGAGTTTTGTGACACCATTTTAACTATTAAACATATTTTAATCGAATGTCCGTGTTTTAATTTCGAACGTCAATGTTATCTTTTATCTGATCATTGCATTTTATCTCCAGTTTTTAACTTTTTGAAATATTGTGGATATTTTAAACGAATTTGATTTTACCGTAATTTATGCATTATTTACCCCAGGTCTCTTACACCTGGGATTATATTATTTAATATTTCTACACTTGTTTTACTCTGTTCCTATACACTTGTTTTCTGTTGTTTTACCACTTTACAATGTTGAAACTGTATTTTAACTTTTGGTTACGGGGTTCGATTTCTTTTATCTTTTATATTGTCTTTTGTTTGGCGCATTATGGCCTTGTTGCCGATGCGCCATTAAACCCCAAACAACCAAACCAAACCCTACCCTGCCCACAGTCAGTAGGGGACACCAATGATTTGGAAATGTAGCTGTCCATCGAATGGGATGTTAAGCCTTGACACTGTATGTGGGAAAGCCATATCCTCTGCACATTAAAGGACAGGACGGTCTCTGTAAGGGATTATGTTATTATTATTATTAATTTAGATTATTATCTGTTATCATCTGTCTCTTAAGAGCTTTTACAGTGGGCCCCCTCCCGAAACCTCTGAGCCTTCAGGTTCCTTGTGATCTGGTCATTTACCCCATTGTGTGCAAAAAAGTGTGGCTTACTGGTAAAACAATTGTATGCCGTCAATCATCTCCTCAAGTATTCCAAAATTCGAAAAATAATATTAATTCAGTTTCAGAATTTGTTATATCGCACTACTTTTCTGCAGGTAGTTTTCAATATGGTTAATTCAATAGATTAGCTGCTTTTTGCTTGATGGTGTTTCGAGACTGTCAGTGGTGGTAGCTTTTACCCTACTAGTCAAGGACCTACGGAGATGATGCGAGTCCAGTTGCCATTTATTTTTCATGTTAAACCCTATTTTCGCTATATTTCATATAGCTACTGTCTTAAAATCTGCAAAGCTCTTTTATTGCAGCTCTTCAAAGGCGTTGGCTCTCATGACCAACAACACGCCATGGGCCATCTGATCGACTTTGTTTATATGAGTAAATCTCAACTTTCATCCTCATTTCTTATATATACATGTCCGAGCTGGGACATTGTTTTAGACTTATCTCCCCAAAAGCCCCCGCCCTGCCCACGGTCAGTATGTGACACCTTTTGGCTTCAATAAGCCGCCCCCCGTTGGATGGACGTTAAACTGTGGTCCCGTATGCGGGAGATCTATACACTCTGCACGTTAAAGAACACACTAAATGATCTTGACGGGAGGCTACCATCTGTCTCCCAACAGCTCTTCCAGTGGAACCCCTCCCAAAACCTTCTGTGAGCTTTCGGGATCCTTGTCGCCTGGCATTTAGCAAATTGTGTGCAGAAAAGTGTCACTCAGAGGTAAAACAACCCAACCCTTATATATTACTAGCAGTTCTGGATGTATTACTACTTACCATTAGTAATATATATATATAGACAAAGAATCCTTAGCTGCAGAGCATCTCTCAGTTTATACGCCATAGTACAATGTCTGTGAGGATAGTGGAACCTCAGCAGAAAAATGTTACTAACGTCCACGCCTTATCTAGAGCTCGAATCCAGGTTCCTTAAATCAGTAGCAAAGCTCGCTAACCATTTGGTCATTGGACGGCTGTTTAGGAATGGTCTACTGATTTAAAGATTATATTAGCCTCTTAAGAATGAACTGAAAATTCGTTTTTCGGCAATCAATTTCGAATTATTTTGGTTTTTTGTTAGGGAAATTTCTTTTTCATCAAGGCTCGAGTAATATCGAAAAATATCGCTCCCACCAGAACCAGATTTAGAGATCAACTTAATCTATGCAGAGTCTGTTTCCGGAGACATCCTACGGCACAGATTCTAATCCATTCCACTGCAGCAAAACCTGAGAATTTTTTTTTTTACAAATTTCTGAAAACGATTCAAGGTATAAACCGAATGCTCCGGAACTTTGGTGAAACGAATAAGCTCTCAAAAATGGTTCAAAGTTAATAATATTATTATATATATATAAATTACATTATAATACAATGGAACTTTAAAATTTAACGTTATTCTTGCGTGTTTCATGGAATAAAAATTTTCAAAATTTATTTTATACTTTCCGAATTAAAGAAGAAATCAAGCGTACACAAAAATATCGAGAAGTAAACAATCACCTCGATAAAATGAAGGAAACAGCCGAAAACCTTACTTCCGCTATACGAACTCTTTTCGTTTGGTATGTTCCACCTCGTAATAATGTAGCAGATTAAGAAAGCAGTATGTTACGCCGAGCCATTTCCCGAAATGACTCATTGCAACGAAGTTACTGCGTTCACTAAACGGAGCCATTGAAACGGAACATATTAAATAGTATAGGAAATTCCATTATTTGAAATTTCCAAACAAGTTGTTTTGTTTGATGCGAACATATATTAGGATGGATTCATCTGATGGTGTATTATGGAAATAGAGTGTATGTGACCCTGTAACGATGACATAGAAGGTAAGTTTTAATAAACTTTAATCTCTTATTTGAAATACAAAATCTTTGAAAGATGTAGACATTACTTGTGCTGCCATCTATTGACAGCATAATGAACTGATTTGACACTGACTACGAGCGTTGTGTTAGCGAACAGTTTAGCATTGAATTTTCTGCCCAAAACTCTAGAACTGAAACCCATTCAATTAAGTATTTCATCATTTATTGAGCAAGGAGTAGGGTTGGATTGGATTGTTTTACCTCTGAGCGGCACTTTTTTTGCACACCATGGGCTAAATGGCCAGGTCACAAGGACCCCGAAGGCTCAGATAAGGTTGGAGGAGGGGGACCCACTGGAACAGCTGTTGGGAGACAGATGGTAGCCTTCCATCAAGGCCATCCAGCGTGTTCTTTAACGTGCACGGTATGGTTCTCCCGCACACGGGGCCACGGCTTAATCCCATCCGACGGATGGCAGCCTTTCGAAGCCCATCGGTGTCCCCTACAGACCGTAGGCAGCGAATTTTGCAGAGATAAATGTCAACGCTGACCCAGCTGGGAATTGAACCTGGGAACTACAGATTACAAGCCTGGCACGCTACCGACTGAGCCACCCCCGCCCCATAAGCAAGGAGTAGGGAAACACACGATAAGATTAAATATAAAATTCTCAAAAAGCCTCCATAAATATAAATATAAGCACGTAAAGAATTTTTGCTTAAAAATATAAATATTATTGGGTAATAAAACTATTAGAAATAGGTACGTAGAAATAGATAATTCCAGGAAAAGAATGAAAAGTTGCAGTTTAATGTTTCTTATCAATTATGATTACCAAACTTGATAAAACGTGAAATCATGGATAAAGAACATATTCTTTTTTCACACTTGTAAGCAATACTCTCATTTATACAGCTTTTATTTCTTTTTCAAAGAGATCGACATTTATTCAAAAACATATTCTATGGCAATTTTTCTGTTACTATTCTTTGTTCCCAATATTTTAACTTAAACTGTTAATTTTATATTGTGTCCTTCATAATATCTTCAAAATGTAATAAATAGGTTACACTGGAAATGTAAAACAAATGATATGCACCCATTAATTTTATTTAAATTGAAAAAAGTAAAATATGATTTCATTAAAACAACATCTAATTTGTCAGTTCACAATAATTAAAGAATCATTTAAAAACTTAATATATATTTAAATAACGAATCATTCTAAATGTGATAGTTACACATTATTATTTCCTCAATCACATAATCAAAAATATGAAATATTTATGAAAATTAGTTGGAGCACCAAATGATTTTTATTTGATATAAAAAATATAACACTTTTAAAGGACATTATAAAAATCACAGAACGAAAACGAGTTTTACATATTTTATAATTATACAATATTGGACGAATGGTCAAGTAGTCATTTTTTTTTCCTTAATTCAATTTGAATGATGTAGCAGAAGTGTTCTTGTAAACTTTTTCACTAAATCTTTGCTTGCTTTAAAATAAATGGAATTAATATACATTGCACATCATTAAAAAAAACTTGTAGGTAATAAAACAAACCATCAATATATTTATTCCTGTTCATTTCTTTAAAAATCTTTGATTGACTATATATTAATTAACAGCAAATGGGCTAGTTCTGTTAGGAATACCAGGTTATATTGGGCAACTGAAACTGGATCTGACCATTACCTTGTTAAAAGTGTCTTGCAACTTAAACTTAAAAAGTGTTCTGCTAAAGTTAAAAAATTCACCTTTAATACTGCAGCTCTGAAAGATTCAGTTATAGCCAAAGCTTACCATGATAGGTTACTTAGTCATTATGACAGTCATGGTATGCTTACTACTGAAGTTGAGGAAGAATGGGATCATTTTAAACAGGCTTTTTTGAACACTAACAGTACTCTTTTAGGAAAAAAGGAGCAGAAGAGACAGAATTATCCGAGTGATAAGGCACTTGAGCTTATTTCGGAAAGAAAGAACTGCAGGAATGTCCTTAATCAATACCCTACTAGTCCTAATAGAAAGCATTACAGAGAACTTAATAAACGTCTAAAAGATCAGTTAGCTGCTGATAAGAATCTTTGGCTTGATGGTTTGGCTGACAAAGCCGAGGAAGCAGTTAGACAGCACAACAGCAGAGAGCTGTACCAGATAGTTAGTATTTTCTGTGGTAGAAAATGGACAGGTATACAGGGATTGAAGGATAAACATGGTAAGGTTATAGAAGGTGAGGATTCTGTCATGGCTAGGTGGGCTGAGCATTTCAGTGATGTTCTAAACAATGCGGTTAGTTCTATTCCCATTGTTTGCAATGATGATAGATGCATTGGTGGCTTTAATGTTGGCCCTATAACACAATCTGAAGTTATTTTGGCTGTTTCTAAACTTAAACTACATAAATCCCCAGCAGTAGATGAAATTACTACCGAAATGCTTAGAGCTGGGAATGTTTCGGTTACCACTTGGATGACTGAAATTCTGAATATCTTTTATGATAAAGGCATGGTTCCTAAGGATTTTACCAGAGCTATTGTTTTCCCTATTTTCAAAAAAGGTGATCGCAGTTCTTGTGATAACTCTAGGGGTATCAGCCTACTCTCTGTTCCAGGTAAAGTTCTTTCCATGATTGTGCTTAATAGAATTAAGAATCTGGTTGACAGTCAATTGCGTGATGAGCAATGTGGATTCAGAAGTGGTAGGGGATGCGTGGATCAGATATTTTCACTTAGGCAGATTCTTGAGAAATGTTTAGAGTTTCAGAAACCTTTGGTTGCTAGCTTTGTTGATTTCAAAAAAGCTTTCGACTCTGTTGATCGTCGTAATTTGTGGTTGATTGTGGGATCATATGGTATACCAGACAAGTTAGTTAACATAATGAAAGCTCTCTATAATAACACTGAGTCGTGTGTGAGAGTTGGTAAGGCTTGTAGCAATTGGTTTAGCATTACGTCTGGTATTCGACAAGGGTGCATTTTGTCTCCTTTTCTCTTTAGTTTGGTTGTTGATTTTGTTATGCGAAATTCACTTCAAGGGAAAGATTTTGGCCTTAAATGAGCTGGAGATACGAAAATTTCTGATTTATATTATGCTGATGATTTAGCCCTTTTGGCAAATGATGCTGATGAAATGAACTCTTTCATTTGAGCTGTTGATGAGACTGGTAGTAGAGTAGGTTTGGTTATAAACAGAGAAAACTAAAGTGATGAAAATTAGTCAGGCAGGTTGTGATTCAGTTAATCTGAATGGTTGCAGTCTTGAGCAGGTGTCAGTTTAATTTCCTTGGGAGCTACGTAACCGATACTGGTGATGTGCGGCATGAGATTAACAGACGAATACGGATTGCTGCCGGGACTTTTAGGAGTCTATCGAGATTGTGAAGAAATAGGCGTATACACCTAAAGACTAAAATTAGACTATATAATATTTTGGTTCTTTCTAGGCTAAATGGGCCTTTTTATGGTAGTGAAACTTGGACGCTATGTAAACAAGATAACAGGAAACTAGATGCTTTTGATTGTAAATGCTTACTCAGTATCTTGGGTATTAGGTGGTTTAACTTTGTAACTAATGATGAGGTTAGGCAAAGGAGTCTGCAACCTCCTATAAGCAGCATATTGTGCAGAGAGAGACTCCGCTGGTTTGGCCATGTTGGCCCGTATGGATAATTATAGATTGGCGAATAAGGTTATGAACAGTGTGCCTAGAGGCCTCAGAAGGAGGGGGAGACCTAGTATGCGGTGGGCAGACAATGCCAAACAGGACCTTATTAGAATTGGTGTGCAGTGGCCAGATGCAGCAGATGTAGCTCAGGACAGATATGCTTGGAGAATTAAACTGCATGGTCTGGTTGGACCTACGTAGCCCATGGCTACTTGAGGATGATGATGATGTTTGCGAGAGAGCTATACCCTGTGCACCTTAAAGAACACGCTGGACGTTCTTGACAGGAGGTTACCATCTGTTTTCTGACAGCTGCTCTAGTGGATGCCCTCCCCCAACCTTCTCTAAGCCTTCGGCGTTCTTGTGACCTGGCCATTTAGCACATGGTGTGCAGAAAAGTGCCACTCAGAGGTAAAACAATCCAGTTGTAAAGAACACTCTGGATGGCCTTGACGGGAGGCTACCATCTGTCTCCCAACAACTGTTCCAGTGCGTCCCCTCCCCCAACTTTCTCCGAGTGTTCGGGGTCCTTGTGACCTGGACATTTAGCCCGTGGTGTGCAAAAAAGTGCCGCTCAGAGGTAAAACAATCCAACGTTAAAGAACCAACTGGATGGCCTCGACGGGAGGCTACCATCTGTCTCCCAACAACTGTTCCAGTGGGTCACCTCCCCCAACTTTCTCTGAGTCTCGGAGTCCTTGTGACATGGACATTTAGCCCATGGTGTGCAAAAAAGTGCCGCTCAGAGGTAAAACAATCCAATGATAAAGAATATGCTGTATGGCCTGGACGGGAGGCTACCATCTGTTCAAGTGGGTCCCCTCCCCCAACCTTTTCTGAGTCTTCAGGGTCCTTGTGACCTGGCCATTTAGCCCATGGTGTGCCAAAAATTGCTAATCAGTGGTAAATAAATCGAACGTTATAGAACACACTCAATGGCCTTGACCTGAGGCTACCATCTGTCTCCCAACAACTTTTCCAGTGGGTCCCCTCCCTCAACCTTCTCTGAGCCCTCCGGGTCCTTGTGACCTGGCCATTTAGCCTATTTTGTTCAAAAATAATTTTGCTCACAGGCAAAACAACCCAACATTAGAGAACATGCTGGATGGCCTTGATGGAAGGTTACCATCTGTCTCCCAACAGCTGTACCAGTGGGTCCCCTCCCCCAACTTTCTCTGAGCCTTCGGGGTCCTTGTGACCTGGCCATTTAGCTCATGGTGTGCAAAAAACTGCCGCTCAGAGGCAAAACAATCCAACGTTAAAGAACTTGCTGGATGTTCTTGACGCGATCTGTTTCCTAACAGCTGTTCTAGTGGATCCCCTCCCCCAACCTTCTCTAAGCCTTCGAGGTTCTTCTGACCCGGCCATTTAGCACAGGGTGTGCAGAAACGTGCCACTCAGAGGAAAAACAATCCTGTTGTAAAGAACACTCTGGATGGCCTTGATGGGAGGGAGGCTACCATCTGTCTCCCAACAACTGTTCCAGTGGGTCCTCTGCCCCAACCTTCTCTAAGTCATCGGGGTCCTTCTGACCTGGCCGTTTAGCCCATGGTGTGCAAAAAAGTGCTGCTCAGAGGTAAAACAATCCAACGTTATAGAACACACTCAATGGCCTTGACCTGAGGCTACCATCTGTCTCCCAACAACTTTTCCAGTGGGTCCCCTCCCTCAACCTTCTCTGAGCCCTCCGGGTCCTTGTGACCTGGCCATTTAGCCTATTTTGTTCAAAAATAATTTTGCTCACAGGCAAAACAACCCAACATTAGAGAACATGCTGGATGGCCTTGACGGGAGGCTACCATCTGTCTCCTAACAGCTGTTCTAGTGGATTCCCTCCCTCAACCTTCTCTAAGCCTTCGGGGTTCTTCTGACCTTGCCATTTAGCACATGGTGTGCACAAAAGTGCCACTCAAAGTTAAAAGAATTCAGTTTCAAAGGACACGCTGGATGGCCTTGATGGAAGGCTACCATCTGTCTCCTAACAGCTGTTCTAGTGGATTTCCTCCCCCAACCTTCTCTAAGCCTTTGGGGTTCTTGTGACCTAGCCATTTTGCACATGGTGTGCAGAAAAGTACCACTCAGAGGTAAAACAATCTAGTTTTAAAGAACACGCTGGATGGCCTTGACGGGAGGCTACCATCTGTCTCCCAACAACTGTTCCAATGGATTCCCTCCCCCAACCTTCTCTGAGTCTTCGGGGTCCTTGTGACCTGGCCATTTAGCCCATGGTGCACGAAGAATTACCACTCAGAGGTAAATAAATCGAACGGCATAGAACACACTCAATGGCCTTAACGGGAGGCTACCATCTGTCTCCCAACAGGTGTTCTAGTTGGTCCCCTCCCCCAACTTTCCCTGAGCCTTCGGGGTCCTTGTGACCTGTCCATTTAGCCCATGGTGTGCAAAAAAGTGCCGCTCAGAGGTAAAACAATCCAACATTAAAGAACATGCTGGATGCCTTGACGGGAGGTTACCATCTGTCTCCCAACAGCTGTTCCAGTGGGTCCCCGCCCCCAACCTTCTCTGTGACTTCGGGATCCTTGTGACCTGGCCATTTAGCCCATGGTGTGCAAAAAGTGCCGCTCAGAGGTAAAACAACCCAACCCAACTGAAATCCTGTAAGACCTCTGTGGCAAGCAGCTGCTTGAGGGTGAGAGGGTATTTATTTCTTGTTATTGTGAATAGAAAAATTATTTCTCTTATGAAACTAAAAATATTTCTCCTAGAATTGGAAGTAAGAAGCCAGAGTCAATATATCGATGATTTGATTTTAAGGGCAAAAAGTTCTTTTGCAATAAAAAGATGATAAAATGAGAATTTTTATTTCTTTTTCTACAAATGATATAGATATGGAAGAAAACCTTTAGCAGAAAAGTTCTGTGCTGCATCATGCATAATGAATCCTGAATGGAAATTGGCTACAATGACCATTCGTCCCAATTTTAAGGTGTTCTGCTTGTAGATATTTATAAAAACATTCAGAAAAGTTGTTGCCCTTTTTTCGCAATGTCCTGTAAAATCCTTTATTTTTGTCAGCAACTAAAAACTATTTTCTTCCCACTAATTTTGCTAAATTTTCTTTTTATTGTTGATGTGATTGGCAAATTAATAACACATAACTATAATATTTATATTTCGTAATTATTTAATGATACTAAATTATTAAATAATTCTTTTAACATTGTACACCATTGACAAATTAATTTATTTGGTTGATATGTTTGCTCTTTTATTAGGTTTTTTAATTATTGTTTTAATTTTTAAATCATCATCCTCAAGCAGCTATGGGCTACGGAGGTCCAACCAGAACATGCAATTTAGTTTCTGAGCATATCTGTCCTGAGCTACATCTGCATCTACCCACTGCACACCAATTCTAACAAGGTCCTGTTTGACATTGTCTGCCCACCGCATCCTAGGTCTCCCCCTCTTTCTGAGGCCTTTAGGCACACTGTTCATAACCCTATTCGCCAATCTATAATCATTCATACGGGCAACATGGCCAAACCAATGAAGTCTCTCTCTGCACAATGTGCTGCTTAAAGGAGGTTGCAAACTCCTTTGCCTAACCTCATCATTAGTTACAAAGTTGAACCACCTAATGCCCAAAATACTTCCGTAAACATCTACAATCAAAAGCGTTTAGTTTCCTGTTATTTTGTTTACAAAGTGTCGAAGTTTCATTACCATAACTAATCCTATAAAGAACCAAACTATTATACAGTCTAATTTTAGTCTTTAGGTGTATATGCCTATTTCTCCACAATCTCCATAGATTCTTAAAAGTCCCAGCAGCAATACCTATTGATCGGTTAATCTCATGCCGCACATCACCAGTGTCTTACATAACTCCCAAGATAATTAAACTATGACACCTGCTGAAGACTGCAACCATTCAGATTAACTGAATCATAGCCTGCCTGACCAATTTTCATCACTTTAGCTGTCTCTCTGTTTATAACCAAACCTACTCTACTACCAGTTTCAACAATAGCTCGAATGAAGGAGTTCATCTCATCAACAACATTTGCCAAAAAGGCTAAATCATCAGCATAATCTAAATCAGAAATTCTCAGACCTCCAGACCATTTGAGGCCAAAACCTTTTCTTTGTAGTGAATTTGCATAACAATCAATAAAATAAAAAAAATAAATAAATACCCCCTCAAGCTGCTGCTTCCCACAGAGGTCTCCAAACTAAAAAGAAAGGGAGATAAAATGCACCCTTGTCGAACACCAGAAGTAATGCTAAACAATCTCACAAACGACTCACTGCTATTATAGAGAGCTTTCATTATTTGAACTAACTTTTGAGGCATGCCTCACAATCAACCAAATTATGATGATCAACAGAATCAAAATGCCTTTTAGATATCAACAAAGCTAGTAACCAAAGGTTTCTGAAATTCTGAACATTTCTCAAGAATCTGCCTTAGTGAAAATATGTGATCTAAACATCCCCAACCAATTCCGAATCCATGTTGCTCATCACACAATTGCCTGTCTGCCAGATTCTTAACTCTATTAAACACAATCATGCAAAGAACTTTACCTGGAAAGTAGGCTGTTACTCCTTTACTAATCACAAGAACTGTGATCATCTTTTTTTCAAAATAGAGATATTAATAGCTGTGGTAAAATCATTAGGGACCATGCCAGTATCGTAAAAGATATTCAAAATTTCACTCATCCAAGTGGTAAACGATACATTCCCAGCTCTAAGCATTTCCGTAGAAATTTCATCTACCCCTGGTATATTATGAAGTTTAAGTTTAGAAATAGCCAAAATAACCTAAGATTATGTTATAGGGCCAACATTAAATCCACCAATGCATCTATCATTATTGCAAACAATGGGAGTAGAATTAATCACGTTGTTTAGAACATTACTGAAATGCTCAGCCCACATAGCCATGACAGAATTCACACTTTCTATAACCTTAAATTGTTTATCCTTCAATCGCTGTATACCTGGTCCGTTTTATACCATATAAATCATTAACTATCTGGTAGAATTCTCTGCTATTGTGCTGTCTAATTGCTTCCTCGGCTTTATCAGCCAAGCCATCAAGCCAAAGATTGTTATCAGCAGCTAACTGATCCTTTACATGTTTATTTAGCTCTCTCTCTAATCCTTTTATTACGACTAGCAGTGTATTAAGGACATTCCTGCAGTTCTTTCTTTATGAAATAATCTCAAGTACCTATTCACTCAAATAATTCTGTCTCCTCTGCTCTTTTTTGTTAAAAGAGCACCGTTGGCTTACAAAAAAGCCTGATTAAAATGGTCACATTCTTCCTCAACTTCAGTAGTAAGCAAACCATGACTGTCATAATGACCAAGTCATGGTAAGCTTTCAGAATTAAAGGTAAATATTTAACCTTAGCACAACAGTTCTTAAGTTTAAGTTGGAAGACATTTTAAGAAGGCAATGATGAGACGCAATTTCAGCTCCCCTATATGACCTAGTATTATATATATATATAATTATTTCATCGTAAAATGAGTTCATATGAAACCAACAAATACTACCTCTTTGCAGTCAGTACTTCGGAAAATGACATGTGACGTAACCAACTTCTTTCAACTTTGTTTCCATATGGAGCTTTTCTAACGTTTCAAGCGTCCAGAACCCGAGCGCCCTCTAGTCACTCAAAGGGCGAAGTTGCATTTATGAGGAAATCCATATTATTCTTACACATTAGAAGGGAAGTTTCTTTGTTCATCTCATATGCCACTCTTTCGGTTTCATTTTCCCACTTTCTAAAATCCTCCTAATTGCTCCACACTGCATTTGAAGACTTCTAGGAATCGGGAAACACTTTTAATGACTTCAATGAGAGTGCACAAAAAAAGATAGCATTAATGTGGGTCTTATACACATAGCTATATACGGGTACTAGAGACGGCATCTGCTCTGATTGGCGGGACAGTCATCGGGCCATGTTAAGCGGGTCAAGAACGGAAAAGATGCAATAGCTTTACCCAGAGTTTAAAGGCAACGCAGGAAATCAGTAGATGCCTACATTAATGCACACTGCGACTTTTTTTTTCGAGTAGCATTAGAAACCAATATATTACAGTGCTTAAATATTTATCCGTTTTTAGAAATAGCTATTTTTCCTTATTTTTTAATAATCGCAAATGATTAAGCTGCTGTTAAAAACGCATCTACACATGCGGAAGCAGTGTTATGGAAATTTGTACTTACATCTGTCTGAGTGATCCTTGTGGCTCTGTGGGCGTAACCTACAGCTTTCGATCATGATTAAACCATTGGATTAAACCGGTTTCAATTGTCTGGAACAGGAGAAGCCTCTAGCGCCAGCTGATTAGGAATGGCCTGCTAATTTAAACTTTATATTAGACTATAATGCAAAGAATTGAAAAATGGTATGGGCAATCGTTTTCGAATTATTTTTAGTTTTTTTTTTGTTAGAGAAATTTCTTTTTTTTTCCATTAGGGCTCGGGTAATATCGAAATCTTTCTTTTTCAGCAGATCCAGCTTTAGATTTCAGCTTAATCTCTGCAGAGCGGGCTTACGGAGACATCCTATGGCACAGATCCTACTTCATTCCACTGCAGCAAACGCGTCAAATTTTTTTCAAACAAATGCTCTGAAACTTTTGGGAAACGAGTAACTGCTCAAAGTTAATAATATCGTTACATATATATATGAATTACAATACACTGGAACTTTAAAATACAAAGTCATTCTTGCCTGCTTTATAGAATAAAATATTTCGAATTTATTTTATAATTTCTAAATTAAATGAAGGAAACAAGCTTCCTCAAATTGTCGAAAAGTAAAACAATTCACTCGATAAAGAGAACTATGTCCAGGAAAACAAAGAATGTGTAGGAAATTTGATGAAAAGAAGGAACCAAACATTACTTCCACTAATAGAACACCTTTTGCCTGGCCGTGACAAAGAAGTTTGGGATAAAGAAGTTCATGATCTGTTCCTATAATGTAGCAGACTAAAAGCAGCAGGTTACGCCGACACATTTTCCAAAGTTGCAACGAAGTTATTGTGTTCATTAAACGGAGTCACTGAAACGGAACATTCGAAATAATACAGGAAGTTCCAGGTTTTTAATTTCCAAACAAGTTATCTTTTGTTTGCTACGAAACTATATTAGGATGGATTAATTTGATGGTGCATTATGAACTAGAGTGTATGTGACCATGTAACGATCCTGTAACTCGGTGATACCATAAGGTAGAAGGTAAGTTTTAATAAACTTTAACCTCTGTGGCAAGCAGCTGCTTGAGGGAGTATTTATTTTTTATTTTTTTTTAAATCTCATATTTGAAATACAAAATCTTTAAAATGTGTACACTACTTATGCTGCCATCTAATGACAACATAATGAACTAGATTTGACAACTAACTACGATCTTTGTGTTAACGATCAGTTAATTTTCTGCCCAAAATACTAGAACTGAAACCCAATTGAACTACAAATTTCGTCATTTAATGAACAAGAAGTATGGAAACGTGTCATTGCATTAAAAATAAAATTCTGACAAAGTCGCCATAAATATAAATGATTATTATTATTTAAAAATATATACTTTGGCCCGATACTGCAGTTCTGCCAAAACTTTATTGGGTAATGAAACTGTAAGAAATAACTTCGCAGAAATTGAAAATTCCAGAGATGAAAACGTTAAAGCTTTAATGGTTCTTTTCAATTATAATTCCAAACTTTAATAAACATGGGTGAAATCATAGACAAGAAAATTTATTATTTTCTTTTTTGACAATTCTAAGCAAAATTCTCATTTATACGGACCTTTTTTTCTTTTTTGAGGAGAGCAAGATTTATTCAAAAACATATTCTGGCACTTTTTTCTTCAATACTACCATTTGTGCTTCAATCATTTATTAAAATTGTTAATTTTATGCTGTTGCATGTAAATTCTTGGTTCAAAATGTAGTAAATATGCAAAAAAAGCTGAAAAATAAAACATGATATGCATCCATTAATTTTATTTAAATGCAAAATATTATTGAAAAAATAGAATTCAAGAAAACATTCCTAATTTTTCAGTGGTTTACAATAAAATAATAAATACCTCCTCAAGCAGCTGCTTGCCACAGAGGTCTGACAGGAGCCTGTCAGTTTAATACACCATAGTAGAAGAATATGCGAAGATGGTGGGTCCTCAGTAGATTTTTTGCTAACTGGACGCAGTTGTTCCCAGATGGTCACCCTCCCAAGTACTGACTGCTCCAAAGCTGCTTAACTTCGGTGATTGGATGAGAACCAGTGTTTTCAGCTTGGTACTGCCATTGGCTGGTTCACAATAATTAAAGAAATTTTTAATAATTTAATTGGGTTTTACCTCTGAGGGGCACTCGAAGGCTCAGAGAAGGTTGAGGGAGGGGACGCGACTCACTGGAACAGCTGTTGGGTGACAGATGGTAGCCTCCCATCAAGGCCATCCAGCGTGTTCTTTAACTTTCACAGATTATGGCTCTCCCACACACGGGACCATGGCTTAAAGTCCCGTCCGATGGACAGTGGTCTATTCCAAGCCCATCAGTGTCCCATACTGACCGTGGGCAGAGCGGGGAATTTTGCGGATATAATTCTCAATGCTGACTGAGCTGGGACTCGAACCTGGGAACTACAGATTAGAAGCCTGTTGTGCTACTGACTGAGTCACCCCCACCCTAATTTAGTATATTTGATAATGAATAATTATAAATATTAGAGTTATACATTTTTATTTTCTCAATCACACGAGGAAAAAAATTAAATGAAAATTGGTTTTGAATTTTTTTTAAAATTTACTTTGCCCTAAAATATTGGACAAATCATTACATAGTCATTTATCTTCTTCAATTTGCATGATGGAACACAGAAGTGTTCTGGTAAAATTTGACCCTAAAACTTTGCTTGCTATAAAATAAAAATAATAGACATTGCGGCTCATTGAAAAGAACTTCTAGCTCATAAAACAAAACATCAATATATTGACTCTGGATCATTTCTATAAATTATTTGAGAAATTATTTTAGATATTCCCATCCACTCCAGTTTTTGATGCGGTCATGTTGTTTTGGACAAAAATTATTGAAATGGAAAAATATTCCCTTCCCGAAATCAATGCCATGAGGCTCTAAAACTCGTCACCGAAAACAACTATTTCCAGTTCGGCAAACAAATCTACAGGCAGGACTCAGGGGCCCCCCCCATGGGTTCACCCCTTTCTGGCATCCTATCCAAGATTGTCCTTGATTTGTTTCAAGATTTAAAAGAAATCCCAAAACAAAATTATTGAATTCAGCAGCAATTTTACCCTTCTTCTGGTGTCACTATGTCGATGATATATTTTTAATTTGGAATGGCAACAATGCCATCCCCAATTTAGAGGTTTTCATCCAAAAAGATGATGCAGTAGCCTTGATGAGGTCAGTATACCGAAAGCCTACCTACATCCCCTCCATCATACGCATAGACTCATGTACCCCATGGGATTACAAAATTGCAGCCTTCTGTTCTCTCACACATAGGGCTTTCGCTGTGTCTTCAAACGAGCAGCTGCTTGAAAAAGAAATTCAAAACATCTATTCCATTGCTGCTTCCCATGGCTACAACTCAACAACAATAGACAAATTAATCAGTAAATATAGAAACAAAAACAGAAGAGATTTGGCTCTCCTCCCAATCACTGACCCCAAATGTACAACCTTTGCCTGACCTATTTCTTACGTTCCTGTCCTATGTGAATCACTCCGCAAATTACTCAGAACCCAAAATATGAAAATTGCTTACAGCCCAGCTCCAAATTTGAAGAAATTAATCAAAAGGGACAGGGTCAAATTTAGCCTAATTCAAAATTCAGGCGTATACCAATTTCCCCTGCAAACTTAAGCTATAACTGGGTCTTTCAGAGTTTCAATGTTAAATTTCACTTTTTTAATCTTGCCAAAACACTTTTAATAGAGGTATTGATCAGATCAAATTTCAGCTGCCCTATATACAAGTGCAGACTGGTAAGGCGAGTTGAGTGTTGTAGCTTTATGGGCACCAAGTGATGAGGGCCCTTAGAACCTCATGAGGGCAGGATTTTTTGAATAATAATCATATTACTTCAAAGAATTTCCACAGATTTGGGAGGGAATTCTTTTTAGGCTTCAAGTATGAGCTCTCAAAAGAATAACTTTTGAAATCTTGAAGAAGAAGCTGAATTTTTCATTTCAGCCAGGCCCCTTTACTACAAATATTCTATTTGTTGCCACATAACACAGCAACCATGACAAACCCTGGTTCCGTCGAAGACATTACCAGTTAATGGAATGCTGTGAAATATCTACTGTTGGGGGCAATGCTACACCATATAGATGAATATCATTCCCAACATCCTATGGCGAGCAGCGCTATAGAAGAAAAGCTGATCCATTGTCAAAACCTAAATTTACTCTGTTCCCTGGTTAGCCATGAACATGGATATATAGATGCAAGTTCGCTCGGCACCTGGGGTGGAGACTCTTTGTGGGACCCAGACTTTGAAAAGGGCCCTTGCCTACTAGGGCACCACTCCATTCTGCAGGGCCCTTGAACTGCTCCACTGAGCACCTGATTCTGAGGTATTGGCAATGTCCAACCAGACCACGAAACCGGTCAGCAATGCCTTCGACCTCAGTTGGTCTTGGCTCTGTCCAACCGGAGGACCAGACCGGTCAGCAGAGTCTTCGACCGGTTGCTGGGCCTCAAGCCCCCCACCATAACAAGGTGGTCCCCTATCGCTACAGACTGTATCTTTCAAAACATGGACCAGTCTGCCCCTGTGTATATGACCTGGTGCACCTAACAGAACTTATCTCTGCAAAATTCCGGCCCTGTCCATAGTCAATAGGGGACACCAAAGGTTTGGAAATACTGCCTCCATTGGATGGAATGTTAAACCATGGCTCCATATGTGGGAGAGCCATAACATGTGCACATTAAAGAACATGCTGGGTGGCCTTGACAGAAAGCAACCATCTGTCTCCCAACAGCTGTTCCAGTGGGTCCCCTCTACCAATGTTCTCTGAGCCTTCAAGGACTGGCCATTAGCCCATGGTGTGCAAAAAAGTACTGCTCAGAGGTAAAACAACCTAACAGCACTAGGCTATTTGCTCATATGCAGCCCATCCAGTGAAAAACGTGTACTATTTATGTCATGGTGCTTGTAAAAAGTGGTAGCTATTCTCAAACCATTGAATTTAATTACTTGAAGAAGTCGTTGCCATTGCAGCTACCAATATCAACTGACCTATCAGCCCTCCTCAAAGGTCAGAATCAGTACCAACTTTAGCATTGAAGTCACCTAGAACAATAGTAATATCTCCTTTCTTGACAGAATTGAAAACATCCTAAAGTTGCCCATAAAAACTATCTTTCTAATCCTAGTTGGCCCTCTCAGTGGGGGCATAACAACAGATAACATTCCAGTTTTTAATGCCTGCCTGAAATTTTAACATGGCAATGCCTTTCATTAATGCACTCATATCCCACAAGTGCATTACCAGCATGTCTCATGAGAAGTAAACCTATGACTTAGAGATGCTTTTCTTCTTTCCTCACTGGAAAGAGAAATTTAAGGTTATGGTATCTGACCTTTCTCTCCATGTGGTCTCTTGCAAACCAAAAATATCTAATAATGGTGGAATTCTTGTGTGAGAACATCAAGATAATAATCTCTGTGTAGAGACCTCACATTCCAACTACCTGTGGTGAGAAATAGTTAGTGGGATGTTTACAGAAACTTCATATGTTATCCACTAATAAGCACTTTGAAGTCGATTAAAGGTTTTTCGAATTTTTTTAGAGGAAAAATTGTCTTGAGCTGGGTGGAATATTAACCCATGACCTCCTAATAATATGTCAGGTGCTCTGGACCATTAAGCTACCAGCCGCCAATCACGATCTCTAACTAACGCTATGAACATTTCTATTATGTTGCACATGGCACTATTCAGGCATCTAGCCACAAGCAGCTTTTTATTTGCCATATAGATGGAAAGTATGTCTTAGAAGTATGCTAGTGATAAATAATGGAATAAACTTGACATATTCAATATCTACTAATAAATCAGCACTTTCAAGTCGATTCAAATTTTAGCCTATTTATGACATAATAGAAATATTCATTGCGTTAGAAAAGATCTTGATAGGCAGCTGGTAGCTCAGTGGTCCAGAGCACCTGACATGTTACCAGGAGGTCTTGGGTCCATATCCCACCCGGCTCAAGACAATTGTTCCTCTAAAATTGAATTGACTTCAAAGAGCCCATTTATTAGGGGATATTGAATATGTTGAGTTTATTTCATTGTTTATCACTAGCATACTTGTGGTCTGTAAATGGTAGCTAGGTAGACACTGGAAAGAGAGCTATGCACCAATCCCCTGTGATTAAGCATAGAACAGGCCATGCCTAGCACCTAATGTCCGACCCCACCTTCTCGTGATGCAGACCGTTAGTACCTTTCAAAAGAGATACTCTCTTGTGGAAGTGAACGGAAGGGGAGGGCTGCCAGATTAGTGTGGCCTACTGATCTGGACAACTATGGCTACTTCTCTTTTTTTTTCTACCCTGCTGAGGAGTGGTCAACCACACAGGGTCCTGGTGCTGACCATATAAACCCACTGGACTGAATTATGGCTCTGAGATTGATTATGGATCTTGATTTTGTTGCACTGGTGGGCCTCTGTGGAGGGAAAATCTTATGCTGTGTTTTCTGTTTGTTTGTGGGTTGACAGCCCCAAGTGAATTAGTTCACAGGATATGTTTATAACCTTATTCATAATCCTGAGCAGATGTCATTGCAGCCACCTGAACTCTATGCTTCTATTAGCAACGTCAAATTCTACATTGAAGGAAGTCTCCCAGTGTAGATGGCTTCAGCCTTTAGTGGTGGGGTAACTGGTCTTTGCCCCATGTCTGCGATTAGGGGGATGTCTGATATTGTCAGCATTCCCTCTCTCAATAAACATAGATTCTTTAAACATCCCAGTAACCATTTTCTCCCTATAGGTAGTTGGAATGTGAGGACTCTGCACAGAGCTTTTTCTCTTGATGTCCTCACACAAGAATTCCATCATTATAATTTAGATATTCTCGGCTTGCAAGAGACCAGATGGACAGATAAAGGACAGATTCTTAAAAAATAATCTTAAATTTCTCTTTTCAGGGAGGGACGACAATAAGCATCACCAAGGTGTGGGTCTGCTTCTCAGCTGACATGCTAGTGATGCTCTTCTAGGATATGAGTGCATTAATGAAAGGTTTCTTACAGCAAAATTTCAGACAAGCATTAAAGACTTGAATGTTATCTTCTGTTATGCCCCCACTGAGGATGCCGATGAGGATGAGAAGGAGAGGTTTTATGGAGAACTTCAGGATATTTTGAATTCTATCAAGAAAGAAGATATTACCCTTGTTCTAAGTGACTTCAATGCCAAAGTTGGTATTGACTCTGACCTTTGGGGAGGAGTAATAGGCATTTTTGGTATTGGTAGCTGCAATCGCAATGGGCAACTACAGGTAAACATGCTACAAGCAACTACAGGTAAATAAATTCAATGGATTCAGAATAACACTTATTACGAACACCACGACATACATAAGTACACATGGGTTTCACCCAATGGGCTGCATAAGAATATGATAATCATATATTAATTAACAGCAAATTGGCTAGTTCTGTTAGGAATACCAGGTGATATAGGGGAGCTGAAATTGAATCTGATCATTACCTTGTTAAAACTGTCTTGCATCTTAAACTTAAAAAAGTGTTTGCTAGGGTTAAAAAATTTACTTTTAATACTGAAGCTCTGAAAGACCCTGTTATAACCAAAGCTTACCATGATAGGTTACTTATTCATTATGACAGTCATGGTATGCTTACTACTGAAGTTGAGGAAGAATGGGATCATTTTAAACAGGCTTTTTCGGACACTAACAGTACTCTTGGGAAAAATGGAGAAGAGGAGGCAAAATTATCTGAGTGATAAGGCACTTGAGCTTATTTTAGAAAGAAAGAGTTGCAGCAATATCCTTAATCAATACCCCTCGATGCGAGAGCCTGTCCGTGGTGAGGGGACCACCCTGTGAAGGTTCCGCTGGCTCGGTTACCTTCACAGGGTCCTAAACGCTCGCCCGCGTGTTTGCCGTGCGCGGAGACCCGTGTCCCTGGAAAGGAGGATCCTGGCAGTTGCTCAGGGGTCCCCGTCTTCTCTCCCCAGCTCATGACTGGTGGGGTCCCCTTTGGCCGTTTTGCCATTGGGAAGCCTGTCTGTCGCGGGGCTGGGCAGCGACTTCCGGGGCCGCTGCTATACACTGCTTTGGCCTCTGCTTCAGGTAAACGGGAGGTCCTGGGGCGGCCCCCTCAGGATCAATCGGCTGGTGGGCTGGTCCTGCTAGGGTCAACTATGCTGTTCAGTGAGTAACCTTGTCCATCGTCCGGACAACGGTTTGCGAGTTTCCCCACACATTTACTAATTTTGTAGTTTTCTTTCTTTTGTGAGGCCAGCTCTTGCCTCACACTTTATTGCTTTGTTGCTTCTTTTCTTTTGTGGGAACTCCGACGAGTTTCCCACCATTTCTCTTTTACTTTTCCTTTCTGTTTTGTAGTGAGGGCTTGGCTCACTGGCTGTGTGGGTATGGTGCCCGGGCAGCCCTGGCGCCCAACTGGGCGTCCCCTTGTTGGACTCCATGGTGGGTGGGGACAACAGGCACTGAATTTTTTAAAAAACAACCATGAGTTTTCCAACTCATAAAAATACGAACAATGCCGCGAAGAGGGCGCGCCATGAACCCCCTACTTCTCTGTCTTTGCCTTCGTCTTCGTGTGTGTCTCCGTCTCCGAAGTTCCTGATCATCCACTCTACGGGTGATCAGGTACTTGGGGACATGTCCCCCTTTTTTATACACAAGGGTATTCAAGGTCTTGCGGGAGAACCGAAATCTGTCAAGCGCCTAAGATCCGGTGACTTGCAGGTGGAGACTGCATGCTCCAAACATTCGGAGCTTCTGTTAAAGGTTACAGCGATTGGTGGAGTGGCAGTCGAAGTCACTCCACACAAGACGCTCAATTCCTCCCGGGGCGTGATCTCCGAGTGGGGCCTCCTCAAGGTTTCTGAGGAGGAAATCCTCTCGGAGCTTTCAGCCCAGGGAGTGATAGCAGTCCACCGGGTTTCGTCACGCCGTAATGGAAAGTTAGAGCCCAGCCGGGTACTCATTCTAACTTTCAACTCACCACACCTGCCTACTTCTATCAAGGCAGGATACTTAAAGTGCGAGGTGCGGCCATTTATACCAAACCCTCTGCGTTGTTTCCAATGCCAGAGGTTTGGCCATGCCCGCACCGCATGCCGGGGCAAGCCCACCTGTGCTCGTTGTGGCAGTCAGGATCATCTTGAACCTGACTGCACAGCAGAAAAGGCATGCTGTGTCAACTGCCGTGGTGAGCATCCGGCGTACTCCCGCGACTGTCCAAAGTGGCTGGAGGAGAAAGAGGTACAGCGCCTGAAGACCCTCCACAACATCAGCTATCCAGAGGCGAGAAAGCTCGCTGCACCGCCTGCCCCACCTGGCAAGGTCTCCTATGCCGGTGCGGTGGTCGGAAAGCCCGTCGTTAAGATGGCTTCCGTGGCGGTGCAGACCGACATCAGCGTTCCACCAGCTGAATCTTTCTCGCCTGCTGCTAAGTACCTCTTGACGCAGGCGAAGCCGACGTCGGTGTCAATCTCGACATCGACACCGGTTTCTATTCCTGTGTCTGTGCCTTCCACTTCCACCTCCGGAAGGCCCCCTCCACCCCGCCCACAGACAGCAAGACCTACAAAACCCAAGGGGCCCCCCGCCGGGGCCCAAAAAGAAAATTTTACCTCCTCGTTCGGCGGTCTCTGATCCATGTTGCTCGGACGACTCCGAGGACATGGACACCGACCGCCCCAATTTTCCTAAACCGTCGCTGGCGACGGTTAAAATAAATCGAAAGTCGTCCGCCAATTCTTCAAAGACCTGAGATGGCCACACTCCTTCAATGGAACTGTTGTGGATTCCAGAGGAATATTGACGACATCAAGGTCCTCCTGAGGGCACACGAACCACTCTGCGTGTGCCTTCAAGAGACATTTTTACAGACAGCCAACAATCCCACTATCCGGCACTTTTCTCTCGTTCGCCAGGACCGGGATGGAGATGGTCCAGCCCACGGAGGTGTTGCCATCCTCGTGAGCAACCATTCTCCATTCCAGGTCATTCCCCTCACCACAAATTTAGAGGCGGTAGCCATCCGCCTCTTTGTGGGATTTTCGTTGACTGTCTGTTCTGTCTATCTCCCACCCGGAAGCATCGTTTTCCGGGATGACCTTGATGACCTCGTCTCGCAGCTGCCGTCCCCCTTCCTCATCATGGGGGACTTCAACGGCCACAGTCCGCTCTGGGGCAGTGCTGACACCAACGGG
Source organism: Ryuthela nishihirai (assembly GCA_038380435.1). Classification (NCBI taxonomy): domain Eukaryota; kingdom Metazoa; phylum Arthropoda; class Arachnida; order Araneae; family Heptathelidae; genus Ryuthela; species Ryuthela nishihirai. The sequence continues at coordinate 98,921,541 of JAWZYU010000006.1, forward strand.
AGGGGCCGGGTCTTGGAGCAGTGTCTCCTGGATCCATCGCTCTCCCTGTTGAACACCGGTGTCAGTACCTACTTTCACACCCCAACCCGCACATTCACTGCCATTGACCTCACCATCTGCTCCTCCTCGATCCTTCCACTCTTTACATGGGAGGTCGAGGACAATCCCTACGGAAGCGATCACCTCCCCGTGGTGTGTACCATCTCTCGTGGGGGGCCTTGCAGCCCTTCGCGTGTCTCCCGGTGGAGGCTTGATCGGGCTGATTGGAGTGGCTTCGAGCTCTTGTCTGAGCTCGATGAGCACTCTGTCAGCCAGGAGCCCATCAATGTCGCAGTGGCGGAGTTGACGGACTGTATCGTCCATGCAGCTGCCTCTACTATTCCTCAGACCTCGACTCGGTTTCCACGGTTCCCAAAACCGTGGTGGAATCCCGACTGCACCGCAGCTCGTAAGGCTCAGAACAAGGCTTGGGGGGTGTTTCGGAGATATCCGACGTCCCCCAACCTCGAAGCATTCAAACGCGCCAGGGCGAAAGCCCGTTTCGTCCGGCGCCAGAGCCAGAAGGAATCTTGGATGAAATATACATCTTCTATCACCCGCACGACCAGTTCTAAGGTTGTGTGGGATAAGGTCCGGAAGATGGGTGGGAAGTACACGTCCCACTCATTATCAATCCTGGAGCACAATGGACAGGCAATTGCTGATCCTCGTGCAATTGCCGACACTCTGGGGGAGTCATTCTCCTCCATCTCCTCATCTTCCTCGTACTCCCCCGAGTTTCTGGCCCAGAAGAGCAGGGCTGAACGCTCTCCGCTGTCCTTCCATTCGAATGGCCTGGAGTCTTACAACAGGCCATTCACAGCGGAGGAGCTTCGCCGTGCTCTACACACTTCTCGTGCATCTGCTGTGGGGCCAGACAATGTCCATTATGCCATGCTCCAACATCTCTCACCATTGGGTAAGGATCGACTGCTCCGACTCTTCAACCGTATTTTCATCGAGGAGCAGTTTCCGGACTCCTGGCGGGAGGCCATCGTCTTGGCCTTCCCTAAGCCGGGCAAAGATCCCAAGATTCCTTCGAATTATCGTCCAATTGCATTGACGAGCTGCGTCTGCAAGGTGTTGGAAAGGATGGTAAATACCAGGCTGGCCTGGTATTTGGAACATCACGGCCTTCTTTCCAACACCCAGTGTGGCTTTCGCAGGCATCGGTCTACTGTAGACCACCTGATCCGCCTCGAATCGGCGATCAGGAATTCTTTTTTACGTCGAGAGCACCTGGTGTCAGTTTTCTTCGACATCGAAAAAGCGTACGACACGGCATGGAGATTCGGCATTCTTCGTGACCTTCACAGCTTCGGCTTGCGAGGTCACATGCCGATCTTCATTGCAAACTTTTTATCTTCTCGTGTTTTTCGAGTTCGTGTCGGCAACACTCTGTCGCGGCCCCAAGAACAGGGGGTGCCTCAAGGCTGCGTCCTGAGTGTTACGCTTTTTGCTGTCAAGATAAATTCCATTACACGGCAACTTCCTCCGACTGTAGGCAATGCCCTTTATGTTGATGACTTTAGCATCTTTTGCTCATCGTCCAGCTTGAGGGTCATTGAACGACAACTGCAAACTGCCCTGAACAATCTCTCGGTTTGGGCGACGGCCAATGGGTTCCGGTTCTCCCCACAGAAGACCACTTGTGTGCACTTTTGCCGCAAGCGTAATCTTCATCTGGACCCCGAGCTGCGGCTCGGGGGTAACATCATTCCAGTTGTGGCGGAGACCTAGTTTCTCGGTCTCATCTTCGACCGGAAATTGACCTTTTTATCTCATATTCGACATCTCAGGTCCAAGTGCACGCGGGCATTGAACATCATCAAGGTCCTCTCCTCCCTCTCTTGGGGGGCGGACCGATGTTCTTTGCTTCGCCTTTACCGTGCACTTGTCCGGTCGAAACTGGACTACGGATCCCAGGTGTATGACTCCGCCTGGGATTCGGTGGTGAAAGTGCTGGACCCACTCCATCATCAGGCCCTCCGTGTGTGCACGGGGGCCTTCCGCACTTCACCGGTCCAGAGTCTCTACGTTGAGACCGATGAACCATCTTTATCTATTCGCCGTCAGCAGTTGTCCCTACAGTATGCATCAAAATTGCGATCCCTGCCAGGCCATCCCACTTGGGACTGCGTTTTCAGTCCCAGGTGGGAAATGTTATACCAGAATCGGCCGACTGCCATTCGTCCTTTCGGTTTGCGTGTCCGAGGTTACCTGCGAGACATCAACACCAGTCTCGATAGCATCGCACAGTCGACAGCTGAGCCACTTCCACCTTGGCTCGCTGTTTCCCCTTCCTGCGATTTTTCCCTGTGCAGGACGGGGAAGGCCTTTACACCCGACTGTGTGTACCGGCAACTCTTTGCCAGCCATCGTGCTGCGCACCCGGACTTCTTGCCTGTCTTCACAGATGGCTCGAAGTCCGGCACTTCTGTGGGATCAGCCATGGTCTGCTGTGATGTAATCATTGCAGACCAGATCCCACAGCAGTGTTCCATCTTCACTGCTGAGTTGCATGCTATCAGCATTGCCTTGGACCATATAGCAGCTAAGCATCATCGTCGGTGTGTGCTTTACACCGACTCGCTTAGCTCGCTACAGGCTTTGATCTCAGTGAGGCATCGGCCTCACCCTGTTCTCTCCAAGATCCGCCAGCAGCTCCATCGTCTGGCAGCCACCACCACAATTCTCTTCTGTTGGGTGCCCGGTCATGTCGGAATCAGGGGCAATGATTTGGCAGATTCTGCTGCCAGATCAGCCACGCCCCTGTCCGACTCTCCGTTGCCGGTTCCATATGTGGATTTCCAGCAGCGTTTCACCATCGAGCTCCGGGCACAGTGGCAGAGATCTTGGTCTGAACAGGTTGCTAACAAGCTCTTCGAGATCAAGCCCATTGTCAAACCATGGCAGTCTTGTTTTCGCAGGAATCGTAAGGAGGAAGTTGTCCTTGCTCGGCTCCGCTTAGGTCACTCGTTTTTAACACACTCTTTTCTTCTTAAGGCGGACGCAGTACCTAAGTGCGAGTTTTGTGACACCGTTTTAACTGTGAAGCATATTTTAATTGACTGTGTTTGTTTTAACCTTGAAAGACGTATGTTTTTTAAATTTCACGATTTTACGTCCGAGCCCCTTACACTCGGACATCTTTTATCCGATGATTCACTTTTAACTACTGTTTTCGAATTTTTACGCTTTACCGGATATTATACTCGTTTATGAATTTTCTCTTTTTTAGTGGATTTTTACCTGTTTTTTACATGGGTCCTATACACCCCTTGTAATTGTTGACTTTTTACGTTTTACTGGATATTTTATACGTTTATGAACCTTTTTACTTTGTTACGTTGATTTTACGCTTGTTTCTGTTTTTTACTGGGTCCTATACACCCATTTTATTGTCGATTTTACACGTGTTGTTACTTTTTGTGATTTTTACTTATTTTTTTTTGTTCTGGTTATGATTCTGTGTGTTTTTAACTTTGGTTGTGGGTTCCAATGACTTTTATCCATTTATATCTTTTTGTTTGGCGCAATATAGCCCTGTTGCTGTTGCGCCAAAAAACCCCAAACAACCAAACAACCTTAATCAATACCCTACCAGTCCTAATAGAAAGGATTACAGAGAGCTTAACAAATGTGTAAAGGATCAGTTAGCTGCTGATAAGAATCTTTGGCTTGATGGCTTGGCTGACAATGCCGAGGAAGCAGTTAGACAGCACAACAGTAGAGAGCTGTACCAGATAGTTAATGTTTTGTGTGGTAGAAAACGGACAGGTATACAGGGATTGAAGGATAAGCAATGTAAGGTTATAGAAGGTGAGGATTCTGTCATGGCTAGGTGGGCTGAGCATTTCAGTGATGTTCTAAACAATGTGGTTAATTCTACTCCCATTGTTTGCAATGATGATAGATGCATTGGTGACTTTAATGTTTGCCCTATAACACAATCTGATGTCATTTTGCCTGTTTCTAAACTTAAACTACATAAATCCCCAGGGGTAGATGAAATTACTACAGAAATGCTCAGAGCTGGGAATGTTTTGGTTACCACTTGGATGACTGAAATTCTGAATATCTTTTATGATAAGGGCATGGTTCCTAAAGATTTTGCAAGAGCTATTATTATCCCTATTTTCAAAAAAGGTGATCGCCGTTCTTGTGATAACTATAGGGATATCAGCCTACTCTCTGTTCTAGGTAAAATTATTTGCATGATTGTGATTAATAGAATTAAGAATCTGGTTGAAAGTCAATTGCATGATGAGCAATGTGGATTCAGAAGTGGTAGGGAATATGCAGATCAGATATTTTCACTTAGGCAGATTCTTAAGAAATGTTTAGAGTTTCAGAAACCTTTGGTTGCTAGCTTCGTTGATTTCAAAAATGCTTTCGACTCTTTGATCTTCCTAATTTGTGGTTGATTGTGAAATCATATGGTATACCTGACAATTTAGTTAACATAATGAAAGCTCTCTATAATAACATTGAGTCATGTGTGAGAATTGGTAAGTCTTGTAGCAATTGGTTTAGCATTACTTCCGGTGTTCAACAAAGGTGCATTTTGTCTCTTCTCTTTAGGTTGGTCATTGATTATGTTATGCGAAATTCATTTCAAGGGAAAGATTTTGGCCTTAAATGGACTGGAGTTACGAAAATTTCTGATTTAGATTATGCTGATGATTTAGCCCATTTGGCAAATGATGTTGATCAGATGAACTCTTTCATTCGAGCTGTCGATGAGACTGGTAGTAGAGTAGGTTTGGTTAAAAACAGAGTGAAAACTAAAGTGATGAATACGTTTCAGAATGCCATTCAGGCAGGCTGTGATTCACTTAATCTGAATGGTTGCAGTCTTGAGCAGGTCTCACAGTTTAATTATCTTGGGAGCTATGTAACAGATATGGTGATGTGCGGCATAAGGTTAATAGAAGAATAGGGATTGCTGCCGGGACTTTTAAGAATCTATGGAGAGTGTGGAGAAATAGGCGTATACACATAAAGACTAAGATTAGACTGTATAATAATTTGGTTCTTTCTAGGGTTAATTATGGTAATGAAACTTGGACACTTTGTAAACAAGATAACAGGAAACTAGATGCTTTTGACTCCAGATGGCTTACACAGTATCTTGGATATTAGGTGGTTCAAATTTTTAACTAATGATGAGGTTAGGCAAAGGAGTTTGCAACCTCCTTCAAGCAGCATATTATGCAGAGAGAGTCTCTGTTGGTTTGGCCATGTTGCCCGTATGAATAATTATAGATTGTCGAATAGGGTCAGAACATTATGCCTAAAGGCCTCAGAAAGAAGGGGAGACCTAGGATGCAACGGGCAGACAATGTCAAACAGGACCTTGTTAGAATTGCACCGTCTGGTTGGACCTCCATAGCCCATGGCTGCTTGAGAGGATGATGATGATGATGATACTTGTAAGACATGCTTTCCATCTATATGGCAAATGGAATGCCGCTTGTGGCTAGATTGCCTGAATAGGAAATATCTTTCTTCAAAGGAAATCTCTTTCCTTGCCACACACACACTCTTCCTTAATATTTTCTAGTTCTAGGCCTGTTTTTGATAAGGCTTTTATTTTCTGTTTGAATAGGTTTATTGAGAGTTAATGAAATTTTCTATAAATATTTTAGTGTTGATAGGGATAGGATTTTCTGTACGATGGTTGATAACACTATTCCCTTAACTATTGTTATCCATAAGGGCAACATGGCCAAACCTACAGATTCCTACTCTGCACAAGGCAAAACCAAAACCACCTTGATACCACCAGAGCTGGACAACCATGAACGAAAGGGGAAAACAAAAGAGTTTCCTGTTTTGATTTTTTTTTATTTGCAAAGGGTACAAATTTCACTACCATAGCTGAGTCTAAAAAAAAATAACCTCTTATATAGTCACATTTTAATATTAAGGTGTATATGCCTATTTCTCCACACTCTAAATAGATCTTCAAAATTCCCAACAGTAATTCCTACATTTTTCTGTTCATCTCATGACATATATCACCAGTATCTCTGATATAGCTCCAATAATAATTTCAACGAGACTCCTGCTCCAAGAGTGTGACCATTCAAATTAAATGAACCACAGGCTGCCTGAAAAATTTTCATTACTTTTAGTTTTCTCTATGTTTATCACCAAACCTACTCTACTAGCAGTCTCATAACAGCTCGAATGAAAGAGTTCATCATCATATTCAAAAAGGTCCAAAGCATCAGCGTACTATAACTCAGAAATTTTATATATGTAGATCATTTACCCCTAAAATCTTACCCTTGCAATGATTTCGCATAACATAATCAATAACAAAACTGAAAAGAAAAGAATAAAAAAAAATGCACCTTGTTGAACAGCCGAAGCAATGCTGAGCCAATTGTTACAAGCCTAACCAACTCTCATACATGACTGAGTTTCATTACAGAGAACTTTCATTATGATAAATAACTTGTCTTGTATGCTATATGATCTTACAATCAATTGATGACAATCACCAGACGCAAAAGCCTTTTCAAAATTTACAAAGCTAGTAACCACAGGTTTCTAAAACTCTAAACATTTATCAAGAATCTGCCTGAGAAAAAATAACTGATCTGCACATCCCTACCATTTCTGAATCCTCATTGCTCATCTCACAATTGCCTCTCAGCCAGATTCTTAAATCTATTAAGCAAAATTATGCGAAGAACTTTACCTGGAACAGAAAGTACAGTGATACGCCTATATTATCAAAAGAACTATGATCAAATTAAGAAAAAAAATAGTAATAATGATTGCTGTAGTGAAATTCTTAGGAACAATGATTTTATGATAAAAAAAATATATTCAGAATTTCATTGATTATATAGTAACAGAAGCATTGACAGCTGTAAGCATTTCAGTAGTAATTTCATCTACCCCTGGGTATTTATGTAGTTTAAGTTTAGTGATAACAAAAATAACTTTGTACTCTGATATTAGGCAGATTAAAGCTAATAATGCATCTGTCATAATTACAAACAATGGAAGATGAAATAAACACATTATTTAGAACTTCTCTGAAATGCTCAGTCCACCTAGCCATGATTGAAACCTCACCTTGTCTTAACAACACAAAACCCTAACTATGTGGTAGAGCTATCTGTTGTTATGCTGTCTAACTGCTTCCATGGCTTTGTCTGCTAAGGCACCTCACCAGAGATTCTTATCAGATGCTACCTTATCCTTTACACATTTATTAAGCTCTCTGTAACACTTTCTATTAGGAATAGTAGGGTGCTGATTAAGGACAATTCTGCAGTTGTTTCCTTCCAAAATAAGCTCCAGTACCTTATCTCTCAAATAATTTTGCCCTATTCCTCTTTTTATTCAAAATAGTAGTGTTAGTTTCAAAAAAATCCTTCGTAAAATGACCCATTCTTCTTCAACTCTAGTAATCAAGGTGAGTTTTAGCTATTACTGGATCTTTCAAAGCTTCAGTGTTAAAGTTCACTTTTTTTAATCTTAGCAGAACACTTCTTAAGTAAAAGTTCCAACACACATTTAATAAAGGTAATTGTCAGATTGAATTTCAACTATATATGCAGGTGCTGAAATATATACTGGTAAATATATACTGGTAAGGGTGTTGAGTGCTATAGATCCCTAGGCCCTTATGAAAGCAGGATTTTTTTTTTTAAATAATAATTATTACTTCAAAAAATTTCCACAGAATTTGGAAAAAAAAACTTATTTTATGCCTCAGGACAACCAATTTTTCTGCTGAGGTCCTGCCAACCTCACAGACCTTCTACTATGGCATTAAATATAGAATAAAGTCGACTTTCTCGATATATGCTAAATATTAACCACTTTGTAAGTCGATTTATTTTTAGAGGAAAAATTGTCTTGATCTGGGTGGGATATGAACCCATGACCTCCTGCTAACATGTCAGGTGCTCTAAACCACTGAGCTACCAGCCACCGATCAAGATTTCCTCTAATTGACGATATGAACAGTCTCAACCTATAGTACATATTCCATTATGTCACATATAGGTGCTGTTCGGGCGATCTTAGCCACGTTACAGCAAATAAATGCCTTAGTTAATCAATTATATCATCATCATCATCATCATCATCCTCAAGCAGCCATGGGCTACGGAGGTCCAACCAGACCGTGCAATTTAGTTCTCCAAGCAAGTCTATCCTGAGCTACATCTACTGCATCTGGCCACTGCACACCAATTCTAACAAGGTCCTGTTTGACATTGTCTGCCCACCTCATCCTAGGTCTCCCCTTCTTTCTGAGGCCTTTAGGCACACTGTTCATAACCCTATTCGCCAATCTATAATTATTCATACGGGCAACATGGCAAAACCAACGGAGTTTCTCTCTGCACAATATGCTGCTTAAAGGAGGTTGCAAACTCCTTTTCCTAATCTCATCATTAGTTACAAAGTTGAACCACCTAATGCCCAAGATACTGCGTAAGCATCTGGAATCAAAAGCATCTAGTTTCCTGTTATCTTCTTTACAAAGTGTCCAAGTTTCACTACCATAACTAACCCTAGAAAGAACCAAACTATTATACAGTCTAATTTTAGTCTTTAGGTGTATACGCCTATTTCTCCACACTCTCCATAGATTCTTAAAAGTCCCAGCAGCAATCCCTATTCGTCTGTTAATCTCATGCCGCACATCACCATTATCTGTTACATAGCTCCCAAGATAATTAAACTGTGACACCTGCTCAAGACTGCAACCATTCAGATTAACTGAATCACAGCCTGCCTGACCAATTTTCATCACGTTAGTTTTCTCTCTGTTTATAACCAAACCTACTCTACTACCAGTCTCATCAACAGCTCGAATGAAAGAGTTCATCTCATCAACATCATTTGCCAAAAGGGCTAAATCATCAGCATAATCTAAATCAGAAATTTTCGTATCTCCAGCCCATTTAAGGCCAAAATCTTTCCCTTGAAGTGAATTTCGCATAACATAATCAATAACCAAGCTAAAGAGAAAAGGAGACAAAATGCACCCTTGTCGAACACCAGAAGTAATGCTAAACCAATTGCTACAAGCCTTACCAACTCTCACACACGACTCAGTGTTATTATAGAGAGCTTTCATAATGTTAACTAACTTGTCTGGTATACCATATGATCTCACAATCAACCACAAATTATGACGATCAACAGAGTTGAAAGCCTTTTTGAAATCAACAAAGCTAGCAACCAAAGGTTTCTGAAACTCTAAACATTTCTCAAGAATCTGCCTAAGTGAAAATATCTGATCTACACATCCCCTACCACTTCTGAATCCACATTGCTCATCACGCAATTGCCTGTCAACCAGATTCTTAATTCTATTAAGCACAATCATGGAAAGAACTTTACCTGGAACAGAGAGTAGGCTGATACCCCTATAGTTATCACAAGAACTGCGATCACCTTTTTTGAAAATAGGGATAACAATAGCTCTGGTAAAATCCTTAGGAACCATGCCTTTATCATAAAAGAGATTCAGAATTTCAGTCATCCAAGTGGTAACCGAAACATTCCCAGCTCTAAGCATTTCCGTAGTAATTTCATCTACCCCTGGGGATTTATGAAGTTTAAGTTTAGAAACAGCCAAACTAACTTCAGATTGTGTTATAGCGCCAACATTAAAGCCACCAATGCATCTATCATCATTGCAAACAATGGGAGTAGAACTAACTACATTGTTTAGAACATCACTGAAATGCTCAGCCCACCTAGCCATGACAGAATCCTCCCCTTCTATAACCTTACCTTGTTTATCCTTCAATCCTTGTATGCCTGTCCGTTTTCTACCACACAAAACATTAACTATCTGGTACAGCTCTCTGCTGTTGTGCTGTCTAACTGCTTCCTCGGCTTTGTCAGCCAAACCATCAAGCCAAAAATTTTTATCAGCAGCTAACTGATCCTTTACAAGTTTATTAAGGTCTCTGTAATGCTTTCTATTAGGACTAGTAGGGTATTGATTAAGGGCATTCCTGCAGTTCTTTCTTTCCGAAATAAGCTCAAGTGCCTTATCACTCAGATAATTTTGCCTCTTCTGCTCCTTTTTTCCTAAAAGAGTACTGTTAGTGTCCAAAAAAGCCTGTTTAAAATGATCCCATTCTTCCTCAACTTCAGTAGTAAGCAAACCATGACTGTCATAATGACTAAGTAACCTATCATGGTAAGCTTTGGCTATAACTGGATCTTTCAGAGCTTCAGTATTAAAAGTAAATTTTTTAACCCTAGCACAACACTTTTTAAGTTTAAGTTGCAACACACTTTTAACAAGGTAATGGTCAGATCCAATTTCAGCTCCCCTATATGCCCTGGTATTCCTAACAGAACTAGTCCATTTGCTGTTAATTAATATGTAATCAATCATATTCTTATGCAGCCCATCAGGTGAAACCCATGTGTACTTATGTATGTCGCGGTGTTTGTAATAAGTGTTAGTTATTCTGAATCCATTGAGTTTACTTACCTGTAGGAGACGTTGCCCATTGCTATTGCAGCTACCAATACCAAAATGGCCTATTACTCCTCCCCAAAGGTCAGAGTCAGTACCAACTTTGGCATTGAAGTCACCAAGAACAAGGGTAATATCTCCTTTCTTGACAGAATTCAAAATATCCTGAAGTTGTTCATAAAACCTATCCTTCTCATCCTCATCGGCATCCTCAGTGGGGGCATAACAGCAGATAACATTCAAGTCTTTAACGCTTGTCTGAAATTTTGCTGTAAGAAACCTTTCATTAATGCACTCATATCCTAGAAGAGCATCACTAGCGTGTCTGCTGAGAAGCAGACCCACGCCTTGGTGATGCTTTTTGTCGTCCCTCCCTGAAAAGAGAAATTTAAGATTATTTTTAAGAATCTGACCTTTATCTGTCCATCTGGTCTCTTGCAAGCCGAGAATATCTAAATTATAACGGTGGAATTCTTGTGTGAGGACATCAAGAGAAAAAGCTCTGTGCAGAGTCCTCACATTCCAACTACCTATGGAGAGAAAATGGTTAGTGGGATGTTTAAAGAATCTATGTTTATTGAGAGAGGGAACGCCGACAATATCAGACATCCCCCTAATCGCAGACATGGGCAAAGACCAGTTACCCCACCACTAAAGGCTGAAGCCATCTACACTGGAAGACTTCCTCCAATGTAGAATTTGACGATGCCAATAGAAGCAAAGAGTTCAGGTGCCTGCGATGACTTCTGCTCAGGATTATCCACCAGCTGATAAACATATCCTGTGGATCTATTCACTTGGGGCTGTCAACCCACAAACAAAAAGAAAACACAGCGGAAGATTTTCCCTCCACAGAAGCCCACCAGTGCAGCAAAATCAGGATCCATAATCAAGCTCAGAGCCATATATCTGTCCAGTCCAGTAGGTTTATATGGTCAGCACCAGGACCCTGTGTGGTTGACCACTCCTCAGCAGGGTAGAAAAAAAAGAAAAGTAGCCATAGTTGTCCAGATCAGTAGGCCACACTAATCTGGCAGCCCTCCCCTTCCGTTCACTTCCACAAGAGAGTATCTCTTTTGAAAGTTACTAACGGTCCGCACCACGAGAAGGCGGGGTTGGACATTAGGTGCTAGGCCTGGCCGGTTCTATGCATCATCACAGGGGATTGGTGCATAGCTCTCCTTCCAGTGACTACCTAGCTACCATTTACAGACCATCAATTATATACATGTAAGATATACTTTCCATCTTTAAGGCATTTATTTGCCATATTGTGGCTAAGATCACCCGAACTGTGCCTATGCGAGACATAATGGAATATGTACTATAGGTTGAGAATGTTCATATCGTCAATTAGAAGAAATCTTGATCAGTGGGCGGTAGCTCAGTGGTTTAGAGCACTTGAGATGTTATCAGGAGGTCATGGGTTCATATCCCACCTGGCTCAAGACAATTTTTCCTCTAAAATTAAATCAACTTACAAAGTGGTTAATATTTAGTACTATGGCATATTAACTGACATGCTCCTGTCAGACCTCTGTGGTAAGCAGCTGCTTGAGCGGGTATTTATTATTTTTTATTTATGAGCTCTCAAAAGAATAACTATTAAAATCTCATTTACTAGATGCTGTGTCTCTGATAAAAAAAAAGAAAAGGCTAGTCTCTTATGCAGCCCATCTGGTGAAAAACACGTGCAGTTATGTATGTCGTTGCATTTAAAAAAAGTGTTAATTTGCTCATACAATTAAGTGCCCATTGCAGTTAAAAATGCCAAGGGACCTATCAGCCCTCTTCAATGGTATGTTACCAACTTTAGCATTGAAGTTGCCTAGAACAAGGGATAAATATTTCCTATCTTGACAGAATTGAAAACATCCTAAAGTTGCCATAAAAACTATATATCTAATTCTAGTGAGCACTCTCAGTAGAGGCATAACAAGAGATAGCATTCCAGTTTTTAATGCTTGCCTGAAATTGTAACTGTGAGATACCTTTCATTAATGCACTCTTATCACATAATGCCATCACTAGTATTGCTTTTGAGTAGCAAACTTACTTGAGTACAGACTTAGAGATGCTTTCCATCGTTCCTCACTGGAAAGAGAAATTTAAGATTATTTTCAGGTATCTGATCTTTCTGTCCATGTGGTCTCCTGCAAGCCGAAAGTATGGTGAAATTCTTCTGTGAAACCATCAAGGCAATACTCTCTGTGCAGAGTCCTCACATTCCTACTGCCTGTGGTGAAAAATGGTTTCTGATATATTTACAGAAACAATGTTTATTGAGAGAGGGAATGCCAAAAATATCAAACAGCCCCCTAATCACAGGCATGGGCAAAGACCTGTTCCCCCACTACTAAAAACTAAACCCATCTACCCTGAAAGACTTCATCAAAAGTAAGTTTGATGATGCCCATACAAGCAAGAGTTCAGGTACCTGTGAAGGCCCTCTGACCAAGATTATCCACTTGCTGATAAAATGTATCTTGTGAATCTATTCATTGGGATTGTCAACCCACAAACAAACAGAAAACATGATGGAAGATTTTCCCTCAACAGGAAACCAACAATGCAGCAAATTCAGGATCTATAAACAAGCTGAGAGCCATTATTTCATTCTGGTTGGTGTATATGATCAGGTCTATGTAGTTGATTACTCCTCAACAGGGTAGGAAAAAAAAGTAGCTATAAGAGATCAAATCAATAGGACAAACTGATTGGCTGCCCTCCTCTTCTGTTCCCTACAAAAAGAGAGTATCTCTTTTGAAAAGTACTAATGGTCTGCACCATCAGAAAGTTTGATCAGACTTAGCTGCTAAGCCTGGATGGTTCTGTGCATCATCACAAGTACTCTGAGTTAATAAAACGAAAGTACAGGTTATGACTTGCAAATTTCTCTTGCTGGTAAATTTTGTAGTGGCTCTTTCCTTTATTTTAGTAGTCACCTTCATTGGTTCTTTAAAAATACAGTGCTCGACACTGAAAATACCCCACCTAGAAGGACATGTCACACAAAGATGCAAATAGAAAGGTAGGTGTGCGCAGCTGAGATTTGCAAGCAATGATAATCCGGAGCCAATGATGTGTGGCTCTAAAGATAAAAGGTGCAAGAAGGAATAAGGATGGCATTGTGTTTATGCAGATGGAAGTCGTGCGAACAGTTGAGATTAGGTGGTTCCTCTTGTAAATTGTTGAGCCAATGCTTATCAGGCCTGCCATCGACATGTTTATCACCATTTGGATGCTTTTCAGAGAGGACGAATTATGCGAAGCTGGATGGACTGCATGTCATGCCACTGCCCATGTTCATCGTGATAGACAACTGTTGGATGCTCTTGGCAGCAGTGATGAAATGAGGGTTCAAGTGTGCATTGCAGAGGGAGTAATGCCATCCAACAGACGTCAGCACGGCATGATAGGCGCATTGTTCGATAAGCTTGTTGGTATAAATATTTTTCGTATGCATATCTTTTCATATTGCTTTTTTTATCTCGTTTAAAAAGAAAACGAGATAAAAAGCAACTATAGCAATATAGTAGAGAAAAAAATATATATTTACGTATTATATTTTAGTAGTGGGAAACCAAGATAGAAGTAACTAAAGTAAACGAGATGTAAAGTAACTAATTCATTTTGTCGTCTTTCTCTCTGTAGACATTGAAAATTTTTCTTTGCAGAGAGAAATGAAAAAGTCGCTTTATGTTGAAATCTCTGTAACACTCCAGATATATTCAATTGAAATTCCAAAATTTGACACGAATATTGCAAACAATATATTTATGCTAGAAAATTTAAATTTTGGTGGTGGAATGTAAAGGTAACGAAATTTCCACTGTCAACTGGCAGATAATTGTTTCTTTATAGAGATAAATGAAAAATTCTTTTTTGGGTTTCATTGGAATTCATGAAGTGTTATAATTCACTCTTTCAAAATATTCCTAGAACTATAACTGCACCCTCTAACAGTGGAAAATTTTTATAATTTAGAATTAATGTTGGAAACGATGTATTTATGCAATAATTTTGGAGGTGGAATGTGAAGATTTTTGAATTTTCATTGGTAACAGTTAGTTAGCTTATTACACTCATGGCGGGTGGTGGTGGTGGTGGGGGGGGGGGTTATGTAAACACAATTTAGAGTTTTTGCAGATATTTGCTTGTATTTAGAGATAAGCGAAAAAAATATTTTTTGGGTTAGATAGCAATTGATAAAATATTATGATTCGCACTTTTGGAATCTTTTGAACACTAATTGCTCCCTCAAATGGTGAAAAACATTCCAAATTCCAAAAAATTGAAACGAATATTGCATGCATGCATATACATACAACATCCTCATGCACCCATGTTCTACATTCCTGTTTACTGTGCAACATTTTCTGAGCTACTGTTGCTGCATTTGGCCACTCTAGGCCAATTCTGGCAAAGTCCTGTTTGACATTGTCTGTACATCTCTTCCTTGGTCTCCCACCTTTTTTTTTTTTTGAAACCCTTAGGCACAGTATAATCCTGTTTTTAAGTTCATAATCTGTTTGCTAATCTGCAGCTATTTATACTGGCAACGTGGCCAAACCAATCCAGTCTCTGCACAATATGCTGTTCAAAGTAGGTTAATGATGATTTCAACTAAACCTCATCATTACTTACAAGGTCAAACCACCTAATGCCCAAGATACTGCGTAGGCATCTTCAATAAAAAACATGTTTCTTGTTATTCTGCTTAGAAAGGGTCCATGTTTCTCTAGCAAAGCTAACCTTAGTCTGTATAATAGTTTGATTCTTTCTAATTTTAGTCTTTAGATGTATACACCTATTTTTTCCGCACTCTCCATAGATTTTTAAGAGTCCCAGTGGCAATCCCTATTCTTCTATTTATTTTGTATTGCACATCACCAGTATTTGTTACATAGCTCACAAGATAATTAAACTGAGACATTTGCTCAAGAGTGCAGCCATTCAAAGCAACTGAAACACTATCTACCTGACCAATTTTCATCACTTTAGTTTTATTTCTGTCTCTCACCAAACCTACTCTATTATCATTCTCATGAACAGCCCTAATGAAAGAATTCATCTCATCAACATCATTAACCAATAGGACCAAATCATCTGCATAATCTAAATCATAAAATTCAAAATCTCTAGATCATCTAAGGCCAAAATCTTTCCTTTGCAAAGAATTTCGCATTAGATAATCAATAACTAAAGAGAACAGGAGACAATCGCTGGAAGACATACCAACTCTCACGCACATCCCAGTGGCAATCCCTATTCTTCTATTTATTTTGTATTGCACATCACCAGTATTTGTTACATAGCTCACAAGATAATTAAACTGAGACATTTGCTCAAGAGTGCAGCCATTCAAAGCAACTGAAACACTATCTACCTGACCAATTTTCATCACTTTAGTTTTATTTCTGTCTCTCACCAAACCTACTCTATTATCATTCTCATGAACAGCCCTAATGAAAGAATTCATCTCATCAACATCATTAACCAATAGGACCAAATCATCTGCATAATCTAAATCATAAAATTCAAAATCTCTAGATCATCTAAGGCCAAAATCTTTCCTTTGCAAAGAATTTCGCATTAGATAATCAATAACTAAAGAGAACAGGAGACAATCGCTGGAAGACATACCAACTCTCACGCACATCCCAGTGGCAATCCCTATTCTTCTATTTATTTTGTATTGCACATCACCAGTATTTGTTACATAGCTCACAAGATAATTAAACTGAGACATTTGCTCAAGAGTGCAGCCATTCAAAGCAACTGAAACACTATCTACCTGACCAATTTTCATCACTTTAGTTTTATTTCTGTCTCTCACCAAACCTACTCTATTATCATTCTCATGAACAGCCCTAATGAAAGAATTCATCTCATCAACATCATTAACCAATAGGACCAAATCATCTGCATAATCTAAATCATAAAATTCAAAATCTCTAGATCATCTAAGGCCAAAATCTTTCCTTTGCAAAGAATTTCGCATTAGATAATCAATAACTAAAGAGAACAGGAGACAATCGCTGGAAGACATACCAACTCTCACGCACATCCCAGTGGCAATCCCTATTCTTCTATTTATTTTGTATTGCACATCACCAGTATTTGTTACATAGCTCACAAGATAATTAAACTGAGACATTTGCTCAAGAGTGCAGCCATTCAAAGCAACTGAAACACTATCTACCTGACCAATTTTCATCACTTTAGTTTTATTTCTGTCTCTCACCAAACCTACTCTATTATCATTCTCATGAACAGCCCTAATGAAAGAATTCATCTCATCAACATCATTAACCAATAGGACCAAATCATCTGCATAATCTAAATCATAAAATTCAAAATCTCTAGATCATCTAAGGCCAAAATCTTTCCTTTGCAAAGAATTTCGCATTAGATAATCAATAACTAAAGAGAACAGGAGACAATCGCTGGAAGACATACCAACTCTCACACACAACTTTGTGTTATTATAGACAGCTCTCATTACACTAAATAACTTATCAGGTATTCCATATGATCTAACAATCAACCACAAATCATGTTGATCAACAGAGTCAAAAGTCTTTTGAAAATGTAAACCTGAGGTCTCTGAAACTCTAAACATTTCTCAAGAATATGTGTAAGTGAAAATATTTGATCAATACATCCCCTACCCACTTTTGATTCCACACTGTTCATCATGCAGTTGTCCACCAACCGAAATTCTTAATTCTATTAAGTATAACCATGCAAAGAACTTTACCTGGAAGAGAAAGTAAACTAATTTCACTATAATTTCACAAGAACTGCAATCGTCTTTTTTAAAAACTGGGGACAACAATAGATGTAATAAAATTCTTATGAACAACACGTCAATTATAAAAAAAAATTCATAATTTCAGTTGGACATGTGACAACAGATAACAGTAATGCATCTATCCTTAGTGGAAAGAATGGGAGTAGAAATAATCACATTATTTACAACCTCTCTGAAATGAACAGCCCACCTAGTCATCACAGAATCCTCAACTTCAAACACCTTGCCATGTTTATCCCCCAATCCCTGTGTACCTGTCTGTTTCTTCCCACTTAAAACATTAATTATCTGTTACAACCCCCTGCTGTTGTGCTGTCTAACTGTTTCCTTAGCTTTGTCAGCCAAGTTATCAAGCCGAAATTTCTTACCAGCTGCTAACTGATTTTTTACACATTTATTAAGATTGTATTAATGCTATCTGTTAGGATTAGTAGGGTGTTGATTCATATTAATCTTGCACTTCCATCTTTCAGCAACTAGTTCCATAGCCTTACCAGTAAAATAATTTTGTTTCTTCTGTTCCCTTTTACCCAAAAGGGTACTATTGGTTTGAAGAAAAGCCTGTTTAAACTATTCCCATTCTTTCCCAACTTCAGCAGTAATCAAACCACTATTTTCCTATTGACTAAGTAGCCTGTCATGGTATGTTTGGCTATATCTGGATCTTTCAGGCATTCAGAGTTATAGCTAATTTTTTTAACCTTAGCACAACATTTCTTACTGCTTAAACTTCAGCTGCAAAACACTTTTGACCAGATAATGATCAGACCCAATTTTGGCTACCCTGTATAATCTGGTATTCCTAACTGAACTAGCCTATTGGCATTTAATTAAAATATAATCTATCATATTCCTGTGAAACCCATCAGGTGAATACCATATACATTTATTAATGTCCTGGTGTTTATAGTCATCATCATCCTCAAGCAGCCATGTGCTACGAAGGTCCAACCAGACCGTGTAATTTAGTTCTCAACCAAGTCTGACAGCTACATCTGATGCATCTGGCCACTGCATACCAATTCTAAAAAGGTCCTGTTTGACATTGTCATCTCACTGCATCCTAAGTCTCCCCCTCTTTCTGATGCCTTTAGGCACAATGTTCATAACCCTATTTGCTAATATATAATTATCCATACATGCAACATGGCCAAACCAACAGAGTCTCTCTCTGCACAATATGCTGCTTAAATGACGTTGCCGACTCTTTTGCCTAACCTCATTATTAGTTACAAAGTTGGACCACCTTATGCCCAAGATACTGCATAAGCATCTGGAATCAAAAGCATCTAGTTTCCTGATATCTTGTTTACAAAGTGTTCAAGTTTCATTACCATAACTAACCCTAGAAAGAATCAAACTATTATAGGGTAATTTTAGTCTTTAGGTGTATAACCATATTTCTCCACACTCGCCATAGATTTTTAAAAGTTCTGGCAGCAATCCCTATTTGTCTGTTAATCTCATTCCACACATCACCAGTATCAGTTACATAGCTTCCAAGATAATTAAACTGTGACACCTGATAGGGGACCACCTTGTCGTGGTGGTGGGGCCTAGGGCCCAGCAACCCGGCTGAAGGCTGTGCCGACTGGATTGGTTCACCGGTTGGACATGGCCAAGGCCAACTGAGGTTGAAGACGCTGCTGGCCGGCTTGATTGCCGGTCGGATGGTGATGGCGTTGGAGACCTCACCTCTCAGGAGACCTGTGTGGTCTGTTCGATGGCTCTGCCGAAAGGTTTGAGCCCCGCCTTGTAGGCACGAGCTGTCCAAAAAGTCTGGGTCTTACTAAGAGTCTCCATCCCGGATGCCGATCGAGCTTGGATCTTTATATCCTTGCACATTTGCAAACCGGGGAATAGATTAAAGTAAGGTTTCTTCTGGTGGTCAGCTTTCCTTCTATAGGACTGCTGCCATGTGAGGCTGGGGTTGAGGTGCGCCTATAGGGTGTATTCCTTGCCCCCGGCTCTAGATGGTCATGGCTTTTCATAACCAGGTAGTGCTGTGAAGCGGAACCGGGAATTGCCGTGGTTGCACAAGATCGCAACAAAGAGATCCATTGCTCAAGACTACAACCATTCAGATTAACTTAATCACAGTGTGCCTGACCAATTTTCATCCCTCTAGTTTTCTCTCTGTTTATAACTAAACCTACTCTACTACCAGTTTCATCAACAGCTAGAATGAAAGAGTTCATCTCATCAACATCATTTGCCAAAAGGACTAAATCATCAGCATAATCTAAATCAGAAATATTGGTATCTCCAGCCCATTTAAGACCAAAATTTTTCTCTTGAAATGAATTTCGCATAACATAATCAATAACCAAACTAGAGAAAAAGAGATAAAATGCACCCTTGTCGAACACCAGAAGTAATGCTAAACTAATTGCTACAAGCCTTACCAACTCTAACAAAAATTATAGTAGAGGTACAGAGTGTGGTAATTAAAATTAAAGTTATTTAATTATCTATGACACACTTAAATGTTTTTAAGCACTCTGGAAATATACTATTTGGTATGGCACACATGGAAATATACTATGAAGTATCAATAATTATTAAGGAGAGATTTACGTACCATGCCTTAGAGGATGGGTAGCAACTGGAACTTCCTAGGATGCTTTAGGTGAAAAATTTAAAATTCGTTTTACTTGCCAGCAAGTGACGTCTCAGTGGAGATTAAAATAAGGATGACCCGCCTTGGTGAATGAAATAACCATTTAGCCTTTTGATAGCATATATATATATATACCCCCTCAAGCAGCTGCTTGCCACAGAGGTCTGACAGGAGCCTGTCAGTTTATATGCCGCAGTAGGAGATCTGAGAGGATGGCAAGACCTCAGATAGCATAGTGTGCTTAAAAAGGTTTCTGATCCAAGGCATGTGTTTCGTGCCTTTCCTATTGGCACTTCATCAGGTGGGAAGTGAGGAACTTAAGCAGATGCAGGAGAGGCTGTCGTTTGTTCTGCATGGGGGAGGGGTGTGGTGCCATAAATTGACATGCCAGTGGCTCAGCTCTGAAGATCGGAGTGGTCGGCAGATGTGCAGGTGGCCGTAATGCGATCTGCATGTAACGGAAGTTGGGAGAGAGTGTGGAATTATGGGAAATCGCCAAGATCAGGTATGTCAAGGGAGCTTCACTATTTGGGGCTATTAATTCATAATTATAATCAGTGGGGTGCTTTCACTGAATTAATACATTTTGTAGACTGAAATTTTACGTTAAGGTAATTGTGTTTTTGAGGGTCTCAATAATGATTTTCATATTGGTATTTTTGTTGCGAGTTTGTTTTCGTTGGGGGGGTGGGGTACTCTCACACATGACTCAGTGCTATTATAGAAAGATTCATTATATTAAATAACTTGTCTATTATACCCAATGATCGCACAATCAACTAAAAATTATGATGATCAACAGAGTCGAAAGCCTTTTTGAAATCAACAAAGCTAATAACCAAAGGTTTCTGAAACTCTAAACATTTCTCAAGAATCTGCCTAAGTGAAAATATCTGATTCACACATCCACTACCACTTCTGATTTCACATTGCTCATCATGCAATTTCCTGTCAACCAGATTCTTAATTCTATTAAGCACAATCGTGCAAAGAACTTTCACAGGAACAGAGAGTAGGCTAATACCCCTATAATTATCACAAGAATTGCGATCACCTTTTTTGAAAATAGGGATAATAATAGCTCTGGTAAAATCCTTAGAAACCATGCCTTTATCATAAAAGATGTTCAAAATTTCAGTCACCCAACTGGTAAACGAAACATTCCCATTTCTAACCATTTCTGTAATAATTTCATCTACAACTGGGGATTTATGAATTTTCATTTTAGAAACAGACCAAAATAACTTCAGATTGTGTTGTAGTGCCAAAGTTAAAGCCACCAATGAATCTATCATCACTGCAAACAATGGGAGTAGAACTAACCACATTGTTTAAAACATCATTGAAATGCTCATCCCAGGTAGCCAAGACAGAATCCTCACCTTCTATAAACTTACCTTCTTTATCCTTCAGTCCCTGTATACCTGTCCGTTTTCTACCACACAAAACATTAACTATCTGGTATAGCTCTCTGCTGTTTTGCTGTCTAACTGCTTCCTCGTCTTTGTCAGCCAAACTATCAAGCCAAAGATTCTTATCAGCAGCTAACTGATCCTGTACACATTTATTAAGCTCCCTGTAATCCTTTCTATTAGGACTATTAGGTTATTGATTAAAGACATTCCTGTAGTTCCTTCTTTGTGAAATAAGCTCAAGTGCCTTATCACTCAGATAATTCTGTCTCTTCTGCTCCTTTTTTCCTAAAAGAGTACTGTTAGTGTCCAAAAAAGCCTGTTTAAAATGATCCCATTCTTCCTCAACATCAGTAGTAAGCATACCATGATTGTCATAATGACTAAGTAACCTATCATGGTAAGCTTTAACTATAACTGGGTCTTTAAGAGCTTCAGTATTAAAAGTAAAATTTTTAATCATACTACAATACTTTTTAAGTTTAATTTGCAAGACGCTTTTAACAAGGTAATGGTCAGATCCAATTTCAGCTCCCCTATATGCCCTGGTATTTCTAACAGAAGTAGCCCATTTGCTGCTAATATATAATCAATCATATTCTTATGCAGCCCATCTGGTGAAACCCTTGTGTACTTATGTATGTCGCGGTGTTTCTTAATAAATGTTATTATTAAAAAATTGAGTTTACTTACCTGTAGGAGACATTGCCCATTTCCATTGCAGCTATCAATACCAAAATTGCAGCTATCAATACCTGGACAGTTCTGTGCATCATCACTGGGGATTGGTACACAGCTGTCCTTACAGTTTTTGCCTAGCTACCCTTTACAATCCCGAATATTGCAACAATGCATTAATTATAGAATTATGGACTTTTGATGGTGGAATGTGAACGTCATGAAGTTTCCTTTGGGAAGAATGAAACTTATAATTAGAAAATTTTTAGTGGGATTGGTACTGATGAGATATTATAATTTGCATTTTTTGAATATTTAGTAATTTCAATATAATATCTTTACCGGTCACTAAATGTGAAAATCACAACTGTAATGAGTTTTACAAATAATACGTATAGAACAGAATTTTGAAAAAAATGTGGTAGCGTTTGAGGGGGATATTCCACTGACAGCAATAATATACCCACTTTTCTGACAGAGGTGTGGAAAATGCAACTACTTTAATTTAAGAATTAAAAGACGAATACTTTTATGTTGTATAATTATTAATGAAATATTATTTGCATTGATTCCCATCATGTGCTTTGCCCAAATTAAAATTTTAATGGAATGAAACATTAGTGAAGGGGAAAACATCATTTTCTTTAAAAACGAGATTCTCTTAAGCACCAGAGATGATATTCGTTTTTCTACTTAAGGATATTTTTCTTTTTCTATTGGCTATAGAATATAGATTTCTATCTAGAACCTTCTTAGGAATGTAAATTTTATGCCAGTGGCTCTTTAAAGATATAGGCTTGTTTTTTGCCTGGCTTTTAATAATGTAGTTATTTCTCGTGGCTATTTACGAATATAATTTTTTATTTATAGTGACTCTTTAAGAATATTTTTTTTTTCTGGTGACTTTTCAGCAACTTTTTTAGTAGAGACAATTTAAGGATGCAGTTTTCTTGATGGCTATTAGCTAACATTCGTTGACCACCTCTCACTCTAGATGGTGTGATGGTGTTCACATTCCATCAAAGAGAGAAGACAGCAACGGACTTTCCAAGTCCATCACTCTCTGCTTTCTCACCACAGCAGGGGGGGGGAGGGGGAGAATCTAAATGTTTGTACAGTTGTGACTAGAAAGTGCAAACGGCAGATTGCCAGCCTGGCTTGCAATCTGCCACTAGTTAATTGGATTACTAAACAGTTTTCATCCTCTTTGTTTTAATTTTGTTCATTGTATATGTTTTGCTTATTCTTGTGTCTGATTACGTTATTTCATTTCTAGGTATATATAGCCAAGTGCTTGGAACATAAGAAGCTTGCAATATAGATACGATGTAAATTAACACTGACAGAAAGCAGAAAATTAGAGAAGTTGAAAAAAATTCCTTTAAACATGCAGTTGACACTAATCTACTGTTCTTAATCTCCCAGGAAAAATGAGCACATTTTAAAAATTAGTAAGCAGGAATCATCAGAGAAATCAAATTTTAGGTGTTATTTTCTTAAACAAAAAAAATTACATGTATGTGAAATATGTAATAAGAAATTTGCATTGAAATCTTCCATTAGGAAGCATTTTCTGACACACAGGAGAAAAACTGCATATATGTGAAACGTAATAAGAAATTTGGACAGATGTCTCAGCTTAGGAGGCATGTTCTGACACACACAGGTGAAAAACAGCATGTATGTGAAATATGTGGTATGAAATTTGGACAGATGTCTTATCTTAGGAAGCACGTTCTGATACACACAGGGGAAAAACCGCATGTATGTGAAATATGTAATAAGAAATTTGGACACATTTCTAATCTTAGGGAGCATTTCCGGATACACACAGGGGAAAAACCACATGTATGTGAAATATGTAATAAGAAATTTGGACACATGTCTCATCTTAGGGAGCATTTTCGGACACACACAGGGGAAAAACCACATGTATGTGAAATATGTAATAAGAAATTTGGACAGATGTCTCAGCTTAGGAGGCATGTAATGATACACACAGGGGAAAAACCGCATGTATGTGAAATATGTAATAAGAAATTTGGACAGATGTATAAACTTAGGGAGCATTTTCAGACACACACAGGGGAAAAACATCATGTATGTGAAATATGTAATAAGAAATTTGGACACATGTCTAAACTTAGGGAGCACTTTCGAACACACACAGCGGAAAAACCACATGTATGTGAAATATGTAATAAGAAATTTGCAAAGAACTTTAATCTTAGGCAGCATTTTCGGACACATACAGGGGAAAAACCGCATGTATGTGAAATATGTAATAAGAAATTTTCACAGAAATATAATCTTAAGGTTCATTATCTGACCCACTCAGGGGAAAAACCACATGCATGTGAAATATGTAACAAGAAATTTTCACAGAGATCTACACTTCAAGACCATTTACTTTCACACTCTGAGTAAAAGCCACAGGTATGTGATATATGTAATAAGAAATTTACATGCAAAAATCAACTTCAGAAATATTTTCCAACACAGAGGGGAAAACCTATATATGTGTGATATATGTAATAAAAAATTTGCATCCAATTATCAACTTCAGAAGCATTTTCTAACACACAATTGAAAACTCATATGTATGTGATATGGATCCTGATTTTGCTGCACTGGTGGGCTTCTATGGAGGGAAAATCTTCCGCTCTGTTTTCTGTTTGTTTGTGGGTTGACAGCCCAAAAGGATATGTTTATCATCATCATCATCCTCAAGCAGCCATGGGCCACGGAGGTCCAACCAGATCACGCAGTTTAATTCTCCAAGCATATCTGTCCTGAGCTACATCTGCTGCATCTGGCCACTGCACACCAATTCTAACAAGGTCCTGTTTGACATTGTCTGCCCACCACATCCATAACCCTATTCGCCAATCTATAATTATCCATACGGGCACCATTGCCAAACCAGCGGAGTCTCTCTCTGCACAATATGCTGCTTAAAGGAGGTTGCAGACTCCTTTGCCTAACCTCATCATTAGTTACAAAGTTAAACCACCTAATACCCAAGATACTGCGTAAGCATCTAGAATCAAAAGCATCTAGTTTCCTGTTATCTTGTTTACACAGCGTCCAAGTTTCACTACCATAACTAACCCTAGAAAGAACCAAACTATTATACAGTCTAATTTTAGTCTTTAGGTGTATACGCCTATTTCTCCACACTCTCCATAGATTCTTAAAAGTCCCGGCAGCAATACCTATTCGTCTGTTAATCTCATGCCGCACATTACCAGTATCTGTTACATAGCTCCCAAGGTAATTAAACTGTGACACCTGCTCAAGACTGCAACCATTCAGATTAACTGAATCACAGCCTGCCTGACCAATTTTCATCACTTTAGTTTTCTCTCTGTTTATAACCAAACCTACTCTACTACCAGTCTCATCAACAGCTTGAATGAAAGAGTTAATCTCATCAACATCATTTGCCAAAACGGCTAAATCATCAGCATAATCTAAATCAGAAATTTTTGTATCTCAAGCCCATTTAAGCCATTTTTTCTTTCCCTTGAAGTGAATTTCGCATAACATAATCAACAACCAAACTAAAGAGAAAAGGAGACAAAATGCACCCTTGTCGAACACCAGACGTAATGCTAAACCAATTGCTACAAGACTTACCAACTCTCACACATGACTCAGTGTTATTATAGAGAGCTTTCATTATGTTAACTAACTTGTCAGGTATACCATATGATCTCACAATCAACCACAAATTATGACGATCAACAGAGTCGAAAGCCTTTTTGAAATCAACAAAGCTAGCAACCAAAGGTTTCTGAAACTCTAAACATTTCTCAACGATCTGCCTAATTGAAAATATCTGATCCACACATCCCCTACCACTTCTGAATCCACATTGCTCATCACGCAATTGACTGTCAACCAGATTCTTAATTCTATTAAGCACAATCATGGAAAGAACTTTACCAGGAACAGAGAGTAGGCTGATACCCCTATAGCTATCACAAGAACTGCGATCACCTTTTTGAAAATAGGGATAATAATAGCTCTGGTAAAATCTTTAGGAACCATGCCTTTATCATAAAAGTTATTCAAAATTTCAGTCATCCAAGTGGTAACTGAAACATTCCCAGCTCTGAGCATTTCTGTAGTAATTTCATCTACACCTGGGGATTTATGAAGTTTAAGTTTAGAAATAGCCAAAATAACTTCAGATTGTATTATAGGGCCAACATTAAAGCTGCCAATGCATCTATCATCATTACAAACAATGGGAGTAGAACTAACCACATTATTTCGAACATCACTGAAATGCTCAGCCCACCTAGCCATGACAGAATCCTCACCTTCTATAACCTTACCTTGTTTATCCTTCAATCCCTGTATGCCTGTCTGCTTTCTACCACACAAAACATTAACTATCTGGTACAGCTCTCTGCTGTTGTGCTGTCTAACAGCTTCCTCGGCTTTGTCAGCCAAATCATCAAACCAAAGATTCTTATCAGCAGCTAACCGAACGTTTACGTGTTTATTAAGCTCTCTGTAATGCTTTCTATTAGGACTAGTAGGGTATTGATTAAGGACATTCCTACAGTTCTTACGTTCCGAGATAAGCTCAAGTGCCTTATCACTCAGATAATTCTGTCTCTTCTGCTCCTTTTTTCCTAAAAGAGTACTGTTAGTGTCCAAAAAAGCCTGTTTAAAATGATCCCATTCTTCCTCAACATCAGTAGTAAGCATACCATGATTGTCATAATGACTAAGTAACCTATCATGGTAAGCTCTAGCTATAACTGGGTCTTTCAGAGCATCAGTATTAAAGGTAAATTTTTTAACCCTAGCACAACACTTTTTAAGTTTAAGTTGCAACACACTTTTAACAAGGTAATGGTCAGATCCAATTTCAGCTCCCCTATATGACCTGGTATTTCTAACAGAACTAGCCCATTTGCTGTTAATTAATATATAATCAATCATATTCCTATGCAGCCCATCAGGTGAAACCCACGTGTATTTATGTATGTCGCGGTGTTTGTAATATGTGTTAGTTATTCTGAAACCATTGAGTTTACGTACCTGTAGGAGACGTTGCCCATTGCCATTGCAGCTACCAATCAGAAAAGGGCCTATCACCCCTCCCCAAAGATCAGAGTCAGTACCAACTTTGGCATTGAAGTCACCTAGAAAAGGGTAATATCTCCTTTCTTGACTGAATTCAAAATATCCTGAAGTTGTCCGTAAAACCTATCCTTCTGATCCTCATCAGCATCCTCAGTGGGGGCATAACAGCAGATAACATTCAAGTCTTTAACGCTTGTCTGAAATTTTGCTGTAAGGAACCTTTCATTAATGCACTCATATCCTAGAAGAGCATCACTAGCATGTCTGCTGAGCAGCAGACCCACGCCTTAGTGATGCTTTCCATCCTCCCTCCCTGTAAAGAGAAATTTAAAGTTATTTTTAAGTATCTAACCTTTACCTGTCCATCTGGTCTCTTGCAAGCCTAGAATATCTAGGTTATAGCGCTGGAATTCCTGCATGAGGACATCAAGGGAATAATCTCTATGTAATGTACTCACGTTCCTGCAGAGAGAAAATGATTAGTAGGATTTTTAAAGAAAGTAGGTTTATTGAGATTGGTAGGGCCAACAATATCAAACAGCCCCCTAATCGCAGGCATGGGGCAAAGACCTGTTTCTCCACTGCTAAAGGCTGAAGTCGCCGATGCTGGTAGGAACATCAGGCACCACAGCTGGTAGGAACTGGTAGGAACATCAGGGCTGGTAGGAACATCAGGACTTTTTCAAGAGCCACATGGCCTGCCTGAGACACATTACTCCAGTTTAGGCTTGACGATGCCCAACTAACTAAGTAAGGTTCAGGTACCTGCGATGGCCTCTGATTAGGATTATCCACCATCTGATATAAGGTATCCCATGCCTCTGTTCACTTAGAGCTGGCAACCCAGAAACAAACAGAAAACACAGCGGCAGACTCTCCCTCAACAGAGGCCCACCAGTGCAGCAAGTCCAGGATCCATAATCAAGCTCAAATCCATAAACAAGTCCAGTCTAGTTGGTATAAATGGTCAGCACCAGGACCCTGTGAAGTTGACCACTCCTCAGCAGGGTTGAAAAAAAAAGAAAAAAGTGGCCATAGATGACCAGATCAGTAGGCCATACTGAACTGGCAGCCCTCCCCTTCCGTTCCCTTCCAAAAGAGAATATCTCTTTTGAAAGGTACTAATGGCCTGCACCACGAGAAAGCGGGGTCGGACATTAGGTGCTAGACCTGGCCGGTTCTGTGGATAATCCTGAGCAGAGGTCATCGCAGGCACCTGAACTCTTTGCTGCTATTGGCATCGTCGAATTCTACATTGGAGGAAGTCTTCCAATGTAGATGGCTTCATCCTTTAGTGGTGGGGGAATGGGTCTTTGCCCCATGTCTGTGATTAGGGGGCTGTTTGATATTGTCAGCATTCCCTCTCTCAATTAACATAGTTTCTTTAAACATCCCACTAACCATTTTCTCTCCATACGTAGTTGGAATGTAGACCTGACACAGAGCTTTTTCTCTTGATGTCCTCACACAAGAATTCCACCGTTATAATTTAGATATTCTCGGCTTGCAAGAGACCAGATGGACAGATAAAGGTCAGATTCTTAAAAATAATCTTAAATTTCTCTTTTCAGGGAGGGACGACAATAAGTATCACCAAGGCATGGGTCTGCTTCTCAGCAGACATGCTAGTGATTCTCTTCTAGGATATAAGTGCATTAATGAAAGGTTTCTTACAGCAACTTTCAGACAAGCGTTAAAGACTTGAATGTTATCTGCTGTTATGCCCCCACTGAGGATGAGAAGGATAGGTTTTATGGACAACTTCAGGATATTTTTAATTGTGTCAAGAAAGGAGATATTACCCTTGTTCTTGGTGACTTCAATGCCAAAGTTGGTACTGATTCTGACCTTTGGGGGGGGCGGGGGGGGCTCAGTCGGTAGCGCGCCAGACTCGTAACCTGTAGTTCCCAGGTTCAAGTCCCAGCTGGGTCAGCGTTGAGATTTATCTCTGAAAAATTCCCCGCCCTGCCCACGGTCAGTAGGGGACACCGATGGGCTTGGAAAGGCCGCCGTCCGTCGGATGGGCAACAACCCAAATCTGACCTTTGGGGAGGAGTAATAGGCCCTTTTGGTATCGGTAGCTGCAATGGCAATGGGCAACGTCTCCTACAGGTAAGTAAACACAATGGATTCAGAATAACTAACACTTATTTCAAACACCGCCACATACATAAGTACACATGGGTTTCACCCGATGGGCTGCATAAGAATATGATTGATTATATATTAATTAACAGCAAATGGGCTAGTTCTGTTAGGAATGCTAGGTCATATAGAGGAGCTGATATTGGATCTGAGCATTATCTTGTTAAAAGTGTCTTGCAACTTAAACTTAAAAAGTGTTGTGCTAGGGTTAAAAAAAATTCGCTTTTAATACTGAAGCTCTTAAAGACCCAGTTATAGCCGAAGCTTACCATGATAGCTTACTTAGTCATTATGACAGTCATGGTATGCTTACTACTGAAGTTGAGGAAGAATGGGATTATTTCAAACAGGCTATTTTGGAAACTAACAGTACTCTATTAAGAAAAAAGGAGCAGAAGAGACAGAATTATCTGAGTGATAAGTCACTCGAGCTTATTTTCGAAAGAAAGAACTGCAGGAATGTCCTTAATCAACAACCTACTAGTCCTAATAGAAAGCATTACAGAGAACTTCATAAATGTGTAAAAGACCGGTTAGCTGCTGATAAGAATTTTTGGGTTCATGGTTTGGCTTACAAAGCTGAGGAAGCAGTTAGACAGCACAACAGCAGAGAGCTGTACCAGATAGTTAATGTTTTGTGTGGTAGAAAACGGACAGCTATACAGGGATTGAAGGATAAACAAGGTAAGGTTATAGAAGGTGATTCTCTCATGGCTAGGTGGGCTGAGAATTTCAGTGATATTCTAAACAATGCAGTTAGTTCTATTCCCATTGTTTGCAATAATGATAGATGCATTGGTTGCTTTAATGTTGGCCCTATAACACAATCTGAAGTTATTTTGGCTGTTTCTAAACTTAAATTTCATAAATCCCCAGGGGTAGATGAAATTACTGCAGAAATGCATAGAGCTGGGAATGTTTCGGTTACCACTTGGAT
Source organism: Ryuthela nishihirai (assembly GCA_038380435.1). NCBI lineage: Eukaryota > Metazoa > Arthropoda > Arachnida > Araneae > Heptathelidae > Ryuthela > Ryuthela nishihirai. The sequence goes on from JAWZYU010000006.1 coordinate 98,951,769, forward strand.
GACTGAAATTCTGAATATCTTTTATGATAAAGGCATGGTTCCTAAGAATTTTACCAGAGCTATTGTTATCCCTATTTTCAAAAAAGGTGATCGCAGTTCTTGTGATAACTATAGGGGTATCAGCCTACTCTCTGTTCCAGGTAAAGTTCTTTCCATGATTGTGCTTAATAGAATTAAGAATCTGGTTGACAGTCAATTGCGTGATGAGCAATGTGGATTCAGAAGTGGTAGGGGATGTGTGGATCAGATATTTTCACTTAGGCAGATTCTTGAGAAATGTTTAGAGTTTCAGAAACCTTTGGTTGCTAGCTTTGTTGATTTCAAAAAGGCTTTCGACTCTGTTGATCGTCATAATTTGTGGTTGATTGTGAGTTCATATGGTATACCAGACAAGTTAGTTAACATAATGAAAGCTCTCTATAATAACACTGAGTCATGTGTGAGAGTTGGTAAGTCTTGTAGCAATTGGTTTAGCATTATGTCTGGTGTTCGACAAGGGTGCATTTTGTCTCCTTTTCTCTTTAGTTTGGTTGTTGATTATGTTATGCGAAATTCACTTCGAGGGAAAGATTTTGGCCTTAAATGGGCTGGAGATGCGAAAATTTCTGATTTAGATTATGCTGATGATTTAGCCCTTTTGGCAAATGATGTTGATGAGATGAACTCTTTCATTAGGGTTGTTGATGAGACTGGTAGTAGAGTAGGTTTGGTTATAAACAGAGAGAAAACTAAAGTGATGAAAATATTGTCAGGCAGGCTGTGATTCAGTTAATCTGAAAGGTTGCAGTCTTGAGCAGGTGTCACAGTTTAATTGTCTTGGGAGCTATGTAACAGATAATGGTGATGTGTGACATGAGATTAACAGACAAATAGGGATTGCTGCCGGGACTTTTAAGAATTTATGGAGAGTGTGGAAAAATAGGCGTATACACCTAAAGACTAAAATTAGACTGTATAATAGTTTGGTTCTTTGTAGGGTTAGTTATGGTAGTGAAACTTGGACAATTTGTAAACATCATCGTCGTCATCATCATCATCCTCAAGCAGCCATGGGCTAAGGAGGTCCAACCAGACCGTGCAATTTAGTTCTCCAAGCAAGTCTATCCTGAGCTACATCTACTGCATCTGGCCACTGCACACCAATTCTAACAAGGTCCTGTTTGACATTGTCTACCCACCGCATCCTAGGTCTCCCCTTCTTTCTGAGGCCTTTAGCCACACTGTTCATAACCCTATTCACCAATCTATAATTACTCATACGGGCCACATGGCAAAACCAACGGATTCTCTCTCTGCACACTATGCTCGTTAAAGGAGGTTGCAAACTCCTTTGCCTAACCTCATCATTAGTTACAAAGTTGAACCACCTAATGCCCAAGATACTGCGTAAGCATCTGGATTCAAAAGCATCTAGTTTCCTGTTATCTTGTTTACACAGCGTCATCCACATTTCATATATATACATAAGTCCGAGCTGGGACAGTGTTGAGACAACTCCTCAAAAGTCCCCACATATGCCCACGGTCAGTAGGTGACACCTATGGGCTTGAATAGGCCACCCTCCGTTGGATGGACGTTAAGCCGTGGTCCCATATGTGCGAGAGCTATACACTCTGCACGTTAAAGAACACGCTGGATGGCCTTGATGGGAGGCTGGCATCTGTCTCCCAACAGCTGTTCCAGTTGGTCCCCTCCCCCAACCTTCTCTGAGTCTTCGGGGTCCTTGTGACCTTGCTATTTAGCCCATAGTGTGCAAAAAAGTGCCGCTCAGAGATAAAACAATCCAACGTTAAAGAACACGCTGGATGGCGTTGATGGGAGGCTACCATCTGTCTCCCAACAACTGTTCCAGCGGGTCCCCTCCCCCAACCTTTTCTGAGCCTTGGGGATCCTTGAACCTGGCCATTTAGCCCATGGTGTGCAAAAAAGTGCTGCTCAGAGGTAAAACAATCCAACGTTAAAGAACATGCTGGATGGCTTTGACGGAAGGCTACCATCTGTCTCCCAACAACTGTTCCAGTGGGTCCCCTCCCCCAACTTTCTCTGGGTCTTCGAGATCCTTGTGACCTGGCCATTTAGCCCATGGTGTGCAAAAAAGTGCCGCTCAGAGGTAAAATAATCCCACGTTAAAGAACACGCTGAATGGCCTTGACGGGAAGCTACCATCTGTCTCCCAACAACTGTTCCAGTGCATCCCCTCCCCCAACCTTCTCTGAGCCTTCGGAATCCTTGTAACCTGGCCATTTAGCCCATGGTGTGCAAAAAGGTGCCATTCAGTGGTAAAACAACCCAACTTCTCTATAGTGTTTCTGTGATAATTGATCTTAAGGCAACTTCTTTCTGGAAGAACTTCCTGCTATATATTTCAGAGATATGTGACATGTTTTCTGGGTAACGTAAACTGGTATATTACAGATTCTGCTTTGGCTGCATACTTCACTTATACGAAGCACATTTTTCCTTTTTTAAGTGTGAGAATAATATAAAAAAGAAAAGTAGATATCTGCAAAATATGTAAAAAACTTAGATCATCTAAAGAATATTTATCTGATATAATTGGGCTGTTTTACCTCTGACCAGCACTTTTTTGCACACCATGGACTTAATGGCCAGGTCACAAGGACCCTGAAGTTTCAGATGAAGTTGGTGGAGGGGACCCACTGGAACAGCTGTTGGGAGACAGATGGTAGCCTCTCGTCAAGACCATCCATCGTGATCTTTAATGTACAGAGGGTATGGCTCTCCCGCACATGGACCATGGCATAACGTCCCATCCAATGGACGGCGGCCTTTCCAAAACCGGTGGTGTCCCCTACTGACCATGAGCAGGGTGAAGAATTTTGTGGAGATAAATCTGAATGCTGATACTCGAACCTGGGAACAGTGGATTACGAGCCTGGCACGCTACCAACTGAGCCACCCCTGCCCCTATTTCATATGAAAGTTGATTTATTTATTTTATAGAATTATGACACAAGTCTTTGTTTTGAATTATTTTCAAATTCACAGATAGATGCTGCCTTTCATGCATGTCAGAAAACGAATCTTTAGCAGAAGTGTGTCTCTCTAAATTTCTTATATTTCACTTCAAATACGACTTCTCCTTTGTTATTCAGAAAAAAACATTGAAGTAATTTAACAGAACTTTTTCTACATATTACCCAAATCTAATAATTTCCTTTTTTTTGCCCATTAAGAAAATATTCTTATATAATTATTCTTCCTCAAACGTTACTGGCATCTTTCAAAAATATGTGGTTTCTGTTTCATGTGTGTATACAGGTTAATATACAGGGTGTCCGTGAATTCATGGCCAAACGTAAGGGTATGGTAGTACACAACGAACCCACCAATATTCGTCATAGAATATGTGGCCTCAAACGCAGCCCGGTGCCGGTAGGTACCCCCCCCCCCCCCCCATTTCAGCATGGACATGCGTCAGCATCTTCATACCACATTTGGGAACCAATGGATTGGGCATGGTGGTCCCATCCCGTGGCCTCCCAGGTCATCCGATCTTTCTTGTATCGATTTCTTTCTGTGGGGACATTTGGAGAGTGTCGTATACGAGAAGCCCGTGCAGTCCGCAGAGGATTTGGTAGCCCGACTGTCCATCAGAGCCGCCGATCTGCGCGACAAGCTCGTTGTTTATGAGCAGGTATGCCAATCACTACTCTGCCATTGTGGCGCCTGTATCAACGTTGGTGAGCGGACGTTTGAACATTTCTTGTAATGATCTCCAATAAATGTTACTCTATAAACCTCTGTGTCTGGCCTTCATTTCCGACTCCTCACTGCGTTTGCGGTCGCATATTCTATGATTAATATTGGTGGGTTCGGTTCGGTGTGTACTACCATCCCCTCACTTTTGAGCCACGAATTCAGGGTGTCCCTAAATTCTTGGCAGAAACTCATGGCACCCTGAATTCACTGTATGTGAGGACAAGACCCGCTAGTTCCGCCTAAAGCACTACCAGTATAGGGATAATGCCATGTTTACCATTGCCTACGGTCTCGGGTAAGATCATATAGATACACCTAATCCCCGACTACCTAATGGCGAACAGTACTATAGGAGTAAAGCTCATCCATTGGTCAAAACCTATATTTAATCTATGTCCTGGACCACCACAAACAAGGATACAAAGATCCAAGTTGCCTCGTCTCCTGTGACAGGAACTCTTAGTCCAGCCATCTTCCATCTTGGCCTGTTCCACCGGTCCCAATCCGGTCAGCATAGTCTTCAACTTCATTTAGGCGCTCGAAGTCCCCCCACCTCGACAAGGTGGTTCTGTATCGGGGGGGGGGGGGGGTTATGTATGTATACACCTCTCTTGTGTTGCGGTCTTATGCAACCACGGCAGTTCCCGATTGTACCTATACGACACTACCAGTTATGAAAAGCTGTGCTATCTAGAGCCGGGGGCAAGGAATGCGCCGTATAGGCACACCTCAACCCAGCCTCTCATGGCAACAGTCCTATAGAAGGAAAGCTAACCACTGGAAGAAACCATACTTTAACCCATTCCCTTGTTAGCCATGAACAAGGATATATAGATCCAAGTTCGCACAGCACCCGGGGTAGAGACTCTTAGTAAAGCCCAGATTTTTGAGAGGGCTCAGGCCTACTAGGTGACCAAATCCGTTCTGCCAAGCCCTCGAACTGCTCACCCAGAGCACCTGATAGGTGAGGTCTCGGACAACGTTACTGTCCAACCGGTCGGTGGCATCCTCAACCTCGGTTGGTCTTGGCTATGTCCAACCGGTGCCACCACGCTGGTGGTCACAGCCTTCGACAAGGTTGCTGTCCCCATGGGGAGTGGGTCCTTCGGGACCCACTCCCTATCCCGTATTAACCAGAGGCCCCTACACCACGACAAGGTGGCCCCCTATTGGAGGGGTATGTATGTGTACAAGGCACTTCATTCACTCTGCCTTCAACTACCAATCCATGTCTCCAACATGCAGTTTCGAAACACTTGCGATTTCGCCTTGTGTCAGCCAATCAACTGCCAGCTTGTCTTTTACATTGGTTACACTGCTTTTGTTGTGTGTTAAATGGATTAAAACTGTTAACCCATTTCTTATTGCAGTTGGCTGGAATATGTAAGTTTTGCTGTAATTTGCTGGAATTCCAACAATCTTATGCAGAAGTCCTTGGGGAGGAGGTGGCTGAGTCGGAAGCGTGCCAGGCTCTTCATCTGCAGTTACCAGGTTCAAGTCCCAGCTGGGTCAGCGTTGAAATTGATCTCTGCAAATCTCCCTGTCCTGACTTCGGTAATTAGGGAACACCGATAGGTTTGGAAAGGCCTCCGTCCATCGGATGGGACTTTTAAGCCATGGTCCCTTGTGCGGGAGAGCCTTACCCTGTGCACATTAAAGAGCACGTTGGATGGCCTTGACGAAAGGCTACCATCTGTCTCCCAACAGCTGTTCCAGTGGGTCCCCTCTCCCAACCCTCTCTGAGCCTTTGGGGTCTTTCTGACCTGGCTGTTTTGAGCATTGTGTGCAAAAAAGTACCTCTCAGAGGTACAACAACCAAACCTTTGGGAGGTACTCTTAACTCTGACCTTTAGAACCTTGAACAAGGATGATTTTGGTTAATACTTGTAAGCCCCTCTTCCGTTATGCTGTTCCTTCAGCAGTTACGATTGTTACTCTTCGTTGATGAGAAGCCGAAGAGAATGTCTGGAGCACTTAAATTTTATCACGTGCACCACAGCTTACTTTACTGATTTGCAGTCGTACATTCACAGAGAATGTGGAGTTTGAAGGTCAATTACAGCATCAACAAACTGTTGTTGTGCTTGTTAAGTCCCAGCACTCATTTGCATTTGGGGATTCAACTGAGTTACTTAATATAGTTTTAAATAAAACCAAATTCGGTTCTAAAAGCATGCGTTGAATTGTGGTAGTCATTTGTCTTATGAGAATCTGTAAAACCTCTGCAGCAGAGTACCTTATAGAAGCTGTAAGGAAACTGACCTTTGTCAATCTCATTCCAGCCATTGACTCCAATGGTAACTTTGAACAGGGTTTAATACTCTGTGGGTTGCAGTGGCTCAGTCGGCCAGTCAGCTCATGAGTCAATCAAGTTCGTAATCTGTAGTTGCAAGTTCGAGTCCCATCATGCTGAGCGTTGAGATTTATCTTCACAAAACTCCCCACCCTGCGTAATATCAGTAGGGGACACTGATGGGCTTGGCGGCCGTCCATCGGATGGGAAGTTAAGCCATGACGTGTTTGCGAGAGAGCTATACACTGTGCACCTTAAAGAACACGCTGGATGTTCTTGACGGGAGGTTACCATCTGTTTCCTAACAGCTGTTCTAGTGGATCCCCTCCCCCAACTTTCTCTAAGCCTTTGGTGTCCTTGTGACCTCGCCATTTAGCATATGGTGTGAAGAAAAGTGACACTCAGTGGTAAAACAATCCAACGTTAAAGAACACATTCGATGGCCTTGACGGGAGGCTACCATCTGCCTCGCAAAAACTGTTCCAGTGGGTCCCCTCCCCCAACCTTCTCTGAGTATTCAGGGTCCTTGTGACCTGGCCATTCAGCCTATGGTGTGCAAAATATGCCGCTCAGAGGTAAAACAATCCAACGATAAAGAATACACTGTATGACCTTGATGGGAGGCTACCATCTGTTCCAGTGGGTCCCCTTTCCCAACCGTCTCTGAGTCTTCGGGGTCCTTGTGACCTCGCCATTTAGCCCATAGTGTGGAAAAAAGTGCCGTTGAGAGGTAAAACAGTCCAGTTGTAAAGAACACTCTGGAGGGCCTTGATGGGAGGCTACCAACTGTCTCCCAACAACTGTTCCAGTGGGTCCCCTCCCCCAACTTTCGCTGAGTCTTCGGGGTCCTTGTGACTGACACATTTAGCCCATGGTGTGCAAAAAAGTGCCGCTCAGAGGTAAAACAATCCAACGATAAAGAATACGTTGTATGGGCTTGATGGGAGGCTACCATCTGTTCCAGTGGGTCCCTTCCCCCAACCTTCTCTGAGTCTTCTTGGTCCTTGTGACCTCGCCATTTAGCCCATGGTGTGCAAAAAAGTGCCACTCAGAGGTAAAATAATTCAATGTTAAAGAACACGCTGGATGGCCTTGACGGGAGGCTACCATCTGTCTCCTAACAGCTCTTCTAGTGGATCCCCTCCCCCAACCTTCTCTAAGCCTTCGGGGTCTTGTGACTTAGCCATTTAGCACATGGTGTGCAAAAATGTGCCGCTTAGAGGTAAAACAACCCAACGTAAAAGAACACAATGGATGGCCTTGACGGGAGGCTACCATCTGTCTCCCAACAACTGTTCCAGTGGGTCCCCTCCTCCAATCTTCTCTGAGTCTTCGTGGTCCTTGTGACCTGGACATTTAGCCCATTGTGTGCAAAAAAGTGCTGCTCAGAGATAAAACAATCCAACGATAAAGAATACGCTGTATGGCATTGATGGGAGGCTACCATCTGTTACTGTGGGTCCCCTCCCCCAACCTTCTCTGAGTCTTCGGGGTCCTTGTGACCTCGCCATTTAGCCCATGGTGTGCAAAAAAGTGCTGCTCAGAGGTAAAACAATCCAACGTTAAAGAACACACTGGATGGCCTTGACAGGAGGCTACCATAAGTCTCTCAACAACTGTTCCAGTGGGTCCCATCCCCCAACCTTCCCCGAGTCTTCGGAGTCCTTGTAACCTGACCATTTAGCCCATGGTGTGCGAAGAAGTGCCGCTCACAGGTAAATAAATCCAACATTAAAGAACGCACTCAACGACCTTGATGGGTTGGGTTATTTTACCTCTGTGCGGCGCTTTTTTGCACACCATGGGCTAAATGGCCAGGTCACATGGACCCCGAAGGCTCAGAGAAGGTTGGGGGAGGGGACCCACTGGAAAAGCTGTTGGGAGACAGATGCGGCCTTGACGGGAGGCTACCGTCTGTCTCCCAACAATTCTTCCAGTGGGTCCCCTCCCTCAACCTTCTCTGAGCCCTCCGAGTCCTTGTGACCTGGCCATTTAGCCTATTTTCAAAAACGTTTCGCTCAGAGGTAAAACAACCCAACGTTAGAGAACAGGCTGGATGGCCTAGACGGGAGGCTACCATCTGTATACCAACAGGTGTTCCAGTGGGTCCCCTTCCCCCAACCTTCTCTGTGCCTTCGGGGTCCATGTGACCTGGCCATTTTGCCCGTGGTGTGCAAAAAAATGCCGCTCGGAGGTAAAACAACCCAAACAACCCAAATCTTTTTTGTTAAAAGAGTACCATTGGCTTACAAAAAAGCCTGTTTAAAATGGTTACATTCTTCCTCAACTTCAGTAGTAAGCAAACCATGACTGTCATAATGACTAAGTCATGGTAAGCTTTCAGAACTAAAAGTAAATATTTAACCTTAGCACAACAGTTCTTAAGTTCAAGTCGGAAGACATTTTAAGAAGGCAATGATGAGACACAATTTCAGCTCCCATATATGACCCAGTATTATATAGATAAAATATTATATATATATATAATTATTTCATCGTAAAATGGGTTCATATGAAACCAACGAATACTACCTATTTGTAGTCAGTACTTCGGAAAATGATATGTGACGTAACCAACTTCTTTCAACTTTGTTTCCATATGGAGCTTTTCTAGCGTCCAGAACCCGAGCGCCCTCTAGTCACTGAAAGAGCGAAGTTGCATTTATGAGGAAATCCATATTATTCTTACACATTAGAAGGGAAGTTTCTTTGTTCATTTCATATGCCACTCTTTCGGTTTCATTTTCCCACTTTCCAAAATCCTCCCAATTGCTGCACACTGCATTTAAAGACTTCTAGGAATCGGGAAACAATTTCAATAACTTCAATGAAAGTGCACAAAAAGAGATAGCATTAATGTGTGTCTTAGACACAGAGCTATATACGTGTCCTAGAGACGGCATCTGCTCTGATTGGCGGGACAGTCATGGGGCCATGTTAAGCGGGTCAAGAACGGAAAATATGCAGTAGCTTTAGATAGAGTTTAAAGGTAATATATGTGGTGCAGGAAATCAATAGATGCCTACATTAATTCACACTATGACTTTCTATCAAGTAGTATTAGAAACCAATATATTACAGTACTTAAATATTTGTCCGTTTTTAGAAATAGCTATTTTTCCTTATATTTTTTAATAATCGCAAATGATTAAGCTGCTGTTAAAAACGCATCTATATGCGGAGGCAGTGTTATGGAAATTTGTACTTACATCTGTCTGAGTGATCCTTGTGGCTCTGTGGGCGTAACCTACAGCTTTCGATAATGGTTAAACCTTTGGATTAAACGGGTTTCAATTGTCTGGAACAGGAGAGGCCTCTAGCGCCAGCTGATTAGGAATGGCCTGCTAATTTAAACTTTATATTAGACTATAATGCAAAGAATTGAAAAATGGTATGGGCAATCATTTTTGAATTATTTTTAGTGTTTTTTTTTTGTTAGAGAAATTTCTTTTTTTTTCCATTAGGGCTCGGGTAATATCGAAATCTTTCTTTTTCAGCAGATCCAGCTTTAGATTTCAGCTTAATCTCTGCAGAGCGGGCTTACGGAGACATCCTATGGCACAGATCCTACTTCATTCCACTGCAGCAAACGTGTCAAATTTTTTTCAAACAAATGCTCTGAAACTTTTGGGAAACGAGTAACCGCTCAAAGTTAATAATATTATTATATATATGAATTACAATACACTGGAACTTTAAAATACAAAATCATTCTTGCCTGCTTCATAGAATAAAATTTTTCGAATTTATTTTACAATTTCGAAATTAAATGAAGAAAACAAACTTTCTCAAATTGTCGAAAAGTAAACAATTCACTCGATAAAGAGAACTATGTCCAGGAAAACAGTAGGAAATTTGATGAAAAGAAGGAATCAAACATTACTTCCACTAATAGAACACCTTTTGCCTGGCCGTGACAAAGAAGTTTTGGATAAAGAAGTTCATGATATGTTCCTAGAATGTAGCAGACTAAAAGCAGCAGGTTACGCCGACACATTTTCCAAAGTTGCAACGAAGTTATCTGGAAGGAGAGCTGTGTACCAATCCCCAGTGATGATGCACAGAACCGGCCAGGTCTAGCACCTAATGTCCGACCCCGCCTTCTCGTGGTGCAGGCCGTTAGTACCTTTCAAAAGAGATATTCTCTTTTGGAAGGGAAGGGGAGGGCTGCCAGTTCAGTATGGCCTGCTGATCTGGTCATCTACGGCCACTTTTTTCTTTTTTTTCAACCCTGCTGAGGAGTGGTCAACTTCACAGGGTCCTGGTGCTGACTATTTATACCTACTAGACTGGACTTGTTTATGGATTTGAGCTTGATTATGGATCCTGGACTTGCTGCACTGGTGGGCCTCTGTTGAGGGAGAGTCTGCCGCTGTGTTTTCTGTTTGCTTCTGGGTTGCCAGCTCTAAGTGAACAGAGGCATGGGATACCTTATATCAGCTGGTGGATAATCCTAATCAGAGGCCATCGCAGGTACCTGAACCTTACTTAGCTAGTTGGGCATCGTCAAGCCTAAACTGGAGTAATGCGTCTCAGGCAGGCCATGTGGCTCTTGAAAAAGTCCACTTGAAAAGGTGGTGCCTGAAGTTCCTACCAGCATCGGTGACTTCAGCCTTTAGCGGAGGAGGAACGGGTCTTTGCCCCATGCCTGCGATCAGGGGGCTGTTTGATATTGTTGGCCCTACCAATCTCAATAAACCTAATTTCTTTAAAAATCCTACTAATCATTTTCTCTCTGCAGGAACGTGGAACGTGAGGACATTACATAGAGATTATTCTCGTGATGTCCTCATGCAGGAATTCCAGCGCTATAACCTAGATATTCTAGGCTTGCAAGAGACCAGATGGACAGGTAAAGGTGAGATACTTAAAAATAACTTTAAATTTCTCTTTACAGGGAGGGAGGATGGAAAGCATCACCAAGGCGTGGTTCTGCTGCTCAGCAGACATGCTAGTGATGCTCTTCTAGGATATGAGTGCATTAATGAAAGGTTTCTTACAGCAAAATTTCAGACAAGCGTTAAAGACTTGAATGTTATCTGCTGTTATGCCCCCACTGAGGATGCTGATGAGGATCAGAAGGATAGGTTTTACGGACAACTTCAGGATATTTTGAATTCTGTCAAGAAAGGAGATATTACCCTTGTTCTTGGTGACTTCAATGCCAAAGTTGGAACTGACTCTGATCTTTGGGGAGGGGTGATAGGCCCTTTTGGTATTGGTAGCTGCAATGGCAATGGGCAACGTCTCCTACAGGTAAGTAAACTCAATGGTTTCAGAATAACTAACACATATTACAAACACCGCGACATACATAAATACACGTGGGTTTCACCTGATGGGCTGCATAGGAATATGATTGATTATATATTAATTAACAGCAAATGGGCTAGTTCTGTTAGAAATACCAGGTCATATAGGGGAGCTGAAATTGGATCTGACCATTACCTTGTTAAAAGTGTGTTGCAACTTAAACTTAAAAAATGTTGTGCTAGGGTTAAAAAATTTACCTTTAATACTGATGCTCTGAAAGACCCAGTTATAGCTAGAGCTTACCATGATAGGTTACTTAGTCATTATGACAATCATGGTATGCTTACTACTGATGTTGAGGAAGAATGGGATCATTTAAACAGGCTTTTTTGGACACTAACAATACTCTTTTAGGAAAAAAGGAGCAGAAGAGACTGAATTATTTAAGTGATAAGGCAATTGAGCTTATTTCTGAAAGAAGGAACTGCAGGAATGTCCTTAATCAGTACCCTACTAGTCCTAATAGAAAAGATTACAGAGAGCTTAATAAACGTGTAAAGGATCAGTTAGCTGCTGATAAAAATCTTTGGCTTGATAGCTTGGCTGACAAAGCTGAGGAAGCAGTTAGGCAGCACAACAGCAGAGAGCTGTACCAGATAGTTAATGTTTTATGTGGTAGAAAACGGACAGGCATACAGAGATTGAAGGATAAACAAGGTAAGGTTATAGAAGGTGAGGATTCTCTCATGGCTAGATGGGCTGAGCATTTCAGTGATGTTCTAAACAATGTGGTTAGTTCTACTCCCATTGTTTGTAATGATGATAGATGCATTGGCAGCTTTAATGTTGGCCCTATAACACAATCTGAAGTTAGTGTGGCTATCTCTAAACTGAAACTTCATAACTCCCAGGGGTAGATGAAATTAGTACAGAAATGCTCAGAGCTGGGAATGTTTTGGTTACCACTTGGATGACTGAAATTTTGAATAACTTTTATGATAAAGGCATGGTTCCTAAAGATTTTACCAGAGCTATTATTATCCCTATTTTCAAAAAAGGTGATCGCCGTTCTTGTGATAACTATAGGGATATCAACCTACTCTCTGTTCCAGGTAAAGTTCTTTCCATGATTGTGCTTAATAGAATTAAGAATCTGGTTGACAGGCAATTGCGTGATGAGCAATGTGGATTCAGAAGTGGTAGGGGATGTGTAGATCAGATATTTTCACTTAGGCAGATTCTTGAGAAATGTTTAGAGTTTCAGAAACCTTTGATTGCTAGCTTTGTTGATTTCAAAAAGGCTTTCGACTCTGTTGATCGTCATAATTTGTGGTTGATTGTGAGATCATATGGTATACCAGACAAGTTAGTTAACATAATGAAAGCTCTCTATAATAACACTGAGTCATGTGTGAGAGTTGGTAAGTCTTGTAGCAATTGGTTTAGCATTATGTCTGGTGTTCGACAAGGGTGCATTTTGTCTCCTTTTCTCTTTAGTTTGGTTGTTGATTATGTTATGCGAAATTCACTTCGAGGGAAAGATTTTGGCCTTAAATGGGCTGGAGATGCGAAAATTTCTGATTTAGATTATGCTGATGATTTAGCCCTTTTCGCAAATGATGTTGATGAGACTGGTAGTAGAGTAGGTTTGGTTATAAACAGAGAGAAAACTAAAGTGATGAAAATTGGTCAGGCAGGTTGTGATTCAGTTAATCTGAATGGTTGCAGTCTTGAGCAGGTGTCACAGTTTAATTATCTTGGGAGCTATGTAACTGATACTGGTGATGTGCGGCATGAGATTAACAGACGAATAGGTATTGCTGCCGGGACTTTTAAGAATCTATGGAGATTGTGGAGAAATAGGCGTATACACCTAAAGACTAAAATTAGACTGTATAATAGTTTGGTTCTTTCTAGGGTTAGTTATGGTAGTGAAACTTGGACGCTGTGTAAACAAGATAACAGGGAACTAGATGCTTTTGATTCTAGATGCTTACGCAGTATGCATCTAGAATTGGGTATTAGGTGGTTTAACTTTGTAACTAATGATGAGGTTAGGCAAAGGAGTCTGCAACCTCTTTTAAGCAGCATATTGTGCAGAGAGAGACTCCGCTGGTTTGGCCATGTTGCCCGTATGGATAATTATAGATTGGCGAATAGGGTTATGAACAGTGTGCCTAGAGGCCTCAGAAGGAGGGGGAGACCTAGGATGCGGTGGGCAGACAATGTCAAACAGGACCTTGTTAGAATTGGTGTGCAGTGGCCGGATGCAGCAGATGTAGCTCAGGACAGATATGCTTGGAGAATTAAACTGCGTGGTCTGGTTGGACCTCCGTAGCCCATGGCTGCTTGAGGATGATGATGATGAAACGGACTATATTAGGATGAATTAATTTGATGGTGCATAATGGAACTAGAGTGTATGTGAGCGTGTAACGATCGTGTAACTCGGTGATACCATAAGGTAGAAGGTAAGTTTTAATAAACTTTAACCTCTGTGGCAAGCAGCTGCTTGAGGGAGAATTTATTTTTTTATATTTTTTTAAATCTCATATTTGAAATGCAAAATCTGCGAAATGTGTACACTACTTGTGCTGCCATCTAATGACAACATAATGAACTAGATTTGACAACTAACTACGATCTTTGTGTTAACGATCAGTTAATTTTCTGCCCAAAATACTAGAACTGAAACCCAATTGAACTACAAATTTCGTCATTTAATGAACAAGAAGTATGGAAACGTGTCATTGCATTAAAAATAAAATTCTGACAAAGTCGCCATAAATATAAATGATTATTATTATTTAAAAATATATACTTTGGCCCGATACTGCAGTTCTGCCAAAACTTTATTGGGTAATGAAACTGTAAGAAATAACTTCGCAGAAATTGAAAATTCCAGAGATGAAAACGTTAAAGCTTTAATGGTTCTTTTCAATTATAATTCCAAACTTTAATAAACATGGGTGAAATCATAGACAAGAAAATTTATTATTTTCTTTTTTGACAATTCTAAGCAAAATTCTCATTTATACGGACCTTTTTTTCTTTTTTGAGGAGAGCAAGATTTATTCAAAAACATATTCTGGCACTTTTTTCTTCAATACTACCATTTGTGCTTCAATCATTTATTAAAATTGTTAATTTTATGCTGTTGCATGTAAATTCTTGGTTCAAAATGTAGTAAATATGCAAAAAAAGCTGAAAAATAAAACATGATATGCTTCCATTAATTTTATTTAAATGCAAGATATTATTGAAAAATAGAATTCAAGAAAACATTCCTAATTTTTCAGTGGTTTACAATAAAAAAAAATACCTCCTCAAGCAGCTGCTTGCCACAGAGGTCTGACAGGAGCCTGTCAGTTTAATACACCATAGTAGAAGAATCTGCGAAGATGGTGGGTCCTCAGTAGATTTTTTGCTAACTGGATGCAGTTGTTCCCAGACGGTCACCCTCCCAAGTGCTGACTGCCCAAAAGCTGCTTAACTTCCGTGATCGGATGAGAACCAGTGTTTTCAGCTTGGTACTGCCATTGGCTGGTTCACAATAATTAAGGAAATTTTTAATAATTTAGTTGTGTTTTACGTCTGAGGGGCACTTGAAGGCTCAGAGAAGGTTGAGGGAGGGGTTGGGTTGTTTTACCTCTGAGCGGCACTTTTTTGCACACCATGCGCTAAATGGCCAGGTCACATGGACCCTGAAGGCTCAGAGAAAGTTGGGGGAGGGGACCCACTGGAACAGCTGTTAGGAAACAGATGACAGCCTCCCGTCAAGGCCATCCAGCGTGTTCTTTAACGTGCACAGGGTATGGCTCTCCCGCACACGGGGCCACGGCTTAACGTCCCATCCGACAGACGGCGGCCTTTCCAAGCCCATCGGTGTCCCCTACTGACCGTGGGCAGGGCGAGGAATTTTGCTGAGATAAATCTCAACGCTGACCCAGCTGGGACTCGGACCTGGGAACTATAGATTACGAGCCTGGCGCGCTACCGACTGAGCCACCCCCACCCCCTGAGGGAGGGGAGTGGACTCACTGGAACAGCTGTTGGGTGACAGATGGTAGCCTCCCATCAAGGCCATCCAGCGTGTTCTTTAACGTTCACAGAGTATGGCTCTCCTGCACACGTGGCCATGGCTAAAAGTCCTGTCTGACGGACGGTGGTCTATTCCAAGCCCATCAGTGTCCCATACTGACCGTGGGCAGAGTGGGAAATTTTGCGAAGATAATTCTCAATGCTGACTGAGCTGGGACTCGAACCTGGGAACTACAGATTAGAAGCCTGGTGCGCTACTGACTGAGTCACCTCCACCATAATAATTTAGTACATTTGATAATGAATAATTCTAAATCATAGAGTTATGCATTTTTATTTTCTCAATCACATGAACTAATATTAGAAAAATTTATGAAAATTAGTGGGAACACCATATGATTTTTATTTCATATAAAAAATATAGTGCTTTTAAAGAACAGGAAAAAAAATTAAATCAAAATGGGATTTCAGATTTTTTTTTAAATTGGCTTTGCCCTAAAATATTGGACAAATGGTTACATAGTCATTTATCTTCTTTACTTCAATTTGCATCATGCAACACAGAAGTGTTCTGGTAAAATTTGACCCTAAAACTTTGCTTGCTATAAAATAAAAATAATAGACATTGCGGCTCATTGAAAAGAACTTCTAGCTCATAAAACAAAACATCAATATATTGACTCTGAATCATTTCTATAAATTATTTCAGTTTCATTATTCTACTCCAGTTTTAGATGCGGTCATGTTGTTTCGGACAAAAATTATTGAAATGGAAAAATATTCCCTTTCCGAAATCAATGCCATGAGGCTCTAAAACTCGTCACCGAAAACTACTATTTCCAGTTTGGCAAACAAATCTACAGGCAGGACTCAGCACCCCCCCCCCCCCATGGGCTCACCCCTTTCTGGCATCCTATCCAAGATTGTCCTTGAATTGCTTCAAGATTCAAAAGAAATCCTGAAAAAAATTATTCAATTCAGCAGCAATTTTACCCTGCTTCTGGTGTCACTATGTCGACGATATATTTTTAATTTAGAATGGCAACAATGCCATCCCCAAATTTGAGGTTTTCATCCTAAAAGATGATGCAGGAGCCTTGATGAGGTCAGTATACCAAAAGCCTACCTACATCCGCTCCATCATATGCATAGACTCATGTACTCAATGGGCATACAAAATTGCAGCCTTCTGTTCTCTCACACATAGAACTTTCGCTGTGTCTTCAAACGAGCAGCTGCTTGAAAAAGAAATTCAAAACATTCATTCCATTGCTGCTTCCCATGGCTACAACTCAACAACAATAGACAAATTAATCAGTAAATATAGAAACAAAAACAGAAGAGATTCGGCTCTCCTCCCAATCACTGACCCCAAATGTACAACCTTTGCCTGACGCATTTCTTACGTTCCTGTCCTATGTGAATCAGTCGCAAATTACTCAAAACCCAAAATATCAAAATTGCTTATAGCCCCGCTACAAATTTGAAGAAATTAATCAAAAGGGACAGGGTCAAATTTAGACAAATTCAAGCATATACCAATTTCCTTTGCATTTTCCAGATAATTCCGTTGTTTACTACATCGACAAAACCATAAATTCTTTACAAGAGAGGTTTGCAGAGAATCAAACTGATGACAGCCAAAAGTAGCTAACAATGGCTGCCGCCGAACTAGCAGTACAACACACGGGAACAAGAGACTGGGAGCATACCGCACTGCTTGCACATCCATCTACTTTCTACGGAACCATAGTGCAAGAGGCTATTGAAATAATTATCTCGTCCATCCCCACCTGCAACTGAGACACAGGAATCACCCTTCATGACACGTAGAAAGAAGCTCTTTCTCTAAACGGACCTAACGTCACTACATGGCATCACTTCACTGAAGATAGAATGTTGTCTTTCCTCCAAAAAGCTTCTGAGTTTTCTCCTAAAAATTATTAACATGCAAATGTTTGAAGGATAGACTTTAAAATTATATTGCTCAATTACAGAGAATTTTATGTTATTTTTAATTAATTTCTGAGCAAGAAGGTCCTTTTAATTGTATAACTAAACAGTTTCAACACTTCATACAACTCATTAATTTTTTTATTTCTTTCCTCAAGGTATTTTTGGAGTTCACCCCCTAAACCTCTCTCCCTCTTAATAGAAGCAGTTGAAATTGATATTTTCGATAATAAAAACACCGCACAGCGTGTTAATTTTGATTGCGTATAAGGGTATTTCTGCACTTTAAATCACTCAGGTTACTAGATGACGTCACGAATGGGGAGAGAGCATAAATCAGGTGCTAGAGGTAATGTAGGTGAAAAGGTTAAAAGTGTAGAGTATGATGGTGAGTTTTCAAGGTATGGACAGTTTTAGGTCTAAAGTTCAGAGAGGTAAGTTTTTCAGTGCAGGAGGGGCAGAAATTTGTTTGACTCCTGATTCAGATTTATTTCTTCTATACATACTTAAATTTTGCACCTTAGGTGTGTCATTTCACAGATGATTTATGTCTAGTTTGATTTTATTTCTTTAAAAATTAGTAATAATCATGGTGCAATTTACATTAATAAATATTATTAATGCATGTTTAGTGGGAAATGTGGGACATTGAGATTTCTAATTTGCAGATCACTCTTTAAACTGTGACCTTAAAAAAATTGCAATTAAAATTTTTTAGCAGAAACTAATAACATTACCATATTTTTTCTTTCGGCGTGCTGCTTACTTTCACCTGAGCATTGTTGATATCAATTTGTCACATGTGATATTCTTGTTTTTCTGCTGCTTTCTCTCTCCTGCTATTATACAGTTTCTTGGGCCTCTTTTATAATGTGACCTTGCTGTGAATTGTGCATAATGTTCTTCATTTTTAGGTTTGTAATCGCAGTTTTTTATATCGTTTTCGAAGAAAACGACAGACTATGTAATTTTTCTCTCCAGACGTGTCTCTTTTGAGTTACATCTGCTGCATTTGGCCACTGTAGGCCAATTCTAGCAAGGTCCTGCTTGACATTGTCTGCCCATCGCATCCTACGTCTCCCCCTTTTTCTGATAACCTTAGGCACAGTGTTAATAATTCTCTCTGCCAATCTCCACCTATGCATATGGGCAACATGGCCAACCCAATGCAGTCTCTCTCTGTACAATGTGCTGCTCAAAAGAGGTTGATGACTCCTTCTAACCTCATAATTACTTAGAAAATCAAACCACCTAATGCCCAAGATACTGCTTAAGCATCTAGAATCAAAGGCACCAAGTTTCTTGTTATCCTGCTTACAAAGGGTCCATGTTTTGCTACCATAACTAACCTAAAAAAGAACCAAACTATTATACAGCCAAATTTTAGTCTTTAGGTGTATACGCCTATTTTTTCATACTCTCCATAGATTCTTAAAACTCCCAGTGGCAATCCCTATTCTTCTACTTATCTCATACCACACATCACCAATGTCTGTTACATAGCTCCCAAAATAAATCAACTGAGACACTAGCTCAATAGTACAGCCATTGAAAGCAACTGAAACACCATCTGCCTGACCAATTTTAATCACTCTATTTTTTCTTTGTTTATCACCAAACCTACTCTATTACCAGTCTCATCGACAGCCCTAATGAATGAATTCATCTCATTAACAAGGCCAACAAGGCCAAATCACCTGCATAATCTAAATCAGAAGTTTTGAAATCTCTGGAGCATTTAAGGCCAAAATCTTTCCCTTACAGTGAATTTCACATAAAATGATCAATAGCCAAACAAAATTCACCCTTGTCTAACTCCACTAGCAGTGCTAAGCCAATCACTGCAAGACATACCAATTCTCACACATATGATTTCAGTGTTCTTATTGGCTGTTTGAATGAGTTTACTGATCTATTGAGAGTCAATGCAATTTTCTATATGATATTTGATTGTTGATAGGGATATGATTTTCTATAGGATAGATCAAAACTCTATTCCCTAATCTATAGGTATTCAAATGAGCAACATGGCCAAACCAGCAGACTCCCACTCTGCACAATATGTTGTTTAAAGGCGCTGCTGACTCCTTTGACTAACTTCGTAATTACAAACATGGCCTGATCAAGGGGCGGAGGCTAACCACCCTTTCAGGATCTGAATAAGGGAAAAAGAGGCAAAAAAATTTAAACTAATTTATATTTCATGCACTTTTCAATGTTATTTTTTTTAACTCTAACACGGTGGGGGGGGGGGGATGATATACTTCATTCTAGAGTCTGACCCCTCTTTCCCTCCTTTTACATTTTTTTTGCTCAAATCTGTTTCTTGCCCCCCTCTCTTGACTTCTTCCTAGGTCCGGCCAGCTTACAAAGTTGAACTACCTGGGCCACAGGATACTGTGTAAGCATGTAAAATCTAAAAGTTAAGGTTATCTTTTAGATACATTATCTTTTAGATTTTAGATTTCTTTATTTATGGTATCAAGATTCCTGTTATTTTGTTTGCAAAAGGGTTCAAGTATCACTACCATAACTAAATCTAGAAAAACCAAAATATTATAGTCTCACAAAATTTACAAGAGTAATCCCTATTTTTTTGTTTATCTCATGCTACACATAATCAAAATCTCTGATATGGTTCCAAAAATAATTAAACTGAGACACCTGCTCAACAGTATGACCATTCAGATTAAATGAATCACAGCCTGCCTGACCAATTTTCATCACTTTATTTTTCTTTCTGTTTATCACCAAGCCTACTCTATTACCAGTCTCATCAACAGCTTGAATGAAAGAGTTCATCATCATCATTTGCCAAAAGGGCTAAATCACCAGCATACTATAACTCAGAAATTTCAGACCCGTAGACCATTTACCCCCAAAATCTTATCCTTACAGTGAATTTTGCATAACATAATCATTAACCAAACTAAAAAGGAAAGGAGACAAAATGCACCCTTATGGAACACCAGAAGCATTGCTAAGCCAATTGCTTCAAGCCTTATCAACTCTCACACATGACTTAGTGTCTTTATAGAGAATTTTCATTATGTTAAATAACTTTGAACTGATCTACACATCCCCTACCACTTATGAATCCACATTTCTCATCACGCAATTGCCTGTCAACCAGATTCTTAATTCTATTAAACACAAACATGTAATAACTTTTCCTTCAACATAGAGTAGGCTGATACCCCTATAGTTATCACAAGAACTGCAGTCACCTTTTTTGAAAATAGGGATAATATTAGCTCTGTTAAAATCCTTAAGAACCATGCCTTTATGATAAAAGATATTCAGAATTTCAGTCATCCATGTGGTAACCATAACATTCCCAACTCTAAGCATTTCTGTAGTAATTTCATCTACCCTTTGGAATTTAGGTTGTTCAGTTTTAGAAACAGCTAAAATAACTCAGACTGTGTTATAGGGTCAACATTAAAGCCACTAATGGGCTACATCTATCATCATTACAAAGAATGGGAGTAGGACTAACCACATTGTTAAAACATCACTGAAATGCTCAGCCCACTTAGCCATGACGAAATCATCATCTTCAATAACCTTACCTTAACAGCACAAAACATTAACTAATTGTTACAGCTATCAGTTGTTATGCTGTCTAGCTGCTTCCATGGCTATGTGAGCCAAAGATTCTTATCAGCTGCTATCCAATCCTTTACATGTTTATTAAGCTCTCTGTAATGTTTTCTGTTAGGGATAGTAGGGTACTGATTAAGGACATGCTGCAGTTGTTTCCTTCCAAAATAAGTTCCAGTGCCTTATCACTGAAATAATTTTGACTCCTCTGCACCTTTTTACTGAAAACAGTACTATTAGTTTCAAGAAAATCCTTCTCAAAACAGACCCATTCTTCCTCAACTAAGGAAGCGTACCTTGTTGTCATAATTACTAAGTAACGTATCATGGTAAGCTTAAGCTATAACTGGGTCTTTCAGAGTTTCAATGTTAGATTTCACTTTTTTAACCTTACAACACTTTTAATATACGTAATGTTAAGATCAAATTTCAGCTGCCCTATATACAAGTGCAGACTGGTAAGGCGAGTTGAGTGTTGTAGCTTTATGGGCACCAAGTGATGAGGGCCCTTAGAACCTCATGAGAGCAGGATTTTTTGAATAATAATCATATTACTTCAAAGAATTTCCACAGATTTGGGAGGGAATTCTTTTTAGGCTTCAAATATGAGCTCTCAAAAGAATAACTTTAAAATCTTGAAGAAGAAGCTGAATTTTTCATTTCAGCCAGGCCCCTTTACTACAAATATTCTATTTGTTGCCACATAACACAGCAAGCATGACAAACCCTGGTTCCGTCGAAGACATTACCAGTTAATGGAATGCTGTGAAATATCTACTGTTGGGGGCAATGCTACACCATATAGATGAATATCATTCCCAACATCCTATGGCGAGCAGCCCTATAGAAGAAAAGCTGATCCATTGTCAAAACCTAAATTTACTCTGTTCCCTGGTTAGCCATGAACATGGATATATAGATGCAAGTTCGCTCGGCACCTGGGGTGGAGACTCTTTGTGGGACCCAGACTTTGAAAAGGGCCCTTGCCTACTAGGGCACCACTCCATTCTGCAGGGCCCTTGAACTGCTCCACTGAGCACCTGATTCTGAGGTATTGGCAATGTCCAACTGGGCCACGAAACCAGACAGCAATGACTTCGACCTCAGTTGGTCTTGGCTCTGTCCAACCGGAGGACCAGACCGGTCAGCAGAGTCTTCGACCGGTTGCTGGGCCTCAAGCCCCCCACCATAACAAGGTGGTCCCCTATCGCTACAGACTGTATCTTTCAAAACATGGACCAGTCTGCCCCTGTGTATATGACCTGGTGCACCTAACAGAACTTATCTCTGCAAAATTCCGGCCCTGTCCATAGTCAATAGGGGACACCAAAGGTTTGGAAATACTGCCACCATTGGATGGAATGTTAAACCATGGCTCCATATGTGGGAGAGCCATAACATGTGCACATTAAAGAACATGCTGGGTGGCCTTGACAGAAAGCAACCATCTGTCTCCCAACAGCTGTTCCAGTGGGTCCCCTCTACCAATGTTCTCTGAGCCTTCAAGGACTGGCCATTAGCCCATGGTGTGCAAAAAAGTACTGCTCAGAGGTAAAACAACCTAACAGCACTAGGCTATTTGCTCATATGCAGCCCATCCAGTGAAAAACGTGTACTATTTATGTCATGGTGCTTGTAAAAAGTGGTAGCTATTCTCAAACCATTGAATTTAATTACTTGAAGAAGTCGTTGCCATTGCAGCTACCAATATCAACTGACCTATCAGCCCTCCTCAAAGGTCAGAATCAGTACCAACTTTAGCATTGAAGTCACCTAGAACAATAGTAATATCTCCTTTCTTGACAGAATTGAAAACATCCTAAAGTTGCCCATAAAAACTATCTTTCTAATCCTAGTTGGCCCTCTCAGTGGGGGCATAACAACAGATAACATTCCAGTTTTTAATGCCTGCCTGAAATTTTAACATGGCAATGCCTTTCATTAATGCACTCATATCCCACAAGTGCATTACCAGCATGTCTCATGAGAAGTAAACCTATGACTTAGAGATGCTTTTCTTCTTTCCTCACTGGAAAGAGAAATTTAAGGTTATGGTATCTGACCTTTCTCTCCATGTGGTCTCTTGCAAACCAAAAATATCTAATAATGGTGGAATTCTTGTGTGAGAACATCAAGATAATAATCTCTGTGTAGAGACCTCACATTCCAACTACCTGTGGTGAGAAATAGTTAGTGGGATGTTTATAGAAACTTCATATGTTATCCACTAATAAGCACTTTGAAGTCGATTAAAAGTTTTTCGAATTTTTTTAGAGGAAAAATTGTCTTGAGCTGGGTGGAATATTAACCCATGACCTCCTAATAATATGTCAGGTGCTCTGGACCATTAAGCTACCAGCCGCCAATCACGATCTCTAACTAAAGCTATGAACATTTCTATTATGTTGCATATAGGCACTATTCAGGCATCTAGCCGCAAGCAACTTTTTATTTGCCATATAGATGGAAAGTATGTCCTAGAAGTATGCTAGTGATAAATAATGGAATAAACTTGACATATTCAATATCTACTAATAAATCAGCACTTTTAAGTCGATTCAAATTTTAGCCTATTTATGACCTAATAGAAATATTCATTGCGTTAGTTAGAGGAGATCTTGATCGGCAGCTGGTAGCTCAGTGGTCCAGAGCACCTGATATGTTATCAGGAGGTCGTGGGTCCATATCCCACCCGGCTCAAGACAATTGTTCCTCTAAAATTGAATTGACTTCAAAGAGCCCATTTATTAAGGGATATTGAATATGTTGAGTTTATTTCATTGTTTATCACTAGCATACTTATGGTCTGTAAATGGTAGCTAGGTAGACACTGGAAAGAGAGCTATGCACCAATCCCCTGTGATTAAGCATAGAACAGGCCATGCCTAGCACCTAATGTCCGACCCCACCTTCTCGTGATGCAGACCGTTAGTACCTTTCAAAAGAGATACTCTCTTGTGGAAGTGAACGGAAGGGGAGGGCTGCCAGATTAGTGTGGCCTACTGATCTGGACAACTATGGCTACTTCTCTTTTTTTTTCTACCCTGCTGAGGAGTGGTCAACCACACAGGGTCCTGGTGCTGACCATATAAACCAACTGGACTGAATTATGGCTCTGAGATTGATTATGGATCTTGATTTTGTTGCACTAGTGGGCCTCTGTGGAGGGAAAATCTTACGCTGTGTTTTCTGTTTGTTTATGGGTTGACAGCCCCAAGTGAATAGATTCACAGGATATGTTTATCAGCTGGTGGATAATCCTGAGCAGATGTCATCGCAGCCACCTGAACTCTTTGCTTCTATTGGCATCATCAAATTCTACATTGAAGGAAGTCTCCCAGTGTAGATGGCTTCAGCCTTTAGTGGTGGGGTAACTGGTCTTTGCCCATGTCTGCGATTAGGGGGATGTCTGATATTGTCGGCGTTCCCTCTCTCAATAAACATAGATTCTTTAAACATCCCAGTAACCATTTTCTCCTATAGGTAGTTGGAATGTGAGGACTCTGCACAGAGCTTTTTCTCTTGATGTCCACACACAAGAATTCCACCATTATAATTTAGATATTCTCGGCTTGCAAGAGACCAGATGGACAGATAAAGGTCAGATTCTTAAAAATAATCTTAACTTTCTCTTTTCAGGGAGGGACGACAATAAGCATCACCAAGGTGTGGGTCTGCTTCTCAGCTGACATGCTAGTGATGCTCTTCTAGGATATGAGTGCATTAATGAAAGGTTTCTTACAGCAAAATTTCAGACAAGCGTTAAAGACTTGAATGTTATCTGCTGTTATGCCCCCACTAAGGATGCCGATGAGGATGAGAAGGATAGGTTTTATGAACAACTTCAGGATATTTTGAATTCTGTCAAGAAAGGAGATATTACCCTTGTTCTTGGTGACTTCAATGCCAAAGTTGGTACTGACTCTGACCTTTGGGGAGGAGTAATAGGCCCTTTTGGTATTGGTAGCTGCAATGGCAATGGGCAACGTCTCCTAGAGGTAAGTAAACTCAATGGATTCAGAATAACTAACACTTATTACAAACACCGTGACATACATAAGTACACATGGGTTTCACCTGATGGGCTGCATAGGAATATGATTGATTATATATTAATTAGCAGCAAATGGGCTAGTTCTGTTAGGAATACCAGGTCATATAGGGGAGCTGAAATTGAACCTGATCATTACCTTGTTAAAACTGTCTTGCATCTTAAATTTAAAAAAGTGTTTGCTAGGGTTAAAAAATTTACTTTTAATACTGAAGCTCTGAAAGACCCTGTTATAGCCAAGGCTTATCATGATAGGTTACTTATTCATTATGACAGTCATGGTATGCTTACTACTGAAGTTGAAGAAGAATGGGATCATTTTAAATAGGCTTTTTTGGACACTAACAGTGCTCTTTTGGGAAAAATGGAGAAGAGGAGACAAAATTATCTGAGTGATAAGGCACTTGAGCTTATTTCGGAAAGAAAGAACTGCAGGAATGCCCTTAATCAATACCCTTCCAGTCCTAATAGAAAGGATACAGAGAGCTTAACAAATGTGTAAAGGATCAGTCAGCTGCTGATAAGAATCTTTGGCTTGATGGCTTGGCTGACAAAGCCGAGGAAGCAGTTAGACAGCACAACAGCAGAGAGCTGTACCAGATAGTTAATGTTTTGTGTGGTAGAAAACGAACAGGTAAACAGGGATTGAAGGATAAACAAGGTAAGGTTATAGAAGGTGAGGATTCTGTCATGGCTAGGTGGGCTGAGCATTTGAGTGATGTACTATACAATGTGGTCAATTCTTTTCCCATTGTTTACAATGATGATAGATGCATTGGTGACTTTAATGTTTGCCCTATAACACAATCTGATGTCATTTTGCCTGTTTCTAAACTTAAATTACATAAATCCCCAGGAATAGATCAAATTACTACAGAAATGCTTAGAGCTGGAAATATTTCGGTTACCACTTGGATGACTGAAATTCTGAATATCTTTTATGATAAGGGCATCGTTCCTAAAGATTTTGAGAGAGCTATTATTATCCCTATTTTCAAAAAAGGTAATCGCCGTTCTTGTGATAACTATAGGGGTATCAGCCTACTCTCTGTTCTAGGTAAAATTATTTGCATGATTGTGATTAATACAATTAAGAATCTGGTTGAAAATCAATTGCGTGATGAGAAATGTGGATTCATAAGTGGTAGGGAATATGCAGATCAGATATTTTCACTTAGGCAGATTCTTGAGAAATGTTTAGAGTTTCAGAAACCTTTGGTTGCTAGCTTTGTTGATTTCAAAAATGCTTTCGACTCTGTTGATCGTCATAATTTGTGGTTGATTGTGCGATCATATGGTATACCTGACAAGTTAGTTAACATAATGAAAGCTCTCTATAATAACACTGAGTCATGTGTGAGAATTGGTAAGGCTTGTAGCAATTGGTTTAGCATTACTTCCGGTGTTCAACAAAGGTGCATTTTGTCTCGTTTTCTCTTTAGATTGGTCATTGATTATGTTATGCGAAATTAATTTCAAGGGAAAGATTTTGGCCTTAAATGGACTGGAGTTACGAAAATTTCTGATTTAGATTATGATGATGATTTAGCCCATTTGGCAAATGATGTTGATGAGATGAACTCTCTCATTCAATCTGTTGATGAGACTGGTAGTAGAGTAGGTTTGGTTATAAACAGAGTGAAACTAAAGTGACGAAAATTGGTCAGGCAGGCTGTGATTCAGTTAATCTGAATGGTTGCAGTCTTGAGCAGGTGTCACAGTTTAATTATCTTGGGAGCTATGTAACAGATAATGGTGATGTGCGGCATGAGATTAACAGAAGAATAGGGATTGCTGCCGGGACTTTTAAGAATCTATGGAGAGTGTGGAGAAATAGGCGTATACACCTAAAGACTAAGATTAGACTGTATAATAGTTTGGTTGTTTCTAGGGTTAGTTATGGTAGTGAAACTTGGACACTTTGTAAACTAGATAAGAGGAAACTAGATGCTTTTGATTCCAGATGCTTACACAGTATCTTGGATATTAGGTTGTTCAAATTTTTAACTAATGATGAGGTTAGGCAAAGGAGTTTGCAACCTCCTTCAAGCAGCATATTATGCAGAGAGAGTCTCTGTTGGTTTGGCCATGTTGCCCGTATGAATAATTATAGATTGTCGAATATGGTCAGAAAATTATGCCTAAAGGCCTCAGAAAGAAGGGGAAACCTAGGATGCAATGGGCAGACAATGTCAAACAGGACCTTGTAAGAATTGCACGGTCTGGTTGGACCTCCATAGCCCATGGCTGCTTCAGGATGATGATGATGATCATACTTGTAAGACATGCTTTCCATCTATATGGCAAATGGAATGCCGCTTGTGGCTAGATTGCCTGAATAGGAAATATGTTTCTTCAAAGGAAATCTCTTTCCTTGCCACACACACACTCTTCCTTAATATTTTCTAGATCTAGGCCGTTTTTGATAAGGCTTTTATTGTCTGTCTGAATAAGTTTATTGAGAGTTAATGCAATTTTCTATGTATGTTTTAGTGTTGACAGGGATAGGATTTTCTGTAGGATTTTTCATAACACTATTCCCTAAACTATTGTTATCCATAAGGACAACTTGGCCAAACCTACAGATTCCCACTCTGCACAAGGCCTAGCCAAAACCACCTTGATACACCAGAGCTGGACAACCATGAACGAAAGGGGAAAAGAAAAGAGTTTCCTGTTTTGATTTTTTTTTATTTGCAAAGGGTACAAATTTCACTACCATAGCTGAGTCTAGAAAAAAAAAATAACCTCTTATATAGTCACATTTTAATATTAAGGTGTATATGCCTATTTCTCCACACTCTATATAGATCTTCAAAATTCCCAACAGTAATTCCTACATTTTTCTGTTCGTCTCATGACATACATCACCAGTATCCAATAATAATTTCAATGAGCCTCCTGCTCAAGTGTGTGACCATTCAAATTAAATGAACCACAGGCTGCCTGAACAATTTTCATTACTTTAGTTTTCTCTATGTTTATCACCAAACCTACTCTACTAGCAGTCTCATAACAGCTCAAATGAAAGAGTTCATCATCATATTCAAAAAGGTCCAAAGCATCAGCATAATATAACTCAGAAATTTCAGATATGTAGACCATTTACCCCTAAAATCTTACCCATGCAATGATTTCGCATAACGTAATCAATGACAAAACTGAAAAGAAAAGAATAAAAAAAAGATGCACCTTGTTGAACAGCAGAAGCAATGCTAAGCCAATTGCTGCAAGCCTAACCAACTCTCACACATGACTGAGTTTCATTACAGAGAACTTTCATTATGTTAAATAACTTGTCTTGTATGCCATATGATCACACAATCAATTGATGACAATCACCAGACTCAAAAGCTTTTTTGAAATTTACAAAGCTAGTAACCACAGGTTTCTAAAACTCTAAACATTTCTCAAGAATCTGCCTGAGAAAAAATATCTGATCTACACATCCCTACCATTTCTGAATCCTTATTGCTCATCTCACAATTGCCTCTCAGCCAGATTCTTAAATCTATTAAGAAAAATTATGCGAAGAACTTTACCTGGAACAGAAAGTACGGTGATACGCCTATAGTTATCAAAAGAACTGTGATCAAATTAAAAAGAAAGTAATAATGATTGCTCTAGTGAAATTCTTAGGAACAATGCTTTTATGATAAAAAAATATATTCAGAATTTCATTAGTTATATAGTAACAGAAGCATTGACAGCTGTAAGCATTTCAGTAGTAATTTCATCTACCCCTGGGTATTTATGTAGTTTAAGTTTAGTGATAATAAAAATAACTTTGTACTCTGATATAAGTCAGACATTATAGCCAGTAATGCATCTATCATAATTGCAAACAATGGGAGTTGGAGTAAATACATAGTTTAGAACTTCTCTGAAATGCTCAGTCCACCTAGCCATGATTGAATCCTCACCTTCAATAACCTTATCTTAACAACACAAAACCTTAACTATGTGGTACAGCTATCTACTGTTATGCTGTCTAACTGCTTCCATGGCTATGTCAGCTAAGGCACCTCACCAGAGATTCTTATCAGATGCTACCTTTATCTTTTACACGTTTATTAAGCTCTCTGTAACACTTTCTATTAGGAATAGTAGGGTGCTGAATAAGGACATTTCTGCAGTTGTTTCCTTCCAAAATAAGCTCCAGTACCTTATCTCTCAAATAATTTTGCCCTCTTCCCCATTTGATTCAAAATAGTAGTGTTAGTTTCAAGAAAATCCTTCGTAAAATGACCCCATTCTTCTTCAACTCTAGTAATCAAGATGAGTTTTAGCTGTTACTGTGTCTTTCAAAGCTTCAGTGTTAAAATTCACTTTTTTTAATCTTAGCAGAACACTTCTTAAGTAAAAGTTCCAACACACTTTTAATAAAGGTAATTGTCAGATTGAATTTCAACTATATATGCAGGTGCTGAACTGGTAAGGGTGTTGAGTGCTATAGATCCCTAGGCCCTTATGAGAGCAGGATTTTTTTTTAAAAAATAATAATTATTACTTCAAATATTTCCACAGAATTTGAAAAAACTCATTTTATGCCTCAGGAGAACCAATTTTTCTGCTGAGGTCTTGCCAACCTCACAGACCTTCTACTATGGCATTAAATATTGAATAAAGTCGACTTTCTTGGTATATGCTAAATATTAACCACTTTGTAAGTCGATGTATTTTTAGAGGAAAAATTGTCATGAGCCAGATGGGATATGAACCCATGTCCGTCTGATAACATGTCAGGTGCTCTAAACCACTGAGCTACCTGCCACCGATCAAGATTTCTTCTAATTGACGATATGAACATTCTCAACCTATAGTACATATTCCATTATGTCTCGTATAGGCACTGTTCGGGCGATCTTAGCCACAATATGGAAAATCAATGCTTTAAAGATGGAAAGTATGTCTTACATGTATACAATTGATTAACTAAGGCATTAATTTGCTGTAATGTGGCTAAGATCGCCCGAACAGCACCTATATCTGACATAATGCAATATGTACTATAGGTTGAGAATGTTCATATCGTCAATTAGAAGAAATCTTGATCAGTGGCTGGTAGCTCAGTGGTTTGGAGCACTTGACATGTTATCAGGAGATCATGGGTTCATATCCCACCTGGCTCAAGACAATTTTTCCTCTGAAATTAAATCGACTTAAAAAGTGGTTAATATTAGTACTATGGCATATTAACTGACATGCTCCCTTCGGACCTCTTTGGTAAGCAGCTGCTTGAGGGGGTATTTATTATTTTTTATATATGAGCTCTCAAAAGAATTACTATTGAAATCTCGTTTACTAAATGCTGAGTCTCTGGGGATAAAAAGGCTAGTCTCTTATGCAGCCCATCTGGTGAAAAACACGTGTACTTATGTATGTCGTTGCATTTAAAAAAAGTGTTAATTTGCTCATACGATTAAGTGCCCATTGCCATTGCAGTTAAAAATGCCAAGGGACCTATCAGCCCTCCTCAATGGTATGTTACCAACTTTAGCATTGAAGTTGCCTAAAACAAGGGATAAATATCTCCTATCTTGACAGAATTGAAAACATCCTAAAGTTACCCGTAAAAACTATATATCTAATTCTAGTCAGCACTCTCAGTAGGGGCATAACAACAGATAGCATTCCAGTTTTTAATGCTTGCCTGAAATTGTAACTGTGAGATACCTTTCATTAATGCACTCATATCACATAAGTGCATCACTAGCCTTGCTATTAAGTAGCAAACATACGACTTAGAGATGCTTTCCATCATTCCTCACTGGAAAGAGAAATTTAAGATTATTCTCAGGTATCTGACCTTTCTGTCCATGTGGTCTCTTGAGAGCCGAAAGTATTTTAGTTATAATGGTGAAATTCTTGGGTGAAACCATCAAGGCAATACTCTCTGTGTAGAGTCCTCACATTCCTACTGCCTGTGGTGAAAAATGGTTTCTGAAATGTTTACAGAAACAATGTTTATTGAGAGAGGGAATGCCAAAAATATCAAACAGCCCCCTAATCACAGGCATGGGCAAAGACCTGATCCCCCACTATTAAAAACTAAACCCACCTATCCTGAAAGACTGCGAAGGGTCTCTGACCAAGATTATCCACTTGCTGATAAAATGTATCGTGTGAATCTATTCATTGGGTCTCTCAACACACAAACAAATAGAAGACACAGTGGAAGTTTATCCCTCAACAGGAAACCAATAATGCTGCAAATTCAGGATTTATAAACGAGCTCAGAGCTGTTATTTCATTCTGTTTGGTGTATATGATCAGGTCTGTGTAGTTGATTACTCCTGAACAGGGTAGGAAAAAAAATTAGCTATAAGAGATCAAATCAATAGGCCAAACTGATTGGCTGCCCTCCTCTTCTGTTCTCCAGAAAAAGAGAGTATCTCTTTTGAATGGTACTAATGGTCTGCACCATCAGAATATTTGGTCAGACTTTAGCTGCTAAGCCCGGATGGTTCTACGCATCATCACAAGTACTCTGAGTTAATAAAACGAAAGTACAGGGTACGACTTGTAAATTTCTCTTGCTGGTAAATTTTGTAGTGGCCCTTTCCTTTATTTTAATAGTCTCCTTCATTGGTTCTTTAAAAATACACTGCTCGACATTGAAAATGCCCCACCTAGAAGAACATGTCGCACAAAGATGCAAATAGAAAGGTAGTTGTGTGCAGTTGAGATTTGCTAACGATGATAATCCGGAGCCAATGATGTGTGGCTCAAAAGATAAAAGGTGCAAGGAGGAACAAGGATGGTAATTGTGTCTATGCAGGTAGAAGTCGTGTGAACAGTTGAGATTAGGTGGTTCCTCTTATAAATTGTTGAGCCAGTGCTGATCAGGAATGTCATCGGCATGTTTATCACCATTTGGATGCTTTTGAGAGAGGACGAATTATGTGAAGCTGGATGGACTGATGTCGTGCCACTGCCCATGTTCATCGTGATAGACCAACTGTTGGATGCTCTTGGCAGCAGTGATGAAATGAGGGTTCAAGTGTGCATTGCAGAGGGAGTAATGCCATCCAACATACGTCAGCACGGCTTGATAGGCGCATTGTTCGACATGCTTGTTTGTATATATTTTTTTTGTATACATATCTTTCATATTGCTTTTCTTATCTCGTTTAAAAAGAAAACGAAATAAAAAGCAACTATAGCAATATAGTAGAGAGAAAAATATATATTTAAGTATTATTTATTATTGTTTGTTGTTATTTATTATTATTGTAGTTTCTTTATAGAGATAAATGAAAAATTCTTTTTTGGGCTACATTGGAATTGATGAAATATTATAATTCACTCTTTCAAAATATTCCTAGAACTATAACTACGCCCTCTAACAGTAGAAAAATTTTATAATTTAGAATTAATGTTGGAAACGATGTATTTATGCAAATAATTTTGGAGGTGGAATGTGGAGATTATGGAATTTTCATTGGTAACAGTAAGTTAGCTTATTACACCCATGGCGGTTTTTTTTTTTGGTGGTGGTGGGGGGGGGTTATGTAAACACAATTTAGAGTTTTTGCAGATATTTGCTTTTTTGAGTTAGATAGCAATTGATAAAATATTATGATTCGCACTTTTGGAATCTTTTGAACACTAATTGCTCCTTTAAATGGTGAAAAAGATTCAAAATTCCAAAATTTGAAACGAATATTGCATGCATGCATATACATAGAACATCCTCATGCAGCCATGTACTACATTCCTGTTTACTGTGCAATTTTTTCTGAGCTACTGTTGCTGCATTTAGCCACTCTAGGCCAATTTTGGCAAAGTCCTGTTTGACATTGTCTGTCCATCTCTTCCTTGGTTTCCCCCTTTTTTTCGAAACCCTTAAGCACAGTGTTCATAATCCTGTATGTATACTGGCAACATGGCCAAACCAATCCATCTCACTCTGCACAATATGCTGTTCAAAGGAGGTTAATGATGCTTTCTCCTAAACCTCATCATTACTTAAAAAGTCAAACCGAAACTAATGCCGAAGATACTGCGTAGGCATTTACAATTAAAAGCATTATGTTTCTTGTTATCCTGCTTAGAAAGGGTCCATGTTTCTCTAGCAAAGCTAACCTTAGTCTGTATAAGAGTTTGGTTCTTTCTAATTTTAGTCTTTAGATGTATACACCTATTTTTCCGCACTCTCCGTAGATTCTTAAGAGTCCCAGCGGCAATCCCTATTCTTCTATTTATCTCACACTGCACATCACCAGTTACATAGCTCACAAGATAATTAAACTGAAACATTTGCTCAAGAGTGCAGCCATTCAAAGCAACTGAAGCACTATCTACCTGAACAATTTTCATCACTTTAGTTTTATTTCTGTTTATCACCAAACCTACTCTATTATCATTCTCATGAACAGCCCTAATGAAAGAATTCATCTCATCAACATCATTAGCCAATAGGACGAAATCATTTGCCAATCATAATCTAAATAAAACCAAATCATAATCTAAATCACAAAATTTGTAATCTCTAGATCATTTAAGGCCAAAATCTTTCCCTTGCAAAGAATTTCGCATTAGATAATCAATAACTAAAGAGAAAAGGAGACAATCGCTAGAAGATGTACCAACTCTCACACACAATTTAGTGTTATTATAGAGAGCTCTCATTACACTAAACATCTTATCAGGTATTCCATATGTTCTAACAATCAACCACAAATCATGTCGATCAACAGAGTCAAAAGCCTTTTTGAAATCTATAAAGCTAGCAACCTCAGGTTTCTGAAACTCTAAACATTTCTCAGGAATCTGACTAAGTGAAAATATTTGATCAATACATCCCCTACCACTTCTGATTCTGCACTGTTCATCATGCTGTTGTCCATGAACCAAAATTCTTATCTCTATTAAGTATAATCATGCAAAGAACTTTACCTTAAAAAGAAAGTAAACTAATTTCACTATAATTATCACAAGAACTGCAATCGTCTTTTTCAAAAATTGGGGACAACAATAGGTGTAGTAAAATTCTTATGAACAACACTTCAATCATAAAAAAATTCATAATTTCAGTTGGACATGTGGCAACAGAAGCCAGTAATGCATTTATCCTTAGTGGAAACAATGGGAGTAGAAATAATCACATTATTTACACCCTCTCTGAAATGATCAGCCCATTTACTCATCACAGAATCCTCACCTTTGACCACCTTGCCATGTTTATCCCCCAATCCCTGTATACCTGTCTGTTTCTTCCCACTTAAAACATTAAATATCTGATACAACCCCCTGCTGTTGTGCTGTCTAACTGCTTCCTCAGCTTTGTCCGCCAAACTATCAAGCCAAAGTTTCTTATCAGCTGTTAACTGATCTTCTACACGTTTATTAAGGATAGATTTTTCGTATTAATCTTGCACTTCCTTCTTTCAGAAATTAGTGCCATAGCCTTACCAGTCAAATAATTTTGTTTCTTCTGCACCATTTTACCCAAAAGAGTACTATTGGTTTCAAGAAAAGCCTGTTTAAACTGATCCCATTTTTTCTCAACTTCAGCAGTATTCAAACCACTATTGTCATTGACTAAGTAGCCTATCATGCTATGTTTGGATATTTCTTGATCTTTCGGCCATTCAGTGTTATAGCTAATTTTTTTAACCTGAGCACATTTCTTACTGCTTAAACTTCAGCTGCAAAACACTTTTGACCAGATAATGATCAGACCCAATTTCGGCTAACCTGTATAATCTGGTATTCCTAACTGAACTAGCCTATTTGCTGTTAATTAAAATGTAATCTGCCATATTCCTGTGAAACCCATCAGGTGAATACCATGTACATTTATTAATCTCAGTGTTTATAGTCATCATCATCATCCTCAAGCAGCCATGGGCTATGAAGGTGCAACCAGACCATGTAATTTAGTTCTCCAAGCAAGTCTGTCAGCTACATCTGATGCATCTGGCCACTGCACACCAATTCTAAAAAGGTTCAGTTTGACATTGTCAGCCCACCGCATCCTAGATCTCCCACCTTTCTGATGCCTTTAGGCATACTGTTCATAACGCTATACTTTAATCTATAATTATCCATACGTGCAACATGGCCAAACCAACGGAGTCTCTGCACAATATGCTGCTTAAATGAGGTTGCCGACTCTTTTGCCTAACTTCATCATTAGTTACAAAGTTGTACCACCTAATGCCCAAGATACTGCATAAGCATCTAGAATCAAAAGCTTCTAGTTTCCTAATATCTTGTTTACAAAGCATCCAAGTTTCACTACCATAACCAACCCAAGAAAAAACCAAACTACTATAGGTTAATTTTAGTCTTTAGGTGTATTCGCCTATTTCCCCACACTCTCCAAAGATTCCTAAAAGTCCCGGAAGCAATCCCTATTTGTCTGTTAATCTCATGCCACTCATCACCAGTATCAGTTTCATAGCTCCCAAGATAATTAAACTGTGACACGTGCTCAAGACTGCTACCATTAAAATTAACTAAATCACAGCCTGCCTGACCAATTTTCATCACTTTAGTTTTCTCTATGTTTATAACCAAACCTACTCTACTACCAGTCTCATCAACAGCTCGAATGAAAGAGTTCATCTCATGAACATCGTTAACTGATAGGACCAAATCATCAGCATAATCTAAATCAGTCTTCGTATCTCCAGTCGTATCTCCAGTCCATTCGTATCTCCAGTCCATTTAAAGCCAAAATCTTTCCCTTGAAGTGAATTTTGCATAACATAATCAGTAACGAAACTAAAGAGAAAAGGAGATAAAATGCACCCTTGTCGAACACCAGAAGTAATGTTAAACCAATTGCTACAAGCCTTACCAACTCTAACAAAAATAATAGTAGAGTTACATAGTGCGGTAATTAAAATTAAAGTTATTTAATTATCTATGACACTCCTAAATATTTTTAAGCACTTGAACGCATAGAACTATGCTATCAAGTATCAATAATTATTAAAGAGAGATTTACGTACCATGCCTTAGAGGATGGGTAGCAACTGGAACTTCCTGGGATGCTTTAGGTGAGAAATTTAAAATTCGTCGTTCCTGCCAGCAACTGATTAGAGGAGGAAGACATAACAAATAAATAAAAAAATAATCTCCACAACTCAGTGGAGATTAAAATAAGGATGATGGCTGCCAATGGTTTACCTGCCCTGGTGAATGAAATAACCATTTAGACTTTTGATAGCATAGTGTGTTTAAAAAGGTTTCTGATCCAAGGCAAGTGTTTCGTGCCTTTCCTATTGGCGCTTCATCAGGTGGGAAGTGAGGAACTTAAGCAGATGCAGGAGAGGCTGTTGGTTGTTCTGCATGGGGGAGGGGTGTGAGGCCATAAATTGACATGCCAGTGGCTCAGCTCTGAAGATCGGAGTGGTCGGCAGATGTGCGGGTGCCTGTAATGCAATCTGCATGTAAAGGAATTTGGGAAAGAGTGTGGGATTATGGGAAATCGCCAAGATCAGCATATGTCAAGAGAGCTTCACTATTTGTGGCTATTAATTCATAATTATAATGAGTGGGGTGCTTTCAGTGAATTAATAAATTTCGTAAACTGAAATTTTAGGTTAAGGTAATTACGTTTTTGAGGATCTCAATAATGGTTTTCATATTGGTATTGCAAGTTTTTTTTTGTTGGGGGTGGTACTCTCACACATGACTCAGTGTTGGGTTGGGTTGTTTTACCTCTGAGCAGCACTTTTTTGCACATCATGGGCTAAATGGCCAGGTTACATGGACCCCAAAGGCTCAGAGAAGGTTGGGGGAGGGGACCCACTGGAACAGCTGTTGGGAGACAGATGGTAGTCTCCCGTCAAGGCCATCCAGCGTGTTCTTTAACGTGCACAGGGTAGGGCTCTCCCGCACACGGGGCCACGGC
Organism: Ryuthela nishihirai; assembly: GCA_038380435.1. Classification (NCBI taxonomy): domain Eukaryota; kingdom Metazoa; phylum Arthropoda; class Arachnida; order Araneae; family Heptathelidae; genus Ryuthela; species Ryuthela nishihirai. The sequence continues at coordinate 98,988,555 of JAWZYU010000006.1, forward strand.
TTAACGTCCTGTCCGACGGACGGCGGCCTTTCCAAGCCCATCGGTGTCCCCTACTGACCGTGGGCAGGGCGGGGAATTTTGCAGAGATAAATCTCAACGCTGACCCAGCTGGGACTCGAACCTGGGAACTGCAGATTACGAGCCTGGCGCGCTACCAACTGAGCCACCCCCGCCCCATATGACTCAGTGCTATTATAGAGAGCTTCATTACATTACCTAACTTGTCTATTACACCCTATGATCACACAATCAACCACAAATTATGATCAACAGAGTAGAAAGCTTTTTTGAAATCAACAAAGCTAGCAACCAAAGATTTCTGAAACTCTAAATGTTTCTCCAGAATCTGCCTAAGTGAAAATATCTGATCCACACATCCCCTACCACTTCTGAATCCACATTGCTCATCACGCAATTGACTGTCAACCAGATTCTTAATTCTATTAAGCACAATTGTGCAAAGAACTTTACCTGGAACAGAGAGTAGGCTAATACCCCTATAGTTATCACAAGAACTGCGATCACCTTTTTTGAAAATAGGGATAACAATAGCTCTGGTAAAATCCTTAGGAACCATGCCTTTATTATGAAAGATATTCAGAATTTCAGTCATCCAAGTGGTAACTGAAACATTCCCAGCTCTAAGCATTTCTGTAGTAATTTCATCTACCCCTGGGGATTTATGAAGTTTAAGTTTAGAAACAGACAAAATAACTTCAGATTGTGTTATAGGGCAAACATTAAAGCCGCCAATGCATCTATCATCATTACAAACAATGGGAGTAGAACTAACGACATTGTTTAGAACGTCACTGAAAAGATCAGCCCACCTAGCCATGGCAGAGTCCTCACCTTCTATAATCTTGTTTATCCTTCAATCCCTCTGTACTTGTCTGGTTTCTACCACACAAAACATTAACTGTCTGCTACAGCTCTCTGCTGTTGTGCTGTCTAACTGCTTCCTCGGCTTTGTCAGCCAAGTCATCAAGCCCAAGATTCTTATCAGCAGCTAACTGATCTTTTACACGCTTATTAAATTCTCTGTAATCCTTTCTATTAGGACTATTAGGGTATTGATTAAAGACAGTCCTGCAGTTCCTTCTTTCTGAAATGAGCTCAAGTGCCTTATCACTGAAATAATTCTGCCCTCTCTGCACCTTTTTTCCTAAAAGAGTACTGTTAGTTTCCAAAAAAGTCTGTTTAAAATGGTCCCATCCTTCCTCAATTTCAGTAGTAAGCAAACCATGACTCTCATAATGACTAAGTAACCTATCATGGTAAGCTTTAGCTATAACTGAGTTTTTCAGAACTTCAGAAGTAATGGTAAATTGAAACAATATTTAATACTGGAAATTTTCAGCAGACTCATTGTTGTGATATGCCCAATCTCAGGAAGCAGCTCCAATTTTTTCCTTAGCTTGGGTATATCACAACAGTGAGTCTTCTGAAATTTTCAAGCATCAATACCATTGAAATATATCACCTCTAAAATCAAAGTAGTTCTCGACTGGCATCTGGAGTATTAAATATATACAACGAACATTAATAATTGTGAACCAACAGCATATGTGCTACGTTTTCATAATCACTTCTAAGATTACATTCATCTGTGCTTGCATCCAATAACGAAGACGGCACCAAAAAAGGGATCATATCATGACCTTTACCAGCTGTAGCCAGCAGGACTTTCCATGAAAAATGGTAACGTTATGACTATTAGTGTGAACCTTTATTGTTTTATAGATAGCTGTAAGTTCTGTCATTCAATGCTAACAACTCGTACCATGACTATTCATGAGATAGTCATTGTATTATTAATCGTGTATTAAATATTGTTTTAACTATTTTGCTGTGAACTTATAATTAATTAAAGGTAAATTCATTAAACTTATGGCAACACTTCTTAAGTTTAAGTTGCAAGACACTTTTAACAAGGTAATGGTCAGAACCAATATAAACTCCCCTATATGGCCTGGTGTCCCTAACAGAACTAGCCCATTTGCTGTTAATTAATATATAATCAATCATATTCTTATGCAGCCCATCTGGTGAAACCCATGTGTACTTATGTATGTCACGGTGTTTTATAATAATGTTATTATTAAATAGTTGAGATTACTTACCTGTAGGAGACGTTGCCCGTTTCCATTGGAACTATCAATACCGAAAGGGCTTATCATCTCTCCCCAAATGTCAGAGTCAGTGCGAACGTTGGCATTGAAGTCACCTAGAACAAGGGTAATACTCCTTTCTTGACAGAATTCGAAGCATCCTGAAGTTGTCCATAAAACCTATCCTTTTCATCCTCATCAGCATCTTTAGAGGGGGCATAACAGCAGATAACTTTCAAGTGTTTAATGCTTGTCTGAAAATTTGCCACAAGGAACTTTTCATTAATGCATTTATATCCGAGAAGAGCATCACCCCCTGCTGAGAAGCAGACCCACACCTTCATGATGCTTATTATCTTCCCTCCCTGAAAAGAGTAATTTAAGATTATTTTAAATAATCTGACCTTTATTTGTCCATCTGATCTCTTGCAAGCCCAGAGTATCTAAATTATAACAGTAATTCTTGTCTGAGGAAATCAAGAGAATAAGTTCTGAGTTAAAGAGAATAAGTGCAGAGTCCTCACATTCCAACTATCTATGGAGAGAAATTGATTAGTGGGATGTTCAAAGAAATTGTGTTTATTGAGAGAGGGAATGCTGACAATATCAAACACTCCCCTAATCGCTGGCATCGCATTCCCCCACCACTAAGGGATGAAGCCATCTATACTGGAAGACTTCCTCCAATATAGAATTTGATGATGCCAGCTGAACCAAAGATTTCAGGTGCCTATGATGACCTTTGCTTAGGATTATCCACCAGTGATTAAACATATCCTCTGAATCTATTCATTTGGGGCTGTCAACCCACAAACAAACAGAAAACACAGTGGAAGATTTTCCCTCCACAGAAGCCCAGCATTATAGCAAATTCAGGATCCATAATCAAATTCAGAACCTTATATCAGTCCAGTAGGTTTATATGGACAGGACCAAAACCCTGTATGGTTGGCCACTCTTCAGCAGGGTAGGAAAATAAAAAAGAAAAGTTGCCATGGTTGTCCAGATCAGTAGGCCACACTAATATGGCAGCCCTCTACTTCCGTTCACTTCCACAAGAGAGTATCTGTTTTGAAAGGTGGAACTACCAATGCTAAAGGGACCTAAAACTGCTGCCCAAAGATTAGAATCAGTACCATGTATGGCATTGAAATGACCAAGCACAAGACAAATACCTCCTTTCTTCACAGAACTCAAAATATCTTGAAATGGGCTGTAAAACATATCCTTCTCATTCTCATCAGAGTCCTCTCTAGGGCATAACAACAGATGACACTCAAGTCTTTAATTTTGGTTTCAAATTTTGCTGTAAGGAATATTTCATTGATGCAGTCATATCCTACATGAGCATCACTGGCTTGTCTGCTGAGAAGCAAACTTACACCTGGGAGATTCTTTCCATCCTCCCTGCCTGAAAAGAGAAATTTAAAGTTATTTTTGAGTATCTCACCTTTACCTGTCCATCTGCTCTCTTGCAAGCCTAGAATATCTAGGTTATAATGCTGGAATTCCTGCATGAGGACATCAAGAAAATAACGTCCTCACATTCCACAAACTTGCAGACAGAAAATGATTAATAGGATTTTTACACAAACTAGGTTTATTGAGAGAGATAGAGCCAACAATATCAAACAGCCCCCTGATCGCAGGCATGGGACAAAAACCTATTCCTCCTCCACTAAAGGCTGAAGTCACCAATGCCTGCAGGAACTTGAGGTACCACATTTTCAACTGGTCCTTTTCAAGAGCCATATGGCCTACCTGAGACAAGTTAGTTCAGTTCCGAATTGACGATGCTGGACTAGCTAAGTGAGGGTTCAGATACCTGCGGTGGCCTCTGAGCAGGATCATCCACCATCTGATATAATGTATCCCATGCCTCTGTTCACTTCGTGCTGGCAACCTGCAAACAAACAGAAAACATAGCAGCAGATTTTCCTTCAATAGAGCAAGTCCAGGATCCTTCACCAATGCATTTCCTTCACTTCAATGATTTTCTTTCACCAATGCAGCAAGTCCACGATCCATAATCAACTTCAAATCCATAAACCGGTCCAGTCTAGTGGGTGCAAACGATCAGCACCAGGACTCTGTGAAGTTGACCACTCCTTAGTAGGGTTGTAAAAAAGAAGTCGCTACGGATGACCAGATCAGTAGCCCACACTGATTTGGCAGCCTTCGCCTTCTGTTCCTTTCAAAAAAAGAATATCTCTTTTGAAAGGTACTAACAGCCTGCACCATGAGAAGGTGAGGTCGGACATTAGGTGCTAGACCTGACAGTTCTGTGCATCATCAAGGGATTGGTACACAGTTGCCCTTCCAGTTTTTGCCTAGCTATCCTTTAGAATCCCAAATATTGCAATAATGCATTTATTATAGAATTATGGACTTTTGATAGTGGAATGTGAACGTCATGAAGTTTCTTTGGAAACAATGAAACTGATACTTAGAAAACTTTTTAGTGTGATTGGTACTGATGAAATATTATAATTTGCCTATTTAGAATATTTAGTAATTTCAGTATAATATCTTTACAGCTCACTAAATGTGAAAATAACAACTGTAAGGAGTTTTACAAATAATACGTATAGAACAGAATTTTGAAAAAATTGTGGTAGCGTTTAAGGGATATTCCACTGACAGCAATAATATAGCCACTTTTCAGACATAGGTGTGGGAAATGCAACTACTTCAATTTAAAAATTAAAAGACGAATATTTTTATGTTGTATAATTACTAATGAAATATTATTTGCATTTATTCCCATCATCTGCTTGCTCAAATTAAAACTTTTAATGGAATGAAACAGCGAAGGGGAAAACTTTATTCTCTTGAAAACGAGATTTTCGTATGTTCCAGAGGTGATATTCGTTCTTCTACTTAAGGATATTTTTCTTTTTCTATTCGCTCTTTGAGGATATAGATCTTTAGATGCTTTTTAGGAATGTAAATTTTATGCCAGCGGCTCTTTAAAAATACAGGCTGGTTTTTCGCCTGGCTTTTAATAATGTAGTTTTTTCTTGTGGCTATTCACGAATATAATTTTTTATTTATAGTCACTCTTTAAGAATATTTTTTTTCTAGTGACTTTTCAGGAACTTTTTTTTGTAGTGACATTTTAAGGATACAGTTTTCTTGATGGCTATTAGCTAACATTGGGTGACTACCTCTAACTCTAGATGGTGTGATGGTGTCACATTCCATCAAAGAAAGAAGACAGCAACGGACTTTCCAAGTCCATCACTCTCCACTTTCTCACCACAGCAGGGTAAGAGGGGGGGAGAGAATCTAAATGTTTGTACAGTTGAGACTAGAGACTGCAAATGGCAGATTGCCAACCTGGCTTGCAATCTGCCCCTAGTTAATTGGATTACTAAACAGTTTTCATCCTCTTTGTTTTAATTTTGTTCATTGTGTATGTTTTGCTTATTCTTGTGTGTGATTGCGTTATTTCATTTCTAGGTATATATATATAGCCAAGTACTTGAAAATAAGAAGCTTGCAATAAAGATACGAAGTAAATTAACACTGACAGAAAGCAGAAAATTACAGAAGTTTAAAAAAATTCATTTAAGCATTCAGTTGACACTAATCTACTGTTTGAAATTCTGTACATTCAAAAGAATAAATTCCAAGTGTTTACACATTTATATTTTCTGTACAGAAAAATATATATATGATTCATTAAAGTGGAACATATTTTGTCAATTTGACAAAATATGCATCATGTTTACAACATTAAAAGGTGTTTCATGTGCATAAAATATCGTGAATACGACACTGAATAAATTAGAATCATAAATTGTTTTAGCTGGAACAAAAATGTAATGTTTCTTATTTGTCATAAAGGAGTGACAAGAGGGCAAAGAATTGCTTTATATTTGTGAAAAATACAAAAAGTGAAATCAGAGTTGGAACTATTAGTGTGAGAAGAACAAACTCTTGTGTGTAGGAAGTTTTTCCAGAAACAAAGAATATAAAGAGCACTTCTGAGATAACATGCAGAACTTTTACAGCAGATGTTATATTATGTAATGGAGAATATTGATTGAACAGCACCTGTATTCTAATACATAGGAAAGTAATATATTGGTGAAATATGCAAAGAAAGTTTCAAAAGCAAGCTTCTGCTCTAATATCAGTATTTTAGAAACACAATACATAAGACAACCAAATCTTCAGAGTCTTCAATAATAATTTTCATGCACAGGAAAAGAAGAAAAAAAATTGGGTATAGAAAGCTTTTCTTAAAATATTTTATTTTAGCCATGATAAGGAGAGGACATATATCAGTGAAGCACAAAACAAAAGTTTTGAAAGAAAACCTGTGATATTATTATTTTTATCCTGCAAAATACAGTCCACATATGTGTGAAAAATGAAAAATTCATTTAAAAAAAAGTAGAATCTTGAATACCATTTTTAATTTCACAAAAGAAAAAAAAAACTGTGTTATGCATAATAACAAATTAGCGAGCAAAGCTCATTTATGGTCTATTATTTGTCACACAGAGGAAAGAAGATATATCTCTGTTAAAAATTTTGCAAAGAATTAACACAAAAACCTCACCTAAATATTATTATTTGGCACATATGAAAGAGAAGCTACATGTGTGTGAAACATATAACCAGGAATTGGATGATAAATGGTGTATTAAGGTTCATAAAGTGATATGCAAAAATGGAAAACCACATATTTTAATGTGTAAAAATAGATTTTCAAGTAAAGGATCATTGAAATTTCATTATCGAACAGACACAAAAGTGAAGCCACATATCCCTGAAATATATAACAAGAAATTTCATATGCAGATTTAAGGACCACTTTCTTAATCTCCCAGGAAAAATGAGCACATTTTAAAAATTAGTAAGCAGGAATCATCAGAGAAATCAAATTTTAGGTGTTATTTTCTTAAACACACAGAAAAAAATTACATATATGTGAAATATAAGAAATTTGCACTGAAATCTTCCCTTAGGAAGCATGTTCTGACACACAGGGAAAAACCACGTATGTGAAATATGTAATAAGAAATTTGAAAAAATGTCTGATCATAGGGAGCATTTTCTAACACACACAGGGGAAAACCCACATGTATGTGAAGTATGTAATAAGAAATTTTCACAGAAATCTACCCTTAGAATACACGTTCTGACACACACAGTGGAAAAACAGCATGTATGTGAAATATGTAATAAAAAATTTGCACAGATGTCTTATCTTAGTAGGCATTATCTGACACACACAGGGGAAAAACCACATGTATGTGTAATATGTAATAAGAAATTTGCACAGAAATCTACCCTTACAAAGCATGTTCTGACACACACAGGGGAAAAACAGCATGTATGTGAAATATGTAATAAAAAATTTGCACAGATGTCTCATCTTAAGGAGCATTGTCTGACACACACAGGGGAAAAACAGCATGTATGTGAAATATGTAATAAGAAATTTCAACACATGTCTCATCTTAGGGACCATTTTCTGACACACACAGGGGAAAAACCGCATGTATGTGAAATATGTAATAAGAAATTTGGACAGATGTGTAATCTTAGGAGGCATGCTCTGACACACACAGGGGAAAAACCACATGTATGTATAATATGTAATAAGAGATTTGCACAGAACTATACCCTTACAAAGCATGTTCTGACACACACAAGGGAAAAACGGCATGTATGTGAAATATGTAATAAGAAATTTGGACACATGTCTCATCTTAGGGACCATTTTCTGACACACACAGGGGAAAAACCGCATGTATGTGAAATATGTAATAAGAAATTTGGACAGATGTGTAATCTTAGGAGGCATGCTCTGACACACACAGGGGAAAAACCACATGTATGTATAATATGTAATAAGAGATTTGCACAGAACTATACCCTTACAAAGCATGTTCTGACACACACAAGGGAAAAACGGCATGTATGTGAAATATGTAATAAGAAATTTGGACACATGTCTCATCTTAGGGACCATTTTCTGACACACACAGGGGAAAAACCGCATGTATGTGAAATATGTAATAAGAAATTTGGACAGATGTGTAATCTTAGGAGGCATGCTCTGACACACACAGGGGAAAAACCACATGTATGTATAATATGTAATAAGAGATTTGCACAGAACTATACCCTTACAAAGCATGTTCTGACACACACAAGGGAAAAACGGCATGTATGTGAAACATGTAATAAGAAATTTGGACACATGTCTCATCTTAGGGACCATTTTCTGACACACACAGGGAAAAAACCGCATGTATGTGAAATATGTAATAAGAAATTTGGACAGATGTGTAATCTTAGGAGGCATGTTCTGACACACACAGGGGAAAAACCACATGTATGTATAATATGTAATAAGAGATTTGCACAGAACTATACCCTTACAAAGCATGTTCTGACACACACAGGGGAAAAACCGCATGTATGTGAAATATGTAATAAAAAATTTGCACTGATGTCTTCTCTTAGGGAGCATTTTCTGACACACACAGGGGAAAAACCACATGTATGTGTAATATGTAATAAGAAATTTTCACAGAAATCTACCCTTTGGAAACATGTTCTGACACATAGGGGAAAAACAGCATGTATGGGAAATATGTAATAAAAAATTTGCATAGATGTCTCATCTTAAGAGACATTGTCTGACACACACAGGGGAAAAACCACATGTATGTGAAACATGTAATAAGAAATTTGCACAGAGAGCTACTCTGCAAGACCATTTACTTACACACACTGAATAAAAGCCACAGATATAAATGTAATAAAAAATTTGCATGCAAATATGAACTTCATTACCATTTTCAAATACACAACAGAAAACCGATATGAATGTGATATATGTAATAAAAAATTTGAATGCAAATTTCAACTTCAGAATCATTTTCTTATGCACAAAAGAAAATCGATATGTATGTTAAATATGTAATAAGAAATTTGCACTCAAATCTACCCTTAGAAAGCACGTTCTGACAAACACATGGGAAAATCATCATATTTGTGAAATATGTAATAAAAAAATTTGTACAGATGTTTTCTCTTAGGGAGCATTTTCTGACACAGGGGAAAAACTGCATTTATGTGAAATATGTAATAAGAAATTTGCACTGAAATCTAATCTTAAGGTTCATTATCTGACCCACACAGGGGAAAAACCGCATATATGTGAAATATGTAATAAGAAATTTGCACGGAGAGCTACCCTGCAAGACCATTTTTTTACACACACTGAGTAAAAGCCATATGTATGTGATATGTAATTAGAAATTTACATGCAAAAATCCACTTCAGAAACATTTTCTAACACAGAGGGGATAACCCATACGTGTGTGATATATGTAATAAGAAATTTGCAAGCAATTATCAACTTCAGAAGCATTTTGTAACACACACAGTGGAAAACTCATTTGTATGTGATGTATGTAATAATGAATTTGTAAGTATGTCTATCCTTAGAAGGCATTTTTTTGATACACAGATGGGAAAAACTACATATATGCAAAATATGTAATAAGAAATTTTGATTGAAATTTAAACTTAGGCACCATTTCCTTACAAACACAAAGGAAATGCCACATGTATGTGAAATATGAAACAAGACATTTGCATGCAAAGCTGCACTTTGGGATCCTTTCTTACACACACTTTGGAAAGGACGATTGTATGTGTTGTATGTAATAAAAATTTTTTCTCTCTATCTAACCTTAGGAATCATATTCTGTCACACAACATATAAATGCGAAATATGTAACAAGAAATTTGCATGCAAATCTACATTTCGAAACTATTACCTGACACAGAGGAAAAGCTGCATTCATATGAAATATGCAACAGGAAATCTTCATTAAAGTCTGCAGTTAAGAATCGTTTTCTAACAGACAGTTGAAAAACAATGTATGTGAAATATGTAATACAAAATTTATCAATATTCCTTACCTTAGAATCTAACCTTAGAATTTTTTTCTACATATGGGAAAAACTGGATGTATATGAGATATTTAATATGAAATTAGCACTAATATCTATACTTTGCAATCATTTTCTGACAAACACTGAGGAAAATGAATAAATACATCTATCTAAGGGAATCATTGTCTCATACAGACAGGGGAAGAACTGTATATGTGTATAACATGTAATGAGAAAAATTTGCAGTGGAATATGCAATTAAAATTCATATTCTGACATATAAAAGGGAAAAATCACATATACATGTGAAATATGCAAAAAGAAATTTTGAAATGAACCATCAGAAGAGTTTTCATGTAAAGTCAAAACCACGCTCTCAAACAAATAAATGCAATCAAAGCTGAGCAAAAATCCATTTTCTGATATGAAAGATTAGTGGTATATCTATGACCTTCACATAAAATTTCAAAATGAAATTTTCGCTAAAATATCTTTTATACAAAAAGTAGACTGGTACGTGTGAAATATGCAGCAAAGCTAAAAACCAAAAGAGGAATCTTTAATATCGTTTTCAACCAGGCTGAAAGGAAATGGTACATGGCAATGAAATATATATAAATAAAAAATATTTATCGAAACCTTTATTAATATTCCTTTTTTTGTCATAGATCATAATGACATGAGTGTGAAATATGTAACATGAAATATGCACAAAAGTCATAAAGTGTTATTCGCTATTATGCATGAAACTAAAACCACATCTGTAGAATATCCAACTAAATATTTGCAGAAATATAATTGTTCAAAGTTATCTTTTGAGGAACATAAAGATAAAACTATTCCAGTTGTGAAATATGTAGCAAATGTTTATAGCGAAACAAAGTACTTTATTGAAATTTTGTGTCATGGAAGACAAATCAATTTTCTGGGAAATATTTAAGAAAAATTTTACAGAGAGACTTCTTGAATCATTTTTTGACAAACATGAAAGAAAAGCTACATAGGTGTGAAATATTACAGGAGTAATTTCCACTGAAAACTCAAGTAACATTTTTAGTTTGGAGTAAACATAGAGATTAATATCTCTGAAATGTGTAGCAAAAAATTTCTGGTATAAAATTCATTTTGTTATCCAATAACTAACACCCACAAGGTAGATTTCTCTAAGCTATTTATCATGAAATTTACCCAGAAAAATGGTTAAGAATTATTTGAAACCATGTGTGTCTGAAATTTTTAAGAAAAACTTTCCAGAAGAAACTCAATGTATTATTCTCAGTTGAATGTGAAAAAATGTCATGCATTTCAAAATATACAGAAAAAAACTTCAACACATATTTCTTCTCAGTTTACATTATGTAATACACTCGTAATAGAGCCCATATATCTACTAAGTATGTTGCAAAAGCCTGGGCTTAAGTACTATATTTCTTGAAACTACTATAAGTACTCTTGAAAGTACTATATATATATCTGTGAAATACACAGTATATATATATATACAGCTGTATCTCTCTTGCTACTTTCAGTCACATAGAAAGAGAAGCCAGATATTGGTGAAATAGTGGTGAAGAAATTTTTACAGAATGCTCATTTAAATATCCATTTTTCGATGCCTCAAAACAAAAGCCACAACTATGAGAAATATTAACAATAAAATTTCGCAAAAAACGGCCCTCCAAAATAACTTTCCGGCACACAGAAACACTATTGTATTATAAAATATCAAATTTGAATGAAAATTTACCATCTGTAGGCATTTTTTCTGCACAGAAAGAAATTACATATCTGTGAAATATGGAAAGAAATTTTTAAGACAGTACCTGGGTTTGAATATCTATAAGGGAAAAACAAACGAAGCAGTCTGATATATAGTCAAAGAACACAAAATGTTAATTGCCATTTTTACTGCAGGAAAAGTGACCCTATGTTTCTGTGAACTAGGTAAATGATTTCCATTAAAATGTATTCTCAGGGGGGCATTTTCTGCCAAGAGATAAAAGATAGGTTTCTCTCAAATAGTTGACAAGGAATTTGCATAAATGTTCACCATAACAAACAGTACCTTATAGAGAAGAAAGAGAAGCCACATGAAAGTGAAATATTTGAAAAACTAAATTTGCATTCTTTCTTCAGTGAAACGTGTGCTTTAATAAGATGTTGTATCAAGCACAGAAGACAAGCCATATGTTTGAAATATGTAACAAAAGATTATCAAAACAGAGCAGACTTAATTCTTAGTGTCTGATACAGATGAAACAGAAGCATCCTTTGTGGGAAATGAATGACTCTCCATGAAATATGTATATTATAGTTGATTGCGTATTGAAATTTACCTGTCAGTGATGAGAAAAAACGACTTTTCTGATTGAGATTTCCGATGTTGGCTTTCAGTTTAGCAACGATGCCAAAAAAGTTTGGTAAATTTTAAATGCAATAATTTAAGAAAAGTAAAGAAATGATTGACTGACGATCTTATTTTTATAACGCAGCAGTACCATATAAATATATTACAAAACGTGTTTTTAGTTTATAATTTTTATAAATTTTTTGAAAAGTATTTGGACACTTGCATGAACAACTTTGGGAATAAGACTTCTACAGAAAAAGTGCACCAGAGAATAATTCAAAATTTAATTAATTTTAACGAGAAAAGGAACAAAAATAAAAACCCCAATGAAGTCTTGATTTCATAAAATTGTTGAAAGAAATAATAATAGTGATGCATTGACAGGAAACATTGCAAATGAATATTTCCGTAATTTGAAAAGCACCAGTTTTCATTCATCGTTAAGGATATTTGAAGAAACTTTTATATTATTCTAGAATCATGTTATTTTAGCTAACTGTTTTCTATGTTCACTTTTCTGGAAAATGTTTATGAATTGCAATTCTGCTATATAGTGTTTAAGCTTTTAAATGTGTAACTATCAATTGTCAACTGCCCATGTTACCTTATATAAATGGAAAACAAAAAACGAAGATTTGTCAGTTTTTTTATAATTTTTTTATCTATAACTCTAACGAAAAATAAAGTACTGAACAAAATCCAAGTTTAATTTTTATCAATATTAGTTTTTAAAAAGTTTCCTTTAAAGAAAAAAATACGTTCTCAAACAGCTGCTTGCCACAGAGGTCTGACAGGACCCTGTCAGTTTACATAGTCGTATCAGAATAATGTAACCATTCCCATTATTAGGTAGGTGGTCATATCATTCTGATGCGACTGTGTATATTCCATAATATAAGTTTCTGTAAGGGTGACAGGACCTCACCAGAAAAACTAGAACAAGCATCCAGGGCTTGAACCCAGGTCCCTTGGATCAGTAGACAAGCTCTCTTTTAATAATTTAGAATATCTCCAGTGTTAATCGCAATATTTTATCACAAATAAACTGAATTTTAATAAGCATTTTTTAATCATTGTCAAAGATATATTATATCATTTGAGTAAAATATGTATACGTTTCCGCCACCTAGCCGTCCCATGGCCAAATGGTTCTTGGCTACTGATCTAAGGGACCTGGGTTCAAGCCCTGGATAAGGCATGGATGTATGTGTAATCTCAAATCTACTTTTACATATAAATTGACAGGTTCCTGTCAGACCTCTGTGGCAAGCAGCTGCTGGAGGGGGTATTTATTTTTTGATAGACATCGTTCCTGATGATTTTACTAGAACAATTATATTTTTTTAAATTGATTACTCTTTTTGTGATAACTATAAAGGTATCAGCCTGATTTTTCTTCAAGTAAAGTTTCTGCATGTTTGTGCTTAATAGAAATAATCTGATTGACGAACAACTGCGTGATGAGAAGTGTGGATTCAAAAGTGGTAGAGGATATGTAGATAAGATTTTATCACTTTGTAAGATTCTTTAGAAATGTTTAGAGTTTTTGAAACCTTTGGTTACTAGCGTTTCAGATTTCAAAAATGCTTTTGAGTCTGGTGATCATCATGATTTGTGATTAATGGTGAGGACGTATTCCATAACACACAAGTGATTAACATAGTGAAAGTTCTCTGCGAAACCATTGAGTAATGTTTGAGATTTGCTGACACTTTAGGTACAAAATCCTTCGTATATCCCTAAAAGGCTCCTTCCAAGATTAACACATTCCGCCCCTCTCTGGTTGAAGTATACAAGTAGTTTTTCTGGGCGGTACTATGGTTAGGGCGCTTGGTTACGGATCAAAGTGACCTAGGTTTGGCCCCAAGGTAAGACATGAATGTCTGTGTCGTCTTTCTTTTGAGGTATGGCCTTCCTCATAGAGTTTATCCATGGCTTATTAAAAGGTTCCCATGAAACTTTTCATCGCAAGCATCTACTTGAAAGTTATTTCTTTAATAGATTTTCTAAGCCATACTGACGAACTTTCCTTTTACCCCTATGAGTGGACGAGGTGGCTCAGTCATTAGTGCACCAGACTTAATCTGCAGCTCCAAGATTAGAGTGCCAGCTGGGTCAACATTGAGATTTATCTCTGCAAAACTCCCTACCCTAGCCACAGTCAGTAGGAGACACCAATGGGTTTGGAAATGTAGCCGTCCGTCGAATGGGACATTAAGCCTTGGCACTGTGTGCAGGAAAGCCATATCCTCTGCACGTTAAAGGACACTCTTAGACGGTCTTGGTGGGAGGTTACCATCTGTCTCAAGAGCTGTTACAGTTGGCCCCCTCCCGAAACCTCTGAGCCATTCGGTTCCTTGTGACCTGATCATTTAGCCCATTGTGTGCAGAAAAGTGCTGCTTACTGGAAAAACAACCCAATCCCATTTAGCACCGGCTTGTATGCCGTCAATCATCTCAAGTATTCCAAAATTCAGAAAATTATATCCATTCAGTTTCAGAATTTGCCATATTGCACTACTTTTCTACAGGTAGTTTTCAATATGGTTAATTCAATAGATTAGCTGCTTTTTGCTTGATGGTGTTTCGAGACTGTCAGTGGTGGTAGCTTTTACCCTGCTAGTCAAGGACGTATGCAGATGATGCGAGTCAAGTTATCATTTATTTTTCATGTTAAACCCCATTGTCATAAGATCAGCATCTATCGATTGTCTTATAATCTGCAAAGCTCTTTTATTGCCGCACTTCAAAGGCTTTGGTCTCATGACCAACAACACGCCATTGGCCATCTGATCGACTTTGTTTATATGAGTAAATCTCAACTTTCATCCACATTTCATATATATACATAAGTCCGAGCTGGGACAGTGTTGAGACAACTCCTGAAAAGTCCCCACATATGCCCACGGTCAGTAGATGACACCTATGGGCTTGAATAGGCCACCCTCCGTTGGATGGACGTTAAGCCGTGGTCCCATATGTGCGAGAGCTATACACTCTGCGCGTTAAAGAACACGCTGGATGGCCTTGACGGGAGACTAGCATATGTCTCCCAACAGCTATTCCAGTGGGTCCCCTCCCCCAACCTTCTCTGAGTCTTCGGGGCCCTTGTGACCTTGCTATTTAGCCCATAGTGTGCAAAAAAGTGCCGCTCAGAGGTAAAACAATCCAACGTTAAAGAACACGCTGGATGGCGTTGATGAGAGGCTACCATCTGTCTCCCAACAACTGTTCCAGTGGGTCCCCTCCCCCAACCTTCTCTGAGCCTTGGGGATCCTTGTAACCTGGCCATTTAGCCCATGGTGTGCAAAAAGGTGCCGTTCAGTGGTAAAACAAACCAACTTCTCTATAGTGTTTCTGTGATAATTGATCTTAAGGCAACTTCTTTCTGGAAGAACTTCCTGCTATATATTTCAGAGATATGTGACATGTTTTCTGGGTAACGTAAACTGGTATATTACAGATTCTGCTTTGGCTGCATACTTCACTTATACGAAGCACATTTTTCCTTTTTTAAGTGTGAGAATAATATAAAAAAGAAAAGTAGATATCTGCAAAATATGTAACAAAAACTTTCCACACTAAGATCATCTAAAGAATATTTATCTGATATAATTGGGTTGTTTTACCTCTGACCAGCACTTTTTTGCACACCATGGACTAAATGGCCAGGTCACAAGGACCCTGAAGTTTCAGATGAAGTTGGTGGAGGGGACCCACTGGAACAGCTGTTGGGAGACAGATGGTAGCCTCTCATCAAGACCATCCATCGTGATCTTTAATGTACAGAGGGTATGGCTCTCCCGCAAATGGGCCATGGCATAACGTCCCATCCAATGGACGGTGGCCTTTCCAAACCCAGTGGTGTCCCCTACTGACCATGAGCAGGGTGAAGAATTTTGTGGAGATAAATCTGAATGCTGATACTCGAACCTGGGAACAGTGGATTACGAGCTTGGCACGCTACCAACTGAGCCACCCCTGCCCCTATTTCATATGAAAGTTGATTTATTTATTTTATAGAATTATGACACAAGTCTTTGTTTTGAATTATTTTCAAATTCACAGATAGATGCTGCCTTTCATGCATGTCAGAAAACGAATCTTTAGCAGAAGTGTGTCTCTCTAAATTTCTTATATTTCACTTCAAATACGACTTCTCCTTTGTTATTCAGAAAAAAACATTGAAGTAATTTAACAGAACTTTTTCTACATATTACCGAAATCTAATAATTTCCTTTTTTTTTGCCCATTAAGAAAATATTCTTATATAATTATTCTTCCTCAAACGTTACTGGCATCTTCCAAAAATATGTGGTTTCTGTTTCATGTGTGTATACAGGTAAATATACAGGGTGTCCGTGAATTCATGGCCCAAACGTTAGGGGATGGTAGTACGCAACGAACCCACCAATATTCGTCATAGAATATGTGGCCTCAAACGCAGCCCGGTGCCGGTAGGTACACCCCCCCCCCTCCATTTCAGCATGGACATGCGTCAGCATCTTCATACCACATTTGGGAACCAATGGATTGGGCATGGTGGTCCCATCCCGTGGCCTCCCAGGTCATCCGATCTTTCTTGTATCGATTTCTTTCTGTGGGGACATTTGGAGAGTGTCGTATACGAGAAGCCCGTGCAGTCCGCAGAGGATTTGGTAGCCCGACTGTCCATCAAAGCCGCCGATCTGCGCGACAAGCTCGTTGTTTATGAGCAGGTATGCCAATCACTACTCTGCCATTGTGGCGCCTGTATCAACGTTGGTGAGCGGACGTTTGAACATTTCTTGTAATGATCTCCAATAAATGTTACTCTATAAACCTCTGTGTCTGGCCTTCATTTCCGACTCCTCACTGCGTTTGCGGTCGCATATTCTATGATTAATATTGGTGGGTTCGGTTCGGTGTGTACTACCATCCCCTCACTTTTGAGCCACGAATTCAGGGTGTCCCTAAATTCTTGGCAGAAACTCATGGCACCCTGAATTCACTGTATGTGAGGACAAGACCCGCTAGTTCCGCCTTAAGCACTACCAGTATAGGGATAATGCCATGTTTACCATTGCCTACGGTCTCGGGTAAGATAGTACCATATAGATACACCTAATCCCCGACTACCTAATGGCGAACAGTACTATAGGAGTAAAGCTCATCCATTGGTCAAAACCTATATTTAATCTATGTCCTGGACCACCACAAACAAGGATACAAAGATCCAAGTTGCCTCGGCTCCTGTGACAGGAACTTTTAGTCCAGCCATCTTCCATCTTGGCCTGTTCTACCGGTCCCAATCCGGTCAGCATAGTCTTCAACTTCATTTAGGCGCTCAAGTCCCCCCACCTCGACAAGGTGGTTCGGTATTGGGGGAGGGGGGGGGTTATGTATGTATACACCTCTCTTGTGTTGCTATCTTATGTAACCACGGCAATTCCCGATTCTGCCTATACGACATTACCAGTTATGAAAAGCTGTGCTATCTAGAGCCGGGGGCAAGGAATGCGCCCTATAGGCACACCTCAACCCAGCCTCTCATGGCAACAGTCCTATAGAAGGAAAGCTAACCACTGGAAGAAACCATACTTTAACCCATTCCCTTGTTAGCCATGAACAAGGATATATAGATCCAAGTTCGCTCAGCACCCGGGTTCGAGACTTCATTCACAAGGCACTTCATTCACTCTGCCTTCGACTACCAATCCATGTCTCCAACATGCAGTTTCGAAACTCTTGCGATTTCGCCTTGTGTCAGCCAATCAACTGCCATCTTGTCTTTTACATTGGTTACACTGCTTTTGTTGTGTGTTAAATGGATTAACACTTTTAACCCATTTCTTATTGCAGTTGGCTTGAATATGTAAGATTTGCTGTAATTTGCTGGAATTCCAACAATCTTCTGCAGAAGTCTTTGGGAAGGAGGTGGCTGAGTCGGAAGCGTGCCAGGCTCTTCATCGGCAGTTACCAGGTTCGAGTCCCAGCTGGGTCAGCGTTGAAATTGATCTCTGCAAATCTCCCTGTCCTGACTCCGGTAATTAGGGGACATCGATAGGTTTGGAAAGGCCTCCGTCCATCGGATGGGGCTTTTAAGCCATGGTCCCTTGTGCGGGAGAGCCTTACCCTGTGCACATTAAAGACCACGTTGGATGGCCTTGACGAAAGGCTACCATCTGTCTCCCAACAGCTGTTCCAGTGGGTCCCCTCTCCCAACCTTATCTGAGCCTTTGGGGTCTTTCTGACCTGGCTGTTTTGCGCATTGTGTGCAAAAAAGTACCTCTCAGAGGTACAACAACCCAACCTTTGGGAGGTACTCTTAACTCTGACCTTTAGAACCTTGAACAAGGATGATTTTCGTTAATTCTTGTAAGCCCCTCTTCCGTTATGCTGTTCCTTCAGCAGTTACGATTGTTACTCTTCGTTGATGAGAAGCCGAAGAGAATGTCTGGAGCACTTAAATTTTATCACGTGCACCACAGCTTACTTTACTGATTTGCAGTCGTACATTCACAGAGAATGTGGAGTTTGAAGGTCAATTACAGCATCAACAAACTGTTGCTGTGCAAAGCTGTTCTGAATCTTTGGAGATTAATTATCATAAAATAATTTAGCTACACACTCAATGTCTAAGCAAATTCTTGTTAAGTCCCAGCACTCATTTGCATTTGGGGATTCAACTAAGTTACTTAATATAGTTTTAAATAAAACCAAATTCGGTGCTAAAAGCATGCGTTGAATTGTGGTAGTCATTTGTCTTATGAGATAATCTGTGAAACCTCTGCAGCAGAGTTCCTTAGAGAAGCTGTAAGGAAACTGACCCTTTGTCGATCTCATTCCAGCCATTGACTCTAATGGTAACTCTGAACAGGGTTTAAAACTCTGTGGGTTGCGGTGGCTCAGTCGGCCAGTCAGCTCATGAGTCAATCAGACTCGTAATCTGTAGTTGCAAGTTCAAGTCCCATCATGCTGAGCGTTGAGATTTATCTTCACAAAACTCCCCACCCTGCCGAATGTCAGTAGGGAACACTGATGGGCTTGGCGGCCGTCCATCGGATGGAACGTTAAGCCATTACCTTTTTTTCGAGAGAGCTATACCCTGTGCACATTAAAGAACATGCTGGATGTTCTTCACGGGAGGTTACCATCTGTTTTCTAACAGCTGTTCTAGTGGATCCCCTCCCCCAACCTTCTCCAAGCCTTCGTGGTTCTTGTGACCTGGCCATTTAGCACATGGTGTGCAGAAAAGTGCCAGAGATAAAATAATCCAGTTGTAAAGAACACTCTGGATGGTTTTGACGGGAGTCTACCATCTGTCTCCCAACAACTGTTCCAGTGGGTCCCCACCCGCAATTTTCTCTGAATCTTCAGGGTCCTTGTGACCTGGCCATTTAGCCCATGGTGTGCAAAAAAGTGCCACTCAGAGGTAAAACAATCCAACGTTAAAGAACAGGATGGATGGCCTTGACGGGTGGCTACCATCTGTCTGCCAACAATTGTTCCAGTGGGACCCTCCCCAATCTTCTCTGAATCTTCACGGTCCTTGTGACCTGGCCATTTAGCCCATGGTGTGCAAAAAAGTGCCGCTCAGAGGTAAAACAATGCAACATTAAAGAACACGCTGGATGGCCTTGACGGGAGGCTACCATCTGACTCCCAACAACTCTTCCAGTGGGTCCTCTCCCCCAACCTTCTCTGAATCTTCGGGGTCCTTATGACCTGGCCATTTAGCGCATGGTGTGCAAAAAAGTGCCTCTTAGAGGTAAAATAATGCAACGTTAAAGGACATGCTGGATGGCCTTGACGGGAGACTACCATCTGTCTCTCAACCACTGTTCCAGTGGGTCCCCTCCCCCAACCTTCTCTGAGGCTTCGGGGTCCTGTCCATTTAGCCCATGGTGTGCAAAAAAAAGTGCCGCTCAGAGGTAAAACAACCCAACCCAACCGAAATCCTGTAAGACCTCTGTGGCAAGCAGCTGCTTGAGGGTGAGACGGTATTTATTTCTTGTTATTGTGAATATAAAAATTATTTCCCTTATGAAACTAAAAATATTTGTCCTAGAATTGGAAGTAACAAGCCACAGTCAATATATCGATGATTTGATTTTAAGGGCAAAAAAGTTCTTTTGCAATAAGATGATAAAACGAGAATTTTTATTTCTTTTTATACAAATGACATAGATATGGAAGAAAACCTTTAGCAGAAAAGTTCTGTGCTGCATCATGCATAATGAATCCCGGATGGAAATTGGCTACAATGACCATTCGTCCCAATTTTAAGGCGTTCTGCTTGTAGATATTTATAAAAACATTCAGAAAAACGTAGTTGCCCTTTTTTTTCCAAATGCCCTTTAAAATCCTTTATTTTTGTTAGCAACTAAAAACTATTTTCTTCCCACTAATTTTGCTAAATTTCCTTTTTATTGTTGATGTGATTGGAGAATTAATAACACATAACTATAGTATTTATAATTCGTAATTATTCAATTATAACAAATTATTAAATAATTTTTTAACATTGGACACCATTGACAAAGGAATTCATTTGGTTGATATGTTTACTCTTTTTTTAGGTTTTTTAATAATTGTTTGAATTTTTAAATCATTATCCTCATCATCCTCAAGCAGCTATTGGATACGGAGGTCCAACCAGAACATGCAATTTAGTCTCTAAGCATATCTGTCCTGAGCTACATCTGCATCTACCTACTGCACACCATTTCCAACAAGGTCCTGTTTGACATTGTCTGCCCATCGCATCCTAGGCCTTCCCTTCTTTCTGAAGCCTTTAGGCACACCTTTCATAACCCTATTCGCAAATCTATAATCATTCATACGGGCAACATGGCCAAACCAACGGAGTCTCTCTCTGCACAATATGCTGCTTAAAGGAGGTTGCAAACTACTTTGCCTAACCTTACCATTATTTACAAAGTTGAACCACCTAATGCCCAAGATACTTCCGTAAACATCTACAATCAAAAGCGTCTAGTTTCCTGTTATTTTGTTTACAAAGTGTCAAGTTTCATTACCATAACTAATCCTGGAAAGAACCAAACTATTATACAGTCTAATTTTAGAGTTTAAGTGTATATCCCTATTTTTCCACAGTCTCAATAGATCTTTAAAAGTCCCGCCAGCAATCCCTATTCATCTGTTAATCTCATGCTGCACATCACCAGTATCTGTTACATAACTCCCAAGATAATTAAACTATGACACCTGCTGAAGACTGCAACCATTCAGATTAGCTGAATCACAGCCTGCCTGACCAATTTTCATCACTTTAGTTTTCTCTCTGTTTATAACCAAACCTACTCTACTACCAGTCTCATCAACAGGTCGAATGAAAGAGTTCATCTCATCAACATCATTTGCCAAAAAGGCTAAATCATCAGCATAATCTAAATCAGAAATTCTCAGATATCCAGACCATTTGAGGCCAAAACCTTTTCCTCGTAGTGAATTTGCATAAAAAACAATAACCAAACTAAAAAGAAAGGGAGATAAAATGCACCCTTGTCGAACACCAGAAGTAATTCTAAACCAAGTGCTACAGGCACGACTCACTGCTATTATAGAGAGCAATCTCACACACGACTCACTGCTATTATAGAGAGCTTTCATTATTTGAACTAACTTTTGTGGCATGCCTCACAATCACACAATCAACCAAATTATGATGATCAACAGAATCAAAATGCCTTTTAGATATCAACAAAGCTAGTAACCAAAGGTTTCTGAAATTCTGAATATTTCTCAAGAATCTGCCTGAGTGAAAATATGTGATCTAAACATCCCCAACCAATTCCGAATCCATGTTGCTCGTCACACAATTGCCTGTCTGCCAGATTCTTAATTCTATTAAACACAATCATGCAAAGAACTTTACCTTTAAAGTAGGCTGATGCTAGTTTACTTATCGCAAGAATTGCGATCACCTTTTTTCAAATTAGGGATAATAATAGCTCTGGTAAGATCATTAGGGATCATTCCTTTATCATTAAAGATATTTCAAAATGCAGTCATCCAAGTTGTAAACCGAAACATTTCCAGCTCTAAGCATTTCCGTAGAAATTTCATCTACCCTTGGGATATTATGAAGTTTAAGTTTAGAAATAGCCAAAATAACTTAATATTATGTTATAGGGCCAACATTAAAGCCACCAATACATCTATTGCAAACAATGGGAGTAGAATTAATCACATTGTTTAGAACATTACTGGAATGCTCAGCCCACATAACCATGACAGAATTCACACTTTCTATAACCTTAACTTGTTTATCCTTCAAAGGCTGTGTCCGTTTTCTACCACATAAATCATTAACTATCTGGTAGAACTCTCTGCTATTGTGCTGTCTAACTGCTTCCTCGGCTTTATCAGCCAAAACATCAAGCCAAATATTGTTATCAGCAGCTAACTGATCCTTTACATGTTTATTAAGCTCTCTCTAATCCTTTCTATTAGGACTAGTAGTGTATTAAGAACATTCCTGCAGTTCTTTCTTTATGAAATAAGCGCAAGTACCGGTTCACTCAAATAATTCTGTCTCCTCTGCTCTTTTTTTTGTTAAAAGAGTACCGTTGGCTTACAAAAATGCCTGTTTAAAATGGTCACATTCTTCCTCAACTTCAGTAGTAAGCAAACTATGACTGTCATAATGATTAAGTCATTGTAAACTTTCAGAATTAAAGGTAAATATTTAACCTTAGCACAACAGTTCTTAAGTTTAAGTTTGAAGACATTTTAAGAAGGCAATCATGAGACACAATTTCAGCCCCTCTATATGACGCACTATTATATATATAAAATATTATATATATACATAATTATTTCATCGTAAAATGGGTTCATATGAAACCAACGAATACTACCTATTTGCAGTCAGTACTTCGGAAAATGATATGTGACGTAACCAACTTCTTTCAACTTTGTTTCCATATGGAGCGTTTCTAGTGTGCAGAACCCGAGCGCCCTCTAGTCACTCAAAGGGCGAAGTTGCATTTATGAGGAAATCCATATTATTCTTACACATTAGGAGGGAAGTTTCCTTGCTCATTTCATATGCCACTCTTTCGGTTTCATTTTCCCACTTTCCCAAAATCCTCCCAATTGCTGCACACTGCATTTAAAGACTTCTAGGAATAGGGAAACAATTTTAATGACTTCAATGAAAGTGCACAAAAAAGATAGCATTAATGTGGGTCTTAGACACATAGCTATATACGGGTACTAGAGACGGCATCTGCTCTGATAGGCGGGACAGTCATGGGGCCATGTTAATTGTCTGGAACAGGAGAGGCCTCTAGCGCTAGCTGATTAGGAATTGCCTGCTAATTTAATCTTTATATTTGACTATAATGCAAAGAATTGAAAAATGGTATGGGCAATCATTTTCGAATTATTTTTAGTTTTTTTTGTTAGAGAAATTTTTTTTTTTCATCAGGACTCGTGTAATGTCGAAAATTTTCGTTCTTGCCTGCTTTATAGAATAAAATATTTCGCATTTATTTTACAATTTCGAAATTAAATGAAGAAAACAAACTTCCTCAAATTGTCGAAAAGTAAACAATTCACTCGATAAAGAGAACTACGTCCATGAAAACAAAGAATGTGTAGGAAATTTGATGAAGATAAGGAACAAAACATTGCTTCCACTAATAGAACACCTTTTGCCTGGCCGTGACAAAGAAGTTTGTGATAAAGAGATAATTTTTGATATGATAATTCATGATCTGTTCCTATAATGTAGCAGACTAAAAGCAGCAGGTTACGCCGACACATTTTCCAAAGTTGCAACGAAGTTATTGTGTTCATTAAACGGAGTCACTGAAACGGAACATTCGAAATAATACAGGAAGTTTCAGGTTTTTAATTCCCAAACAAGTTATCTTTTGTTTGATACGAAACTATATTAGGATGGATTAATTTGATGGTGCATTATGGAACTTGAGTGTAGGTGACCGTGTAACGATCCTGTAACTAGATGATACCATAAGGTAGAAGGTAAGTTTTAATAAATTTTAATCTTATCTTATATGTGAAATACAAAATCTTTGAAATGTTTACACTACTAGTGCTGCCATCTAATGACAACATAATGAACTACAATTTAACAGGTAACTGCGATCTTTATGTTAACGATCAATTATTTTTCTGCCCAAAATACTAGAACTGAAACCCAATTCAACTACAAATTTCGTCATTTAATGAACAAGAAGTGTGGAAACGTGTCATTGCATTAAAAAAAAAAATTCTGACAAAGTCGTCATAAATATAAATGATTATTATTATTTAAAAATGTATACTTTGGCCCGATTCTGCAGTTCTGCCAAAATTTCATTGGGTAATAAAACTGTAAGAAATAACTTCGCAGAAATTGAAAATTCCAGAGATGAAAAGGTTAAAGCTTTAATGGTTCTTTTCAATTATAATTCCAAACTTTAATAAACACGGGTAAAATCATAGACAAAAGAAAATTTATTATTTTCTTTTTTGATAATTCTAAGCAACATTCTCATTTATACGGACCTTTTTTTCGTTTTTGAGGAGAGCAAGATTTATTCAAAAACATATTCTGGCAATTTTTTTTTCAATACTACCATTTGTGCCTCAATCATTTATTAAAACGGTTAATTTCATGCTGTTGCATGTAAATTCTTGGTTCAAAATGTAGTAAATATGCAAAAAAAGCTGAAAAATAAAACATGAAATGCATCCATTAATTTTATTTAAATGCAAGATATTATTGAAAAAATAAAATTCAATAAAACATTCCTAATTTTTCAGTGGTTTACAATAAAAAAATAAATAAATACCTCCTCAAGCAACTGCTTGCCACAGAGGTCTGACAGGAGCCTGTCAGTTTAATACACCATAGTAGAAGAATCTGCAAAGATGGTGGGTTCTCAGTAGATTTTTTGCTAACTGGACGCAGTTGTTCCCAGATGGTCACCCTCCCAAGTACTGACTGCCCCAAAGCTGCTTAACTTTGGTGATCGGATGAGAACCAGTGTTTTCAGCTTGGTACTGCCATTGGCTGGTTCACAATAATTAAAGAAATTTTTTATAATTTAGTTGGGTTTTACCTCTGAGGGGCACTCGAAGGCTCAGAGAAGGTTGAGGGAGGGGATGGGTTGGGTTGGCTTGTTTTACCTCTCTGTGGCACTTTTTTGCACACCATGGGCTAAATGGCCAGGTCACATGGACCCCGAAGGCTCAGAGAAGGTTGGGGGAGGGGAGCCACTGGAATAGCTGTTGGGAAACAAATGGTAGCCTCTGGTCAAGGCCATCCAGTGTGTTCTTTAACCTGTACAGGGTATGGCTCTCCCACACACTGGGCCATGGCTTAACGTCCCATCCAACAGACGGTGGCCTTTCCAAGCCCATCAGTGTCCCATACTGACAGTGGGCAGAGCGGGGAATTTTGCGAAGATAATTCTGAATGCTAACTGAGCTGGGACTCAAACCTGGGAACTACAGATTAGAAGCCTGGTGCTCTACTGACTGAGTCACCCCCACCCTAATAATTTAGTACATTTGATAATGAATAATTATAAATGATAGAGTTATACATTTTTATTTTCTCAATCGCATGAACTAATATTAGAAAAATTTATGAAAATTAGTGGGAATACCATATGATTTTTATTTGATATAAAAAATATAGTGCTTTTAAAGGACAGGAAAATAAATTAAATGAAAATGGGTTTTGAAAATTTTTTTTAAATTGGCTTTGCCCTAAAAAAATATTTTACAAATGGTTATATAGTCATTTATCTTCTTTACTTCAATTTGCATGATGCAACACAGAAATGTTCTGGTAAAATTTGACCTTAAAACTTTGCTTGCTATAAAATAAAAATAATAATCATTGTGGCTCATTGAAAAGAATTTCTAGCTCATAAAGCAAAACATCAATATATTGACTCTGGATCATTTCTATAAATTATTTGAGAAATTATTTTAGATATTCGCATCCACTTCAGTTTTAGATGTGGTCATGTTGTTTTGGACAAAAATTATTGAAATGGAAAAATATTCCCTTCCCGAAATCAATGCCATGAGGCTCTAAAACTCGTCACCGAAAACAACTATTTCCAGTTCGGCAAACAAATCTACAGGCAGGATACAGGGCCCCCCCCCCCATGGGCTCGCCCCTTTCTGGCATCCTATCCAAGATTGTTCTTGATTTGTTTCAAGATTTAAAAGAAATCCCGAAACAAAATTATTCAATTCAGCAGCAATTTTACCCTTCTTCTGGTGTCACTATGTCGACGATATATTTTTAATTTGGAATGGCAACAATGCCATCCCCAATTTAGAGGTTTTCTTCAAAATAGATGATGCAGGAGCCTTGATGAGATCAGTATACCGAAAGCCTAGCTACATCCCCTCCGTCATACGCATAGACTCATGTACCCCATGGTCATACAAAATTGCAGCCTTCTGTTCTCTCACACATAGGGCTTTCGCTGTGTCTTCAAACGAGCAGCGGCTTGAAAAAGAAATTCAAAATATCCATTACATTGCTGCTTCCCATGGCTACAACTCAACAACAATAGACAAATTAATCTGTAAATATAGAAACGAAAAAAGAAGAGATTCGGCCCTCCTCCCAAACACTGACCCGAAATGTACAACCTTTGCCTGACCTATTTCTTACATTCCTGTCCTATGTGAATCAGTCCGCAAATTACTCAGAACCCAAAATATGAAAATTGCTTACAGCCCAGCTCCAAATTTGAAGAAATTAATCAAAAGGGACAGGGTCAAATTTAGCCTAATTCCAAATTCAGGCGTATACCAATTTCCCCTGCATTTACCAGATAATTCCGTTGTTTACTATATCGACAAAACCATACGTTCTTTACAAGAGAGGTTTTCGGAGCATCAAACTGATGTCAGCCAAAAGTAGCTAACAATGGCTGCCGCCGAACTAGCAGTACAACACACGGGAACAAGAGACTGGGAGCATACCGCACTGCTTGCACATCCATCTACTTTCTACGGAACCATAGTGCAAGAGGCTATTGAAATAATTACCTCGTCCATCCCCACCTGCAACTGAGACACAGGAATCACCCTTCATGACACGTAGAAAGAAGCTCTTTCTCTAAACGGACCTAACATCACTACATGGCATCACTTCACTGAAGGTAGAATGTTGTCTTTCCTCCAAAAAGCTTCTGAGTTTTCTCCTAAAAATTATTAACATGCAAATGTTTGAAGGATAGACTTTAAAATTATATTGCTCAATTACAGAGAATTTTATGTTATTTTTAATTAATTTCTGAGCAAGATGTCCTTTTAATTGTATAACTAAACAGTTTCAACACTTCATACAACTCATTAATTTTTTTATTTCTTTCCTCAAGGTATTTTTGGAGTTCACCCCCTAAACCTCCGTCCCTCTTAACAGAAGCAGTTGAAATTGATATTTTAGAAAATAAAAACTCCGCACACCGTGTTAATTTTGATTGTGTATAAGGGTATTTCTGCACTTTAAATCACTCAGGTTACTAGATGACGTCAAGAATGGGGACAGAGCATAAATCAGGTGCTAGAGGTAATGTAGGTGAAAAGGTTAAAAGTGTAGAGTATGATGGTGAGTTTTCAAGGTATGGACAGTTTTAGGTCTAAAGTTCAGAGAGGTAAGTTTTTCAGTGCAGGAGGGGCAGAAATTTATTTGACTCCTGATTCAGATTTATTTCTTCTATACATACTTAAATTTTGCACCTTAGGTGTGTCATTTCACAGATGATTTATGTCTAGTTTGATTTTATTTCTTTAAAAATTAGTAATAATCATGGTGTAATTTACATTAATAAATATTATTAATGCATGTTTAGTGGGAAATGTGGGACATTGAGATTTCTAATTTGCAGATCACTCTTTAAACTGTGACCTTAAAAAAATTGCAATTAAAAGCTTTTAATTGCAAATTTTTTAGGGGAAACTGATAACATTACCATATTTTTTTCTTTCGGCGTGCTGCTTAGTTTCACCTGAGTATTGTTTAAATCAGTTTGTCACCTATGATATTCTTGTTTTTTGGCTGTTTTCTTCTGTTGCGATTATACAATTTCTTGTTCCTCTTTTATAATGTGACCTTGCTGTCCATAATGTTCATCATTTTTTGCTTTGTAATTGCAGTTTTTTATATCATTTTCAAAGAAAACGACAGACTTTTATTTACAGTACCAATTGTCGGAAGCATACAGTTCGTCTTTCGCACTCTTTAACACTTCACTATAGGACAGAGAGGAAAGGAAAGCGTCGTCTGCATAACAGAGTAGGCCTCGGGCCCAAGCCGTGTCAACAAAGACATTAGCAATAGCGTCAATGTTCAATGCGCGCACTGCATCACTCAAATAAGTGTTCAGACAAATATCTTTATCCTCGGGTTCTATAATCCTAGAACTGGGTAACAAGGATTGAATGAGTTCGTGCATCACAATGTCCGTCAATAACTGCATCAAATGGCCTTTCCCCTCCGCTGGGGGAGTCAGAAGGAATGCTAGTAGAAGGTCTCTCTGCTCTGCGATGGAGTGACGTAGGTGAAAATTAACATCTGACGTGCGATGGTGATCCAGACTGTTCTTCACGTCATCGCAGCGGTTACGCGTTTCATCTTACTGGCCCATGGAAAGGTTCACACCGCAAGATGATGCACCAGGCTGCGATTTGATGATGTCGAGGTGTCAACTCCCGTCACTATGGCAGTATCCGCACAATTGCAGGTTGGTCGTCACAAACCAAGTCTCTCTTTCAGTGGTATTAGCGATATCGATTCTCTCCAACACCGCTAATAATTCCTGCCACTCCGGAAGGGTTAGAGTGACCCCTTCCTTCATTGGGTAAAGTAGGCCTCCTTCACAGTAGCGACGGTAACGGCGCACGTGGACTAGGAGCCGCTAACGGTACAGTCTAGGTAAGACGAAAATCTCATCTCCGAGAGGGTAGGTGTGTGCACTCACAGGCTGCATGGCGAAAACTGACCTACAGAGTTTTCAGGCGTTTAAGTCTCTGCTGTGAGGGGGTGTCGACACGTTTTCCCCTCTAGGTGGAGAAGGTTGCGCCTCTAGTGGCGATTCCACGTACTTGGGAAGTATAGGCTTCCAGGTCATCTTACGCCTAGGTTTGGGCTTGAGAGGCAGGGACCCCACCGGAACTGGGCTTGGTGGCGGTGTCACAGGAATGCATGACAGTTTAAAACGAGGCTGGCTTACCTCTTCAACAGGCTCTTCATTAACAGGTGCTACATCCTCGGAAAAATAGTCGAACAAGTCCCACAGAGGACCCCCTCGGTGTGAGCGCCTGTACGTGGTGAGGGGGACCACCCTGTGAAGGTTCCGCTGGCTCGGTTACCTTCGCAGGGTCCTAAACGCTCGCCCGCGTGTTTGCTGTGCGCGGAGACCCGTGTCCCGGGAAAGGAGGATCCTGGTAGTTGCTCGGAGGTCCCCGTCTTCTCTCCTCAGCTCATGACTGGCGGGGTCGCCATTGGCCGTCTTGCCATTGGGGAGCCTGTCTGTCGCGGGGCTGGGCAGCGGATTCCGGGGCCTCTGCTATACACTGCTTTGGCCTCTGCTTCCGGTAAACGGGAGCTCCTGGGGTGGCCCCCCCAGGAGCAATCGGCTGGTGGGCAGGTCCTGCTAGGGTCAACCGTGCAGTGCGGTGAGTAACCTTGCCCACGGTCCGGGTACAGGTTTACAAGTTTCCTCACAACTTATTTTCATTTTGTCGTTATCTTTTCTTTGTGAGGCCAGTTTGGCCATTCACGATTTTCTTATTTTACGCTTTGTTTCATTTGTGTAGAACGTTTTTGTTCTGCACATTTCTCTTTTTATTTTCTTTGTATTTATTTGTGAGGGCTTGGCTCACTGTCTGTGTGGGTATAGTGCCTGCGTAGCCCTGGCGCCCGACTGGGCGTCCCCTTGTTGGGCTCCGTGGAGGGTGGGGACAGCGGGCACTGAACCACACTAAAATAAACATGAGAGAGAGTGAGGAAAATTCGATCATTGCAAACAAGAGGGCTCGACATGAACCCCCGTCTTCTTCGTGTACGTTATCACTGCCGTCTTCTTCTGTGTCTGTGTCTTCGTTCCCAAAGTTCCTGATCATCCACTCCACGGGTGATCAGGTACTTGGGGACATGTCCCCATTTTTTGTGAATAAAGGTTTGAAAGGTCTTGCGGGAGAGCCGAAATCCGTTAAGCGCTTACGATCTGGCGACTTACAGGTTGAGACCGCTTGTTCGAAACACTCCGAACTACTCCTGAAAGTCAAAGAAATTGGTGGGGTGGCTGTCGAAGTCACTCCCAATAAAACTTTGAATTCCTCTCGGGGTGTGATCACCGAGTGGGGCCTCCTCAAAGTCACTGAGGAGGAAATCCTCTCGGAGCTCACACCTCAAGGAGTAACAGCGGTCCACCGGGTTTCGACACGCCGTGATGGAAAATTAACACCCACCCGGGTGTTGATTGTGACATTCAATACGCCACGCCTGCCTTCTTACATCAAGGCAGGTTATTTACATTGTGAGGTTCGGCCGTATATCCCAAATCCTCTGCGCTGTTTTCAGTGTCAGATATACGGTCATGCCCGCACAGCATGCAGGGGCAAGCCCACCTGTGCTCGCTGTGGCAGTAAGGATCATCTCGATCCTGACTGCACAGCTGAAAAGGCATGCTGTGTGAACTGCAGTGGCGAACATCCGGCGTACTCCCGCGACTGTCCGAAGTGGAAGGAGGAAAAGGAGGTACAACGCCTCAAAGTCATCAACAACATCTCGTATGCTGAAGCGAGAAAGCTTGCTGCACCGCCCGCCCCGCCTGGCAAGGTTTCCTATGCCAGTGCAGTCATTGGAAAGCCCATCGTTCCAATGACTTCGGTTGCGGTGCAGACTGACATCAGTGTACCACCTACTGAGTCTTTCTCGCCAGCTGCGAAGTACCTCCTCACGCAGGCGAGACCGAGGGTGGTGTCGACTTCGACATCAACCCCGGTTTCCATTCCTGCAGCTCAGCCTTCCACCTCCACCGGAAGGCCTCCTCCCTCCCGTCCTCAGACAGCAAGACCTTCCAAACCGAAGGGGCCCCCACCGGGGCCAAAAAAGAAAATAACAGCACCGCAAAGGGCGGTCACCGATCCATGCCCCTCGGACGATTCCGAGGACATGGATACCGACCGCCCCCTATTCACTAAACCGTCCTCCGCGGTGGTTAAGTTGAATAGAAACACGTCGTCCGCCCACTCTTCTAAGTCCTGAGATGGCCACACTCCTACAATGGAATTGTCGTGGATTCCAGAGGAATCTTGACGACATCAAGGCCCTCCTTCAGGCACACCAGCCCATCTGTGTGTGCCTGCAGGAGACGTACTTGCAGCCAGTCACAGATCCCACGATCCGGCACTTTTCACTAGTTCGCAGCTGCATCAACGATTCCTCAAACTTCTACACGGTTTCCTCGCTTTCCGAAACCGTGGTGGAATCCAGAATGCACCGCAGCTCGTAAGGCTCAGAACAAGGCTTGGGGGGTGTTTCGGAGATATCCGACGTCCCCCAACCTTGAACTTTTCAAACGCGCCAGGGCGAAAGCACGTTTCGTCCGACGCCAGAGCCAAAAGGAATCTTGGATCAAGTATACGTCATCCATCACCCGCACGACTAGTTCTAAGGTCGTGTGGGATAAAGTTCGGAAGATGAGTGGGAACTACACGTCCCACTCGTTATCGATCCTGGAGCACAATGGACAGGCAATTGCTGATCCCAAAGCAATTGCCGACACTCTGGGGGAGTCCTTCTCTTCCATCTCTTCGTCTTCCTCTTACTCCCCCGAGTTTCTGGCCCAGAAGGGCAGGGCGGAGCGCTCTCCGCTGTCTTTCCACTCGAATGGCCTGGAGTCTTACAACAGGCCATTCACAGCGGAGGAGCTTCGCCTTGCTCTGCACTCTTCTCGTGCCTCTGCTGTAGGGCCGGACAGTGTCCATTATGCCATGCTACAACATCTTTCACCATCGAGTAAGGATCGGCTGCTCCATCTCTTCAATCGCATTTTTCTCGAGGAGCAGTTTCCGGACTCCTGGCGGGAGGCCATCGTCTTGGCCTTCCCCAAGCCAGGCAAAGATCCCAAGATTCCTTCCAATTATCGTCCTATCGCATTGACGAGCTGCGTGTGCAAGGTGTTGGAAAGAATGGTAAATGCCAGACTCATCTGGTATTTAGAACATCACAACCTTCTTTCCAACACCCAGTGTGGCTTTCGCAGGCACCGGTCTACTTTAGACCACCTGATCCGCCTCGAATCGGCGATCAGGAATTCCTTTTTACGTAGAGAGCACCTGGTGTCCATTTTCTTCGACATCGAAAAAGCGTACGACACGGCTTGGAGATTCGGCATTCTTCGTGACCTCCACAGTTTCGGCTTGAGAGGTCACATGCCGATCTTCATCTCCAACTTCTTATCGACACGCTCTTTTCGTGTCCGTGTCGGTAACACTCTGTCGCGGCCGTACCCCCAAGAACAGGGGGTGCCACAAGGCTGCGTTCTGAGTGTTACGCTTTTCGCTGTCAAGATTAATTCTATAACTAGACAACTTCCTCCATCAGTAGGCAATGCCCTCTATGTTGATGACTTTAGCATCTTTTGCTCTTCGTCCAGCATGAGGGTCATTGAAAGACAACTGCAAATTGCCCTGAACAATCTTTCGGTTTGGGCGACGGCAAACGGGTTTCGGTTCTCCCCACAGAAGACCGCTTGTGTGCACTTTTGCCACAAGCGTAATCTTCATCTGGATCCCGAGCTGCGGCTCGGGGGTAACATCATTCCAGTTGTGGCGGAGACCAAGTTTCTCGGTCTCATATTCGATCGGAAATTGACCTTTTTACCACACATACGTCATCTCAGGTCCAAGTGCACGCGGGCATTGAACATCGTCAAGGTCCTCTCCTCCCTCTCTTGGGGGGCGGACCGATGTTCTTTGCTCCGCCTGTACCGTGCACTTGTCCGATCGAAACTGGACTACGGATCCCAGGTGTACGACTCGGCCCGGGATTCGGTGGTGAAGGTGCTGGATCCCCTCCATCACCAGGCTCTCCGTGTTTGCACGGGAGCCTTCCGCACCTCACCGGTCCAGAGTCTTTACGTTGAGACCGACGAACCTTCCTTATCTCTTCGCCGTCAGCAGTTGTCCCTACAATATGCGTCTAAATTGCGATCCCTGCCTGGCCATCCCACTTGGGACTGCGTTTTCAGTCCGAAGTGGGAAATGCTTTACACTAATCGGCCGACTGCCATTCGTCCTTTTGGTTTGCGTGTCCGAGGCTACCTCAGAGACATCAACACCAGTCTCGATAGCGTTGCACAGTCGACAGCTGAGCCACTTCCACCTTGGCTCGCTGTTTCCCCTTCCTGCGATTTTTCCCTGTGCAGGACCGGGAAGGCCTTTACACCCGACTGTGTGTACCGGCAACTCTTTGCCAGCCATCGTGCTGAGCACCCGGACTTCTTGCCTGTCTTTACAGATGGCTCGAAGTCCGGCACTTCGGTGGGATCGGCCATGGTCTGCTGTGATGTAATCATTGCAGACCAGATCCCACTGCAGTGTTCCATCTTCACTGCAGAGTTGCACGCTATCAGCCTCGCCTTGGACC